>OZ034978.1:38586746-39186746 GCA_964030785.1 Siderastrea siderea | reverse complement strand
TTATCCTTTAAAAAGAATTGGGAAAGGGGAAATATTTTTTATGTCCACCAGTGTGATAATGACCAACTAACAATTTCAAAATGAATCTATGCAATTCCAAAAGGGGTCTCCATTTAAAAGTTGCAATATTATTGTTTACTAAAAACCTCATATTATTTTTAGATCACCGCAGATGACGCCCAGAGTTTCTTCACTGACAGTGGCTACAGATACTGAGATACAAATGACAAATAAAGCATTACAATGTTTGAGATTGCACATTTTATTGAGTAACTACTGACTGGTATTAGCCTACATGATCCTCCAACTTTCAACTATCCAATGGTTATATAAACCAGTACATGGTACAGTTATCATATGTTGAAAACTATGATTTTACAAGGAACATTAGCAATCTAATATCAAATTGTGGAACTACATTTTTAAGCCACGAGTAACAGATGTTTCCTTCCGAAGAGAGGGGAGAAACTAAAACACAACAAGAATTACAGAATTTAGTTACACAAAATACAGAATCTATTTTCGTGAAAACTTCAAAGCACCATACTTTTTCCTTAAGTTAATTGGTGTCTAGGCCAATTGCTTTTTTGAAACAAATCCAAGTAAAATGGAACGATGCAACTGTTCATTCATTCCCAGTTGCTGAAGGCCTTCATCATTTAAATGTGCTAAGACAGCACCATCTATTTGTTGGTCTTGAAAGGACTGAACATACTTTCCTAGCTTCAGCATTGTTAATGCTTGTCCCACATCTTCAACACTCATTTGCAAGAGACCTAAGGAGACTAGTAATGAAAATTTTTTACAATGAATAGATAATCATGAACTTTGAATTCTTCTGCACATGGCAATCTGATCGTTTACCCATTCATCAAAGTCAAAGGGCTCTGAGTCATCACTTTCTGTTGTGTCAGAGCTAACAATTATTGGAGAATTACTATTTGCTGGTGAGTCTTTAATTGACTCTGGAGAACTGGAGGAAAACGATGGTGGAGACTAAGTATTATATTTAATTTGTCTCCTAGTGGGTTGAAGACTCTGTTCAGTACACTGACCTTGATTTCCTTCTGTGCCTTGTTGCAGGGGAAGAAGCTGATGCACCATCATTGGTAAGTGGTCTTACTGTTGGTGACAATGCTGATAACAGCAAGGCATGGAGGGAAGATTGCTGTTGTCTTTCCCATTGTCTTTCTTCCTCACGATGCAGGAGAAAATTGGTGAGTACATCATTTGGCCCCCTTGCACATGTAAACCCCAACCCTCTCTTTGGAAGGGGTGCCACATGTACGACATGTAGATACTTAGTCCAGTCAGGTTCTTCATGGTATCCTGACAGTACCATCTCTGATAAGATCTGTCCATAAACTGAGATGCTTAATACCGTATCGATCCAGGGTCCCAGCTTGTTCTAGAGTTTTTCTCAGTTCCAAATGACAGGCATTCCAACTGTCGTTGGATGACTTAAGTTTACCTTGACCTTGGCCTTTGAGAAACTTTTGAAAAGCAGCTTCATCACTATCACCACTGTCACTATCTGTGGAGGGGAATGTTTTCTTTCTTTTGGCTTTTTCATCATGAGGCATGATGGCCCTCCTTACTGTTGCTGATGAATTTCCACCACCTAAAATAAAAATAGACCTTATTAGCTTGGCCAGTGTGTTGTCCAATTTCAGACAATGTGATGATACTCTTGAGAATTCTTACTTTCAAATCGTCAAATAGTGACATTTATATGAATGAATAATTTTAAGATAGTGAAAAGAACTTTTTTATAGAATATCAGGTGGTCTGGAATGGAAAAAAAAATCGCCCAAGCGAAAATTGCAGTATTCAATAGCTTATCCCAGCAGAAGGCCACAAGTTCTGTGATTGCTTTATGGTCAGAATAATTCATTTCACATTCCTTATCTACAAATTTCTACTGTTCATTTTCTCCTCCAATGAATCTGTGCAATTCAAATCAGATAAAAAGCAGAAAGAAATTGAAATATAAATATCACAGAAATTTTAACCATAAGTAAGCAGCCTATATGAGGTAAAGAAACCATTGCCCTATAAGGTAATGATTGGTGACTCAGCCAGACAACACAAATCCAGGATGTCATACCCTGCTTGTTCTGAAACCCCAAATATAGAGTGTTCAAACAAATGTTTACAAATGTTTGCTAGTTACCAGATTGAAAGCAAGTTCAAGTAACTCCTGATAAACAACAGCTCTTGCTAATGAATGCAAATATATGCATGCATCCCCAAAAAGTTTGCCCATCATTATTGATATAACTGATATAAATACTCAAACTAGGGGCTTACTGGAAATCGTTGCCACAGCCAGCCTTAAATTCTTCACGGTCCCCCCTTGATTGTATTCGTCTTTAGCTGTGTTTAAATCAACATCGGTGCACAAGGCATGGCATTGCTTTCCTTTCTTGGGAAGCCAAAAAAACCCCGCTTTGAGGCAGACATCGGGGATTTGTTCCCGGATCAACTTCTTGATGGCATGAAGATTAGCTTGAGAAGAAACATCGTGTATAGTATACACTGGTCCTTGTGCTGTTGAAGGAGGTTTTACTCCCGCTGTTACGTAGATGTTAAAGGTATAATCATCGGTCTTTTGCAGACGGGGAGATGAACGGGCGGGAGAAGCGAATCCTATATAAACAGTAGAAATAAATAAATTATTCGAGATTATTACAAGCCGTTTTTCGCCAAACAAGCGGATGAGTAACTGAATTATTACTGAATTAACTATTGCCACAGCTTTGCTTATAAGTAAATGACGAGATATCGGGTTAAAAGATTATTTTCAACAAAATGTAAGGCATAAAACCTTAGTTGGAATCATTACATGTAAAGACAAGTCACAATCTTAGATATTCGCGCCAAAAAAGGAACAGCTTCGCCCATCACGTCCAGCATTCACCAGTTAAACCTCAAAAACATTTCAGAAGTGATAATATTCGGCAGTATCACCACGGGAGACGAAACTCTCGCTTTGAGCAATATTTTAGTGTCGTTTGTTGTCGTCTTTTGGCGAGACATAACTGGGCACAGATAAAAAACAATGCAGAATGACACAATGAAACTCGCAAGTTCTTGTCGCCCCGCCGAAGCGGCGGTTAATTAGCAAGACTAGTCTTAGATTGGCAATAACAAATATTCAGGATACTAATAAATCAAACATAAGGGGATAAGCTGAAGAAAATACAATTTACCACCGAAAAATATCAGCAAATCTCGCTTCGTCAATCAAATGTTGCTACTTACCCTTTTTGTGCCAGTCGCAGGCTAGCTTTGTTATCGCAGTACTTTTTTCCCCATTCTTTTGGCGCAGTGGGTATTCAAGCATCACTGCTAGCACACCATCGTCTCCGACGAGGCCTGTCAATGACAAAGACCGCGAGCTTTTGTTCACAAAATACATTTTTTCGATTATGACATCGGTAACAGCAATAGATTCCAGTTCTGCTATTGAACGTCGAATGACTCCCTTCCACGCGCTAAACGACTCCTCTTCTGGTAGAAAGCAATTCGTCGGGACGCCTCTTGCTTTACCATCCTTTGTGTTTACGTAAAGCAGGGCCTGCCTCTCGCTTATGATGGAAGAAACACTACTATCCTCCATGGAAGAAACACTACTATCCTCCATTTTCAGTTTACACCACGTGCAGGTAAACCTTGTCAGAATCACGTGACTATCGTCGAATCATTACGGGCGAATCATGCACGGGCGAATCATGTTTCAAAAAACCCGGGTCTACACACTGCACTGAAATCGGCTGTAAACAACGTTTGCTTTGACTCCACGAAGGCCTCAACCGAAACTCAACTACATGTGAGCAGCACGCGATTCACAAAGCGTACGCGTTCTCCCGCCTTATGTGAATTGGCGCGAACGTTGGCGCGAACTGGAGCAAATGCCAAGCTGCTAGCGATCGGCAGATCGGCAGCAAAGCTATTCAAACGTTTCAAGATGGACCGTTTGGTCGTGTTGTAGAAGCCGGACTCAATAAATGGATACATATTTTAATCAATGTATAAAATAAGTAGATAAATAAATATTTCAATCAATAAATATTTTATCCCAAGTGCTTTTGCCCGAATCACAAGCGTTTTGCCCGAACATTTTCGCAACTGGGGGGGGGCTGCAGCCTCCCCCCCGCCCCCCCCCCCCCGGCCCGTACGCCTATGCCCATAAGTTCATTTCACGATGCCGGGTCGTGGACACGGCTATAAAATAGTGAACCATTACAACGAAAAGATTCCGCAATGTTCCGAATGACGTCACAAAATCTCAGCAGCAACGTTACTGTGATGCAGTTTCTAGCTTTGTCACTGGTTCCCACAGGTTATTTGCAAATAAGCACGCTGCAAATAACCATTTCCCTTCTTTCTCAAAACTTCACCGGCTTAGGTTTGTTTCAAATACGTGAAAAGCTTTGGAAAATCCAATAATTTGGTCAGAGTAATTTACGCCTATTTGAGCCCCAAATGCTAGAATTTTTGTGACGTTGCAAGTCATCTTCCATTTTCAAAAACGCAAACACGTATAACGTTTAGGAAATTGTTCTTTCTTTCATTCAGAACTACGATTCAGTACTGAAACACTATAAATTAATCTTAGGAACATTGTTAAGAACGTTTTAGCCAGTCAAATCGCCAAAAAATGAGACTCCGTTCAGTTCCGGTTCAGCCTCAGGTAAAAAAGTTTGACGTTCTTGTAGAAAAAGAGTGTAGGACTGAAACAACTTCAAACCTCATTTAAAACGCTTCAAATCTCAGCAAACGCAGAACCAATTTACTTTTAATTGCATGACAGAGTGTGTACATTTATATAAGTGTAGTGGAAGACGCTTAACCCTTTAAACACCAGAATCATTATTAAAATTCTTCTTACTAGTCGTCATACACTTTGTTTGGTACTAGTTAGGACAACTTGTTGAAACATCAAGAGAATTCGTCTTTGGTGATCATTTCCCTAATTCTCATGAACTGAATGTGTTTCAATGCACTGATATGATGAGGAGACATTTGATGCTGATCACTGTTGGAATTTAAAGGGTTAATTTAAATTCGTTTCCGGTTTTCACATCGTTAAACGCGTGGGTCGCCGAATGATAACCTTGACATGCTGTAGTGGAAACTGTTTGTGCCCTTTTGAGAATGTAGAAACTCAAAATAAATCCAGGTTTCGTTTTACTGACGGTCTAGAATTTCATCTCTTCGGTCAACTGAGCAGTTCTTTGATTCTCATAAGAGCATAAGAGGTGGTGGAAGTACAGCATGGCGACAAGCCGAGTTTCCACAAGCCTCTCCGCTGTCGTGTTAGTTCTCTATCTGATTTTTACAATCCTCGCTGTTGCGATTCTCTCATACAAAGTTTACTACCTGGAAAAAGAACTTTCCTTGATTCGAGAAGAATTATCCACTGAAGAACAGAGTAATGGACTGAGTGCGATTCAGACTACTCCGCTATTTCTAACTCCATCCGGTGAAACACACAGAAGGGAAAGAAATCGCCGAGTGAAGGAAGGAATCAAAATCACCTTCAGCAAATCAGCTTCAGGCAGAATGTGTTCAGAAGATGTTAAACAAGGTGCGGGTATGTAAATATCCGTCGTCCATGTTACTTCATACTTGCCTTTTAGTCACTCCCAGAATTAGCAAAGGCGGTTTTCCTCCAAACGGATGGTTTTTGAAAACGTGTAGTTTAAATTATACATGGGCAACCAACGAGAAAATTTTAGCGTGGTACCCTGAATATCATTTTTTACTTTCGAAGATTGTTACAGGGCATTTTAAAGGCATATTTGTGTCAGCTAACACAGGTTGATCTGTTCAGATGTTTTAGCCGGAAATTTTAGCCACAGACAGACTTTAGGAAACGGAATCGTATCCGCCGATTTTCCGAGTTGCTAATAGCTCTCCTATAATGCTAGCTGACCTTATTTTACACTCTAAACGACATATTTATCCTTCCAAAACAATAGGAATTAATAAATCCCTTGGCTACGAAAGTCTGAGGTGATGTTCTACCAAAGAAATATCTAGTTTTCACAGCAGGTAGATCCAAATATCTCAGAGGCGATTTAGGCCTTATCGAACAGATATCCCCGAAACGAACCGTTGGTTGCCCCTGAAATCAAGGTGTGAACTAGTCTACTTATTATTACTATATCAAGCTAATCAGGCTAGAGAATTCCCTGAAAGGGACCTAGATTAGGAGTGTCAATATTTCGAGGTCTAATGCATATTATCCTTACAAAATTCCAAACAGAAAATATTTCCCAGGTTTCAAAGGATTTCAAATCAGTTTTGTCCGTGGATCAAATCTTGAAGGGTGACAATTACCGCAAAATGAAAGCTGTGCAAGTGCCTCTAACCGTTTGATTCCGTGGATCATATCCTGAGATCTAAATTATGTATTTTCAAATGAAAGCTATGGAGCAATCCTTCACTCTGGCACTCAGTGGTTGTACTGAATAAGACGGTTCTAACTTTTGAGTCTGTGAATCAAATCCTCAGGTGTGACTTTTCTGTCAGTGCAGTTTTTGCAAGTTAAACTTGAGATGTTTTGTCCGAGTTTTGAACTTTGGCTTCTTCAGTGAATGAGAAGATTATATTAAACAGACAATTTTAGCAGAAAGGTTATTTTATCCCTTCGATTTACTGCAGAGTCCTTCAGTACCAAAAAAGGCAAAAAGTAAAGAGAAGGTGTTTGTTTTTTTGGCAAAATCGCCTCAGCTTTCAGGACACCTCAAATTAAATTCTCGCATTCGAGAGTAAACAAATCGTTAGGCAAAATAAAAATTTGCGAAGCCATTGACTTTTTTGGAAAGCTTAGCTCAAGTGAAACTGGCCCCTGGATTGTTATTGTTTTTTATTTTTGCTTTGTTTATACAGAGTTTTCACAAAGTTGGCGATTTTTGGTGCTTAGGAAATTTCAAAACTTCCCAGAAATTCGAAATCGTTTTTTAGAATGAAACCTAGAATTTATTCAGTTGCCCCTTTACAAAAGCCGATAACACAGCATACATGTTGTTCTAACTTTTGAATCTGGTGATGCCAGATTCCTAAGGTGTGGCCCTTGAGCAGTACTTTCTTGTGCTACTTTTTATTATGCAGTGTAAGCTAGTTCTATCTCTGGGAGTCTGTGCATAAATCCGGCCCTGAGTGAAGCTGTGTGACCATACAAATGAAAGCTATGGAGCATATGTGGACTGTGGTGCAGCTGTTTGTTTTTTTCAGTTCTTTCATAAATCATTTCATTTCAGGGAACGTTTTCTAATTATAATTAATGGTTTTTAGCATATCAGTTCCACTAGCATGCGTTTCTAGTTGACACACTGACCTGTCGTATCGTCTTTGATGTTTAAGTTTTGTAAGAAGCTGGCAACAGAACTGAGAAGCTTGTCTGCGCGAGAGGTCAGTCGATTCAATGATATCGGTTTTTATTGGCAAGTTAATATTGATTATATTAAAAATGATCCCGTGGTCACAAGCTGACAACTGAGTTGACACAATTTCTTTATCGTCTTACCTAATATAGTTCCAGTCTGAACTATATAAATCAATGCTGTGTAGCCCTCTCCTCTGTTTAATAGCGAAGGCCATAAAGACCACACGTTCTAGGCGAGAAAAATCGACGTATCTCCATTCCATAGTCGTAATGCCAACCTTGCGCTCAGTCAGTTTGCCTTATTACTGATATGTTGGTCAGAATTACTCTGGAACATCTCCAAAACGTTGTCGGTTACCTCACGATATCATTGGATGAATTTCAGTCAACCTTTGTAAGTATGCCAAGTAATTTTAAAATGATTGTTTTCCTCTGACAGGTCCTCCCGGAGTACCAGTCCTCCGGGTCCACCAGGAGCATCAGGTCCCCGTGGCCGTCCAGGTACACCTGGTAAAGTTGGACCTCCTGGCAGAAAGGGTCCACGAGGTGCTCCAGGAAAGAGTCTAAGTGTAAATGTAACAGTCACTGAGAAACTTGTTGACCGACTAAAAGACTTACACTCAAGAAGAGATTACGAAGTTTGGTGAGTAGTAACGGATGCTTACTAGCCAAAAACCCATGTTTCGTCAAAGTATAAACAGGATATTCTCAGTGCCTTCCACACGTATAATTCTATAAGAAAAAATTCTATGAAATATAAAGTGCATAAAGAAGGCAAAGGTAAAACGACTGTTTCCGTAACAAAAAACGTGCGTTCGTCACCCGGCTTTAGTTGATAGAACGAGATGTGTGAACTACTACAATAACCACTTTTGGAAGCATGTGACAGTAATCTGGCTGAGGACTGGTACAGATTTGTGAATGGAAAACGCATGAACACACGCTGTAAAAACTCCAACTCTTGCCAAACATCCCACGGTTGAAGAGGGCAGGGTCACTCGGCGAGTGTGTTTCAGCAGATCATCATCATCTTGTTGTAATTATCAAACCTACATCAAGGTGCTCAACTGTGGCTCATTCTATACAAGCTGAAACCCACACCAGGTTGTAAGTTTCGTTATTGTACCGAATAAAACTATGCCAAGTCTGACCCCACGTTTTTTGTTACGGAAACAGTCGTTTTACCTTGTGTCAGGAATACTTAAACTTCGAATTACGAAAGTCAATGATTTATTTAGAAAAAAGAAACACATTCTTCAAATGAACGACAATTTAGTGTGAAAATCATCGCCCTGGCTTTAGACTGCGATTTCTCTCAAGGATAGTTAAGCGATATGAGAACCACGAAAGCACGCGTAAGTCTCCTGCTGTGTGGAAACTCGACAAGCACAAAAATAGGGACTACAGCTTCTAATCAGGAGCCATAATCAGAGACTCCTGTCCAAATTTAATTTATCTGCGAAAAACTGGAACGTATTTTGTTTACATATTGTTATTCTTTATTTCTTAAGTGGAAGGCCGAGAGGGCTTTATTACAACATGTAATACACAACTCCAGCTGATGATAGTAATTTCGTTATGTTTTAGTTGATCAATGTTATCATCGAAATAAAATAAATAAATTATTTGCTGGCGGAATTTGGTCCTTTCCTCTTACAGCGTTTCATACAAGGAGCAATATAGTTTGCAAGGTAGAGAGTGACCAACCATCTAAATGACACTATAAAATACTCAAATGAAATTAAATTAAAGAAATTGCAATTAAGCCTGGAAAAAATTCGCAATTTCTTTAATTGCGCACATCACTGCGAGGATCATTCTTCATTTGATTTCACCTCCGTAGTTCATGTATGATTTATCATATATTCATTGATGTCATCTCGCTATAAAGTACGCACCACGACTAAACAACTGAGAAACGACAACAAAAAAGCGTACACTGATGTTGTAGCATTACTGTGTAAGGTTAAGTGGACGTGACATATTAGGGGGCTTTAGCAGTCACGACGACGACCGCAATTAAAACGACACTTCAAAACATAAATCCATGTTATCTGAGCTACCGGTACTTCGTGATTATTAGGCGGCCGTCGTGCGAGCGCACGACGCCGACTCATAAAATGGAAGTTGCATTCCTTTTGCATTCCTTTCGTCGTTCCTGTTCGTCGTGGTCGTCGTCGGTCACTTGGACTTAGTCCTCTTGTTCCAACTTGTTCAGCTTGTACAATCTGTCCACATGATTCAGGAACTGTATTGGAAGGGAATGCTTTCAAGTTGAAAAAGACAAAAATCACTGCCCTGCTCACGTTCGCCACAAAAACTTTGAATTTGGTCACTTCACGTCGTTGTTTTGCATAGGACGTCAAAGAAATATACCAGAATGTATAACGCACGAGTAGAAGCGTTGTTTTGCTAATAAAACCTTTTGTTTAGCGCCTCTCTTAATGCCGTAGTCGTCGTGCTTGCTTAAGGCTCTCTTACATGGAACGAGTCACATGGCTCACTAACGCCGCCCTTTGTGTCCTGTTTCTGTAGCATGAATGACAACAAGGCGGTATTACTATTCTCCCAAAAGATGGGATGCGAGTCCGTCGCGAGGTTACCCCAGCATTTTGTAAGGAAACCGGTAACCCATTTATACACCTGAGTAGAGAGATAGATAATTTGGAGCAATGCTTCTTGGCTCATGAAAAAACACAACATACTCTAGAGACCAGTACTTGAATCAAGAGCCTTCCATTCGAAAATCCGACGAGCTACTAGCCACTATACCACAGCCCCTCTTCTCTTTCTGTTGATTCAAATCTGTATTTCTTCACCCGGCTCTCATCTAACTTTTTTCCTCCCTCCAAAACACTGGTCCTAGTTTTTCGTTCCCCATAATACCACTGGCTGAACGACGAAGCTTTTTCCTTTCCTTGACATGAGCACGGATTTATTCGTTCCTTCGCTGCTCCTCTTTGTTACTCTATGCAGAGAAAGAACGCAAAATAGTTCATCAACTTACTAGCATTGCACAATCTTAAGTTTGAAAATCACTTGGATTTTAGAGGTTGCTTCAAAATGCCTTGAGCTGGTACAATTCAAGGTGGTTCCGTGTTTTGAGTCTGTGAATAAAATCCTAAATTGTGACAGCTCAAACAAAAGCTACCGAGGATTAATTCCAATGTCGGGAGCTGTTTGTTATTCAATGTTTTACACGATGACTTTTGACAAACTTCCCTGGTTTGAACTCTGGAAAGTGAAGTCGTGGATATTCTTCTTACCTTTTTCACTTGAAAAGTAGTCTCCTTTTCAAGTAAGTCCTCGGCCAAACGGAGTCAACATTTCTATTCGACAGCGTTCAACATTATTGAATTCCGCGAGTTAGACGCTTTTGAGAACCTTGTTGAATGATGCTCAATGATTTCGAAGGATATTGAATGTCCCCCCCCCCCCCCCCCATCAACTCCTTTTCCCCTCTAAGCTCCAATCTATTTATCCTGAGAATGCAGCGTGGTTCAGTTGTATATGAGGCGCTTCTTACTAAAGAGTTAAAATCTATTCCGATACTGCAATCTGCCTCTATTTGCGCAAAAATATTACTGAATTTGCTTCTCGCACATTGAAATGCCCTTTTTTATCACTTTTCAACTTTATTCGCCGTTTCAGCCTCCATAATGACGTGAGCTACATGAAAATTTCGACTCGTTTAAATTTTCACACTTACTTCTTATGCTTTAAAGCTGGCGTGGCTTTAGCTGACTTCACGGATTTCAGTTCGTAAAACTTTGGTTTGCCGGATAGACTTTTCTCGTCATTATTTTTAGTTTCTTTTCGCTGTCTCTTCAATTCCTCGCGCCATTCTCTCTCGTCCTCTGAGCTACTAGAAGCTTCCTCTTCGCTCGGCCGACCTTCGGGTTCCTACAAAAAAAACAGCAATTCTATAATTGACTAACTTTTACGGTATGCACTAATGTCTATTACTTTCACGGGGTTCAAAATTCGGGGAAACCGTTGTAAAACTGCTCAGTTGAATTTGCGAGAAAAAATTTCCACGACAAAATTGTCACTCAAAGCGATGTGAACCCGTCTGTCTGCTGTACGTCTTAATCGGTATCTGGACAACTCGCCCCCCCCCCCCCCCCCCAGACAATTAGTCCCAGACAACTAGCCCCAGATCTTTGGACAATTAGCCCCCAATCTCTAGACGATTAGCCCCCAACCTTACATTGTGATGTAAAGATGAAACTTACTCTCTTGCTCTTCTACTCCATTATGGGTGCTGAGTTTATAGTCTTCTCAGAAAAAAGACAGAATCACTGTGTGACTTGATGTAAAGATGATACTTACTCTCTCTGGCTTTTATACGCCATTATAGATGCTAAGTTTAATCAGCCAAGATTCCTCTATACAGGGTCTGGAAGGGTATTCTCGGGATCCGGGATTTGACCAAAGTACGGTGCGGGATTAGGGAAAACGCAAAAGATCTTGCCGGGATTCGGGACTTGACTGCTACCAGGGAAGCGGGATTCCCCAAAATTTGGGCACAGGATGCGGGATTTTGTTGCCTGTCTGTCGGGAATTCGGGAAATCGTCACGACCCAAATAAACGTTATAGCAGCAAACCAGGCGAACGCAAAATATCAATCGAAAGGGCCAATCTACGTCTTAAATTTATTAGCTTCAGCAGAAATTAGTCTTTTTTAATGTATTTTTGGGAAAGAAAAAACGGGATTCGGGATAGCGATGAAAAAAGTGCGGGATGCGGGATTCTCGTGAAAAAGGAGCGGGAATGCGGGATCAGGACCCCCACTTCCAGACCCTGTCTATAGTTCAGCTTCCGATTGAGATCGTGAAAAACTGAATACAGTCACTTACTGCAAGCTCAACTCTCTAAGATTCGACCAAAGGTATTAAAAGTTTTAGAACCCGCCTCAGTTTCATCAAACTGTTCAAGCAAGGTATCCTTCTCCTTCTGTCGTTTTCGTCTGTCTCTCTCGTGTTTGGACACAACTGGATGAAGAAGCTTGTATTCCTGCAGAAAGAGTAATCTATTTAATGCTTAAGCCTTTCCTAGCCATTATATAAGAGAACCAGGACATTGTTCTACCTCAGACCCGCGATCAGTTCCCACAATGAATGCTTTCAATGTAATAATCAAAAATGTAAAAAGACTGGTAATCACTTCATTAGACTAAAGAAACTACCACGACTGCATTATCAGGTCGCTTCGTCGCTTCTGTAGAGTACAACCAATTCATCCCAGACCCTACCTCGCTTTCCTCGTCCACCTGGAAGTCTGGGTTGGAGAACAGAGCAGAAAACATGTTATCTTCCAAAGGATTGCCGACGTCAGAAGTCTGAAAAACAGTAGCTATGTTGATTAGTACGATAAAACTAAAGCATGGAAGGAAATAATTTGAGTTCTTCGCACACTAAGAAACTTTAAAGTGCCACTGGGACGAAAATTCATAGGTTTATTTCGGCCAAATTCTGTCGCAGAAAATCGCGTTTTGTTCATATTTGCCCAGAAAACGGAACAACAAACCTTCCATCCTAATATTTTTTCGCTCCAAAGTCGCGTAAGATGTGTCCGCCATTACTGAAAACGTGTTCCTTGGTGATTGCGCAATTTAATAGCTCGTGACGTCAGAGGCTCACCTCAGTCGCGTTTCCTTGTGTTTTGATTGAAGATGTCTACCGTCGACTGCGAAACCTCCCGAAGAGTATTTCTACGATTCGGAACAGTCTTCAGCTTCCAAAGCATCTGAGGATTTGTTTCATTCGGCAAATGAAGAATTTTTCTTACAGTACGATGTAAGAACTGATGTGAGGTTTCAACTATTAAATAATCTTGTCAACAAGCTGTTTAAAGCTTTTTTTCTCGTCATATTATTTAAGTTATTTGGCGAGAGTTCAAAACATAATCGAAATATGCTTATACAATGATTGTAGTTCAGGTCCAGTTGCTCAAAAAGTGGATAACTCTTTTTCAACGGAAAAGTCGCTGTCTGGCGGATAAAATTTATCGCTTGCTTCATTTCGATTGTTCAAAGCTTGGATAGCGCTATCCAGCCAGCTGTTCAGCCGCTAACCAGCGATCATAAAGTTGTCCATTCCAAGGTAGGTTGTGTAACTTTTATCCACTGAATAAACCTGTAGCAAAATAGACATGGCTATTCGAAGAATTGATCTTTTAAGCTGTGGAAATTTAGACAAAACACCTATAAAAACTTTAGACTTTGATGCTTACGAATTCTCAACCATGGGTCGATCGATGTTACTGTTGGGTTGTTCCGAAAACGCGGGTTCGGGGCGCGGGGTGCGGGGTGCGGGGTGCGGGGTGCGGACAGCGGGGTCATAAAAAAAAACTAAAAATGAAAATTCAGAAAATAAATAAATAAATAATAAACCAATAAATAAATAAATAAATAAATAAATAGGCAGTGTCTGGATACCCGGCAGCCGAGTACGGATCATGACTGAATACCCAGCAGTCCGAAATTTTCGAAGGATTTCGACGGAAAGGCTTTTTCTAACGTGTTGAAAGTATTCTATATTTGTTTAGAATTGCCAAGCGAATCAGAAAAGTATTTTGGTTTATCGCTTGCTTTTCGTTTGAATCGCTTTTCGTAATGCAAAAGCTTCGTAAATGAAGTAACCTAATTTTTTACAAGTGAAAGCGTCAATGCTATTTACATGTAAGAGAAATACAATTTTGTCATGAGCATTTAAGAATCGAAATCGGAATATTTACTAATAATATCGTCCATTGAAATTTTTCTAATTGCATCATATGTATTGCAAGATAAGAGGAAGTGTACTTCGTTTTCAACTTCATTTGAGCTGCAGCATTGACAAATTCTCAAATTCTCAGGGAGTTTAGGGGTGGAATGTCTGCCATTTTCAATTCTTAGGTTGTAATTACCTAACGTAAGTTTTGCTACTGCCCGAACAATAACGTCCATCGACTATTCACCGACAAGGAATAAAGAGAGAAAAGTTTCTCCACATTCAGGATGGTAGGTTATAAAATAAATGTCCATGTTTCTAAGCGATTACTGCTCTGAAATTAACACACGCAGAATTAAAAAAAGGAAAAGATAAGCAGTACAAACTATATCGGCTTAATCACGGCGGTCAGGACTGCATTCGCCGAGAATCTTCGCGCCAGCGGACGGCAGAACTGAAAGGGTTTTCCACGACGACAATAAATATAAAATACGTTAAAAGGAAATCAGTTTTGCACAATGGTGGATGCGTTGAAAAAGAAACAAACTATCACTTCAACTGCGTTATAAGGTTAGGTACCTTTCGTCTTGTTCGCGCAGATAATGTTTTTTCCGGTTTTTTTTCCATATAGTTGGAATGGACAATGGGATGATCCGCGACATGAACAGCCTTCTGGAAAAACTCGTCCCTGAAGTGATCAAAATGCCTCTTGGGTTGAAATTCGCACTGTGTGTGAGTACGAACATTGTCCTTTTATCCATTGCGGGTCCGCTCGCAGGGCTTCGATGAAACGAAGTACCAGCTCGGTGGTTGGATTTATTGTTGTAGCATCGTACAACACAAGTACTACCTGTCATAACTGCTGCAGCAAGGAAGATTTCAAAGTCGTGCAACAAACACTTGGCAAGAAATCTTTCCTCGGGGACAGTTTAATTTCCCGTGGCAAGAAACCATGTGAAGGCACCAGGTTTGAGGTGAGCCTCTGACGTCACTTCCGCTCATTCGCAAGCCAGCTTCCGGAACAAGGGCCAGTAATGGCGGCCGCAAAATCTCGACAAAAACCGTCCGAAAAAAGCGACTTTTAGTCGTCGTAATAAGTTGAAATTTTGCATGATGACTAAGAACCACAAACTATATTCGAAAATGTAAAAACATGGAATACCAAAATTCTGGTCCCAGTGGCACTTTAACTTCAGGACCAATTTATAATTTCGGCGCTCAACGTGTCTTTCCAGTTAAAGTCGATACAGCCGAGTGTAAAACTGTAAATGGTTTGAACCCAGGAGTCATATCATAATTCGGTAAATTGTGATCGTCCGGGTGAGTGTAGTCCTGAGAAGGACTGTTTGAGGTGACATTGACTGACGTTTCGACAACCTGAGCGGAAGTCATCATCAGAGTCAAGTGAACTGTGAATCGTCAGTAGATGTTATAAGTCTCTGGTCGTTGTCCTGATTGGTCGACGATCTCGTGATGTTATTGGTCGTCTGTTAGTTAAGCCGTGATGTTATTGGCTGTGAAGCCTGTAAACAGTTTTACGTTCCTTTGGACGGAAGAGCGAACGACTTGCTAACGACTACATCAGTTAAGCAAGCAACGTCAGACGAATACGACAACAACTCTGGTTCAACCACCGCTGCAAGGACCTCGGCCTTGTTCCGGCTGGACTTCGACTTAATTCCCCGTTGAACACGCAAGAGGCCATACAGATCGTCAAAGCCACCTGCCGACGACTGGTCCGAGCGCGGATTAACGACTGTCACAGAAGACTTAACTACTACAAAGACAAACTACAACAACGACTTGACAAACTTCGACAATTCATACCGACTGACTTACTCGACACTATACTGACTATTGCCGACAGAAGAGCTAACAAAACAGCTGAACAGCACCGCACTAAAACTCAACTAAAACTGACGCGACTACAACGTACTAAAGACAAAAAACGACAAAAACCAGACGACAACTGGGTCAGGAATATTTCTTCCCGTCCCTTAGACAAGACTGAAACACAGGTACTCTCTTACGGACTCCAACACTTAGTGACGCCTAAACGTGTACCAACAGAGGCCATTGTATCCAGTGTTGAGGCGGTTCTGTCCCGTCAGCGGGAGCTTTCAGAATCAGCCAAGGATAACATCAGAAGTAGAATAGCTTCTACTATACAATCAGCCTCTCTACCTGACAGTAACTTGACTAAAGACGAACGACAAGCACTAAAACGACTGAAAACCGACGAAAACATTGTCATATTCCCCGCTGACAAAGGACGAGTGACTGTTGTTATGGACAAGACAGACTATTACGACAAAATGGACGCACTTGTTAACGACAAACAGACCTACCAAGTACTTAAACGAGACCCGACGCCAGCACTTCAACGCAAACTTAACAGCAAACTACTTGACCTCAAGAAAACTGACGCTATTGACATTCGACGCTACAACAGACTGAGGTGCCGTGTACCACAACCACCGAAACTTTACGGACTACCGAAACTGCACAAACCTAACATACCCATGCGACCCATAGTCTCATTCTGTGGGTCCCCGACTTACCAACTGTCCAAATACTTGACTACCGTACTGAAACCTTTGACCGACGAATCACGACACAAACTACAGTCGACTGAGAACTTTATTGACGCAATCAAGACAGTACAATTACCTGACGACTACAAACTAGTGTCTTTTGATGTGAAATCACTGTTCACCAGTATTCCACTTCAACTGGCTCTAGACTGCACTGAGACCGCCATCAACAACTCTACTATTGAACTACCGCTACCTACAGACGACTTAATGGACTTACTGAACCTTTGTCTTACTTCTACGTATTTTCAGTACAACGGCAAGCACTACAAACAGTTGCACGGAACAGCTATGGGCTCACCAGTTTCCGTTGTTGTTGCAGAAATCGTTATGCAAAACATCGAGGAACGAGCCCTCGCAACTTACAAACGAACACTACCACTCTGGCTACGTTACGTTGACGATACCTTTACAGCCGTACACAAAGACGAAATCGACGATTTTCACGAACACCTCAACGGACAAAACGCCGACATACAGTTTACTGAGGAGATCGAGGAAAATGGTAAAATACCTTTTCTACACTGCTTAGTTACCTGCGACAATAACGAACTACGGACGACAATTTACAGAAAACCGACACATACTGACAGACTACTCGACCAATCATCTTACAACCCAACTTCTCACAAAGCTACGACTATACGGACCCTGACAAGACGCGTGCAACTAGTTTGTGACTCACCTGACAGCTTAACGGACGAAAACAAGTACTTAGACAACGTTTTCAACAAGAACAATTACAACCGGGACTTTATTAGACACAACACTTACAGAAACTCCGAACCAAACGCTACGAACACTAACGCGACAACTGTCACTACTGCAACCATACCTTACATCAAATAAAGGGACTTCTGAAACTATCGCACGAATCCTACAACCCTACAACATCCGCGTTGCTCACAAACCTATCACTACTTTACGACAGCTACTGACGAACGTTAAAGACAAAGACGAACCGAGCGACAGACGGGGAGCAGTTTATAAAATCAAATGCTGCGACTGCCAGGCCACTTATATTGGTGAGACCGGCAGAAATCTGAACGTCCGACTGACTGAACACAAACGAGCGACTAGAAATCGTGATTTCAACAATCACATTGCTGAGCACCATTTAGAACAAACCACAGAATGGACTGGGACTCTGCTGAATGCGTTACCTACAGTACGGACTACTATCAACGAATCACTCTGGAAAGCTGGTTTACTAACTTAGAACAAACACCACTGAACCGTTGCCAACAGCTACCTGCACCTTACAAACGACTGATTGCCGACAATAACAAGACAGACAAACAATAGACAAACTGACTTATTTGACTAACAATAGACCAACGGACATTTGACTAACAAAAGACGGATCGAAACGCACCGATCACGTTTACAGTCTTCACAGCCAATAACATCACGGCTTAACTGACAGACGACCAATAACATCACGAGATCGTCGACCAATCAGGACAACGACCAGAGACTTATAACATCTACTGACGATTCACAGTTCACTTGACTCTGATGATGACTTCCGCTCAGGTTGTCGAAACGTCAGTCAATGTCACCTCAAACAGTCCTTCTCAGGACTACACTCACCCGGACGATCACAATTTACCGAATTATGACAGCCGAGTGTGGCAAGCGCGGGAGATCAGGCCACAGCTGCCAAGCACGGGAAAACGTGTAACTGGTATCAAATGCGGTTAACATGTAACTGAAAGAGCAGCCAACAAGCTTATGAGTGTCTGACTAGACAACGAAACTTTGAGCTCTGGTGAACTCGTTTTCTTATTTTGCTCCGGACTTGTTCATAAGAGTCCACTGCACGAGCTTAAGAAGCACGGAAAACGCAGTAACCAAATAATTTGTGTAAGTGTCAATGAAAAGCGGTAAAATGCTCTAAGAATAATGGTGGATTTCTAAATTATTTTTAAAAATGTACCTTTTTCTTCGTGTCTTTTTTCTCCTCAATCAATTTCTCAGCTAGGCTTCTGTTTACTTTGGGGAGTTTCTCGTGAAGAAGGAACGAGAATGAAAATATGTTAACAAAATGACGGCCTCCACGGGGATTGTTCCCTTTATTTAGAGATTAGTCACGTCTGGTTTGCACTACAAAACTCAAGGTAACTTGACAGAATATAAACATGTTCTGCCATACCTTCAGCCTGACTCGGTTGGCGCGCTCCTCTTCAATCTTGTCCTGGATTCGTTTCTTTCGGTATTCTTCAAACGCAAAAGGTTTGGCTATAGATTTGGTCTGGAAAGAAATTCAAAAGAAAAGTTTATGATAAGTACAGTGAAGTTCTTTCTAAAAGGAAGATAACAACAATAATGGCAGGCGTGTAGCTATTCACAGAAGCTGATTCTCTTTGGCCTTCTCACAAGAACAGTAGAACATGGCGTAAATGATTCTTCCTATCCTCTTTCCTATTTCTCTTTCTAGCGTACACAGTTTAACACGCAACTACTGTCCTTTCACGGTCTACATGATCGAAAAACGGAGACAAAAGTAGGCGGAAAAAATTCGTTTCTCAACGCATTTTGGTAAAAATAATGTGTAATTGCAAAAGACGCGCGTGGGTTTGCGTTGTTCGCTTATTTCTGACCTGCACTGTAATGCCATCAAACAGGTGATAAGGGGTTTTCTAAGTTGTAGTTTACGTCTCCAAAATAGTTAAGACGCATGTTTACAGGATAGTCTCAACATAAAGTAGTATGTGCACAACACCAGCAGGAAATTGCTGAATCCTGACAAGGGTGTTCCCAGGCAATTTTTGGCGGTACGCATAAAGCCAGTCCGAAACTAAGCTAAGGGAAAGGAAACATAATTACCGTTATTGTCTTGGTAACTGAAAAGTAATTCGACACAACTACTCCTGCCAGAAACTATTTACAATTAAAAAAGAAAAAGTTTCTATTTTACTTAGCGCACAATTCTCATATTACACTTTTGGTGTCCGTCGGAGTGTGTCTATAAGCTTGCGTAAGCGCCAGAAAAGAGAGCTGCTCAGTTCTTATTGTTCAACGCTTGTAGGTCTGGATTCTGTGCGCGGTACTAAATGAACACCTATGCGTTACAGTGGACATGTCATAGGCATTGTAAGAAGAATAGCGAGAACTGTTGATAGTTTCTATGGTCTCCACTAGTCCACTAGGTTTTTTGGCAGCACGCGCCCTCTTTGTCTTCCATCTTAGAACTTCTTTGTCGTAAGTCACATTATCGGAAAGATCGCTCTTGTTAGTGTTATAGATCTTATCAATTATTACTTTGCTACCGAAGGAAACGTAAGTGAGCAACAAACCAAACATTGACCTAGAAACTTGCAAGCAGGCTCAATTATTCACTCATAAGCGCAATCAACTTGACGGCGGAGCCGTGATTCGCGACCCAACGAGAAGAATAGGGCTAATCTACACTAACACTGCTTGGGGGTTCCTATCTGCTGACACATTGATGCGGTGTCGTTGCGCTACACATAATCGCAGCATGATAGGTTCCATGCCACATTCCGCTGCTATCTCCTCTGCACCCTAATAAAGTTCTTCCCAAACCATGGGTTCGTTTCTTTCTTCCGTCATACACTGTTACCACTACCTCCACTTCCTTAGTTACTTGTATGAGGTTGTCGTTCTCTCCTCGGAGCATATTGGATAAGGCAATTGTGTTGGACAAGACATGTCTTGGGACGCAAAGAGCAATAATGGAATCAAACTGCTTGATAGACACTGAACTAACATTGAGTGCAACCACAGCTATGCAATAAGTCGCGCAATAAATGGGAGAGGTAATACATCACGCCCAGACGCATTCTTCTGCATCAGCGATGAAGGAACTGTCAGTATCGAAATTGCACAATATTACTTTCCATTTTTTCTGTATTATAACCCGTCAAATTAAGAAAAACAAAATTGACGGCATAAAATTTTGGTACGCACTTGCGTATTTCGCGTAAAGGAAGGAACGCCCCTGCCTGAGATAAAACAATATACAGAGTTCTGAATAGTCCATCTTCTCACTGGTGTATGTGCACATTATACTTCATATTGAGACTACCCCGTACAAATGCGTCTTTTATCTTTTATCCAGCGGTCTTGATGAAACTGGACTTCTCTTTTTTACTAAGCCTGGTGATTAATGAGAGAATACACTGCTGATGTTTTCGTTGCGTAACAGTTTTGCCAAGACACTAAACAGTGCACGACACATGCAATTTTTGGCTAATCATTTTTTTTTTGTTTGTTTGTTGTTGTTGTTGTTGTTGTGAATGATCTTGACTATATATTCAACACTTTGCCGGTAAACCGTGTATGGTCACCAGCCTACATATATATTGTTAGATATATTATTAGCTCAATCAGCGTGTGGTTACCTTGTGGTAAAGGCGAATGTCTATAAAGCTAAAAATCCATGCATGTAGGCCCGCAATAAGTTTGTACCCATCAAATGTGACAGTCCTAACAAAAAATAACAAGACAGTCTTAAAGGATTAAATTCAAACAACTTAGACCCAAAACAGTGTAATGTTAGCGTCAGTTTTACATGAGTCATAAAAGAACAAGACATAAACACTGGAGTCACAAAATAAGCAAGACACTTAACAAGCTGTGACTGTTCGAAGACCACTCAGCATAACTCTATGCAAACAAAAATCATTTCATTAGAAAATTAACTCTTTCCTTGTTTCTATGAAGTTATGAAACACTCTTAGAACGTTGAAGGTACTCGAAAGAGCGGTCGAAACACACTCCATTAACAGTTTTCCTCATTGTCAAATAACTGTCTCCCTTTCTTACACTTGCGCTACGACATTTCCCTAGAAACTCAGAAACGATTGCTATTCTTATGTAATTGGCAAACTGCTCTCTACAACAGCTTTACGCTACCTAAACTCTCCAGTTCTTGCTTGGTCACAAACTTGTAGTCATCATACACTGCAGAAAAAAGTTTAAAAAGCTGTGAAATTTAACGGTTCTTATAGGAACGTATCAGTGAGAAATAAGAGGGGAGTGACAATCACGTAAATTAAATATAACTGGAACAACAGACTGATCAGTAGAATGTTTTCTGACATTTTCATTTTACATGTAGGTCAACTCTCATCTCTAACTAACTTCCACAGAACATTCGGTGATGACTAAGCAAATGCCAGTGTTTACTGTACTTTAGTAATACGGTTTCTGCAGTGGACCCAGGTTCGAGAAGAATATACCAATGATTAGCCAGCAAACGCAGATGAAGTCCGGTCGTTATTTCACGCAGCCGGTATTTCTATCAGTACATCTCTGCAGCATGAAACAGCAACCGGAAATCCGTCTGCGTTGCAGGCTACCCACTAGTTCAATTTTTGTTTGCTTTCAAACACCTGTTTGCTTTCTACTCTGTTGACAATTGGTAAGGAGAAACTAAACGTTGCTCAAATCAAGTTTACTCACCAGTTGGCTGTTGATCTTCCTGTAACTCGACTTCTGTCAAGTTGTTCAAGAATGAGCACTATCTTGGAGCTGGACCAAGGGACTGACACAGCAGCAAAAAATATGACAAGTTATTCAAATAAATGCCCCCTTCAAATCACGACTCTCTTGAATCTGTCTGGGGTTCTGTTTACGACCTAGCAAGAGAAGGGGGGGGGGGGATTTCCTTGTTACCAAACCCAGTTACTTCGTTCGCAACCCTTTCTTGGTGGACACAAGTCCCACAAAAGCGTCAGTGCTCTGGGAAGCTTGTAGCCACAAAATTAATGGACACTATCGGCTATGTTGGTAGCACGGGCATTACCCCTTGATCCACCAAACAAATGAAATAAATAGTGAGCCTGGGTGTTAGCAGCCGTGAATAGCTGTTTCGGCCCTTGTAGGCCTCATCAGCATGGCATAGCTAACGGTTAGGTTCAGGGTTCCCACAAAAAGTAATCATGGGTGGGACTTGTTGAACATCAATACACATGTGAATGGGATGTAGTAAACCAGTATTTTGTTTTTGGGAAGGGGGGGATTCATTTGCCATTAACAATAAACCTAATGAAAAAGAGAACATCACAATGAACTGGAAAAAAAAACAACAACGAAATACCTCTTAGTAAACAAAATTGACTAATTTGTCGCAAGTGTGGACCTAAAAAGAATACATTTGATCCCTGCTGATGAGTCCCCATGGGAGTCAAACCCATGATCTTCCCCACACCAATAGGGTGCTCCATTTACGTCTTTACACCAATCCGCCTATTAAAATAACGCTGGAAGTCAGATTTTTGGAAATGTACTCCACAAATCCGCGGAACTTTCTGCCTCTTAAAAGCTTTATCAGCCCGCCGGCAGGATCTTTTCCATTTACTCCGTACTAGGGGATCCAAGGGGAACCGATGAAAGGATTATTCGGGACTGTTTCTCGAGCTGTAGGTGCAATCTGCAACGCTCAGTAATTCACCATCGCTTTTGTCTGCACTGAAGTACTATTTTTATTTTACGCGCGTCCTCCTACCCCCATTTTCATTTTACTAACTAGGGTCCAGTCAATCACGACCAAATATATCGAAAAGGGGCTAATCTGTACAATATCTGTAACGGACACCTGAACCATCATGTCTCTGTTTTGTCTATACCGTTTGAAATATTTGTATCTTTAATGGTAACGGCCACCCATACCCTTACGTGTAAGGGTGACCACTTAAAAGAAAGCTTTTCAGGAGTATTTCCCCTGGTATTTACTATGGTTTACTGTGTTGTTCAGGATTACTTAAACGTTTGACTTCAAGTTTGATTATTCAAGTGCAAGCTATTGAGCAATATTTTCCTGTTGCACAAGGTTGTTCTAACCTTTGAGGCTGTGGATGAGGTCTTGCAGAGTGGCCATTCAAAGGAAAGATATAGACAGTTCTTTCCTGTGAGTCTATTGTACTGTTTGAGGTGGTAAAAGAAATAACCAAAAATGGTATAGTTTTTCTGGTTTAATTATTGGGCGCTCTTGGCAATCAGAATGTTAAAGAATCGGGTACGTGACATCTCGGAGCAGCAGGTTCCGAAGTCTTCCTTAGTTGCTGTGGAGGCTGAAGGAACACATCTGAGGTACGAAGTTTGACATTTCCTTTTTTGGTTAGTCTGAGCAAAAATGAGCCAAAAAATGAAACTTAAGGCTCAGTGCTTCCTGCGTTCTAGACTTTTCCGCATGCAAGCCGGGATGCACAGCAACTAAGGAAGTGCTAGCACAACGTGGCGTGCCCAGCAAACAAGGAAGTACTAGAAACTTGAACTTAAATGTTTGCGAAGAAATAAACGCCCTCACCGTAAAGAAACGAAAATCTCGATATTATTTGATATACGGAATAACCCTGAATAATGAGTGCTGTGTTACCGAGCATCCTTTCTCTTAATGTACCAAAAATCTCAAAAATCTTCTCAAGAGCGCATTATCCTCCACTAAATTTAAAGAAAATTTAATTATATGACCTCTTGTCCCCTAAAACAGATGGTGGAGTATGGAACACTTAAATCAGTACAGACGAATTTTGGTGGCTCTAACTAAGATTCGTGAGTCTATATATATATACGCTGTAGGAGTTGGCTCGAACTTTTTAGTTTAAAAATAATAAACTTAGGAGTGTTGTAAGCGCTGAGGCATGGAAGGTACGAAGAAGCACTATGTCTAGAATTTCATCTTACGCGCTCATATAAGGGCAAGTAGTTCCTCGATCCTCACCGTTTACCGCGGCCGGTAAACATGGCGACAAGTCGAGTTTCTTCAAACATCTCCACTGTCGTGTCAGTTCTTCATCTTATTTTTACCATCCTCGCTATTGCGATTCTCTCATACAAAGTTTATTACCTTGAAGGTGAACTTTCCTTAATTCGAGGAGAAATGCATCCTGGCTGGGGTAATGGAATAAGCGCTCCAATCCAGACGTCGCCTCCGCTGACTACAGCTGTAACCAGTGAACAGCACGAAAGTGTGCGAATTCGCCGAGTCAGTCAGAGAAAGCCGTCCAAATCATCTTCGGCAGACGACCTCCAAGCAGAATGTGTCCAGAAGATGCTGAACAATCTCCGGGTATGTGTGGGTTTTTATGCCATTTATGTGGCTTTCCTAAGCGAGAAAACAAACTCTCACGACAGCCGACAAATTCTGTCTCTTGCCGTAATGTTACAATAACGCAAGCAATAAGAAAAACAATATTAATAATAAGATCTTCTTTAACTCAATTAATAAAGTTTCTTTATGGATCGCACCATGCCAGTCGGCGTTCGCTTATGACTTGCAAAGTTGTTCAGGGAACAATCTAATAACTAACAGCGACATCCGAGCCTGCCCGATTAACTTCGAAAACAGTTACTAGCGAGTATTATTGCTAAAAAAATATTACTTCCTACTTCCATTTCAAGTTCAGTCCGTATCACTTTTCAGCGACAAACCTCCAATAAAAATCATTCCGGCGTCATTTCCGTGACAAAAACGAAAACGACACGAACCTAGCTAGTTTTTCGTTCAACAAATATGTTCCCTAGACAATATTTTACCCCATTCTGTTGAAGACTGATGTATATGTTTGAGTTGTCTTCGTTTTCTGCTGCAGGTCACCGAAAACGCTGTGAACGGAACTGGGAAGCTTGTCTGTATGAGAGGTCAGTATACGGTTCAAAGATATCGATTTATATTGGCCATGTTGTGGACTGTCTCACCATGACTGTTATAAGAATTGCTCATTCTTAGGCACTCCTCCCTACTCCCCACATTACTAACTTTCTTAACAAAAATGTTTGGTAAGAGGGGGAGGGGTGGGAGGACCACTATCTAATATATTCTTACATGTCATCTAACAGTTCATGACCACTTCATTGAGTCTGGGCGTGAATGACTTATTTATATGTGAACGTATTCTTCATATCAATTGTATTTTATCACAAAATGAAAAACAAAATGTTTATAACAAATATGCCAGGAAAATTTCCTGTACCGATTGCTCAAAGCAGAGGGATTTTGCGAAAATTTTGAATTCACGTAAGTGTAGCTTATTGGTGAGGAATCCCTTATACACTGACATATCTGTCTATTATTTTGACTAAAGAATACTTTCAATCTATGACGGCGGCAAAGGGTATAAAAATTCGGTTAATTGTTATGATTAATTATCAGACAGATAGTGAGCTTTTAAGCAAGTGGGCCCAGATTATTGCATACTAATGTTTCTTCCACATTTTGACCAATCTTATAACGTGCGATATCTACGGCTCATCGACTAATCGGGTAGTGAATCATAATTATCCACCATGTCAAAATCCAATTTTCTATGTAGTTAAGATAACAAATAAAATGAAGATGTGACCAACGCAGTTGTAATCGCAATTTAAGCAAATGCAAATTAAGCCCGAAAAAAAGATTTTCTGGGCTTCAACGGGATTCGAACCCGGGCCTCTGCGTTCGCGCTGTATAGACTACGAGCAGTCTCTCTTTCCACTCAGGGATAGTCGAGAAACGAACAAGAGAGCGGGCGCGAACATCGCCCGCGGCGTTGAAACGCGCGTCACGTTTCAACGAGGCAGGCGATTTCGCGCTCACTCACTTGTTTGTTTTCCTCGACAATCTCTGAGCGGAAAGAGACTGGTCGTAGTCTAGCGCTGTAGTGCTCTACCAACTGAGCTATGAAGATCCATACATTGGGAGCAGGTCAATTTATTGAGTTCATCTTAATCCGTGAAAAGGAATCATTTTCATTCTAAGATAACAAAGCTTATCTCCCTGATTCCTTCAGGTCCCCAGGGTCCACCAGGAGTACCAGGCCCCCGCGGTAAACAAGGAAAACCGGGTCCCCGTGGTCCACCAGGAAAACCAGGTTCTCGCGGCCGTCGTGGACATCCGGGCACACCCGGGAAAAACGGCCAACCAGGGATAAAAGGTCCTCGAGGTTCTCCAGGAAAGAGTCTAAGTATAAATGTAACAGTCATTGAGAAACTCGTAGAGCGACTGAAGACCTACACTCGAGAAGAGATTACGAAGTTTGGTGAGTCAATATCCGATTAAGGTGTTTGTTAAGAAAATTCTCTTGACTACTTGTTGCTTCTATTTAATTTTCATGCCTTGATAATCTTTTATCAAATAAACTTTGAACAAACCAGCTTTATAATTCCATAACTTATCATGAAATATATTGATCCAACAGCTCCTCCTCGATTCACAAACAAACCTCCCTCACTCATCTCCCTTAGGGAGGGTGAAAATCTGTCGCTTAGTATTTCCGCATCCGGAAATCCAACACCAAAGATTACGTGGTCTGTGCAGGGTAGAAACCATGGAGATCAAAGCCGGTACAAGATTACCGCTGACAAGTATGGGATAAGAGGAGTACGCTTTGAGGATCAGGGAACGATCACGTGCCGCGCTGAAAATGTTTTTGGTGTACGAGAGATAAAAGTAGAATTGACGATTTTAGGTGAGTTCAATTTTAGTTGAGTTCAATCATTGTCATTTAATTTGACGAGAATGAAAATTTAAAGAGATAGGATTGGTACTGTGATGATTGTCTTTCAACTACAACAGAAGAATCACTGCAAACCAATCACAAGAAATCTAACTAACGCAGCAAACAATCAGAACTTGAAGAAAAGCCAAGCAACTAGCGCTAGGAGCGGAAAAAGTTGTAGCTGTAATGAGGGCGAAAAAAAATGCAACCACTGGAAAGCGCAGGAGAAGAGTAACCGGCGCTAAAAAAAAGTGCGCATGAGAGACAAGTCACAATAATTAGTTTTTATTTTTTATTCTTTTTATTTATTTTAATTGTTTTTTGCTGGTTAGAAACTCAGCCTTATTCTTTTTAATATTCAGGTTCGCCAAGGTTCCCCAAGTCTCCTCCGGGACAAGTAACTGGCTTTTTGGGAAAAGAAACAAAACTGCAGTGTAATCTACTGGGTAACCCAACCCCTGAGGTTAAGTGGACCAGATCTCCCCCAGCCCCCCTCCCTGAGGGACGCACCACAGTGACGGAGGATGGTCTTTACATCAACAACACTGAGACTGATGATGGTGGTGTCTATATATGCACTGCGACGAACAAGTATGGAATGGTCATACATGGAACATTCCTCAAAGTCAAGTCAGTTGGTAAGTGAAATGTTAGCGATACACTCTTGGAATGTATTTCCAGCACATTAGCTAGCGGCGGTCCACGACCCTTCCAAAGACCTCAAGAGAAAGTAAAGACAAACACTGGAGTAAAACAAAAATGGATACAATAAAACCCGCTTAATTAAAGTCAACGGTGGCTTACTAGGTTATGCTTAAACTTAAAGACTGGGTCGCCGAAAGAGCGAAAACTGCCAGAATCGATTACAAAACAGAACCTTAGAATAACTCTTTCGTCAAAATTGTGTGTGAATATAACAGTCACTGCGATTGCCTTTTGCTCAAACAAATATTGTGCTCGCTCCTTTTTGTTTTCGACTTAGGTAAATACTGACCGCTTAAACCTTGAAATAGTACTCTGATCAATTATTAAAAGTGTATCACCGGATTTTTCTTTCTTGACTTTGATCGTTGTTTCGATTACTCGCTTCCACGCGTCACTTAAGGCTTGTTTATACAAATAGAGGAAGCGTAAAAGAAACGTACGTGGACATAAGGGAGGAAAAAGCAAGAAGAAAACAAAAAGAAAAGTAACACTGTTGCAATTTTAACAGTTCACTGACGCATTTTCTCTCTACTCAGAACCTCCAGTTTTCACCTCAACACCGCTGGAATCAATCACTGTACCGAGTATCAGAGCTTCGATTCGAGTGAATTGTTCCGCCACGGGATCGCCACTACCCATAGTCACGTGGTACAAGAACAACGTCAGCATGAACGCCATCAATAACGTCACAAAAGACAAAGTCATCAGCGAGTTTGTAATTGATCGATTCCAGCCCTCGGACCAGGCTACATACACGTGCGTTGCTCGTAACAAATATAACGACTCAGTGTCGACAAGTTCGAAGATAGGTAAAACATCCATGTATTCATTTCTTGTAATTTGCCTTTTTCTTTTCTTCAGCTCCAAACTGCCTCCAACTCCACTGCCCTTTCCTGTGGTTGGGAAAGTTCCCGTCTCCTTTCCCTCTCTAATTTCCAAATGTAACAACACAATAACCCCTAAGCCAGGACTATTTCACCATGCAACTAACTAGAAACAAATCTGTAAGGCAACGGAATTACATCCTATAGATAAAGCTCGAGTTCCCCTTCTTTGGCTTTGCGCTACTCTAGTTTGGACGAAAATCGTCATTTTAATAAATGAAGGGGTCACAAAATCTACTGCAAAGTGAAAGAGATAGGGGCTAAAGCCAAGTGTAAAAAAGAGTGCAAAAGACACCACAAAACTCGCGCCATTAGGGTTATCACAAAGTCTGCCCAAGCCTCGTACTGATTTTTCAAAACGCAGCTTCTGCTTCAGTGGAGTACAGTTGTGGAATAACCTTCCACACAATGTCAGAGCCATCAGATCTAGTTATATAAAAAGTTTAATGATGAGATCAAACGCCTTATGTTCGTCTCGTTCTCCCACACGACAAACATGTAAATCAGTTTATATTTTTAACTTTGTAACTGATGCTTTTTCCGTGTTTAGATAAAGTATATGTATGTATGTATGTATGTATGTATGTATGTCTGTCTGTCTGTCTGTCTGTCTGTCTGTCTGTCTGTCTGTCTGTCTGTATGTATGTATGTATGTATGTATGTATGTATGTAGTATGTATTGATTGATTGATTGATTGATTGATTGATTGATTGATTGATTGATTGATTGATTGATTGATTGATTGATTGATTGATTGATTGATTGATTGATTGATTGATTTTGAAAGAAATAACGCGAGGCACATGAAAGATTGGAGCCTTTGAGCAACTCAGTCAGAAGGACTGAACGACCGGGGAAAATGTGGCGATCATATTGTTTTGACTTACCCTTGAGGTATAAGAAGAGACACCCCCGGGCGGAGCCTCCCCACATAAAAATTTATTGAGTAGCCCCCGCCCCCGGGTCGAATGCTTGAACCTTTAATTTGAACAAGCGTACTGTATTGTATTGTTCGACGTATGTTTGGTGTATCATTTCCTGTCGTCCCCTTTTAACTATTTATTTCTACTTTATCTACTTATACAATGAAAGAACCTTATAATAAAATCAGTACTATTGTGGCGGACTCAACATTCTGCAAAAATCGATGATTGCGTGACAGAACATCTAACTTTCTCAGTCTCTTGTTCTTTTGTAACTAAAGAATATGCATACCACTTACCATGTTCCAGAAGACGTTTGACTGTAACAATTTTGTCTTTTAGTTTTACCTGACTGTGGCGACCCAGGCAGACCTAACAACGCAACTGTTATCAGCAAGAATCACTGGGCAGGGGAGTATGTCAGGTACCTCTGTCATCCGGGATATACCATGCTTGGTCCCGCAGTCAGAATGTGTTTGTCCAATGGAAAATGGAGCGGAAATGCACCAAACTGTAAGAGTCTTAAGTGAGATTATAACGAAAGCGTGGACAACAGAAAATGAGACATTGATATTTATAGTTACCAGGACGGTCTTAGAAATAACAGGTTTGAATGACGTTTGGCATCCGCGCGGCCGTTCTCGTTAGGGACCGGTCAATAAGTATAGGGGGGATGGGCCGGAGCATTTGGAAAAGTGGTGGCCCAAAAATGCATAACCCACCCCCTCACGTGGGCATAAATTCTGCTGACCCACCCCAAAGTATTGGCTGAAAATAACATGTCCCACCCCCCAGGTGACATCGTCACTTTTTCGTGTTGTTCATCCATATCTTATTTTAATTAATATTATTTAAGTGGATTTCACATGTTAAATATGCACACATAATAATACTGCATGTTAACTATACACAATAATTCACAATTACAGCTGTGGTGGTTACTATATCAAAATGACCACTTAGATACTATGCAGCGTGCTGAGAAAAGAGTTCACTCAGGGTTTTCGGTAACATTTAAAAGTATCTGATTCATATAGGTAAAACAAGCAGATATGAGCGCCGAGGGCGCAAACATGAGTGCCAAAGGCAACAACTTCTGGGGGATCCGGCGGCATGCCTCTCCGGGAAAATTTTGAAATTGGAATCTCTACAAATGCCATTTTCTGCGTTCCCTGGACCAGATTTAATTACATCTAACAGCAATGATCATTCGTTTCCAATTGTATGAGTTACATAAGTGAGCAAAATACGGCTCAACTCTGTCCGGCTTTGATGAACAAATACAAGATCATCTGATTTATTTACACTTCAGGAAATCACGGTTTTGCGTGAAAGTACTGGACCTTACATGTCAAACGACCGGATGTTACGTCCAGCCTCCGGCCTCAACCGAAACCCCTGGATATAATATTTTGTCATTATAATAATTTATGTTTATTGTTGGCCACTCGGAAGTTAAAATTGGCTGATGTTGACCACTGCCTGTTCTTAATTGAATAGAATGTTCAGTTTCTGTTGTAGTTTCATTTGTAATATTACTTTCAATACTTAAACAACATTCAAGTTAAATAAGGAGTGACTATGTTTGTGACTCTGGAAGATCTTCAATATATGATAATTCTACTTGAATGTCGACTGACTTGTTTTCAACAAATAATATGTAAACTCCAAAATTCAGCTTGTAGGGTTCTGTTTGGTCAATTGGCCTTTCCTGCAAGTTTTATGTAGATTTTGCAAGGACTTTTTCCTCCTAGGCTTACAGAAGGCTTTTGAAGTTTGCAGTATTTCAATATACAAGGCTTAAAATACGATGACCCACCCCTTCCTGGGGTTGAAAATAGCATGACCCACCCAGTCCCTTACCACACAGCGATATATACCTGATGGAAAAAAACGTTGTCGAGTAAAACGCATAAGCCGTGAAGGATGCGGCGCAATGGAATTCTGGGTAGACAGCGCTGACAAGTTGGTTACTTCCGTTCGTTTAAAATTCGTATTCAAAACATATTCATTCCTGTGTTTTTTAAATCAGAATAGAAGCAAGTTATCTCGCTTCTCAGAATATCATTAAGTCGAATATTTCATGGTTTATGCTTTTTATCCGACAAAAGTTCTTTCAATCAGGTGTGTATGTTCAGTTTTCAACTTACCCAAGACAGCCATGCGTACTACTTACTATTGCCGACAAAGGATCTTAAAGGATTCAACTCAGACTGTCATGCTCACTCTAAATATATCAAAATGAAAAATGTAAATACTAATGAAATAATTGTCATGATCTTCGCAGTGTTTAAACAATTTGAGCAGTTTCTTTTTCAGATTGAAAAACATGTAGTTGACATTCATCACATCAGGCCGAATACACTTCTCGATAATTTTACACTAATGAGGAAATAACTCATGTTTAACCGTAGTAATGAAAGTTCCTAGGCTAGATTCTATCTTATGCTGACTGGAAATGAAGGATGTTTTTCAAACTGTGATGGAATAGATTTCAACTGTAGATTAAACAGACTGCTTTAACTTTTAACCTCGTATTGCCGCTGTTCACATCATTTCGTTGTATGTTTAATTCCTTTCACGGGGTAGGATGAACCCAGTAAGTTGACCTGCTCCCAATGTATGGGTCTTTATAGCTCGATTGCTAAAGAACGCAAAGTATCCGGGTTCGAGTCCCGTTAAAGCCCCGAGAATCTTTTTTTTTTCGGGCTTAATTCGCAATTGCTTGAATTGCGATTACAACTGCGATGGTCACATCTTCATTTCAATCTTTGTTTTCTTTGTCTTTTTCGCTTTTCAGGTACTGAAAAACCAGAATGTGTTCGACACATGACGATAGATGACTACACGAGATACTATGCCGGCACGTACAGTGGAACTCAAACTGGTAGCAAGGGTGACTGCAATTTAGCTGAGGGCTGGTACAGGTTCTTGAACGATAGAAGCATGGCCACATCTTACAGGAGTGGTAGTAGCTACTACTGCGACACAAGATATCGAGGGTATTTAACCGGAGGCCATCCGTCAGTGGAAGACGGCAGGGTCACTCGAACAGTGTGTTTCTACAGCTACGATTATGGTAGTTCGTGTTACCATACCGTAAAGATAAAGGTACGCAACTGTGGGAAGTTTTACGTCTACAAGCTAAAACCCGCACCACGCTGTTATGCTCGTTATTGTACTAGCTAAAAATACACACAGTCTGAGCTCCTGTATTTTTGTAGCTGCAGCCGAACTTCATTCGAATTTGGACCGACCCAAATTAACAAAATTACGCCTGTTGATTCAGACGTCGAATTTGATTAGCCGTTCCACAGCCGTTCTTAATTCAGTTCCATAAAAACGAATCAACATTGTCAGCGGTTTTCAGGTTTCAAAGTCTCAAAAAGCACAGAAAAATAATAAACAGGAACAAAAACAATCTTCCTGTTTATTATAACACAGTATAAGTACCTGTTCTCAGACGCTTTTTGCACGTAACACAATAACTTACCTCAGAAGGGCAGGAGCAGGCTGATACTTTCGTAGTATATAGTTCATTCCTTACGTAAAGAGGCCCCGGTTCCTGGAAAGCCGATTAGCGCCAATCGAGGGTTAAATCTCACTAATCCATGATTAAAATTTATCCTTCGGTTAGATTCTGTTCCTGAAAGCATGATTAATACTAACCAAGTGATAAATGAGGGGTTAGATTTAATCCACCTAGCGAGGTCGATTAACTCACTAATCGGGGGAAAAACTTGATCAAAACAACCAGAATGGTGGACTTAAATTTTGCGATGTTGTATAAGTTTACTTGAGTAAGAAAAAAGAAAGGAGGCAATTTTTGCTAGATAATTACTCTTAGCAACTTAAATAACAAATAGTTTTGTCTGCACAAAGTCGAAAGGTAATCGATTGAGTTTTGGGCGCAAAAACCTGCAGTGAAATGTGATGGAGCAAAAAGGACTACAAACACGCAAATAGAGAAGGCGAGTTTTCGATTTTAGTTCATATTTTAAAACACTATTAAACAATTCCGTCAATAGCTCTATAAAATTCTATTAAGCGGTAACTCTGGAAATGTGGCTTCACTAAATAGGATCTTCACAAAGCAGAATTTATGAACCGATCTTCAGGACTACGAGTAAGCTTATGATAAAACGAAACGGAAAGCCATGAATTTCGAAGCCATCTTTCATTGCAAGCGATAACGCGAATAATCAACTTTTCACGGAACAGTTTGCCGGTTTTGGGTTTCTAAAGAAGAATTATTGAATGAAATAAAATATTTAAGCTTATGGCAATTTTGCAAAAGTAGAAGGAGATGTTTTATTGAAATAACGTGAATATAAGACGAAAATTTTGACGATTAATTAAAGCGAAGTTGTTGTCGTTCTCAAACAGTGCAGACAGTGATACAGAGGTTTTTCACTGATTTAAAATAAAAACAAAATGTCAAATTTCTGTAACAGGCGAACGCAACAAAACAGATAGGCTACAAATATCAAAGACAATTATTCGGCACAAATCAGTACTTTATTGTTAACATTTTCCCGAGAGGCAAGTCTTGCTTTGTTTAAGTTCAAAATAGTTTCGATGGTTGAAAGATTATCAAGAGGTCGTGAACTCACCGATTTTCAGATATAGCCCACATTTCACCTCGAATCAGCATCACTTTGCATTGAACCTTGATTTCCACCTTGTTTTGCTTTGAGGAAAGGTTTAAAGTTTTGTTTTTTCGCGGTCAAATATCGACAATAGACTACAACATGTATCGATCTGTAAAACGAGTATCGGAGTCGACTTTTTTCTCCCGCTCTGTCGTTTTCCCGCGCTTTTATGTGCCGATAACTTGTTTGACCAGTTTGACCGAGGGAGCACCGAGGGATAGTTAAACGAGGAATAACTCTGCTTTCAGGAACGCCTTTATATCCCTGGATTAATTATTCTAGAGATAAGGAATTTAATCGTGGTTTAACTGCTAATCGGGGGATAATTTAATCGGCTTTCCAGGAACCGGGGCCAGGTCCTTAAGATTGGCGGATTAAACACCTGGCCCCGGTTCCTGGAAAGCCGATTAGCGCTAATCGAGGGTTAAATCTCGCTAACCCAGCATTAAAATTTATCCGTCGGTTAGATTCTGTTCCTGAAAGCACGATTAACACTAACCAAGTGATAAAGCAGGGTTAAATTTAATCCACCTAGCGAGGTCGATTAACTCACTAATCGGGGGAAAAACTTGATTAAAACAAACAAAATGGCGGACTTAAATTTTGCGATATTGTTAGTTTAGTTGAGTAAGGAAAAAGAAAGGAGACAATTTTTGCTCGATAAGTTACTCTTAGCAAGTTAAATAACAAATAATTTTGTTGTCTGCACAAATTTGAGCGGTAATCGACCGAGTTTTGGGCGCAAAAACCTGCAGCGAAATGTGATGGAGCAAAAAGGACTACAAACACGCAAATCGAGTAGTCGAGTTTTCGATTTTAGTATAAGTTATATTTCAAAACATTATTAAACAATTCAATCAATAGCTCTATAAAATTCTATTAAATGGTAACTCTGGAAATGTAGCTTTAGTAAATAGGATCTTCACAAAGCAGAATTTATGAACCGATCTTCAGGACTACGAGTAAGCTTTAATGTGATAAAATGAAACTGAAAGCCATGAATTTCGTAGCCATCTTTCATCACAAGCGATAGCGCGAATAATCAACTTTTCACGGAACAGTTTGCCGGTTTTGGGTTTCTACAGAAGAATCATTGAATGAAATAAAATATTTGTGGCAATTTTGCAAAAGCAGAAGGAGATGTTTTATTGAAATAACGTGAATATAAGACGAAAATTTTGACGATTAATTAAAGCGAAGTTGTTGTCGTTCTCAAACAGTGCAGACACTGAAACAGAGGTTTTTCACTGATTGAAAACAAAAACAAAATGTCAAATTTCTGTAACAGGCGAACGTAACAAAACAGATAGGCTACAAATATCAAAGACAATTATTCGGCACAAATCAGTAATTTATTGTTAACATTTTTCCCAGAGGCTAGTCTTGCTTTGTTTAAGCTCAAAATAGTTTCGATGATTGAAAGATTATCAGGAGGTGGTGAACTCACCGAGTTTCATATAAAGACCCACATTTCACCTCGAATCAGCAACACTTTGCACTGAGCCTTGATTTCCACTTTGTTTTTCTTTGAGGAAAGGTTTGACGTTTTGTTTTTTCACAACCAGAAAAAGGGCAAATCGCACCGCTGTCAAATATCGACAATAGACTACAACAGGTATCGCTCGGTAAAACGAGTATCGGAGTCGACTTTTTTATTCCGCTCTGTCGTTTTCCCGCGCCTTTTTATATGCTGGTAACTTGTTTAACCTGTTTGATATGAGTTTAACCGAGGGCCCAATGAAACTTACATGTTTAGTGTGCTTGGTTTGACCTGTGACCTATGCGCCGAAAGCACTTTCTTGACCCGCGTTTACATTTCTGGCGGAGTTTCGAATCAAAAAACTTGATAACAGTTTACAACAGAGGATGTGAGAATGTAGCCAATTTTTGAACTCTCGAGTACATATTTTACCGGTTTTATTCTTTTAAAGGGATAAATATTTCTCGCAAATTTTACACGCTTGTTTCAAAAACAAACAACTTACATATGCCGCTTTTGGAAATTGCATATGTAAGTTGATTCTGACGGCTCGCTGTCAAACCAGGTTAGCTTAAGCTTGGAGCAGTTTGGAAAAAGATATTTTTCTTCCCTATTCTTTATGTAACTGAACTGTAGCCGAACTTAAAAAAGTGTTTGCCCTACGCGGTGTCCGACAATAAGCATACCTCACAAAAATATAACAAGTTTTTCTCGTGTTCTTGCTCGAAAATGTGAAATAGTTCACCGTAATTCTAACGCGGAAGCCAACTTTGTTCTTTCTGCCCGACTTTCTCCAAAAGGTAGTAACTTCTGTTGAGTATTTTGCGAGAACAGAGTGCAAACTAAAACAATGCAATTCAATGCGCAGCGAAATGAGGACTTGAATAGAAACACATTTTACATACCTTCACAATATCTTCATATATTCCAGCCTAAACCCAACGTAACCGGTCACAAAAGGAGTAAGCGAAAGCAGACTAATCAATAACTCATCAGAACGTATCTTTCGGGTTTTATTCAAAGTCTACGAGGAATAACAGAACATTAATGCGTAAAGTCCGAGAATAGCTGCGTCCAAGAGATAGGCACATATACTGTAATAACATTTATAGACATAAGTTTGTGAGTTCGTTGGTCAAATGTCGAATAAATGCAGGGATTTTTTTTTTTATATTCTGTTATTTTCAGAATTAGATGTCCGCAAACAATAACAAGCGAAAACAATTCGACGTTCATGGTGTTCATGTAATCCATTAAAAAAAGAAATGATTCTTGTCGACAGAGTATTTACAGTTTGCCCAGTTGTCGATTTAATCACTAGTGCAACAACGTTCAATGCATGACTGGTCGCGGTTTAATGAATGACTAGTCATGCTTATCGGTTTTAAGGTGGCTCGAAACAGTTTTGTTGGGCGCGCGCAGACTGGGTTCCAATTTACCCGTGAGACTCAAAAATTAACACAAACAAACAAAAATGGCGTCGCGCACTCGTCTGGATTTAATATTTTGCCGGTCTTTTAAAAGCTGCGTATAAGCAAGGTTGAAAACGACTGGAACTTAGGTGACAATTCACTTGAATCATGTCCTCTTCAATGTTATCAACGCAATCGTCAACTCAGCCGCATATGAAGCGCAGTAAGCTTATACTCAGAGGCTGTGCAACTGAGCTGTGCTAGAGAGGACGGTGACTTCAAAACTCTCTCATCTCCAGTGAGATCGTATAAAGGCCCTAGAATAGTCGCCTTTTTACCATTAGTTTCTTTCGCTGGCTGTTTTGACCACGGAAGCCTTTTCTACGTCCAGGTCGCAGGCAAAAAGCCTGGCACCGTTTCCATGCCAGGGCAAATTTTTCGCGAACTCCAATTCGTGTTTCTGAGAAAACATCCCCATCTAGAAAAAAAGACAAAAAAAAAAAACAGGCACACACACACGTTTACGGTGTTGTTAGCAAAAACAATGTAGACTACAATAAAAGGTTTTTATTTTCTTCACAAAGTGAAATAACGGGGCAAGAATTTAAAAGACAAAATTAGTGTCACAAAATTAAACTTGCAGTGAGCGAAAAAAATACCTTGTGAAACAGACAGATTTTGACTCAATAAAGAGACTTATTCATGCCGAAATGTTGACAAACCAGCCGCTACAAAGAAAATATTACAAACAATCAGGTGAAAGATTCGCTTTCTATTTTGCTGAAGCGGCAGTTTCAATCTCAGTTTCACCGTAAATCTCTACTTGCGAAACAAAATTAAAAAGCGTACAAGAGAATTTCAAAACAATTCATCGCGCGCTATATTTTTATCAGCAGTCGGCTCACTAAAAACAAGTTAGTTTTTCAAGTTAGTTTTCTGGGAAATACTCCACATTTCTGGAAAAAAGAAGCGCTCTCTTATTTGCTTAATTAAGTGATAGTGCGATAGTTTGGTAGTACTACGTTTTTTCCCGTAATGCAATAAGAAAAACCGACCTGTAGAATAATTTCAAAACACTACCGCGCGCTATCTTTGTAAATTCGTTTGGTACGAAATACTCCAAATGTTCGGATAAAAGAAATGGTTTCTATCTTGCCGAACTGGTAATATTGATAATTTGACTGTTATTGGTAAGTTTTTCCTGGGGCGAAAACAATTCTTCAAACCTTCGATTGATCAATCAATGGAACAAGTTTCATCAACAGAAAAATCTTGACAACATTGACACTTATCAAAGATCATCAAAGGTAGTTTTGTCCTCGTTTCAATACATACCTGTTCATAAGGGACTTCTTCAATGTATTGTTTTTATAGTGGGAAATGTTGTCTTTTTGTTAATTCTGTCCTTGTTCTCCTGTAAGACATATAATTCCGAAGTGGTGTCCATGTACGCGTTGCTCAATCCTGAACTCCGTTTGAAGGACAACCTTGCCTGATTGCAGTATTTTCGAAACTCCGTTGTTTTTAAGATTTTCAAGCACATTCCGCTTTGGTTGAAGTACTTGCTCTCCATCACATACGTTTCCAATCCTCGTTTAGGTTAAGAATCGTTGACATGTAATAATTGTACAGTGGTATAAACAGTAAGCTAAAGTCCACCACCGCTTTCGTAAACATGATATTTGTGAACGAACGCTCCGAACGTTTGCAAACATTTAGAGATAAGTTCAGTTTTCACGGAGTTCAAATAGGTTCTTCAGGCAGACGATAAATCAAAACAAGTACAGAAAGCAGCCTGTCTTACGAGGATTAAGACAATCTTTGTTCCCAAGATGTAAAAGAAGCATTAGTCGCCATTCTGAGTGAAGTGCCGATGAATTCACTTGAGATGGAATCAATCTGCACGAGGAGGAAAACATTCCGCCATATTTGGTGCCAATGATCCAATGATTTGAAAACAAATGATGTAATGTTCTTCGACAAGCACCGATCCACCCTTTCAAACGTAAAGAAAGTCATCAGGGCGAAAGAAACGCCCAACGAAATAAACCTGGAATAAACAGACTTGAAACCACGTGCCGAGAGTGGCGTGACAATTTCTGCACATGCGCAATTGCCTATCTTGTCGTGTCGAAATTTTTAAAATTTTGTAACTTAGGAAGAACATAATTTCGCTTCCGCTCGGTAAATTTCTTTGATTTTTTGCATGTTAACTCTTGTATGCCCAAAGAGTTTTTCAAGCGAGATTAAAAAAATTCTGTCGTACGGGAGAAAATTAAAGGTAAATTCATAAAAAAGCGTTTTTTGCTGAAAGTTTTCGATATAATTTTCTTTCACTTAATCCTTAGGTAGCTTACTAGAATCAAAGGCCGTATGCAAAATTTAAAGAAATTTCACCGTCAAATTTTCAAGCAAACTTAGGATATCTCTATTTTATGGTCATACTTCGAAACCCAACTGCGTTGCCATGGCAACAAATTTCTTAAGGAATCTGCCAAAAATTGACACTTTGATATTATCATTATTTTGGAGCAAAATTTGATCATGATTGACCAACTCTAACCTAAATATTTTAACTCCCAAATATAATGCATCGAAAAAAACAAGCACCCTTTCGAGCCACCTTAAGCCAATCACTGGCACTGTTATATTCAGAAATGCATTAACGAAATCTATGCATTAGGTTCGGCACATGAAAGGCTCGGAGTCTGAATCAAAGCCAGTTTCAAAGCCGTGCCAAAGGCGAATTTCCCGGCCAAGCCAGGCGGGAAGAACGGCTGAGCCGTTCCAAATTGAAATAGCCGTTCTCAATTGATTCAGACGCCGAACTTTTTATGTAATTGATTTTTAAATAAGGTATTGGGTTCGGCTTATGAAAAGTCCGGCGTCTGAAACGGGCCTTACTTAATGCTTGCTTATTATTTTTATGCTATTTTAGAGAATATAAATAATAGAAAACTCTTTGAAAACGCTTAAGAAAACTTAGTCAAGAGAAACGTTTCCCTCAGCTTTGATGTCCCTTTTCCTGATTTTTTGTTTTAAAAAAAGTTGGTAATAGCTCATGCGACGCTTACTGTTGGTGATTGGGTTTATGCGTATTACTTTATGGTTGATGCGTATTATTTTATGGTTTAAACAGTCCATGAGGATAAAGATTTGCATTATGATTGAATTGCGGAGTTGCACAAAGCTTACATTATGGACAGCTGAAATGAATGAATATGAAAAAGTGTTTAATTTTTTTCAGTTCTCGGACATTTTTCCATATACCGATTTACCTGTGGTGTGTTATGATGTTTGCGAATTTGCAACCACGCTGAATAAAAACGTTATTGAACCAACTTTCCGTAAAACTTCTTTTATAAAATAGGAATCTTGGTCTCAAGTCTTTTTTTCTTTTTCAAGTTTGAAAAACAATTCCCCAAAAAGGACCTCAACTGAGATAGTTCAATATGTTTTCAGGGAAAGCCTATCTCCCCCCCTCCCAAAAAAAATACCGTATTTTCTCGATTAAACGCCGCGCCCCGAGTGAACGCCGGGGCTAAAAGAGGAAGACGAGGAGTAAGCCCCTCAGACGTTTATTTGTGCTATAATGAATTTAAGGTGTAAGGACAAGGTACAGGATGTCAAGTAAAACGAATAAAAACCCTTTCTTAAAAAAATGGCGGGCCAAAATAAACTGCCGATTCAAACAAACGCCGGGTCCACCAGGCCAAGTTTGAAATAAACGCCGGAGGCGTTTAGTTGAGAAAATACAGTATGCTACCTTGAGAAGTACAGTAATCTAATTCTCTTTTCTTTTCAAACATTCGTCCTCGTTCTTCAGACTTCTTTAATTAACTCTAGTGCTGACGGGAGACTGAGCCTTTTCCTTTCCTTGACATCAGGTCAGTTTTCTTGTCTCTGTTACACAACGAATTATTAAACTAAAAACTAAAAACTATTTTTAATTTGCAAGGTTTCACTTCGTGTAAAACTTATCTGGAGCACCAGAAATCTTGGTGGTTATTATTGCTGTGCACCACTCTTACCGTTGCCTCCCAACAAACTTTGTTAGCTATTTAGGCAGCGCCAACTTACGCCTCCTTGCACGCCCTTGTCACGCAAATCATTAAGTAGAATTTGCGGGCTTGGTGCAGCTGAAGTTCTCTTCTTTTTCTCCTATTAGCGTTAGTAAAGAATACGGGAGCGTTAGAAAGAAAGATGAACCACCTCGCCTTAGCGAACGTTTTGCCATAATTTTTAAAATTCGATGTTGCAGCTAATGCAATCCCCGTAAGATTAACAAATATGAAAAGACGTCAAAGCGAGGTGCGTGTGCGTATAACTAGTAGCGTGTGCAAAATGTTATAGCTCAAATAAAGCTGGAATTGACATTGAGTCCATCCGCCTGAGCAGTTCCTAGCTGGAAAATGATTTTAATATCACGCTGCTTTCATCGGGTGTTGTCCCATCGCAATAAACTGCTTACCTTGCACCTGGACATCAGAAATACTGTGACCCGTGGAGTTAAAAATGTTTGGCCACAGGAAACCCAGGGGTATTGTTGCATAATACTCCCCAAGTGTTTGCTGAAACGACTCCTGAGGCTTCGTCCGGTTTCACCAGTGTAAAGAAAAGAGGAATCGACGGCAGGATATGTAGTACACAACTGTTTGGATTGGCACGGCAGGTGAAATAGTCACGGATAGTAAAAGAGCATTCAGGGCCTCGTATTTGGGTGAGAGGACTGATGTAATTGCAAGTATGGCACGCGGGACGCTGACACGCACGTGATCCAGACTGCTCAGTAGAGGAGTTCTCAGTGGGGTATATTAGGATTTTCTTTTTATTTTCACTTAGGCTGAGGTCGCGTTTGTATGCCACAAAAGGTTATTATGGGAAGATACCTCGCGTTTGCTGATCCGTTGATAGATTGCGAAAGTTCTGAAGTAGAACTCGTTTGATATGGGTGTCAAGCAGGTGGTGTGTGAGAACCAGAGGCACTCTATCAAAGGTTTTCACTGTGTTCAGATGAGCGTAGTGCACCAGGACAGTTGGTAGAAGTTGCCCTCCGTAGATCGTTTTTAAGCGAAGCACAAGGATAACCACGTTGTGAGAAGAATGTAATCATCTTCTTAGGTCTCACAAGGAATTCATCATTGTCGGAGTAAAATCGACGTAGGTGGAGAAACTGGCTATAAGGGTAGCAGGTTTGCAGTGATCAGGAAGGAATGAAGAGAAATGGAGATAGTTTTGAGTATCTGTTTGCTTATAGTAGGCGGATGTTTGAATCTTATGACCAGAAATGAATATGTTGATGTCCAAAAAAGGTAGACCTGTTTCAGTGATATAGTGGATGTAAATTGGAGTGCTGAGTGGAGGCTAGAAACGAAATCAATAAAGGCTTCAAGTTTCTCTCTTCTGCATAAAGCTGCCCCAACAATGTCGTCTTTGTATCTCTTGTGAAACTGTGGTATAAACCTGTGAACTTTCAGTTCACCTTAAGATGTGTACAAAGCGTATTAAACATGCATATAAAGAAACACCCGAGAAAAGAGCAAATAACTTAACGTCGGAAAAGGAGTCTCTCAAAGCGGAAGTGACTAACGATTAAGAAAAAAAAAACGTCTAAGTATTTTTATTGCCTTGGACTTTAGTGTCTTACTGGGTAGTTTTCACGATCAAATGTACGCGGACATATGGACCAAGGTTTATACGATGTATTTGATCTGCAGATGGGGGAAGACCTTCCCTGTCATTTATCACGCACAGGTATCGCAATTCATGAGTTGCGTCCCGCTCAACGCTTATCCTTTTCTTTTTTTTTTCACTCAGGATTTCTTGTAGCTGAAGTTTCTAAAACCATTGCAAAGATCCTTCACTCATAAATTGACATGATTAATGATGGTAACAGGACTAAGTGAAGTTCAACTAGGCCTGTAATCATACTAGTGTTTAAACAAAATCGCGGAAGTTCGATTTGCTTAATCACGAGTATGATCACATACAGAATTGGATGACACGAAGTCCTGATTCCAGTTGGTCACGTCTATAACAAATTTTGAGGGAAAAGCGATACATTTAACTTTTTGGAGAAGGAAAAGACATCGAATTCTTTTAAAGACTCGTAAAACACAAAACCCTTTCAAGTGTAAGCTGAGTGTACTGGGTTCAAATCCCGCCGGGGTCAAAGATTTTTTCATCCTGGTTCTCATTTCTAATTTCTTCTTTACAGCCCTGTGGCTGGGGGAAATTACGAAGGGCAGTATTGCTCACTTCTTCGCACTCATACATACACTTTACATCATCACTTATTTCATCACAGAGTGCTACGCGGTACATCACATCAGTTTTCCTATTAAAGGGCACGCAATGGCGTGCACTATCCAACTGATGCTCAAATCGGGGCTGCTAAAGTAGCGAATCAGATTAAATAAATAAATAAAATAAATAAAATAAATAATAACTTTATTAACGTGTCAAAAACTGTAGTAGCTGAGGGGAAAGTCCCCTCTACTAATTGTGGACACCTAACCTGCCTAACTAAAAACGTAATTAATATATATAAAATGGAAAATATTTATATACATTCAGATTATATTCTGATATTACATTCTGATATACAGATTCGAGCATTTTTTCATAGTTATGGTTAATTAAGTGTTGTAGCTGAGTGCGCTTAATAAACTGCAAACTAAGATAGAATGTAAATGAAATCGATGTATTGGTTGACTTGATTTTAAATTTCTCGAAGCCGTGTAGCCAGGGGGAGTTGTCTTTTCGGTCACTGCGGTTGTTCTCACAACGAATGTTTTTAAAATTATCCCTTTATTGGAACTTAAAGTAAGGCAGCATATGGACATGCCACCCCTGTAGTACGGTATTTTATTTTCTTCCTTGGCAACACTGTAGGGCGTTAAACAAGATAGATAGGTGTTTAAATAAACCCTTGCATGTCCCAGTTGTGAAAGAATTGCCATTTTTTAAAAATAAAATAATGGCTTCTACTGAATTTAATAGGCAGTAAAGTGTATCATCGTTCGTAGGCGATGTAGTTACATGGGATATTTATGTTGTACTTCAATTTTATCCTTGGTTCAATTTTCATTCTCTTTTGTTTCATATTCATTATCATATATTAACAAAAAGAAGAACAAAGGAAAGTTAAAATTGAACCAAGAATAAAATTGAACTACAATATATACATGTACATCGTATATTTTTTCACAGAAAAATCCTCCACATATACACCTTGTTATTACGGACACTTTCCGTGGTCTCAGAGAATTAAAGAAAACTCCATATAAACTCTACCTCTGTCACCATCTTATTACAGATAATTCACATGGTCCCGGAGAGACCGAGATTCATGATAAAACTGTGCCTCTGTAATACACGAAACTCCTTATTATGGACACTTATCTTTGTCCCACAGACAAAGATCATACACTTCATTATGATAATACGGTTACCTTCACTTTTTATTAAAAACAGTTCTCCTTGTTTCGAGGAGACTAAACTCCATATTGAAATAGTTACTGTTCCTCTGTAATATAAACTCCTCCTTATTATACGGGCACTTTACTTTCTCTCAAAGAGAGCAAACATCATTTCAACTTTAACATAATACAAACAGCTCATGAAGTGGAAACGTAACTTGCTCTCAGAGAGAAAACTTATGTTTACTCTATACCCCGGCAATATGGACACCTCTACAACATGAACAACTCCTTATCGCAGACAGTTCACTTGAGCCCAAAGGGACCAAATTTCATATCTGTCATTAACTTCCCTGTTAGGATACGTCCCGATGTTTCTGACAACTTCTCATAGTTACAGAGCCGGTTTACAGCTTTTCTCCGCGCTGTATGTATTAAGGAGGATGGGTTGTGTTGTATTTTATCACGAGTAACAATTACTATTATCGCAGAATTAACTGATACATAAGTGACTACTAGCATTCTTTTCATGACCTATCAACTTTTCTACATACTCCTTTGGCTAAATAAGCGTAAAGCTATGGCAGGTATTATAAATCCGCGTTAGACATGCGAACAACCCATGCCTTTTACGTTCGCTTGTTTTAATTACTGTAATTACTGTAGTTTTCCGAAAGTAACGGCCGCCGTTACTTTCCTTTCCACTTTCCGAATTAGCAGGTCTAATTATAAGGTTCTGCAACGTCTGGATACTTAGAAGGTCACCAAACAGTTACTTTCAGGTGGTTATTACTTCCAGACAGCTAAAATGCGTAAGTTGTTGAAAACAAGCAACCCATAGTCAGGAGAGAGCTTCTCATCGATTCTAAAACAAGAAAGGCGCAAATGAAAGTAAAACTCGATGAGAAAGTTCCTCACTAACGTGGTATTGGTCATACGAAAACTATGTATACATCAGGGAATAAATCGGCGTTGCAGTCACTTTCGAGTAATTTTCACAGAGATTTCGGTTTGTGCGTTACTTTCTCCAAAATCCGTTTCTGTCAAAGGGCCGTTACTTTCGGTAAAAATAGTGAAAACGTCTTATTACTAGATAGGTGCTACTGCTATCTGGGGCTGTTATTTTTGCAATCTACAGAACTTTGTTTTCGCGCATCAATGAAAAGTTTGAGAAAATAAAAATCCATTAAAATTAATCCACAACAAGAGAATACTTTAAAAGTGTTGCTCACTAATTGCCTGGGAATAGACAATTAGAAAGGGCGAAGGGGGGGGGGGGGGGGAAGCCAATTTTTGCGCAATACAAATGTTGTCACGGCAGCTGATAGACATCTGCTTTGTGTCACTGCATTGTCAAGAAATCTCCGTGTTTTTGTCTTAAGGCTTAGTACTTTTCTTAAATAATATTACCTGACTCATCGAATATCCTAAAGTTTTACCAGCAAAAAAAATAGGGATCAATTATGCACTACTTTCGGAAATGATAAACGCGGTGAAAATCAAAGCCATTGGGGAGTTGGGTAGGGAAAAAGCCTGGTTAAAAGCCCCGTGATTATACAATTTCATATGGGTTTTTTGGGTTGGCAAGCACAAAATATCGTGTGATTAAGGCTTAAAACCGTGATTTTACGGTACTGTTACTTGGAACAATAACGCCAATTACAAGCTAGCTTGGGTTTCAGTTTGTAGACATAAAATGAACCCAGTTGAAAAACTTTAATACAAGATCGATGTTTACAGCAAGACGATGAATTCCCGTTCCGAAACACATTCGTCGCGTGACCTTTTCTTCCTCAACCGTCGAATACTTCCTGTTTAACCGGTGGTTTTAGTCAGGCGGTTATGTGCAGAATTTTAGATGAATTGTGCACTTTGGGTTAAAAGCATGAAATTTGGTGTACATAAAGGTTTTTTTATGCTTATAAACATCTGATATGGAGCCACTGTGAAAAGTCTATCAGAGAGAAGTTAAAGGGGGAGTTTTAAAATGACCGCCATCTTGACCGGAAGTAGAATATTTAATTACCGGAAGTGAGAAGAAGTAGGCGTAAATGCCTTTTGAGTGACATCTTGTGTTTTCGAAGGTAAATAAACTTGTTGTCTAAAGGTTTAAAGATGAAAATAGTGAAAAAATGGGTAACGCAACTTATTTTCTTTAATGAAAACAAAACTGGACGTGTGTAGGCCCTTCATTGAAAATGGTTATAAAAAGGGAGGCTGTAAACGAGCATTCATTTGTTGAAGTTCGGAGTCGTAGTCAATTGTTCCTTTAAGACTAATTGTTAAACAGTATACTGTTTACCGCCCAGAAAATTTCAAACTTCTTTAAAGACTCACAATTTAAGACATTTATAAATTATTTTGCAGGCTTAGATTCAACTTAATACCAGGTTGATTTAATTGTTTTGGTTTGTACTGGGATATATATATATATATATATATATATATATATATATATATATATATATATATATATATATATATATATATATATATATATTCCATCAAAAACATCATTTGTCTAGATCTTTTCTCCAGAAATAAGCATATAAAACCACAAAAAACTGGAAATAAGACTTGCCATATTAAGTCTTATTTCCAGTTTTTTTGTGGTTTTATATATATATATATATATATATATATATAATTATTCTTTCTTTGACTGGTTTAAGTTCATTTGTGTTATTTATATATATATATATATATATATATATATATGTATATATATATATGACAGGTATTCAATTATTCAATTGATGAATACATTGCCAATAGTTTAAAGGCCACGACTAGAAGCAAACGAGGGCAGGGTGCCAGGAGGCGCGTACAGGCAAATAGCCAATTACCACGAAACTGACAGCAGTTCCTGAGGAATGATGAAAACAAGCGAGAACTCTTCCAGTTTCTGGCTCAGCGTGTGGTATCATTGCAGGAGGAGAAACAAGTCATCACAACTAAAGGCAAGGAGATCCTTTGTACTCTTGCTCGTAACAACACTGCGAATCTGACTCCATGGACGCATGAAGAAGCGGATACCAGGATGATTTTGCATGCCGCAGACGCAGTCCAAGAAGGTCATCGCAAGATTGTGCTACGGACAGTTGACACCAACGTCCTTGTTTTAGCGATAGCACTTGCCGGAAGGCTCCAGGAGCAACAAGTTGAACTCTGGGTTGCGATGGGAACTGGCTCTCATCTGCGTTACAATGCAGCACACGAGATATCAAACAGCCTGGGATCAGAGATGTCCAAGTCCCTACCAGTGTTCCACACATTCACTGGATGCGATACAGTGTCCTGTTTCGCTGGGAGAGGCGAGAAGACCGCTTTTACAGTATGGAAGAGCTACCCAGCCGTCACAGATGCCTTCTTGCAGCTGGCGACAACACCTACTCCTCTAGTCAGTGAAGCATGTATGATATATCTAGAACGGTTCGTCATTCTCTTGTACGACAGAACAAGCAACAAGGCAAATGTCAATGAAGCCAGGAAGCAGCTGTTTGCACAAAAAGGCAGAGCGTATGATGCAATTCCACCAACTCCGGCGGCCCTGTTACAGCATACACAGTGTTGAGGCCAAGCACGTACACCAAACCCTGATCTACCTTCGCCAGGCGATTGGGAGGGTCTATTATAGGGGGTCGCACATTCCGTAATCCGCCTTATTTTATCCTTCCTAGACCACAAATCGCTTTCGTTTTCTCCTTAAGACCGAAACCGCCTTTATGACAGAAAGAGAATGGATTTTTTAACAGTAGTTTACACATTTTTACCGTATGTTTGCATAATAATCGTACTTCTGCTCACAATGATCACGAGCTCTTAAGCGTAGAACATCTTTTTTTCTAATTCCTTACAACAACCTGCGATCAAACAGCGTCAATAGTTTTGACATTCAGTGGGCAGTTCACCGAACTCAAAGAATGCACGTTGTTAGAACGAAACATAACAATTCAAATTTAGAGCGTTCGGTGTGCTCTTGTGGTCTTTCTGAGATGAGATTATGGACAACACAAGCGTGTAAACTTTAGGTTACCTTTACCGTGCAATGTTTCCAGCACAGCTTAGTGGTCATGTGTAATATGCGCAAGGGGAGTTATTCGTAACCTAATGGTGGCCGCGGTTTCGAAGCCTAGCATGCATTCCACGGAAACGAACCTTATCCCTACATGACTACTGCAAAAAGCGCTCAGACTTATCGTAGCGGAGAACTCCTTCCAATTTAATGGAAAAAACTACCTAAAACGCGTGGAAATGCCATGGGCACCACAATGGCAGTTGCTTTCGCTAATAATTTCATGGCTAAGGTAGAAACAAAGATCTTAATTCAGTTTAACTGGCCGCTCGTCTGGAAACGATTCATTGACGACATCATCTCCCTCTGGAACACAACCAGAGAAGAGGTCACACAGTTCATTGAACAAGCTAACAAACGTCATTAAAACTATCAAGTTTATAAACTTCTTGGTACACTACTGTTTACAAAGACGAAAGATTTAAAACTTGCCCACTGAAACATTCACTACACCCATTTTTCAACCCGCCGCCCATCAGAAGTAAAAAGAAGCTTCACCAAAGGAGAGGCTGTAAGACTACTCAGAACTAACTCTTCTAAAACGTTACTTGAAGAGAGCGTCGCAAACTTCAAAACACATCTTCTTGAGAGAGGATTTAAACAACCCTCTCAGAAGTTACTTTTGAAGACAGGAATCAAGCCTTCCGACAAAAATAAAACAAGAAATCTTGCCCTCTGTAACGCAATGTCACCTAGCAGTGCCTAACTTAAAACCAATATTCATGAAAAGCTGGCATTTCTTAATATCCTACAAAAGAGGGCGTTCCCTTAAAGAAATACTCGTGAGAGCAAAACTTTAGAAAGGCTAAAACACGCCCGCAGGAGTCGCGCAGGCCTGTAACTCTTTAAGACACTAAAAAGAGGATAACAAATCAAAACCGCAGTAACAACTACTGGCTTAAATTTTAAAGCCATTTTAAAGGTAAAACGCGCGCGGAAGTCGCACAAGTCTGTCACCTTTTTTGACAATATCTGACTCAAGATCCACGACCGCCATCTTTCCATGTGCTTTCTTTGGCTTTGAAGCCTGGCCTATTATCAAATTACCTCCTTCCAGGGACCTGCAGAGGGAGACAGCAGAAAATCTCCTGCCTTACTCTACCCCTAAAAGGCACTCTTTTGTTTTAGGGAGAAGCTTCAAGGAAAATAAAGCGACCGCACATATGGTTTGAAGAACAGCCACCAAACACGCAAAGACCGAAAACCGTGTGATAAAGTTAAAATTCTCCGCAACCGCGCGATAATTTCTTAACCGTAAACCGCCACATTATGACGAATGTAACCGCAAACCGACACTCAGAATTGGCTTAAACCGCCAAACCGCCAGAGTATAATAGACCCTCGATTGGGGCTGGATTTTCAAGGAGGGAGAATGGCAGCCTTTCTAGACGACGCTTCCAGACGTGACAAAGTCATGCAGAGAACTTCTCCGCTGTGGATGCAAGCTTGGGTGCAGAGGAAGATGTTGCTGTGCTAGAGCGGCCCTGAAATGCACTGCTTTTTGCAGTTGCTGTGACGAATGCAATAACCGGTGATTACATAGTAAGGGTCAACATTGAATGTCTAATTCGACAATGATGAGAGTCAAATGAGTTTTGGATAACTAGAAAGGCAGGTTGTCTACTAACAACTTCGAACGTGTGATCGTGTGATGGCGACAGTTAGGTGGAACAAGTTTTAGGAACACGACGATTGCTTGCGTAAGGCATAGTTGTTACTGAGTTCTGTAATAACAGCACTGAATGAGTGGTGATAACAGTAAATTCGAACAAGTTTTGCGAAAACAATGATTGATTGTGTAAAGCATAGTTGTTACTGAGGTCTGTACTCAAAGGAACAAATGTGAACAGGTGTATTAGTTCAGTGTATTAGTTGAGACCACTTCAAGCCAATAAAAGGCAATGCAGTTCTGTGAGTAGTTTATGTTTTTATTACCATAAACCATAGTTTACGTTATTTGTAGCTGTTCTAAGTGAATCAAACAACTTAAACAAGTACTTACAGTAGTCCATTTGTCTCTTCCGGTTCAAAATGGCGGCCATTTTGAAAATTCGCGTTGCATTTCTAACCATATCGATCTTTTTAAATTTAAAAAAATCAAATTTTCCTTTTAAAGACTAAAATCATTGTTACCGATAAAATTTAGTATTGTAAGGTCAAGAAAACAACATTTAATGGCACTAACATTAAAAATAAATTCTACTTCCGGTTCAAAATGGCGGCCTTTTTTAAAAATCATTATAACTCAGAAAAAAACGTTTTTTTTCGGTGGCTCCATATCTACATCCGTTAACTACATAAAAAGGCCTCTCCATGCAAAATTTGATGCTTTTAACCAAAAGTGCACAATTTTTTCACATAACCGCCTGACTATTTTGAAGACAGCACAGGAGATTCTGGGTAAGACAAAAAAAGGTGGAAACGTTAGGCCATCCTAAAAGCGTCATGTGCTAACACCAGGAACACCGAAACACCCCAGAACACCCCGGAACACCAAAAAAAGATATTTTAAAAAACAAAAAAAAATTAAAAAATTAAAAACAAATTCAAATAGATAAATTATTAAATAAATATAAAAAATAAATAAATCGATAAGTGAAATGAATAAAACAAACGGAGAAACATTGAGCTTTAATTTAAAAGACCGAAATAGAACTAAGTAATATTTTGCAGCCAAATTCACGTTTTAACCTTCTGACACCAGTGAGATCTTGGTACGAGATTAGCGTGTAGTTCGCGCTGTTTGCGCCTTAAGTTTGCGCCTGGGCGGCGCCGAATTCCGCCGTCTTAGTTCAGTTTCCCCGTAAAACTAAGATTGTGTGGACTGGGAGTGTGGGCTGCGGCTGCGGAATACGGCTGCGGGGTCAACAAAACCAAAAAAATTAAAATAATAACAAAACAGACAAAATAAAAAGAAAGAAAAGAAATTAGCTAAATACATACAACAATACAATTAAAAAATACAAATAAAATATAAAAATAAAGAAAGCATTGAATATATGCATCTCACGCGAACCAATAAATTAATGAATAAATGATCGCATGAAGAGAAATTTGGAGTCAACAAATTTACAACGCAGTATATAATTGTGTTGTATAACTCTCCGAATACGTGATTTACGGCCCCTGCTTGAGATATTGCGTTCTTCTGGACCGTGTGGAATGGTGACTCACACTTGTGATTTCATATTTGGGCTCAAAAGAACATGCAACTTTACAGTACACTAGATGACTCGAGTGTCGTCTTTGAAAGGAAATAGGATTTTATTTAATGAGGTGATAGGTTGTAAGGAAGGGGAATAAAATACAACCAACCTTGTACATTAAGCTCCAACGTTGCCACAAGAGTGTTACGAATGTTGGACGCAACAACTAACACAATATACTTCCCCGGCCTGAAACAAATATTAATGAGTAAACTAGCAGTAATCAAAGATTAAGAGAGTGCGTTCGACTGGTTGCATTCTTTCAGACAGCTAACAACGCTCCCGGTCTCCAAGTTGTGACCAAGGAGACGATAGCGTTTGAGTCCTTTGCTTTCCCCTTAATTGAAAGCAGGGTTTACATATTGTTTTGACTGAGAACTGCTGTAAAAGGATTTGACCATGGTGAAAAATGTTTTTGCTGACGACAAATGTCCTTGAATATGTGCTGGCAATGTCTTACGATCAGCGGAACAGCAAGCGCCCAACCCCAGCTAAATCACTTAGTTAGATAGCACAAAAGCTCCAATCATGTGCTAACAAAGGGCCTGAAACCAATCTTGTGTTGGATGTCCTGTATGCACATATCCAGAAATCGCAGACATTTGAGCCCACGGTCAACAAATCCTGCGGTAAATTGACCATCGAAGGGAACGCAACAACAACAAAGAAATGTATGGAGATTAAAAAATTTCGAGAAATATCTCTCGATCAATTTGTTTAAGTATAAATGTGCAACCGGTTCATGGTAAACTGGTCTATCAAGAAAGATATAGTACAAAAAATAAGGTGGATACTTCGAATTTTATGTTTACTTTTTACGGTTTTCTGTGAGCAGTTTAGCGGCCAAAAAATATAAGGCGTGGAGGGGGATTTCATCGAAAAACCGAAAACTCATAGTTTATAAACAGCGATTACGGGTAAACATAATGGGATCGAAAAAATGTGCAAGTGGATTCACTAAAACTATACATGGAACAAACTAACCTTACGATTTTCAGCTCCAACAGATTGATTTTGATGTTTACTTTTTGCACTTGAAAACCACGAAAAAATTGCATTCGGCCACACATTTGAAAGTCCTCGCTAAAGTCCAAAAATCCACTTTCTTGGAACTGCGATATTTCGGCCGAACCGGCTTCAAATACCCTACAAAAGCCATCCTTCGAAAGCTAAATTTCAGTACATTCGAATATTAAGCGACTTAGTTTGGTCAGTGGTTTTTATATGGTTTTTATATGGGACTTATTGCATCGTGCACCATCATGAAATATGAGCCCAAACTATACCGCCTCGATCAGCGGTATGCATCATTTAAAAGAGCTGTCTATGTAGGACGCCCGAAAAGGCGCGGGCTCTAATGTCCGCGATTTCTGGAGATGGGCGGAAAACATCGAAATTTTCTCTTTAATAGGTCGGTGAACACCAAATTAGCCGTCCCCCCCCCCCCCCACCCCGACCCGAAGATTTTTGCTGGTGCCTACACTCGGCCGGGAACTGGTATGTAAATTGGCCTCGCTTTCGTGACGCCCGGGCCCTAATCGGTCAATTTACCAAAAAAAACACACGCCGCCGAGTGTACGCGAGTAGGCGAATATTGATCGTGATTGAGCTACCGCATTTTCTTATTTTCTTCGAGTTTTTGAGAAACGTTTTCGAGTTAGTGGACAAGGAGCAGTTTGAAGTCCACTTACAAATACAAGCGGGGGAGGGTGGATGTACAGCGCTCGAGAAAACTGTTGAGAGTAATTTCTGCTGACTTCAGTGACTTTCAGAGCCAGAAACTGGTCACGTTGTTGTAAGTCTAGACTGACAGGAGGGCTAAATATTACTTTAAATTCAGAATAAAAGTAAACGCTTCTGTTAGGACCTTTGTCAAGTCACGCAACAGCCTAGCTCTGTTATTTTTGACACGAGTGAATTTGTCAACTGAGGCATCAAAATGCTCCTTGATACTAATTCATTATTGTTATGTAGTGCTTAAAATTTTCATGTTAATCTGCTTACCTTGATGGTCATTTTTAAAACATATCACTGGCAAATTCGTTGATGTAAATTCGTGCACAAACCACCGAATTAGGATCAGGGGCACCCAACGAGAACATTTTGGCAAAATGCTTGAAATATTATTTTCTACTTTCTTAGACTGTTTCAGAGCTTTTTAAAGGGATATTTGTGTAATTTACTACCGATTGATCTGTTCGGCGTTTTAAGCTGGAATCCTATCCGCCGAATTTCCGAGCTGCTGATGGCTCTCCGAAAATGCTAGCTGACCTTATTTTGCACTCTAAACGACATATTTGTCCCTACGAAAACCATACGAACTAATCAGTCCTCTTGTACGAAAGTCCCAGGCAATGTTTCGCCAAAGAAATCTCTAGCTTTCACTGCAATTAAATCCGAATATCTCAGGCGATTTCAGGCCTTCCGAACAGATATTCCCCGAAACGAACCGTTGGGTGCCCCTGTAGGATTGCATCTCCTTCGTCGAACGCAGTAAAGGGCAAAATTAGTGATTGCTGATTGGTTGAGACAGGGGGCATTTTTTTTCGTAATTTTCTTTCCAACGGGGGCAAAAATTACTGACTCCTGATTGGCCAAGCGCCAAAAATACTCGCATTTGATTGGCTGAGCGCGAGAGTGCGCCAGTTGCATTTTGTAAGCGTCTTGAAACGAAAAGCAGATTTTGAATTAGATTTGGAGTTGTTCAACACAAGAATATCGTTTCAGAGTTTAAATTTAACCGAGTTGGTTGGCAAAAATGGTATGGAAATCAGGTGACAGCTCGAAGACAAAATCCAGAAGGTGAACCTCAATGTTTTACGGGAAACAGCAAATGGTTATTTGTTTTAAAATTACCGAAAACCTTGGTTAATTCAGAGAGCGAGAGGTCACTTCACAACTCAGGTAAAAAAATTTTCTTCGTTTGAGTTTTGAGTGTGAGTTTGTCAATGAACTAGAATTGAAAGACAGGTTTTTTTTTGTTCTGGACGTTGAAGAGCAGTTTAATAAACTGCTTGTGTGGAGAATTGTTTATTCTGAGGGCCGGCTGCGGATTGTGTTTCGATGTGCATGAAAAGTTTTCAGAAAATTTTGCCCTCTGTGTTATAAACAAGTAATCGCATTGAGTCCTCGTAGAATTAAGGATAAATTTTCACTTGTCTTTTGAAAGTTTTCACACATTGCCCTCGTCTCGTAATTTTGCGAAAACTTTGAAAATACGCGTGAAAATTTATCCTTAATTCTACTCGGCCTCATGCGATTACATATACGAATCAGAGTTGGAAGTACAATACCCCGTTTCCCCACCATTTTAACTCTTTCCTCTTGTTATGCAGATTTCCTCAATGCATATGGACTCTTGCGACATTGAAGTTCTTTCCTACGGCTTGGCATAAAGTGTGTCGTTTTGAATGGAAGTATGTTGTTCTGGCAAATTCGTATAAAATTAGCCTTTTGTCGAAAAGGCTAATTTCTAATCATACGCTTAATTTGCACCAACCCATAAATATTTCTCACCTGTCGTACTGATGCTGTCGAGAAGCAAACTTCATTCCGGTGCCCTTTTCAACGTGTCTGTCACAATAAAACCACCTGAAGGTAAATTTTACCAACAAATTTTTCACAGGGAGCTCAACGTTTTTGCACTTTTGTGACTTCTGATCTTCTGCGCGTTACCGCCATGGCTTCCGTGGCTGTCACTGTTTGGTTCAATAACTTTGTGTGAAAAGCGTCACAAAATATGATATCGTGAAAAGTTTGGCCGCGTTTTAGTTATGGGTCTTGTCATTTGTAGAAAGAAAGTGACTCTAGTCCCTAAAATATACTTTTGACGAAACTAAGCCATTGTATCCCCTCATCAAATCATAATGTGACCTTGAAACTCCACAAAATGTCGTGTTCTAATCTCTTGTTCCTCAAGGTAATCAGTTTCTGTTTGCAAATTATTGTTCAACTAAATGATGAAAATCAACGGCGGCCATTTTTGAAAAATGTTTACAAGTGTAGCATGGAAAACTCAACCAACGATCATGATTCATAATAACAACGACAACAAACGTAACCTTTAAAACAGAAACAGACAAATTTAACTGGATCAACATCTACCACTCGCAGCCTGCAAGCCCAGGAAAGGCATGTAGTAATAATATCCATTTGCAGCTTTCAGTGCTATTTTTCATGACATGTCTGAATCTAAACACACTTCTCATATCAATGCAAATCTTTGGTTGGTAAGTGAAAGAGTAAAACATTTGTGACCGTGCAACTACAGCACACTGGACCAACAGCAGTAATTTGGGGGCTCATTTTTATAGGCAACATACTTGAAACGAATATTTGGATAATATCCTTCTTGAACTGTAGCCTTAAAAGAAGCACTTTCTCCAGACGCGATTGCTGCAATGCCATCTTCATTCAAATTCACACAGGTTAGGGTTAAACCAACCAGTTCTGCAAAAAAAATAATAATTAAAAAATAATTTCCCAGTGGGTAGTATCCTCTTTATTTTCTGGGCATCCTTAAAGTTCGCAAACATCAATTTACAGAAGGAAAAGGCAAGGTAATTTTACTCAAAACGCAAAAAGCAAACCCTGTGTTGTAACGACCATACTCTTCAACGACAATTCGTACATACTCCGAGATTACAGGATAACAGTTGCTTAGACCGAATTCCGAAAATAGATGAGATAAATGTTCCTTAGAGTTCCAGAGATTTTCCGAGATAATCGTTCCGTTCGAGTCACATAACAAAAATCCGTAAAATTACACATCAATTTTTTGATCATGGGCGATTTGCTACAATTGATCACTTGTGATTTGCAAGTTCCACTTTCTGCTCGTTTACATCACCCTGCTTTTAGTTTGTAAAACTGAATTAATATTGCACGTCATTAACAAGCTTTGTAACTTATCTCAGTTTTGCACGTGACTCAAAACCTGTAGCAAAAAGTTTATTTCTCGAAAATTTTACCAGATAACTGTGAATTGGTTATGGTTTATTTTAAGACAACGGGGAGAAATATCGAGGCCTAGGTGCCTAAAAATAACTATAACCTCGGTCTCGAGTGGTGGAAAATGTTTTCCCCTTTCCCCCAAACCAATGTTGTTTTCAAAAATGTGCACGATCGACTGAGTTAGCATTTCCAACAATGAACGTGGGCACGGGGAAATTTTCCAGCACAAATAGTCCACGGTTGTAACTTACGTTCCACTTAGGGCGTGGTTGGCACGTATTAGCCAGAATGGATTTTAAATGTTTGCTTGGCATGGAAAATAGTAAAATAAAGTTACCGAGAATACGCTTTTGGGTTGTTATATGGTAACATCATTGTAGACGAGTTCTGTTTCGGTTCACATTTTTCATGGCTATAGAAAAAGGGCTTATATAAAATCGAACACGTTTTTTTTCATGGCTTCAACGTGCCGTCAAAACTAGAGGAATGGAGTTTTCCAACAGAATTGGGAAATACTTAACGATATAAATAATAATAATAATAATAATAATAATAATAATAGTAACAATAAAAATAAATAATAAATAAAGTCAATGATGTAAGAAGTAGACTGATTAAATCGTCCTTTGTTTCTAACTAAATACATTTTAAATTGCTGAAATCTTGATCTTTTTATATAGTATTGTTATTTTGGGATTGAAGATGTTACTGCGTGGCGTAAGTGTTCGTGAAGAATATTATCACCTCTCTGCCCTTTTGCAGTCATTTTGAAGCCGTCTCCAGTTATAAGCCAGTTAATAATTGGCAATCACTTGTTCAGTAAAATCACCAGAATTTGAAAAACAAAGGATAATACAACAGGTTTCATATAAGTAGAGTGAATTGAAAAAACATTGTCGGGTAACAAGTGAGAAACATAACTGAAGAAAGCGACAAGATGGAGTTCTGGAAAGAATGACGATAATACATTTTCTCTTTCTGTACTTTTGAGCGAGTCTGACTGTAATTTTGAAAACATCGTTTTTTGTGTGTGTTTTGCTGGTTTGATAATCCAAAGCAGCCATTATAAAACACCACACAAACAGAGGATGGTAAGCCTGTGGTACATCGAACTAACACTGAGTGCGACCACTGTCTACTTCAAAAAGTGTGATCTTTACCTTTGACAGGACAAGGCGTTGAAACTGGAGAGAAGTGTTCCTGAGTTCCATTAACACAGGTATCTCCTGGAATCTTACGGAATCTGCAGGTACATTCACAATAAAACAGAGAACAAAAAAAGGAAGAAACGAAAAGCACCAACGGATGTTACCTCCACAAAGTGTTTCACAGTTTGCAAAAATTTTTCCTCACCCACGAATTCTGAGGTAGTTGGTCCCTTCTGGGCAGTTTTCAGGAATAATCTGATGATCCAAGTCTACTCCTTGCAAGATAGGAGTACACTCCTCGTCGAATGCCTTTCTTTGAAACCATAGTCACTAAAAACGAAAGGTAAACAAAAATTTAGCATAATGCCCTTGTAATCCATACGCCACGCCAGCACTAATGTAAGATATCTGGTTTCCGACGACTAATATGGAGTTAAAGAGTCGCTACCTCCCCTGGTTGGGACGCTTCGTAAGTCCTCAGCATTATTTTTGTTAGGTTTTGTTTCGTTGGAAACGAATTCTTAATTTGTGACGATTACGTTACAATCGATAATTAATGAGAGAATTACGTTACAATCGATAATTAATTGTAATTAGTGACATTGCGAACGACAATTGAGATTACCGCCGGTTTTCCTCCCGAAGATAAAGAATTAAATAAGAGCCATCGGGTATGTAAATATCCAATCATTCAACTTTGGCAATATTGTTGTGTATAATTATCGTTGTGATGTTAATACAGGTTTCGAAAGACTCAAAGCTGTAAACCAGGTACAACCCTATACGAGACAGCAAATAAACTGAGAGTCCTTTGACACGTTGGTGAACTTATTAACCGCTTCGGTTGAGGAAACATTCGAAACCCATCCCGCGAGATGGCAGAAGAAGCCAAGACCATTCGTCGAACCGCAAAGACGCGATTCACGAGGAAAAGAAACGAGCTCCTGAGATCTATTTCAAGCAAAAGTAACCGCTAACTCGTGGAAAGCAATTACGCACAACTCGTCGATGCGTGGAATATCCTCGAGAGTAAGCACGACTTGTACACGATGTATCTAAGAGACGATGAGCTTGAAGACGCTGACAAGTGGATCACAGAGAGTCAAGATCTCTTCTCTGAAGCAACGACAGCTAAGATCAACTTTATCAAGGATTTATTGATAGTAGAACAGAATGCGCGCGCGGAAGCAGAGCGTACAGAAGTCCTCAACAAAGAGCTCGAGCGAACGAAACAACTGTTCGATCAAGCAATGATAAGAAGAGACACTGCGCGAGCCGTCTTTGAGACATCGCATCGGGGCGCTACTTATGTCTTAACGTTAGACAAAATCCCTGCCGCTACGGTAAGGAAGCTGTAAATTCAACTCGAAGATACCTACACAGAATGTAAGCAAGCTAATAGCGTGCTTCTGAGCTTATTAACGAGAGAAGCAGCCTCATCTGAGATGAATTGGCTCCCAGCCATTCAAGCTAGCTATAATGACATAGTCTCTAAACTGGAAGCGCACCTAGATATTGAAACGGTGGATGAATCCAAGAACCAAGTTAAGGCTGAGAAATCCAGCAGCGTGCAATTGGAAAAAATCCGAATGCCACGATTTGATGGAGATTTGAGAGAATATCCCACCTTCAAGCGAGACTTTCAGAAACAAGTGATGCCACATCTGACCGAGGGTACCGCACCCTATACGTTACGATCTTGCCTGGGCAAGGAACCACTAGCACAAGTGAAAAGTGTAGACGACGATATCCGGGACATGTGGAAAAGACTAGATGAGAAATACGGAGACCCAGCCAGAGTCGCTGATGCAATAATTAATGACATAAGAAGAGTCAGAGGCATCAAAGAGGGCGAAAACAGAAGATTCGTCGAATTCGTTGGAATCATAGAAGATGGGTACAGAGATCTCAAGAGACTCGGTTTAGAAACTGAGATAACCACAACAAGTTCCGTCAGAATTATTGAGAGGAAGCTACCGGCAGACGTAAGAAAGGAATGGGCAAAGCTTCTGAGCGCCGATGAGAGTACGGTCAACAAGACTGACAATTTCTCTAGCCTTCTTAAATTCCTTCTTGCTCAAAAGCGAGCGGTTGAGTATGACTCTTCAGAACTCCGTGCGTCCGGAGGTCCTGTACTAGCAGCAAAAGGGACAGTCAATCATGCCGCGGCGGATGAACACCGCGATAATCCAAAACAGAGATCTCGCAGCATATGTTTAATCCATGACGGTGCCGAACATTCAACAAACGAATGCAGACTTTATCTATCCAAACCGATGGGAGAAAAAATGGCATTGCTAAAGGAAAAGGGCGCATGCTTTTCCTGTCTGAAGTACGGTCATCGATCACGCGATTGCCGGAGAAAGAAAGAATGCGGGATCAATGGATGTAAAGGGAAACATCACGTGACGCTACACGAAAACAAGCCTTCGGAAACGGAAGCGCCAGTGATATCGGGAGCCTCTAGCACATGCACTGATCAACTCGGTGATACATGTCTCCTCCAGATACAGAGAGTTAGAACACCAAGAGGATGGGTAAATGTCTTGTGGGACAACGCGTCATCCATAAGCCTCATGACGCACGCTAAAGCAAAGGCCGAAAAGCTTCGCGGCACACCAGTGGAACTTTCCATCACCAAAGTAGGAGGGGAGGAAGAGAGAAAGAAGTCATCAAAATACCGACTCTCCCTTATCGACCTCCTGGGCGAAACAGTCACTCTCGAAGTTTACGGGATGGATAAAGTAACTTCCGACATCCAAAGCGTCAGCATAGACGGAATATCACACATCCTCGGAGTCTCAAAGGACGAACTTGAACGACCTCATGGAACTGTGGACGTCTTAATGGGATACGATTACGCCGGATTTCATCCAGAGAAGGAGAGCAGCTCTGGGCATCTACTGCTACTAAGGAATCGTTTCGGACGCTGCATTGGCGGAACTTACCCCTCCATCCGAGGATCAATCAAAAAACCAGCGCTAGGCGAAGTTAAACCGGTGCACTACGTGAAAGGAGTCAAAATAGAGGACTTCTACAACATCGAGAATCTTGGAATTAATTGCACCCCGCGTTGTGGAGGATGCAAGTGCGGCAAGTGCACGCCGGGAAGCAACAACTACACTCTCAAGGAAGAAAGGGAGTTAAAGCTCATCGAAAAAGGCCTTCAATACGACGAGCATGACAGTTTATTGGATCGCCAAATATCCCTGGATCAAGGATCCCTACTTATTACCGAATAACAAAAGGGCCGCTTTTGGCCGACTTTTATCTACAGAGCGAAGATTGGGAAGGAATACACAACACGCAAAGGTCTATCAGGCACAGATCGAAGACATGATCGAAAGGCAAGTGGCCAGAAAACTTACCCAGACAGAAGTTGATAACTACAAGGGACCGATTCACTATATCTCCCACCACGATGTTTTGAAACCAGATTCTAAGTCAACCCCAGTAAGAATAGTCTTTAACAGCAGCGCAAGCTACATGGGACAAGTACTAAACGAGTACTGGGCCAAAGGGCCAGACCTATTAAACAATCTTCTTGGAATCCTTGTACGATTCAGAGAAAACGAGATTGGCTTTATGGGTGATGTGAAGAAAATGTACCACACCGTAAAGACAAGAACCATTGAACAGCACACCCATCGTTTCTTGTGGCGTGATATGAACATTAACAGGGAACCTGACACGTACGTCATCCAAAGAGTATCATTCGGAGATAAGCCATCCAGTGCAATAGCAACTATGGCTATGAGAAAAACAGCCGAAATGTCAAGCAAGAGATGCCCACAAGCCGCAAGGACCATAATTAACAATTCATACATGGATGACATTGTCGACAGCGTGCCAAGCAAAGAACACGCCAAACAGTTTACGGATGAAATCGAGAAGGTATTAATTAAAGGAGGATTCAAGATTAAAGGATGGTTTTACTCGAACGATGAGACGGCCAACGATATGACCTTAGAACCACACCAAGAGACCTCATCCACTGAAAAAGTACTCGGTGTCATCTGGAATACGAACAAAGACCAATTCCGATTCAAAGCAAACGTGACCTTATCACCTATAGGGAAGGCTAAAAGCCATGGTACAGAAGCCGCCATTCCCACCACAATAACCGAAAGAATGATTCTCTCACAAATCAATCGCGTTTACGATCCGCTTGGTCTTGCATCTCCGGTCACTGTCAGAGCCAAGATCCTAATGCGACAATTATGGACAGCAGAAGAAAGTTTAGACTGGGATGATCCGATTCCTCAAAAGCAGAGGGATAACCGGCTAGAATTCTTTCAAGACCTACGTAACATGGATTTGGTCATCTTCCCGAGATGCCTCAAGCCATTAGGTGCAATTGGACCACCTATCCTTATTATATTTAGCGATGGATCCGACAACGCATATGGAGCGTGTGCCTACGTCCGATGGACCCTACCAAGAGAGAGATTCGATGTTAGACTAATAATGTCGAAGAACCGACTCTCACCAAATAGGAAGATATCAATCGATCGCGTAGAATTATGCGGTGCTGTCTTAAATAAGAGGCTTAAAACCTTCTTGGAAAAGGAATCCCGATATCAGTTTGCGAAATACTACCATATCGTCGACTCTCAGATAGTGCATGGAATGGTTCAAAAGGAATCTTACGGCTTTAACACTTTCGCAGCGACCCGCATTGGTGAGATACAAGAAAGCACTGACCCTCAAGATTGGTATTGGGTTGAGAGCTACAACAACATCGCGGACTGGATAACTAGAGGTAAAAGACCAAACGATATCGATGCCGACAGCGATTGGCAGAGAGGTCTAAGATTTTTAAGACTGCCCGAATCCGAATGGCCGATCAGCAAAAAGATCTGTAAACAAGAATCAGCAGACCAGCTTAAAAGGGCAACGACAATGCATACCACAACGAAGGATGACTCACTAGCGGAAAGAATAAACATTAACAAGTACTCAAGCTATAAAAAATTGCTAAGAGTAACGGCACGAGTGCTATCCCTTTATAAACGAAAACCATCAACAAGTTTAAAGAATGCAACCAAGACTTTGATACCTGATGATATCGCAAAGGCCAAAACGTTCTGGATCCTAGAAGCGCAAAGGTCCATGGCTTCTGATGTAAAGATAGGGAAATACAAGCGATTATGCCCAAGAACAAGAGAAGACGGAGTAATTGTAGTTGGCAGTCGAACGAGCAAATGGATGCACATGAGCTACGACAAGAGTGAAGTGATTCTCCTGCCTCGAGAACATCGTTTTTCCCTACTCTACGCGGAGCACGCACATGGCATTGGACATCACGGAGTATCGACAACCGTAAGCAGGATCAGGTTAAGATTTTGGATCCCAAAAATCCATAACATGGTTAGCTCCATCAGACACAAGTGTGTCATCTGCAAGAAATTGGACGGAAATCTAAGTGTACAAACCATGGGACAACTCCCGGAAGAAAGACTCAAGCCGTCCCCTCCATGGCACAACACAGCAATCGACTTATTCGGGCCACTGAAAATAAGAGATCAAGCAAAGAGACGGACGATTGGAAAATGTTATGGGGTTCTATTCAATTGCATGAGTACAAGAGCCGTTCATATTGACCTGGCATCTGATTACAGCACGGAAGCATTCTTACTCGTATTGAGACGGTTTGCATCTCTGAGAGGGTATCCTGCAAAGCTTTACTCAGATAATGGCCCACAACTGGTATCAGCCAATGAAGAGCTACGAAACATGACAAAGGGCTGGGATATGAAAAAACTCGAAGAGTTTGAAGTGATCGAAGGACTAAAGTGGGAATTTACACCAGCTGACGCCCCCTGGCAGAACGGAATCTCAGAAGCCCTTACAAAATCCGTCAAACGAGCTATCACCGCAGCAATCGGCCAGAACATCATGATATTTTCAGAGCTCCAGACAGTCTGTTTCGAGGTCGCCAATTTAATTAATGAAAGACCAATAGGGCGACATCCCACAACACCTGAAGATGAAGCATATCTCTGTCCGAATAATATCTTATTAGGACGTGCATCTGCAAGAATCCCCAGCGGACCATTTGAAGGAGACGCAAATCCTCGCCGCCGTTTCTACTTTGTGCAAGGCATCATAAACGCGTTTTGGAACAGATGGACACGTGACTTCTTTCGAGTTTATTAATTAAACAAAAATGGCATACATGTAAGCGCGACGTTAAGGTTGGCGACATCGTGCTAATTCAAGATTCGAATCAAGTAAGAGGTAAATGGAAACTCGGACGCGTCGTAACAGCTAATCTGGGAAAGGACGGCAAGGTCAGAAAGGTTGAGATCCAATACAAGAACCCAGTGTTAAACGAAAAGGTACAAATCTACAGAGGTCGGGGTTATGTGACAGTAGAGCGACCCGTACAGCGACTTGTTGTGATTGTCCCCGTTGACGAAGAAGACGAACTCCAGGGTCAAGATTAAAATATTAAAAAAAAGGGACACAAAAAACTAAGGACTCCGTATTTTACACTTTCAGAGAGTGGGGAGTGTTTCGTTGGAAACGAATTCTTAATTTGTGACGATTACGTTACAATCGATAATTAATGAGAGAATTACGTTACAATCGATAATTAATTGTAATTAGTGACATTGCGAACGACAATTGAGATTACCGCCGGTTTTCCTCCCGAAGATAAAGAATTAAATAAGAGCCATCGGGTATGTAAATATTCAGTCATTCAACTTTGGCAATATTGTTGTGTATAATTATCGTTGTGATGTTAATACAGGTTTCGAAAGACTCAAAGCTGTAAACCAGGTACAACCCTATACGAGACAGCAAATAAACTGAGCGTCCTTTGACACGTTGGTGACCTTATTAACCGCTTCGGTCGAGGAAACAGGTTTTCCTAGCCGTTTTAAGGCACTTTTTACTACACTTTTTCATATACTTTTGAGTGGAGAGGGAGATTGTGGTACAAAGTGTCCTTAGCACACAACAAGAGAACAAGACAACTTTTCAACCTTCTGGCCGAAATTCCGAAACACTACTACATAACGTACTATATACATCGCTGTGTTGAATATTCTCATGTAAAAATTCTAAAGCCCAAGATGTAAAACGCAGTTAATAGAATGTGATGCCTTAATTTGAATGGCGTTAATCTACTTTGTTGGAATTTTGTTACACTTTTTATCAGAGAAGTCGATTTGCATAACTACAAATCATTCACTGCATCCATATCTCGATAGCTGTTAAAAATGTAATGACCAGTTAGTTCACCAGCGGAAGAGCATTCCCACTCGCTTACCCTGGTGAAAATTCTATAAGGATCCTCTGGATTTTCTGGATCCTGTAAGATTACACAGGATCCTACCTAGGAATCTCATGTTTGATAAGATCCTACTAAGGATCTTGCAAAATCTTTTAGGATCCTGCACAAGATCCTGCTCAAAGATCCTTGATGATCGTTGCAGGATCCTCAAGGATCCTTGGAGGGTCTTTGAGGGACCTTGCAGGGTCCTTGAGGATCGTTTCAGGGACCTCAAGGATCTTTGCCAGATTAAGCAAGATCCTAGGAGATTATAGGTGTGGCTCCTCAAGCTTCCCCCTCAAGATCCTCATGCAGATTTCCCCCAGCCGGTAGGCTATGAACACTATTTAGCTATACGTAACAAACAGATCAAAGATTTACTTATCTTTCAAACACTTGAGAAAAAAGACAACACGGCTCAAGACGTGAAAAGAAGATTGTATGCATGAGATGCTCCCTATACAGCAAGGTTCCGCCCGAAATAGGTGTCTTTTTTATGCTTGCAGCATACCAAAGGGGATGGGAAATTGTTCTTTTGGTATTTTAAAGGGTCACCGAAATACACCTTAAGCTAAATGGGATAGGAGCTAAATCTAAGTACTGAATAGAAAGGGAACGCAAAATTTAGCCTCCGAATACAGCCGCCTCTCTTCGCTCCCGGCCGCTAGAGGAAGATGGCATGACACTGCGTGTGCACGTGTGGATGGGTTTTGGTGGTGTGTTGACAATTCGGAACTTTCCATTTCCAAATCAAGGATTCGCACTTGCTTTTCCATGTCTCCTGTTTCGTATTTAATTCTCTGTAGCATTTGGTTTTCTACCAGTTTCTGTCGCTTTTCGACAAGGTTTTACGAGAGCGGCAACAAAACGGGAACTTGGCCACAAATCTGCCTGTTGAATTGGACCGAAAAAAAGTCGGACAAAAGTGCTAGATTTCAAGGGGCTTTTCCAAAAGGCCAACAGATTACCCCCTTTACGTCTATGCGAACCTACGTAACACCTTTGCCGATTTGGCTATCGTTCTACAGAGAATGAAAGTCTCATCAGGCATATTAAAGCTTCAAAAAAGCTTTTACTTGTTCACTCAGGTGGTGGGCCACATCAGTCCTCCGTTTTGAAAGCAAATGGTAATTCATGCAACGTGGTTGGTTTCACATGCACAACATGATAATCGAAGACTTTTCTATCGAAAAGGATGATGATGGTGTCGAGTTCATCCTTTTCCCGAAGGCCCACAGGACAAGACAAGGTGGTCTGCGAGTGAAATCTCGGCTAGCTACTCCCAAAATGTTCGTTACAGGCAAGAAGAGGCGACGCGTTGCTTTCTTTAAGGAATTCCTAGAAAAACGTCCGGAAGAATTGATGAAAAGAGGACCGTTTTAACTGGCTGTATCGATAAGCCTGAGACCAGCGTGTGGTACAAGAAAACGTCGATATACAGGAATACCATCATTAACATAATGAAAACAATGAAGAGAAATCAACGCTTAAAGATTTCTGCCCCAGAAAGATGCTAACCAACCAGAGTGCAAGAAAGACCCTCGTGAAGAATTGAAAAGCCCCGGTATTCCAAAATGGGGGGTTAAGAACATAACGGATCACAACTCCGAGAATGACTACAACGGTGATGAAAACGAGCAGAGAATCATGTCCAACATCATCGACAGTCTGCTTCCATTTCAAGACAAGTGCTCCATCCACTGCCATCAGTGCAAACTGACAATCAAGCTCAGCTTTTAGCCATGTCTATAATTTCAGCCATTGCAATGTAATGCTCAACGTCGCACGAAACCATTCTTGGCAATATCCATTCTCAGCCAGTGCAAGAGGGCTTACAAGAGAATCATGCTGAGATCAAGCTGAGTTTTGTTCAGACAAAAGCATTTTGAGCCGTATTTCTGATCGCAGAAACGCTCCGTTAAAATGTTTTGTTTTCCTCTTAGAAATCTAGACTTTTGGCAGTGTATGATGGCACAGTTTTTGAGCTTAAAATATCTGGAATCGATTAGTAAGTTCAATTTGATTGATGATTTGCCGAGGTACTAAAAGGCCTTTCCAGATGAGAATTAACCGCGCGTGCGATTCCGTTTGTGTTATTTTGCCTTTAAGTGATAAAAAAGTAATGGCATAAGTCCCCGTACTGTTAGGATTAATTACACTTGTATTTGCAAAGTTTTCCAATTACACGCGTGCAATTAATCCTTAATTGCACTCTGCCTCATGCAATTACTTATTTGTAATATAATAGTATTTGAAAGGGTAAGTATTTGTACCTCGGGGTGGAACTTCCCTTACGAAACATTATTGACTGACAAACTTTAGATTAAAGGAAAACAGATGACAAAAACTGCCGTTTTTACCACTGATAATCATCCCTTCTACACGGGCAATTTCTGACATCAACGGCTCTCTTGTAGTCTCGACCCATGCGACAACGAATGGTCCAATTTCTTGTCTCAAATTGCTGTTGTGGACCCAAACGACACCATCGGTCCAGGTGGTATAGCCAGAAGAGTCACAGACTGAACCTACGATTTCAAAAAATTGTCCTGTTAGTTTTGTCTCCCAGGATCCCAAAATTTATACCCACCTAAGACTGATGTCATGTTCAGATAAAACACAATCCAAGTCTTCGCCAACCAATCCCGGTTCCATAAATAAGGAAAATCGGCAGCCGTTCACCCGGTTGCGAGACGATATCAAGAGCGAGGAAAGAGAACCTGCTGAAGCTGTAGGCTACCCAAGTTGATCCCCCATCTATGCTATACCTGTGATGACATAACAGAGGGTGAATTACTTGTGAATTACTTGTAGGTTCCTGCAGTAAAGACCTCGATTACCTTCGGTAGCTTCCTTTAAAATAACATCGTTACTTTCAGGGACCACTGCGTTTTAGGTAGTTACCGAGTTTGGATGCCTAAAATGTGTGTGATACCCTAATAAAAAGAGGCAGGTAGAAAAGTTGGACTGAATCAATTCGGATTACAAGTCCGGACCGAGTGGGATCAACTAAGATAGTTTTGGAATGGTGAAAAATATAAATAAAGTTAATTATATAAACTGGAGTGTTTTATAGAGATTTCCACCACTAAGAAAAATCGTAATTGGTACATATAAAATTACGATAATATTAAATGTGAAAATGCGGCCAATCAGCTTTCGCGACGTCACGCGCCTTCTTTCGCGCCACTCTTGACAACGGTTTGCCCATCGATTTCGTAGTTCTCGATCTCTGTTCGCATGGCTCGTTCAGAAACAAGAAATAACTACTAACAGTTTACGATGGCCTCGGGCAATACGCCAGAAAAAACAGCAAAAATTCGGCAAGTGAAAGATTTGTGTCCCTCACAGACGAAGATGTTGAAAGATTTGTCCAAGCTGAAGCCAACAAAAACACTCAAAGGAAGATGCACAGCGACGTAGTATTGACGAAGTCGTTTTTGCCAAATGAAAACGAAACAAGACAACTCCAAGACATACTGCCTCAAGAATTAGACACTTACCTCAGCAGATTTCTATTGTCTGCGAGGAAAAAGTCTGGTGATGAATATAAGCCAACAACACTCAGAGGAATTATCGTTTCTGTGGAGCGTTATCTGAGAAACCTACGCTACAGCGAGTCTATTATCGAAGGACAACGTTCGACAAGTGAATGTTTGAGAGGTACTTGTTTAAGCGAGTTTCTCATTTTTGAGACGAGACTGTACATGTGGATCAGTTTGTGTGTGGGCTTCGACAACTAGCGGCGAGCTGCGAATTTGCCGAATTTGAGGATGATCATATCGGGTTAATCGATAAGTGCTATTCCAGTCACTTACGTCTCAAGTTTAATCTCAGGCGAGAAGATACGGTGACTTTAGATTGTCTACTAATGAATACGGACAAATAAAGCAATAAAGAGTAGTAATAATAAAATGAAAATGACATAAGAGGGAAAAGTTTTCTGTTGTGTTAATGAATGTATTTGAAAATTGTTTGAATCAATTGAACTGGAATTACTTTTATCTTCTGCCTTTACGCTTACTGCTGTTGTCTTAAGATAAAAATGGTTTCAGTAATATTGTGGGCTTTTGTGTTTATATTACAAACACAATAATACATAGCTGCTTGGAGAAATGGAATTTCTCTTCTCGTGTTCAATTCGATATCTCACTCGTTCGCTACGCTCACTCGTGGGATATCGTGTTGAACACTCGAAGAGAAATTCCATATCTCCGCGCGCCCATGTATTATTGTCAATATAATAAAAAGTATTAGAGTAAAATTTTCTTCATTTAGGTGTATTCAGCAACCTAAAATTCACCCAAATCATCGCCAAATATGCGGCTGTAATAAACAAATATTGCACGTGTAAGAGTCGTACAGGCCTGTTTTTGCTCTTAGGTACGTGTAGTATACCGGCTTAATTGTCAACCCATTGTCGTCGTAATTAATAAATTTTACGCACGTCCATTCTATCTCGTGAAAAAGCATCACACATTACAACCACATTGGCACTCAGTGCACAGCACAGGGGATTGAAACGATCAATGTGCACTATACCTAAATGGCATCTACTTTCTACTCTTTGAGGAAAAAAACGTTAACTGAAACAAACGCAGCAATTACTCTCAACTTGAAACGCAACATTGCTGCTCGACAATGAAACACAGTCAACTTGCCCGGTATTATTTGTTACAACTTTGAAATTGAAATTGGATGTAATTCTATAAAGAAAACGGTTTTTTTGCTTCCAAATGGAAATATCACGCACGAAAAACCTGCACACAAGCGGAGTCAAACAAGTAAGGACTGAAAAGAGGCAACAACACTTTATTACTATAAATATTTTTTAGCGTAATAAGACAGTTGGTTCCTTATGAGACTGATAAAGGAAAGTCAACAAGTACTAGTTTCGATCCGCTGCCGAGGGTATAAGTAAACAACGGAGAGCGTATGCCAAGCAGAATGGTTTAGCATCATTATTCTCCCAAGAAACAGGGATGAGTTTCATGAAATAATGACAACTTGCAAACACTGTGGTATAAGATCCAGGGTATGAGAAAACTCTGCTCTCATCTGCAGACAAAATGCAATGGCAGAAAACACAGTCGATAGACTGGTAAACTGTTCGAGTTTCATAAATTTACTGATAAACTTTTTATCCCACAACATAAGGTAGGTTTTTGGGCCGAGTCAACCCACGCCTAGACACAAGTCCGTATAATCATCACTAAATACACGTGTTAAAAAATGGTTAGTCTTTTATTTACCTTAGGTGTCTGGTGTATCGTCTATAGGGAACAGTAATTATTACTCCTCCATGATCACCAAAAGTAAACAAATACTTCCCTCGGAGAACCTGTTGGGTTTCAAACAAAATGGTTGTTCCCACTTTGCCAGAGGTTCAATAGCTTGGCATACCACATGCGCAGCCACCATGTATAAATAGCAGATCCTCGCAGCTCACCAATGAACTAGGACTGCATTCCTTGAAATAAACCCATTTTCAGTTTTGGTAACCATTAGATTGTTTGGATTCTCGTGTCAGCGTGAATAGAAATTTGATGCCAAGGGATCATGACCAAGTTTGCTTCATAAATTTCAGCAAGGGCCAAACCGGAACTGACCATCCAGAAAAAATCCAAACGATCCCTTGTTATTATTATTACTAGAAATACGTGACTCGCAGAACCTCGCGAAGCTCGGGCACGGGTGCACCACAAAATGGATTGATGGGGGTCGGGAGAGGATAGAATGTCGGTTTAACTGGAGGTGTGAATGGGTGGCCACAATGGTCCCGAATTGTGAGTTAAGATCAACATTCTGGTTCCCAGTCGTTTCCATGTAACTTGCATCCAATCCTCTGTCATGTGTAAGAAAATACGTTCAGCCCCCCCCCCCCCCCCCACTTCTCTTCATTCTGACATAAGGTAAATTGCTCTCTAGAGAGGATGTATATAGTATTGCTGTGGACCTGTTGTCAGGGCCAATGTGTGGTGTTTCTGTTTATTTTGGTTGGGTGAGAGTATAGGTTTATCAGAAATGCAGTTGAAATTCCAACTTGGAACTTGTTATCTCCAACATTTACCCAGCCATTTCCTTTAGATTCTGTTGTACAGCTTTTGTTCTATTTACTGGGTATTGACAAGTGTCAATAGCTAACAAAATTCATTATTTCCCTTGAATGGTTGAGATACTGTAGCAGGAGTCTACTACTGCTGAAGAGTGATGCGGTGTATTAAAAAAAAATTATCCATTTTTACCCAAAAATTGAAAAAAGAATAATACAGAATAATGGCAAGCAAAGCACAGAGTTTCATATTGATGTGGTAGCATGTTTATTCATTCCCCCCAACACACTATAAAAATTGGATTAGATAATTGTCACAATAAAATAATAAGTTAACCCTTGAATCCCCAGTTACCAGCATCTCCCTACAATAGCAATGCTTTAATTAGGTCATCAGAATTAAGGAATTGATCACCAAACATGAATAGTGTTAATTTCAGTAGAAAGAAGTTCTCTGCACTAATACTACAAGAAATGTATAAAGACCAGTAAGGAGAATTTGCAGGCTTACATTGGGGCTTAGGGAGGTCAGTTGGTATGGAAAGCAAGAGTAGCTAATTAAGGGAAAGGGTGAATGTAGATTATAGCATGTGAAACCTTCAGAAGTAAGTAAACTTTCACATAGACAGATCATGCTGAAGGTGATCAGGATCTCAATTCCCCTGATTTTGGTGCTTGCTTGTGCACTGCGAGGAGACCTGTGATGCTGGTCACTGTATGTAGCATGAAATTAGTGTCAATAATTAATGTTAAGCAGTAATTTTTGTTTCACATCAAATACATGCATGTATGTACCTATACCCGCTACACATTTTAAAGTGGTAATTGCTAGGCAGAGCAGTACTTGTAAGTGCATTTCCAAACCAAATTGTGAACAGAAATTGCCCTTTCTGATCCATCTGAATATTATTTTTAAACTATTAATAGGGTCAATATCCATAACGGAAAACATAAACTTTTATAAATTCTTACTGATCCAATATGAATTATTTCTTTGAAATATTTTTCGGGAACGTCTTAAACTTAGAATTTAAATTCTTCTTACTGCTCATACACAAATATGCAAATTGTTGTGGGAACTGAAACCTATTTCGTGAAATAATTTCATTTCTCTTGTGTAATCTTTAATTTTGATCATACTTGGAAAAGTAATTACATGTTGATAATAATTACTAGTACATCAAGAGTAAAGATAATGGTAGAGAGAGGAAATAATTTTGAGCCAACCTGTTCAGTCACCGTCCGTTGGAAAGGTAAATTTCTAGCAAAAGTAGTTTGATGATCATGCATTTTTTGTCGCCTCTCGTTGCTTCTATAACAAAATCCTTTTGTCGAAGCACTTCTAGTCGGTGTCGCCGGTCCTGATCGGTTTCAGCACACATTTTCTCGAAGAGTTTGTAGCCGCTGAGTTCATTGTCATTATTCAACTGGTGTGACTGAGTTATAATTTCGAAGACCTTGTATCGATTCTGGCGTTGTTGGGGAATCTCGCTTTGTGGCAGCGCTGTGCTATCAAGCTGAATTTAAGCTACGTTGTGTATGTTCCAAGATTTCTCGCCTGTAATATTCCAGTCTCCTGTTTGTGTCCTGCTGACGGCTTTAGTCTTGCTAGGCTATTACCGGTAAACGATGTTCTGCTACCCGTGCTTTCTTGTCGTCGACTCTTTCGCCTTCGTTGCTCGCGCTGAATTTCAAGTCGGCGTTCACGCTCAGTTTCAGTTGTAAATCTACCCCGGAATGGATTTTGAGCCACTTGTTAAACCAGGGGTTGCTGTCTAATTACTTGTTTACAGACGATGAATAAAAATATCAGCACGTAAATGTACGTAGCGAAGCAGGCAAGAAATGAAGAAACACGCCGAAGAAACATGAGAGTGCGCAACTGTCAGCGGTCGGTTATTATTATTATTACTGCAATCCAAACTAAGATTATGCTTTGTTTCTAAATTAAACAGAACGAAAATTTTAGAAATTTGCAAACGAAAAATTCTGTGACGACCAGCAAGGGTGGGATGGTTGAAACCCTCCACTGGATTTTACCTCACTCCGCTTACAAAAGATTACCGTAAGTAGATAGCCTGCTATTCTCTTTAAGAAAAGATTATTATTATGGCACGCCGGAGAGTTAAAGGAACGCTCCCTGCGATTGACCAAGTCATACCCTTCTCCACCCTAGACCTCCATCCAAAGACAAGTAGAGATCAGGGATTACTGACTTGAGATTAGTGGTTGTCTGACCTGAATTTAAAAAAAAGGACAAGAAATACGTTCTAAATACCATGTAACTTCCAAGCCAAGGAAAGTTTGTAATCGTCATATCTTCGGAACGCGCAATTTCACAGCTAAGCAATTTGCCCATCTTTATTGTATGAAGTCATATAACCGTAATGCTAACCCTAACGTTCAAACGGCATACACTTTTGGATAGTGAAACGAGTGCCATTCGTTGAAATTCGCACTAATTACATTATCCCGGTTATCATTTGCATTATTATGGAGAATAATCAAATGGAGAATAAGCTTGAAATAAACAAAATTATGACGACTTATATTGAAAATGGGCGTGCCTTTCGAAGGTATAAAGCACGCTGAAATGACGCCATTTTTCCATGGCGTGCAGTTTTTAGATCGTTACAGGTCTCACAAACCTGCATGCCATTTCACAGTTAAAGTATTACAGCTCTTTCACAAAATCAATAACAAGATTTCAATTAGTGGGTTTCTTACTGAAGAAACTGACGGGAGCTTGCAATCGAAAAATAGAACTAGTTTTGTTGCAAATTGAAGTCATTTGCTATACAAATGTGGGAAAAAACACGCAAGGAGGTGCTGAGAGCACTCAGAAAGTATGTAGTACTCTCCTGGTGTTTCTGGGCGGGCTCTGCCGGGGCTCGTCTACGCAAGCTCTTTGCTGCTCTATCACAGCCGAGTTTTTTGTTTCAATTCAACAATAGGGAAACAACACCTTGCATTTTGTGAGTGATTCGCGTTTTCCAACAACTATACTAAGCAGTTTGTATGTTCAGCAATTATTAACTCCAAGTGATAAATACCAATATGTGTGCAATTTTTGTCTAATAATAAGCTTCACGTTCGAAGACTGTAAACTCTTCGGGAAAGTGTCATATGGGCTTAGAAAAACAAAACAATAATAATCAAATCGTTGAAAAATTAGTGTTACTCCCAAAGGTGAGCTACTTACAGCTGTACTTAGACCAACTGTTTTGGTTTTTGTTCTTTTTCAACAAGAGCTATCTGGATTTGCCTATGACAACAAGTGAAACTGAGAAAAAAAAATTCATTACTCGCATCTGAATCAAGAGCCCTTATAAAGTTGATTGCAATTTGCTTAGCTTACGGGCCTATGCCGATTACTGGAAGTCATCAATGATGGAATTTATGTCATTTCCAGGGTCCCAGAGGAGGGTTTCTTGAAGTTCTTTATTTTTATTCGCCATCTTTGTTTACCTATTTCACTTCCAGTTAATTAGTATTAAGGAGTATGCCGCCAGAAAGCTAGGGGACTAAATTGTCACACGCAAACGAACCCTGCAGGCAGAACCCTCCGTCGACATCAGTATAATGAGGCTAGGGCTAATATGATGAGAAGACTAGCTCTAAATAGCGAACTGTAGTCGAAAGAATTAAAGACTATCGAACGCTCCAAAAGCCTCAACACCGTGAAAACATTATGGCGACAAAGAAAGTCACCTGCCTCACCACAGAACCTCCATAAATGAAATAGGCTATTATCTCGTCAATAGCGACGACCATTGAGCGAACGTGGGCCTTCAGATTATGGTGCACTAGAAAAAATATTGTGAGGGTAATCGTCTCTAGATCTTCTGTTTCCCCTGTTAGGTTACTGGGTAGAAGCCTCAACAGACTGTAGACCCATCACTGGCCTCCACAGATTAAAAAGCAATTTAAGATTCTTTTATTTGAGTAGTGAGTTACTAACCTAGCCCTAGAACCAGCCCAGGAGCAGATTCACTGGAAAACAAACGATTTGACGGAGAAACACGATACGCATTACCAAACTGGAGTAATAAATGAAGGGAACAGCTGGGCTGCAAAGAAAAGTCCATCAAGGCTCGTTATATTCCACACGTTCTCTTTTTCTTTGTCTTCCAGGTGAATATTAATTACCACTGTTGTCTAAAAAATCTGATAGTGGCTTTGATTGCAAAAGGGGACATCGGTGATGTTACTCCCCTCTACTGACCATTACCCTCTACACATCAACAAATCGTCTTTGTAGAGTTCGCAAGATAATTGTAATTAGCAACCACATGGAAGATCTATGTGTGTAGTTACCAAAACCAGTGGAATTAACCGTTCCTAAAGAATTAACCTGGTTACGACCACGCGAAAAGAAATTTTGAAAACAGTATATATAACAGAAATAACTAGCTGTATAAAGTCTATGTATCCTACTTGTAATCCTAATTTTTTCCTTTTGTGGAAAAAATACACTGTTCAAATCATTCTTTCATTAGTTGTAGTGGTAGTCGTAGTAGTAGTAGTAGTAGTAGTAGTAGTAGTAGTAGCAGCAGCAGCAGCAGCAGCAGCAGCAGCAGCAGCAGTAGTAGTAGTAGTAGTAGTAGTAGTAGTAGTAGTAGTAGTAGTAGTAGTAGTAGTAGCAGTAGTAGTAGTAGTAGTAGCAGTAGTAGCAGTAGTAGTAGTAGTAGTAGTAATAGTAGTAGTAGTAGTAGTAGTAGTAGTAGCAGTAGCAGTAGCAGTAGCAGTAGCAGTAGCAGTAGCAGTAGCAGTAGCAGTAGTAGTAGCAATAGTACTAGTAGTAGTTGTAGTAGCAGCAGCAGCAACAGTAGTAGTAATAGTAGTAGTAGTAGTAGTAGTAGTAGTAGTAGTAGTAGCAGCAGCAGCAGCAGCAGCAGCAGCAGCAGCAGTAGTAGTAGTAGTAGTAGTAGTAGTAGTAGTAGTAGTAGTAGTAGTAGCAGTAGCAGTAGCAGTAGCAGTAGCAGTAGCAGTAGCAGTAGCAGTAGCAGTAGCAGTAGCAGTAGTAGTAGTAGTAGTAGTAGCAGTAGCGGTAGCGGTAGTATTAGTAGTAGTAGTAGTAGTAGTAGTAGTAGTAGTAGTAGTAGTAGTAGTAGTAGTAGTAGTAGTAGTAGTAGTAGTAGTAGTAGTAGTAGCAGTAGTAGCAGTAGCAGTAGCAGTAGCAGTAGCAGTAGCAGTAGCAGTAGCAGTAGCAGTAGCAGTAGTAGTAGTAGTAGCAGTAGCGGTAGCGGTAGCCGTAGCGGTAGTAGTAGTAGTAGTAGTAGTAGTAGTAGTAGTAGTAGTAGTAGTAGTAGTAGTAGTAGTAGTAGTAGTAGTAGTAGTAGTAGTAGTAGTAGTAGTAGTAGTAGTAGTAGTAGTAGTAGTAGTAAATTGCTTTATTTGCATGACCGCAAGATTTACAGTATTGCAAAAGCATATTTATAGTAATTAATAACAAAACAAGACTAAAATTACTGTAATATTATGCTAATGAACCTAAGTTACATTACTTTCACTTGATAATAACAATGTATCACGTATATTCATACACAAGGAAATAAACTTCATTACTAGCTTATTCACATGATAGTCGTTAGAGTTCACGAGAAGTTTTATGCTTTCTGAGGTTGATTTCCTTTCAATATCAGGTATTATTTCATTGATTCGATTGAAGAATGTCTGCCTCTGCAGAGAGTATTTGCTACATTGCAACAAGAAATGAGTTTCATTTTCTACTTGATTTGATTTACACAATGGGCATAATCTAGTTTCTCTGGGCATATGATCGGTTTGATATCGACCTAGTTCAATCATAAGTTTGTGATTACTTACTCTAAACTTCACTAAATTTCGTCTTTCATTAAAGTTTCTTAGCTGGTTTAAATAATCAGATGTAACGTAGTCATCCTTAAAAACTTTATAAAATTCTAATTTCTTTGAATGTTCAAGGCTGTGTCGCCAGGAGGATATATATGTCTCTTTCATATTAGTTGTATATCGCCTAATTCTATCATTATCTAAACATTCAGGATCTAAATTGGATAGATGATATTGTTCTATCAAGTTCATAAAATTGGAATAAAATCCGGAGTTATTAATGAAATGTAGATTCTTCGACATGAGGAAAGATTGTTTGACTATAGAGTCATTATCTTTGTTGTTTAGATAAACAAAATATTTCATAATTTTCTGATTAATTGGGATTATTAGCGGTAATCTTCCAAGTTCGGCTCTGCAAGCTACGTTAGAGGCCTTATTGTTTACTTCTAAGTAGTGTTTACAAAATTTGAGATGAATTTTTTCTATTGGGGAACTATCCCATGCTTTAAAATTCTGCTTAGTGTACATCCCCCACATCTCACTGTTGTGGCTTAAGATCGGAAATATCATTGTGTCAAAAATCTGAGATGCGGTATTGGGATTAAGTCTATTGAGAAGTGTTTGTTTTCGTATACTAGCAAAGGCGTACAGGGCTTTTTCTTTCAAGTGTTCGACTGCAAGAGTAAAGTTTCCCGTTGGAGTTAAACGTGTACCTAAATAGGTGTATTCTTGAACAATTTCAATTGGCTCGGTGCCTATGTTGAAGTTGATGTCAACGGATTTCCTTGGGCGTTTTTGGAAAATCATTACTTTTGTTTTCTTGGGATTGACTTTTAGCATCCATGTTTTGCAATATGAAGAGAGAGTGTTTAAACAGTTTTGTAATCCTGTTTTGGATCTTGATAGGATGATCAAATCATCTGCATACAATAGTGAATTTATTTTTGTTCCATTTGGAAGAACAAATGGATGAGACAGCGTGTTTTCGAATAAATACGGCAAATTGTTTATATAGAGGTTAAATAAAAGAGGACTTAAAATACATCCTTGACGTACACCTCTTGAGTATGAGAAAGATCGAGTTTTGTTTTCTCCGATTCTAATGGAACATGTTGAATTGCAATAAAGGCTTTTGATCAGATTGTAGAAATGTCCTCCTATGTTGATTTTGAGCAGCTTGTAAAACAATCCCTCGTGCCAAACAGAGTCGAAAGCTTTACGAAAATCTACGAAACAAGCATAGACTTTTTCTTTATGGTAGTGGACATATTTATCTATTAGGGTCCTTAGAGTGAAAACATGGTCTGCAGTACGATTTTCAGGTACAAAGCCAATTTGGGAATTGTGTAATATCTTGTTTTCTCTAAAATACAAGTATAGTCTTTGATTTAAAATGGAACAAAACAGTTTTCCAAGGCAACTCGATACACATATGCCTCTATAGTTTGTTGGATCACTCTTGTCACCCGATTTGTAGATTGGAGTTATAAGGCCTTGACACCAAATATCTGGCATTTTTCCAGATTGTAAAATGAGATTAAAAAGTTTGATGTAAATAGGCATAAGCGATTCAAGGCTCGCTTTGATCATTTCATTTCTTATTTTGTCAACAAATGGCGATTTCTTATTCTTCAATTTCTTCACCGCTTGACGTATTTCTTGCTCAGTTACCTCTTGATCTAAATAGTTAAGCTGTTCTTTTTCTTTTTCTAATGATAGTAGTTCGTCATAGACTCCTTGACGATTTATGGAAGTTCTCAGGTCATTGGAATGTAAGGATTGAAAATGGTTAGTAGTAGCCTCTAAAGTAGTAGTAGTAGTAGTAGTAGTAGTAGTAGTAGTAGTAGTAGTAGTAGTAGTAGTAGTAGTAGTAGTAGTAGTAGTAGTAGCAGTAGCAGTAGCAGTAGCAGTAGCAGTAGTAGTAGCAGTAGCAGTAGTAGTAGCAGTAGTAGTAGTAGTAGTAGTAGTAGTAGTAGCAGTAGCAGTAGCAGTAGCAGTAGCAGTAGCAGTAGCAGTAGTAGTAGCAGTAGTAGTAGTAGTAGTTGTAGTAGCAGCAGCAGCAGCAACAGTAGTAGTAATAGTAGTAGTAGTAGTAGTAGTAGTAGTATTAGTAGTAGCAGTAGCAGTAGCAGTAGCAGTAGCAGTAGCAGTAGTAGTAGCAGTAGTAGTAGCAGTAGTAGTAGTAGTAGTAGTAGTAGCAGTAGCAGTAGCAGTAGTAGTAGCAGTAGTAGTAGTAGTAGTAGTAGTAGTAAATTGCTTTATTTGCATGACCGCAAGATTTTACAGTATTGCAAAAGCATATTTATAGTAATTAATAACAAAACAAGACTAAAATTACTGTAATATTATGCTAATGAACCTAAGTTACATCACTTTCACTTGATAATAACAATGTATCACGTATATTCATACACAAGGAAATAAACTTCATTACTAGCTTATTCACATGATAGTCGTTAGAGTTCATGAGAAGTTTTATGCTTTCTGAGGTTGATTTCCTTTCAATATCAGGTATTATTTCATTGATTCGATTGAAGAATGTCTGCCTCTGCAGAGAGTATTTGCTACATTGCAACAAGAAATGAGTTTCATTTTCTACTTGATTTGATTTACACAATGGGCATAATCTAGTTTCTCTGGGCATATGATCGGTTTGATATCGACCTAGTTCAATCATAAGTTTGTGATTACTTACTCTAAACTTCACTAAATTTCGTCTTTCATTAAAGTTTCTTAGCTGGTTTAAATAATCAGATGTAACGTAGTCATCCTTAAAAACTTTATAAAATTCTAATTTCTTTGAATGTTCAAGGCTGTGTCGCCAGGAGGATATATATGTCTCTTTCATATTAGTTGTATATCGCCTAATTCTATCATTATCTAAACATTCAGGATCTAAATTGGATAGATGATATTGTTCTATCAAGTTCATAAAATTGGAATAAAATCCGGAGTTATTAATGAAATGTAGATTCTTCGACATGAGGAAAGATTGTTTGACTATAGAGTCATTATCTTTGTTGTTTAGATAAACAAAATATTTCATAATTTTCTGATTAATTGGGATTATTAGCGGTAATCTTCCAAGTTCGGCTCTGCAAGCTACGTTAGAGGCCTTATTGTTTACTTCTAAGTAGTGTTTACAAAATTTGAGATGAATTTTTTCTATTGGGGAACTATCCCATGCTTTAAAATTCTGCTTAGTGTACATCCCCCACATCTCACTGTTGTGGCTTAAGATCGGAAATATCATTGTGTCAAAAATCTGAGATGCGGTATTGGGATTAAGTCTATTGAGAAGTGTTTGTTTTCGTATACTAGCAAAGGCGTACAGGGCTTTTTCTTTCAAGTGTTCGACTGCAAGAGTAAAGTTTCCCGTTGGAGTTAAACGTGTACCTAAATAGGTGTATTCTTGAACAATTTCAATTGGCTCGGTGCCTATGTTGAAGTTGATGTCAACGGATTTCCTTGGGCGTTTTTGGAAAATCATTACTTTTGTTTTCTTGGGATTGACTTTTAGCATCCATGTTTTGCAATATGAAGAGAGAGTGTTTAAACAGTTTTGTAATCCTGTTTTGGATCTTGATAGGATGATCAAATCATCTGCATACAATAGTGAATTTATTTTTGTTCCATTTGGAAGAACAAATGGATGAGACAGCGTGTTTTCGAATAAATACGGCAAATTGTTTATATAGAGGTTAAATAAAAGAGGACTTAAAATACATCCTTGACGTACACCTCTTGAGTATGAGAAAGATCGAGTTTTGTTTTCTCCGATTCTAATGGAACATGTTGAATTGCAATAAAGGCTTTTGATCAGATTGTAGAAATGTCCTCCTATGTTGATTTTGAGCAGCTTGTAAAACAATCCCTCGTGCCAAACAGAGTCGAAAGCTTTACGAAAATCTACGAAACAAGCATAGACTTTTTCTTTATGGTAGTGGACATATTTATCTATTAGGGTCCTTAGAGTGAAAACATGGTCTGCAGTACGATTTTCAGGTACAAAGCCAATTTGGGAATTGTGTAATATCTTGTTTTCTCTAAAATACAAGTATAGTCTTTGATTTAAAATGGAACAAAACAGTTTTCCAAGGCAACTCGATACACATATGCCTCTATAGTTTGTTGGATCACTCTTGTCACCCGATTTGTAGATTGGAGTTATAAGGCCTTGACACCAAATATCTGGCATTTTTCCAGATTGTAAAATGAGATTAAAAAGTTTGATGTAAATAGGCATAAGCGATTCAAGGCTCGCTTTGATCATTTCATTTCTTATTTTGTCAACAAATGGCGATTTCTTATTCTTCAATTTCTTCACCGCTTGACGTATTTCTTGCTCAGTTACCTCTTGATCTAAATAGTTAAGCTGTTCTTTTTCTTTTTCTAATGATAGTAGTTCGTCATAGACTCCTTGACGATTTATGGAAGTTCTCAGGTCATTGGAATGTAAGGATTGAAAATGGTTAGTAGTAGCCTCTAAAGTAGTAGTAGTAGTAGTAGTAGTAGTAGTAGTAGTAGTAGTAGTAGTAGTAGTAGTAGTAGTAGTAGTAGTAGTAGTAGTAGCAGTAGCAGTAGCAGTAGCAGTAGCAGTAGTAGTAGCAGTAGCAGTAGTAGTAGCAGTAGTAGTAGTAGTAGTAGTAGTAGTAGTAGCAGTAGCAGTAGCAGTAGCAGTAGCAGTAGCAGTAGTAGTAGCAGTAGTAGTAGTAGTAGTTGTAGTAGCAGCAGCAGCAGCAACAGTAGTAGTAATAGTAGTAGTAGTAGTAGTAGTAGTAGTATTAGTAGTAGCAGTAGCAGTAGCAGTAGCAGTAGCAGTAGCAGTAGTAGTAGCAGTAGTAGTAGCAGTAGTAGTAGTAGTAGTAGTAGTAGCAGTAGCAGTAGCAGTAGTAGTAGCAGTAGTAGTAGTAGTAGTAGTAGTAGTAAATTGCTTTATTTGCATGACCGCAAGATTTTACAGTATTGCAAAAGCATATTTATAGTAATTAATAACAAAACAAGACTAAAATTACTGTAATATTATGCTAATGAACCTAAGTTACATCACTTTCACTTGATAATAACAATGTATCACGTATATTCATACACAAGGAAATAAACTTCATTACTAGCTTATTCACATGATAGTCGTTAGAGTTCATGAGAAGTTTTATGCTTTCTGAGGTTGATTTCCTTTCAATATCAGGTATTATTTCATTGATTCGATTGAAGAATGTCTGCCTCTGCAGAGAGTATTTGCTACATTGCAACAAGAAATGAGTTTCATTTTCTACTTGATTTGATTTACACAATGGGCATAATCTAGTTTCTCTGGGCATATGATCGGTTTGATATCGACCTAGTTCAATCATAAGTTTGTGATTACTTACTCTAAACTTCACTAAATTTCGTCTTTCATTAAAGTTTCTTAGCTGGTTTAAATAATCAGATGTAACGTAGTCATCCTTAAAAACTTTATAAAATTCTAATTTCTTTGAATGTTCAAGGCTGTGTCGCCAGGAGGATATATATGTCTCTTTCATATTAGTTGTATATCGCCTAACTCTATCATTATCTAAACATTCAGGATCTAAATTGGATAGATGATATTGTTCTATCAAGTTCATAAAATTGGAATAAAATCCGGAGTTATTAATGAAATGTAGATTCTTCGACATGAGGAAAGATTGTTTGACTATAGAGTCATTATCTTTGTTGTTTAGATAAACAAAATATTTCATAATTTTCTGATTAATTGGGATTATTAGCGGTAATCTTCCAAGTTCGGCTCTGCAAGCTACGTTAGAGGCCTTATTGTTTACTTCTAAGTAGTGTTTACAAAATTTGAGATGAATTTTTTCTATTGGGGAACTATCCCATGCTTTAAAATTCTGCTTAGTGTACATCCCCCATATCTCACTGTTGTGGCTTAAGATCGGAAATATCATTGTGTCAAAAATCTGAGATGCGGTATTGGGATTAAGTCTATTGAGAAGTGTTTGTTTTCGTATACTAGCAAAGGCGTACAGGGCTTTTTCTTTCAAGTGTTCGACTGCAAGAGTAAAGTTTCCCGTTGGAGTTAAACGTGTACCTAAATAGGTGTATTCTTGAACAATTTCAATTGGCTCGGTGCCTATGTTGAAGTTGATGTCAACGGATTTCCTTGGGCGTTTTTGGAAAATCATTACTTTTGTTTTCTTGGGATTGACTTTTAGCATCCATGTTTTGCAATATGAAGAGAGAGTGTTTAAACAGTTTTGTAATCCTGTTTTGGATCTTGATAGGATGATCAAATCATCTGCATACAATAGTGAATTTATTTTTGTTCCATTTGGAAGAACAAATGGATGAGACAGCGTGTTTTCGAATAAATACGGCAAATTGTTTATATAGAGGTTAAATAAAAGAGGACTTAAAATACATCCTTGACGTACACCTCTTGAGTATGAGAAAGATCGAGTTTTGTTTTCTCCGATTCTAATGGAACATGTTGAATTGCAATAAAGGCTTTTGATCAGATTGTAGAAATGTCCTCCTATGTTGATTTTGAGCAGCTTGTAAAACAATCCCTCGTGCCAAACAGAGTCGAAAGCTTTACGAAAATCTACGAAACAAGCATAGACTTTTTCTTTATGGTAGTGGACATATTTATCTATTAGGGTCCTTAGAGTGAAAACATGGTCTGCAGTACGATTTTCAGGTACAAAGCCAATTTGGGAATTGTGTAATATCTTGTTTTCTCTAAAATACAAGTATAGTCTTTGATTTAAAATGGAACAAAACAGTTTTCCAAGGCAACTCGATACACATATGCCTCTATAGTTTGTTGGATCACTCTTGTCACCCGATTTGTAGATTGGAGTTATAAGGCCTTGACACCAAATATCTGGCATTTTTCCAGATTGTAAAATGAGATTAAAAAGTTTGATGTAAATAGGCATAAGCGATTCAAGGCTCGCTTTGATCATTTCATTTCTTATTTTGTCAACAAATGGCGATTTCTTATTCTTCAATTTCTTCACCGCTTGACGTATTTCTTGCTCAGTTACCTCTTGATCTAAATAGTTAAGCTGTTCTTTTTCTTTTTCTAATGATAGTAGTTCGTCATAGACTCCTTGACGATTTATGGAAGTTCTCAGGTCATTGGAATGTAAGGATTGAAAATGGTTAGTAGTAGCCTCTAAAGTAGTAGTAGTAGCAGTAGTAGTAGTAGTAGTAGTAGTAGTAGTAGCAGTAGTAGTAGTAGTAGTAGTAGTAGCAGTAGTAGTAGTAGTAGTAGTAGTAGTAGTAGCAGTAGTAGTAGTAGCAGCAGCAGCCGTAGCAGCAGCAGCAGCAGTAGTAGTAGTAGTAGTAGTAGTAGTAGTAGTAGTAGTAGTAGTAGTAGTAGTAGTAGTAGTAGTAGTAGTAGTAGTAGTAGTAGCAGTAGTAGCAGTAGTAGTAGTAGAGTAGTAGCGATAGCGATACCCACTAGATAACAGTTAATTCTGCGACCATAGCTCACAGTCGGTGAGCGGACACGCTGCCACTTTCCACCTGTGTTGTACGTGATAAGATATAGAAGACGTCGCTTGCCAAATGGACGAGGGGATAACTGAGCTGCAATAAATATACCGTGCATGCCCTTGATTCTCTGGACACCAACAAATGCATAAGGTGTCATAGTTCTATGAGAAAAAAACAAAGAAGGAAAACAAAACAAAAATTAGATGACTGTTCGGCCGACGAACTATCTGAAGACCAGAAAGGAGCAGGTTGAACTGTAATGAGAACAATTAATGGCCTTAGTGAGCAACTTCCACCAATGTACACTAAGTTTGTACCTCGTACTCGATGTCAGATCTGCGTTGAGTCTATTGGCTGTTCTTGCGTTTCTCCGATAATTTTCTGCGAGTTCTTCTGTTGTTCCCTCTCCTCTAGACTGCGAATAGTCTCTAATTTTGGCCCCTCGCATCGCGTCTCCTCCTTCCCTCGCATCACGTCTTCTCGAAATTTCGAACCCGCGCGTGTGTTTTTTGCCCGCTCCACTCCACAATCGGCTATCGCCAAAATTAGAGACCACTCGCAGTCTACCTCTCCTCAATCATAGCCTTTCTGCGAGTGGTTAGTTGTCCATCCCTCTGTTAACCCTGGGACCTGGTGAAACAGGGTGCTACCGTGTGGCACTAAATTTTTGCGGGAGTTTAATTTGCGGATCGTAGATTTTTTGTGTTTTGCGGGAACTAGTTTTTGCGATTTGAAAAGACGGGTTTTTCTTGCTGGGAATTAATTTTTGAGATTTTCTGGAAGTCGCGTTCAAATGGAACTAATAACATTTTCGTTTTTTTGAGTAAAGGACCACTAAAAGGAATCGAAAATACAAATAAAACAACATGGGAATGTCATTCTATTACACTACAGTGGATCAAAAATAACTAGGGTACCACTTGATGTAGTATTCACCGAGTTATCTATGGCCATTTCTCCTTCAAATCAGTATTTTTGTATATAATTTCTACAGTGGAGTAAATGCGAAGGCCGCCATTTTATTTAGGTATCAGATTTATGCGCCCCAGGTAGGGGAGTTATCAATTTTTTATATGTGTTGTGGTTTGAAAGCGCTGACTATGGATTAATTCGATTTTTAGCGGACATTTCGATCGGGACCTCGAATTCCCTTGAATTCCCGTTTTCCTACCTTTAGCTCTCTTTTATAGTACCTGACATGCCGTCATATCGACCGTTTTAAAATCGCCCAAAACAGCCTCCAGAAGCTCGGAAAAGCGGTAAAAACACAGCAGACACACAACAGGTAAGGTTTTTCAAACTTCATTTTGATTTTAATGTATTTTCGGAGGAAAATTTTTCGGTCGAATTTCAGCTCCAAACAAACTCTCATATTACGCTTTGGTTACCTGTGGTTAGTCTAGCACTAAAAATCATGTTTATTCTATCCCCGATATTGCTTTAAGCTGTAATTTTCCCTGTCTATCGAAGTGAGCTAACATAGTCTAAAACTATTATGTTAACATAAAGAAAATATATTAAGAAAGTAAACTACGCCAAATTTCGCTCCACCGGGGGACAGCATGATTGATGACTTCTGGGCGCCAATTTGCAAACTCACCCTCTCTCGGGTAAGTCAAGTGTTGTACCTCTCAAATTTCGGCGGGAAATCGCGCGCAGGTCGCATTTAGGTATAAAACTTGACTTACCCGACACAGCAGACACACAACAGGTAAGGTTTTTTAAAACTTTATTTTGATTTTAATGTATTTTCGGCGGAAAACCGCTGATTAAGTTTTCGGTCGAATTTCAGCTCAATACAAACTCTCATATTACGCTTTGGTTAGTCGTGGATTAACTGGTATCAATTTTCACTGATTTCAAAATGTATTTGATGCGTTCAGCCTTCGCTTGTTACTTCCGCAAGTAGAATGTACCCAGAAAAATAAAAACGCCCTTACTTTAAGGATTATTTTACTCAGTCTGAATAATGCTTCATGGCCATTTACATTGGTGTCATATTGGGCTCTTCGTCGTTAAATCAGTTATGTTTTACCATTAAAACGGCTCAGCTCACAGGTCATTTTCTCGATTTCGGAAAAGAAGTCATTGGATTTCCGGAAATATCTGTACTTCGCTGCCTTCAGTAAAGAGGATAATTAAATATTCAAAATGAAAATGGACCTTTGAACGGCAATGGCATCGCTGTTATAACAAGAGGTAGCCTCCACTCGTGTCGTTAGGATCCTAATTATATAGCTGGCGATGTAGCAGCTGTCAATGACGATACCGATTATAATTCCTCAAACTCGCCGACGCCACACAAGCAGATACTGCCAAGTATCGAAAAACTGAGAAGGATAAGCAAGAGGAAAGAGCCAAAAGATAAGAAATGCCTTTCTAGAGAACCTCTACCTAAACATTTTCATATTTCTGTGTCTAAATTACGTTTTTAGTGTTCCCTTTGCCTCTCGTAAGTCTCTGTGACAAGCGGTGTCACGCCATTGTTTACAATGGAAAAGCCATATATTCACCAAAATAGGAGTTAAACTCGAGGTCCTACCGGTCACTTTTAACGATTTGCCCAATGATTTGTTTTGAAATTGGGATAAAGCAGTATATAAATAAGCGACAGAGAGTGATATCATGAAAAAAAATTTTAGAGCTATATTTTAGAGCTAAAATTTGGTTGCAGAAAAACTCTTAACCCTTTCCCGTCCGATTTTTTTCCTTAGAAAACGCATTTTTTACCGTTAAGGCGGGTTTTTGAGTGCTATGCTGCCAAATGCCACTAAACTTTGCTACAAAAGCGTTTTCTTACAATTAAGCTAGATTTTGAACCAGCTTCTGTTGTAAATTGGACAATTTCACGCATGCGCATAAGCCCAAATTTGGCCCTTTTCTTGCCGATTCATTTCCAATTTTTTTCTCGCTTCTTTTGCTTTCCTTCTTCTCTCCCTTTCTTTTCTCTTTATCTTCTATCCTTTATCCCCTTTCTATCCACTGGAAAAGTTTTGGCCTCAGTCCTTCAGAAACCCTGGAAATGGAACATCGATCAACTAGGTGACTTGGCCTATTTTACCACCAACTTTGCGCCCTAAATTGGACACGTTTTTTCTGGTATAGCTCTGTCAGAATTTGGTCGATATTCAAATGGCCACGCGTATCGATGGATCTGTCCTTGCTGTATTAGCGGCTTATCAAAACAGTTTGGTGACGTTAAAAATGATGACGTTACAAGTAGTTCAATGGTTCCCGACTTTAACGCCGGGAAAATACTACTCTTGACGGGAAAGAGTTAATTATAGCGTGTTGCTCTAGACCTGTTTCACGCATAAAATTAAAGTAATCTAGGTGGTGTTCTATTGGGATCAACCGTTTCAACCGAAACCGGTTTTGGTTGAAGCGGTTGAGGTTTCCAATAGAACACTTTTTCAACCATTTTTGGTTGACACGCGGTTCCAGACTTCCTCAATTTCTTCTGCCAAGGTTGGCAGGAAGGCGGAAGCGCATGCAACTCGTAGTATTGGTTGTCCTTCAAGAACTGAGAATTGGTTCCACCACGTTGCAGCAACACTGTAACTGGAAGTGGAGAGGACATCTACCACTCGTATTACAGGCTATTTTGAGAAAGTCGTCCCTAATTTATCAGACAGCAAGTTAAAGAAAAAATTCGAATGAGAAGAAATACGTTTGTGGCTGACAGTTTACACGTGATTACACGCAAATTAAAATGACGCAATGCGTGAAAACCGATGCTTGCTAACATGTCAGCGGACGCTACCCGTCGTTTTCAACCGTTTCAAGCAAGCTCAGAGCTGGTTGAAAAAGTTGATCAACCAAACCAACCGAAAGGGTTTTTTCCCAATGGAACACGAAAAAACCCAACCAACTCAACCAACCTAAAACTGTTGATCCCAGTAGAACACGACCTAATTAGTATCTGATTTCTTTTAGTGGTCTCGTGGTTGCGTTAGTTCATAGATTTTATAAACTTCTTTGTTAGTCAGTACAAGTATTAGGGCTTTACACAGGTAGCCCAACGGGATCACTCCTAACAAACTACACATGTTACTACACATGTTATTTGCAGTTTCGTATCTTGTTCTGGTTTGATATGCGAACCGATCAAATTTTGGGAAAATTGCGTCTCACCGGAAGTGGATTTTGAGCTCAACTGGAGCAAAATGGTTTTTCCCGTATTTTCTCGAAAGGAAACCGTATTTGGAAAACTACAGCCCGTTTAGTTTCTATATCTCTTTTTTGTTAATATCTTTTATTTATTAGAATTCTACTATGTATAATTTTTATTAATGACAGTTATTATGCTACACATACACACACACACAATACACACACAAAAATTAGGTCAATTAGGTCAATTAGGGCAATTCTAAATATATAATATCATAACTACATGACTACGGGTTACAATCGGCAATTGAGAACTTTTAGGCTAGAGGCTTGAATTTCCATTTCTTTTTAAACATATCTAGACTGTCTTTTTTTTTAGCAATAACTAATTCTATGGAGTGTTTTTGATTTAAATAAACTTTGAATAACTGTAAACTGGGCTTAATATTATTTCTTCGGCATTGAAAGATAGTAGATTTTCCAACTAAGATACAATAATTTAAGAATTCACAGTCCTCATTGAAAATACCAACGATTGTGTCTTGAACAGACAAATTTATTACCTCGTTCGTATTAATACTCCAAAAAAACTTCGAAGTCTCTCCAAAACAACAATGAGAAAGGACAATGATAGAATAAATGTTCTATATATTCCCTATCTGTATTACAAAAACTACACAAATCAGAATCAACTTTGCCCATTTTCTTAAGAAGAATATTAGTACATGTTATGTAATTAAGTATTTTGAACTGAAAATCTCTTAAATAAGTTTCAAGACAAACAGTCCGTGACAGAAGATAAATTTTGGTAAACTAATAGAATCAATATCATATTTATCTCGCAACTTACTTGCACTCTTTGGTAGAGTGGCCTTAAGTTGAATGAGCAATTTATAATATTCTCTCTCTCTAATATTCACCGGAAGTGGATTTTGAGCTCAACTGGAGCAAAATGGTTTTTCTCGTATTTTCTTGAAAGGAAGCCGTATTTGGAAAAACTAACTACAGCCCATTTAGTTTCTCGCTAGGGCCTATCTATGAGCAAAATGTGAGCGAAATCGATTTTTCCACTTATGCCACTTCTTGGTCGATATTTGTGGAAAGGCGCTCTTAACAGCCAGGTGTTTAGTGTGTCTAGACGTTTTAATCGTCTGTAGCATAAATACGGCCATTGTGACTGGTCAAGACATCATGGAGATACACGCCATATAGCGTTTATTTGTTTGTTTATTTCTTTCTTACTTTGTTTTGCTTCCTTGTTTTTTTTTAATGAGTTCGTTTCTGAATTCTGAAATAAGCGAATGAAAGTGGGGCAAACATGTGTGGCGCAAAGCTGCGGTGTTTGTAAGGGAATCTGATGGTCAAATTCCCGGCATAAGAATTCATTCCTTACACGCTTGGAAACTACGTATACGGATATGATTCTACTGGCCAAATTTGGGAAATGTAAATATCATCGAAATTAAATTATGAGGTCGCATATATAATTTTCTACAGCTTTAATTTGGACTGAAAGTTCGCGGGAAAGTGTACGGCGAAATGTATGAAAAGCAAAAATTGCGACTGCTACACCTTATTTGGCAAAACGTTTCCGCTTCTTTCAAAATTTGATGCAAATTACTACAGAACACCGAAAAAAAAAAAAAGAAACGACCCGCTGACATCTACTGAAGTTTAACAATAATTTTTTTCTTAGCATAATAAAGAAAATATGTTCAATCACGGACCTTGGATGTAGTAATAAACATGTAATTTTTAACCGACGAAGTCGGATTAGTGCAGTCGTGAAGACCGTGGATTGACGTGGTTGGTCAATATACGTCGTGTAAGGCTCATAAGGTGTGTATTTCGCTATGGCCAATGGGATGGGATGACGTGAGAACAAGAGCGGACTGGTCGCCATTTTGAATTAGCAGGTCAAGAAAGGTGACGGAGGCTTGGTGGATGATTTGCTTCGACTGTGTTGTAGTATAATTTGTGCTGACCTCTGAACATATAGAGAAGAAGTTGTACACAGACATCAATTAGTACACACACGCACGCACGATAGGACAAGGGTCCACATAAAAGTATCGTAGGTATAGAAGCACACGTCCGCCGAGTAGTGTTGGCTTTGGCCAGACTGAAATATCTGTGCAATACTAGTGAAAGGAAGCAAGGAGGACTGATAATAACAGGAGGTGCAGCCCAGTGGCACTGTTGATGCTGCTGGGACCAAAGTGTTGGTGAGACATCGTAAGGATAGAATCGTTCTCAGTAAATGTTATGAGAGGAAAATTCTGGTGTATGTTGCTGTGGTTATGTTTAATACTTGGAAAGTATCTAGCTGCCAACGTTAAGAAAGGTTATTCGCAGGTGGGAAATGAATTACTACACGAGGCTGGATCTTCTTGGATAGTATAAGAGGCACAGAAGGATATACAGGTTAGTCTTTTTTATTTTTCTGCTTTACTTTTGATTTTGAACCGATTTGTTCGATTTTAGAGTTCGAGACACTGACTTGCTGGCTCCGTAAGAGCAAGCCGGATTTAACGACTACGTCATAAGACATGCTTTAACGTGTTTGAGATAAAGCGACGACTTCGCTTTTTTACTAATTTCGTCGGATTCTGACGGTGTGTTTTTCTTAATGGATAATCTGTTTTTATAGTGCCATATTCACAACAGTATATAAATAAATAAATGTAAAGAAGATCCTCGCAGTTATTAACGCAACTTATGCAGTTGCGAAAACAAAGCCTGAAAAAATGCCGGGATTCGAACCCTGACCTCTGCGATACCGCTGCAGCGTTCTAACCAATTGAGCTAACAAGCCAACTGGGAGCTGGTCATTAAATTGGTTCGTAATATACCCGGGGGAGATGAAGATGAAATTATGAATATATGAAATTCATATATTTGAATTGCGGAATGGAGAAATAAATGTAAAGAAGATCCTCGCAGTTATTAACGCAACTTATGCAGTTGCGAAAGGCTTTCTTTTAAATTTTAATTTTGATTCAACAAAATATTCAAAGCGATAAGACAGATGACCTGAGTCATCAGATTTTAAATATTGCGTCATTCGGTAACGCAAAGGGCAAAATACTGTCACAATTTTCGTTACGCCAGTTAGCACGTTGAGCCAAGTAAAACTATCGAGGGTGGAGTGGGTCAAAACGACTGGTAAATGCCTATAATGCGCTTCCTTGTAACCTGTACGACAGACCATAGCAATGATTTATTTCGTATTTGCATTCACAATTTGGCTTAAGGAGCCCTTTACATGATTAAAGGAAACTGTGCACAAAGCGTGGTTCCCAGGCGTGGGGAAAAGTTCAATTCTTTTGGGCTGTTACGGTGCCCATGCTGATCAATCATTAGGATGTGGTTACTTTTATATTGGGAAATTTATCGCCCATTTTTTGAAATGCGTCTGTTTTGAGAATTGTGATGGCTTTTTTGTTCAGGGGTTTGAGGAAGACCGACCAAAAGGACAGCGAAAAATGATCTTAAGTGAAGAATACATGAGGTCATGGGCGTAGTCTGTGGGGCTATGTTTGGTGAGGAGAGGGTGAATAATTCAGTTGACCTCCTTTCCAGGGTATGGGTCGCCTTTTCAGTTGATCAAATTTCAGCGTTAGTTACAGTTACGCACTTTTGCTGAAACTTGCTGTTACAGATGCTTGAATGTTAGCGAACCTGCAGTCACGTACGCCTCGCTTGCTTTCTTTTCAAAACGAACCAACACTTCGTCGGTTCTGCACGCATTGCGGGCCTGTTTTATTGTCTCAAAGTTCACGGGAAAGTGTATGGCGAAATGTATGAAAAGCAAAAATTGCCACTGCTACACCTTATTTTGCAATACGTTTGCGCTTCTTTCAAAATTTGATGCAAATTACTACAGAAAACCAAAAAAGGGAAACAAACCGCTGACATCTACTGAAATTTATTAATATTTTTTTTCTTAGCATAATAAAGAAAATATGTTCAATCACTGACCTTGGGTGTAGTAATAAACATGTAATTCTTCATTATTTGAAATTTGTCCACATTGACAGCAAGAGGTCCTCTTACAATTTGGCCATTATTCAGCTGATAGACTGAACTGTTTGCATTCTTTGTGATATCTGGAAGAAATCATTAACATTCTCTAAATAATCTGCAAACTCATGAAACAAAGTGTAATTTTTCTATTCAAAATCACAGTCTTACCTTACCATGGTAGGCGTGTGCCAAAATCCTTCAGTACACTACCCGTTTACTTTACGTGCCCGAATGCACAGTTTCTAAGGTAACCATTAACCCATGAATGGTAAATCATGTTAGTACATGAATACCCAACGCTATTAACTTTCGGGCCTACAATGGAGGAGGGGTGGATAACACCACTTAAAAGTTTTTGTCCGATGATGTCAAGTAGATACCGTGTCGCACTAAATTTTTGCGGGAGTTTAATTTTGCGGATTGGCGATTTTTTGTGTTTTGCGGGAACTAATTTTTGCGATTTGAAAAGACGGGTTTTTCTTGCTGGAAATTAATTTTTGAGATTTTCTGGAAGTCGCGTTCAAATGGAACTAATACCATTTTCGTTTTTTTGAGTAAAGGACCACTAAAAGGAATCGAAAATACAAATAAAACAACATGGGAATGTCACTCTATTGCACTTTAATGGATCGAAAATAACTAGGGTACCACTTGATGTAGTATCCACCGAGTTATCTATGGCCATTTCTCCTTCAAATCAGTATTTTTGTATATAATTTCTACAGTGGAGTAAATGTTTGTGGAGAAAAAATTTCGGTAATTTTATTTTATGGGAACTTATTTTTGCGGATCGCGACAAAAACCGCAAAAATCGCAAAAATTAGAACCCACCAAAATTTAGTGCCACACGGTATTTTGTCCGCACCTGTTGCACAAATTGTTTGCATTAGCTGTTTATGTATTCTTGTTCCTATTTTGTGAAAGTTTTGTGAAAATCAGTAAACAGGTGTTCGTGATACAGTATCATAAGCAGCCGGTGTGAGGTCAAGTACGAAACGAAAATTGAGCGAAAATTTTTCAGAAAGCTAGCCAACAGCTTAAAATATTTCGCGCGCTTACCGAGAAAAAGAGAACTAATGTCTTTATAAAGCCACAGGATCTCGGTTGAGATCCTGTGAGTTTACTTTGGAGTCAAAGTGGATAACAGATTGTTCTGCTTTTGTTCGTTATTACCGTGTGGTTCACTTTATTTATTAATCTCACCACGATCAGGACGATACTTTTCAACAAAGATAGTGTCTGGATTATGAACTCCTTCCACACCCCTGAATAAAACAAATAAAACAATTCAATCATGGACAACTTGACAAAAAATACATAAGGAACGCAATTATACAACACTGTAGAGATACTACAAATGGTCGAGGGGGACTTAAATTATATTGTTCTGCAGCTTTGGTGCCCCAGTTTTTTAATTGCGTTTCACAATTGCGGGTTTTTAGTTTTGGTGCAGTCATTTCTGATTCGTTTATTTCCTTTTGGAACACCCTTAGGTTTAGGCGGACAGTTCTGTATTTTGCATTCAAGTTACTGAGTTGTTACCTAATTAACTTATTGTTTTGATGCGGTTTTTTATCGAAATTCTTTGTTATGGTTTTTTGGTTTCTATTAAGCTCTAAAACTGTCACCTTAATACCCCTATCAAGGACGAGTACATTTGATGATAATGATAATCTTCACTGTAGTAAGTACTATTATAGTCCACAGAAGGAGATAATTTGGAAACCATCAAATTTCTCAAAGGTGCTGGAGTTATTTTGGAACGGCTGCAATGCTTTTCTGGGAACCCATTACGGTTGAGTAACTCAACTCACAGGTTCTTATTGGCTAGTCTATTCGGATACATAAAACAAAGAGGGGAGCAGACCTCAAACCATTTGCATTTATCAACCGTGTATAGTTTGATTTAGTTAAAACTACATTCGGCAAGCCTAAGCCAGTCATATCTGTCATAAGAGACTAGCTTTTTATCAGATTTATCGTAGAGTTTGTATTGCGCATGCGTGCCAGTAGTTTTACAGACCTCGTGGTTTACAGGACTTGAAACGTGTAACTCGCATATGTAGGTTTTGATTGATGCTCGTAATTATTCATTTTCCCAGGTACCATGTTTGGAACATGAGGAGAAAGAGAATTGACCAATCAATTTCGTGAACGACGTGACGTAATTCACACCAAGTTCGCCCGCTTGCTCAAAGAATGGCTCATAGCTTTCAAACGTTGGTTTCGAAGACCGAGCACTAAAATTTTTAGGCAACAAAATTGGTAATTGAAACAACATCTAGCAAACCGCTGGGGTTAGAAGGAGATCAGACTGCGAAACCACAGCAAACTAGTCTAGCGCTGTGTTTACGATAACTTTCACCGTCGCATTATCAAGAAATGTTCACAAAAGGTACGTTTTACACGGAAAACGTTTGAAACCAAAATAGCAAGACATGATAAAAAAATATTTAACACAGTAAAATTACAGAGAACCGTTTAATAATATTTAAGTGTCACACATTTTTGCTTGTTCGCTACCAAAATCAAGCTAAATAATTAACTTAACTGAATAAGAAAGGAAGACATTTTTTCGGCTTTATAATAATAATAATAATAATAATAATAATAACTTTATTAACGTGTCAAAACTGTAGTAGCTGAGGGGAAAAGTCCCCTCTACTAATTGTGGACACCTAACCTGCCTAACTAAAAACGTAATTAAAATATATAAAATGGAAAATATTTATATACATTTAAAAAGCCTAATTACAACAATTAACTAAACTAAAAAAACTGTAAAATCTGTTTCTTCAACTATATTAAAATATAAAAATAAAAATTATGTTAAAAATAAAAATTATGTTATGTAATGTTGGCGGCCAGTCATTCTTGGCATAGGTTGCAGCCTCGACAATCACTGACATTTGCAGCCAGCGCAGTGAGGTCCCGATCACGTATAACGTTCTTAAGCTTACTACACAAAATAACATCGTTTTACCTGCAGTTGATGTAGCTCTGAGTTCAAGCAGCTCCAAATGTTCAAATAAGGAGATTGTAATGCAAAATAAGTTGAATGTTTGATTCATCGTTGTTTTCACACATTCCGTCCGCGGCCACTGAACCTGTAACCACTACGTTTTGTGTTCGTTTCCGCTCTCCAGTCTTCAAGCTGAAATCATACTGTGGCTTTAATCCACTTTGGACAATGAATACGACAATTTTTCAAGAAACATCAAACCTGTACCACATTTTAAAGCTTTCAGCCATGTGATCGATTATTTTCCCTTTTTTCCTTTCTAGTTTTTTTTTCTCGATCTTTCTTGATTTTTATGGTAACTAGTGATTGAGTTTTGAATCAACTGCGCATTTGTATCGCTTATAAGTTCAATTTTCAACGAAAGCGAAATGAACTGAAGCATCATGCCGAAAGAATACTTTCAGTAAGCTCATAATCGTTCAGTTAAGTTTTACAATGTTGGGTTTGGGCCAAGCCCAGCGTTGTGAGACTTAAACTTTATAATTTACCGAACACTGTTGCCAAGCATGTTGCCATCTTCAGCTCATAACTCGTGCGTGGACTGGAGCGAGGGGTTTCCAAATATGGTACTTAGAAAAATGAATATTCACGAGCATTGAACGCGAGTTACACGTTTCAACTCCTTATGAGTTTCTGGATGTACACAGAGGATTTACTGTTGAATTTAACAATATTTGTTCCTGTTTGAGCTGTGTGTCCGCGTGTGTAACAACAAAGCTTATATGTAATATATCAAACACGAGAAAGAGTGTGTCCAATCATATTGCTTGTTATCGCCTGTCTGTTGCTTCAGTTACTAGATCTACCAGAAGCCTTTGCACGTATGAAGTCATAATAAGATTGTCTACTACTTGAGCAATTATTAGCTAAAAGCGTTAATCACTGCATTAAATGCTGCTGTTCAGTATAAACGTCCGCCTCGGGCTCCTTTAGGCGTGAAGGATTTTGTCGATCATAAGTGACGATTACTTACAATAATTCATAATTACATGTAAAATCGAGAAAGCGGACTAACCAATGAAATGATTTGACTTTTCCTTGAATTCGCGTAAAAGTCTTTCCTCTGTCGTTTGACCAGTAAAGCTGTTAAAAATAGCAATGATATGGAGGTGGTGACTGCCTTATGTCAAGGCGTGTTGAGGAAGTACAAAGATTTCATGGTCGTAACAAGGAATGTAGGATTCTGGGATCAAAGGGGTAGGATTGTCCTGTCGCTAGGACTGATCTAACCTCACCTAACCTAGGGAGCGCTGAGCGTGGACTCAAGGAGCCTCGTCCAGTTGCCTCTTAGTTGGGGTGGTGTGAGGAGAGTCTTGGCAACAGGACTAGGGAGTAGGAAACTGCTAAATAGTGTTAAGTACTCCACACCAAGAATGTATGCTGATGATACAAATCTCACTACTGCAGGGTGATCACTGATTGAGATTACAAGACATGTGAACTCTGACTTGGCAAATATTAGAGAATGGTTAATAGCCAACAAGTTAAGCGTAAATGTTACAAAGACTGAGGAAATGTTCATTGGATCTGATTAGTAATTTAATGAAGATAAGCCAAAGAAATTTTTTCATACATATTGATGGCCAACCAGTTGATAGGGTTTCATCAAGTAAAGCTCTTGGGGTTGTCATTGATGAGCAATTATGTTGGTCTGCTCATATTGATTACATTTGTAAAAAGGTCTCTTCAGCCATTGGTGGTCTTCGGCAGATCAGAGATATTATTCCGTTAAACACAGCCATCACTGTTTATAATGGATTGATTCAACCATAGATTGATTATTGTGATGTAGTTTGGGATAACCTGACAATCACCTTAGCCGAAAGACTCCAAAAGCTGCAAAACCGTGCAGCACGTATTATAACCCGAGAGGGATATGAAATCAGGTCCAGTGACATCCGCGATATCCTAAAATGGGATACTCTTAAAATAAGACGTTTTAGACACAAGGCCATCATGATGTATAACATACAAAATAATAAGGCTCCTGTTAGTTTACTGAACCTCTATAAAATAAAAAGTAATTTTAGTTTAAAATCTTTCTAGTAAGCCACGAATTAAACTGAATACCTTAAACGAACTTTCGTCTACTCTGGCGCAAAAATTTGGAACAACCTACCCTGCGGGGTAAGGCAATGTAAAAGCCTGGGGGCTTTCAAACGAGAGCTTTCACCTGTTAGGCCCTAGACAACCGTCTTTTGTCTATTTATTAATTTTTCTTGACCTATTAACTGTTAATTGTGTTCGGCTCGACTTTCATGTAAAACAATAACCTTTGTTACTGATGGAATTCCGAGGATAAATAAAGTTGTCACTCACTCTCTCTCTGGTCACTCTCACCTTTTCAGTTGAAGTATCATATGCCATGGCATACTGGTCATCTGACGGATGAAAAGTGATGTAGGATGGCTCAAAGCGAACTGGGGTTGGTTGAAATGTTTCCAAATCCTCCGAGCGGAAAAGAACCTTGTTACGCTTATCTGCGAGAATGCACTGATGAAAGATGAAAACCATGCTATTAACGATCTCACATAACAAACACCCCTTAGAAAAGAAACGAAGAGACTCTTTAACCCTATTCAGACCGAGCTTTTGGGTCTTCTGGGAAGGAAGGACTCCCCCTTCCTTAGCTCCAAGAATATTGAAGCTATGGTAATGAAACTTAGAGAGTAGATAGTACGTCCAAAAGAGTTTCCTTTGAAGTCCGCAAGATGAGCTGATGGTGTCATATGACGTAAGAATTAAGTCATGGTCTCAAATAGCGGCTATCTATGATCCGCCATCTTAGATTTCTTGATTTTTTCCCACTCCAAAAAGCACGAAATTCACCAAAAACTAATCAGAATCAACAAAGAACACTAAAATGATCTAATTATGTTATCCCAACAAAGTTATAATTTTCATTAAAAAGAGGATCATTTACAAATTCTGAAAAGACTGTCTGTCAAAATGTGGTTGCCATGGTAAGGTCAAAATTGATGAACAAGGACTTCTACACCAAATAGTTCCCAGATAAATCTTAGGAAAAGACATTAACTTTAGTGGCTTTAGTTTCAAAAACTGGTTAATTAATGTTTGTGCTTGTTACATCTCTTATTGTACTGTAAGGAAAACTTAATGGGAAACCTACTGCATGTAAACTTACGAGTTTTGGATCAGTTGCTGATGAAAAAGTCTGATCGATCAGTGCTGCTTTGCCATTCTTCAACATCACTTTCAGATCGGTGAAATTCATCCCGTAATTCTTCGACAAATAAACCTTGCTGACAGGCTGATCATTTCTCCATGGCAGCATCTTGGCCAATAGGAATACGTATTTATCGCTATTGCGAGGCCAGTAAATGTGCAGAGTGTCGAAGCCGTAAGCCAATGATTGCTAAGAGAAATCATTCAATATATTACAGTCAACGCGCTTCACGCATGAACGAACATGGAATGAAAATTGCATTCTTCACGTGCGCATTCCTTTCTTTAATTGGATAAACGTATTCTTGTACATAGATTGAAAGATATTAACGATTTTTTTTCGATGAACGAAATGGATTTTTCGAAAGTTCACATGTAACATCAGAAATCGTCTACATGGCGCACTCGGAAGAAGTGCCAATCAATTACTTCAGGGATGTCATCCGTTATCAAAGATCTTTACCTCCACAAGAAAATGGTTGAGTCGTCGCGTGGACTGAATAGTGTCGGACGATTTTATAAACAGCTCCTTTTAGCACTCTCGTGTTCCGTGGAATATCTGACAACCCCAATCCAGCATTGAAAAGGTTAACGATTTCCTTCCTTGCATTAGAAGGCAAAGGTTTACTCGTTCCTTGCATTAGAAGGCAAAGGTTTACCGGGATCGTAAAAGGCCCCAAGCGAAATTCTTGCCATTTGGTGTCTAATAGGAAACCTAAACTTTCATGTTCCGATCATATGCAAACCTATGTACACCACAACACACCGCCGCGAAAACCGTTACAGGTATAAAATTGTGGCGGTTGTTGTTTATATTTTCTGCTGGTTTCCGATTAAGCCACGAAACCTCCAGCCAAAGAATAAGTTGCCGTGTTAAAATTAAAGACTCCTTTGGATTTTCTTTCTAAGGATTACTGTTGTCGATGTTCTCTATACGGGTTATTTTTGTCGGCTTTATGTTCTCGCCCTTTTTTTTTTGCGCCGGGCTTGAAAACAATAAAAATATCACGCGTGACATACCGGAAAATTGAGCTAAAAAAAAATAACTTTTCAGTTCTGTTCGGAAAGTTTGAATTATTATTACGATTTTACAATGACTAAAATAGTGCTTCGAATATAGAATCCAGGTTTCAATGAATCGCTAAATTTTTCGAAAAATGAAACCGAAGAATAAACTAATCGATGAATATTTGAAGTTGAGCGTTCATGCGTGAAGCGCGTTGACTGAAAGTGATTCTTAGTGCTGGAAAACTACTGTTGTCTAGCTATTGTCAGTTGTATTCTATTTTGGTGCAAGTTTCTTTGGACCCAAGCATACACCAAAACAACCTCGTTTCCAGGACGCTCTCTCTTCACTCCTCAAGAAGAAACCCTGGTTGCGCCTAAACACGTAACTTTCTTTGACAAATGACGCGCCGTTAGGGTAGCCTCGGTTTAAAATTCTGTTCAAATCACCAAAAGAGAGCAGAATTTTCAAACTGGCACAGCTAAAAGAGGTGCAAGTCATTTGTTACATTTTTGTTTTCTATGCACAGTCATCCTGTGAACATCTGCTGAGTTTAAGAAAGACAGAGGATTCGGATTTTCCATTGGGAAACTGAAATATTTTACAGAAAGCTCTGATTTAAATTCACTGAACGCCTTTGATTAGAAATCATTCGTATTGCCCGAACATTTTTGCTGTGACCTGGTATTTCTTTAGTAACACGTCACACGTACAGTCGACAGAAGAAATCGTTATCATGGTGCATTATTCATATTTAATTGCTATTGTTGTAAGAGCATCGAGACTAAGTGGGGTGTTCCTAATGCCTCATTATTATTATTATTATTATTATTATTATTATTATTATTATTATTATTATTATTATTATTATTATTATTATTATTATTATTATTTTAATAACACTTCCCTGTCCGCTTTAAATATCTTCGGTGATCACTCCGGCTGATAGGACGACCTTTGGGGAACAGTCCCTGGTCACCCGATTTTTGAGGTAACCGAGTTTAAACTCGAACCTCAATATGGGACGTTGGCACTGTTCTTAAATTCTTTCAACCGCTACCAGCCCTTGCACAATTGACATTAGATTAAAACTGGCCATTAAAACTAGTAGTAACCACAGATTAGTGGAGTGCGTTCGACTGCAACCCTTGTAGACACCGAAATTAGGGAAAGAAAGAGTCTCCTCAGCTTTCTGATCTTTCTCGACCCTTTCCCTGGGTTGTTATCAGTTTAAAACAGTCGAACATTGTCAGATGTCAAATAAATCTTAAAATAACAAAGTCTGCGTGACACACATTATTTTCAGGGGACATATTTATTTACATGACCGCTTCTATATACTCATCGCAAGTTTCACATGTAAATACGGAATCAAACGAGTGTCTGTAAAACCCGGAACACACCCGGAACACCCCGGAACACCACCGGAACAGCCCGGGAACAGCTCAGAACAACCCCAGAACACCCCTCGAACATCCCATAATATCCCCTAACATCCCATAATGCCCCGGAATACCCTCAATACAGCCAGGAATACTCTTGAACACCAAAAATTCTGGTCAGCGGTCAGACCGCTTACGCTTACGCTTACCCGAGGACCTCCGAAGATTAACGAAGATTAACGAATTTTTCCCAAGACCTTTGCGGATCACCCGAAGACAAAATGACAAAAATAAAATAAAAAATAACGTTGGTGTCCTTTAGTTCGACAAAGATTTGATTTTGAATATTTCAATTCAATTATTGAAGTTGTTGTAACTCATGCGAGATTTGCATTATAACTCTCGACAAACCGATGTGACGTCTATAAGTAAAATTTTGGGGGTGGGCATCCCGAATAATAATTCAATTCACCATATAACACGTCACGGTCGCGATAACTTACTCTTGGGCATTGCGTGACAGATTTTGCACGCAAAACAAAACAGATTTTGCAGGCTGTTAAACGTCAAAAGGATTTTTTTTTTCAGTAGAGGCTGTTCCTTTTCAATTTATGTAGCTAGTACTACCGCATTTTCTCAATAAGTGCCCCACTTGCTGTTACTGTACGAACTGGGCAAAGAAACACCGCCGCTCCTTCTAAAGACCAATTAGAAAAATGTTTGAATAGTTTTGAGAAGTAAGTTGTAACTCAAGGTTTATCGCAACGTATAAAGTTGGCTTATTGAGGGAGCACACGAACTTTGCAAAGTTCAAGGAAATCTGATATGTACTCTCATCGTTGACATTTTCCTTTTTTCGTTTACTGAATTTTTCTCTTTAAGTCTAACTAGATCTTGTGAAAGTAAATAAAATACTTGTTCCTTTTCTCGCTATAAGAGTGTAAACTCGTTCGATCCTTTTGCTCCCGGGTTACGTTGTGACATCCTACATTACAGACATTATAAGCCCTCGGATACCTCTACAAAATTATAGTGAGTACTGTTTTGCAGGCGCACATTTCTCCTACTCATTTATCTTCCGAGCTACGCTCTTTTGTTAACCAAAAATATATGCAGGCCTAACTGCAAAAACGTTGTCATTCAAATATGACAAGAGAAAGCTGCAAGATGGGAATTTATTAGACATGGAAAAACGTTCTCGGATTTTAACATTCCTGAAGCACTCATGCACTACGGTATGATACTTCAAATTAATATGAACTGAGGTTTTTTTAAATGAGGTGTATATATTCACTGTATATTAGCGTAACGAACCGGCGGCCAAACATTTCCATGCACCTGTGGAAATAAAACGATGACGATCGTGTGACCTCGGAATAATGACCTTATAGCATTGCGTGATACTGTATCATTTGGCTTTGTTATATCCTTGAGGTCACACCTGTTTTTTGAACGTGATAATGCAAACCTCGCACGAGAAAAGTCAACAGTTCAACTGTCACATTTTCATATCACTGAAAATCGTAAGTTATTGATATGAAGGTCACGTGCATGATATATATTTTCCCATTAATTAATGGTTTTTTCGCTGTTCTTAAAAGCTTCGAAAATATTCCAAGCATTCTTGAAATGCTCGGAAATCTCAGGGTGATCCGCAAAAGTCTTATGAAGAATTGGGAATCTTCAGAGGTCTTCGGCTTAGTCAATTCGTGAGCAGTCTGACCGCTGACCACTATTTTTGGTGTTCCAGGGGTGTTCCTTGCTGTTTCGAGGGTGTTCCGGGGTATTATGGGATGTTCCAGGGGTGTTCTGGGGTTGTTCCGGGCTGTTCCGGGCTGTTCCGGGGGTGTTCCGGGGATGTTCCGGGGTGTTCCGGGGGTGTTCCGGGGATGTTCCGGGGTGTTCCGGGGTGTTCCGGGGTTTTCCGGGTTTTACAGACACCCGAATCAAACTGAAAAGTAACAACTACCGTTGAACTCTTTAGCTTTGAAAACCTCGAAAAACTATTCCTGCAATGGTCCTCTCAACCTCTTTTAGTTCGTGGCTTCGTTGATAAACGTCGATTTCCGAAATAAGCAGACAACGCGATTTCTAAATTTAAAAGTCGCAGCGTAGACATTACAGAAAACTTCGAAAGTGACTCGCCAAAGCATTGTTCGAGAGAGAAATGATTTAGTATCAACTAAATTTAAGTAGCGTGTTTCTTTCACGGACATATAGATTTGAATGTTGTATGCCGAGTGGTTCTTCATAGAAGGCGAGAAGGTTTGCCAACTGAACGGCGAACTGCGGGTTGACATATGTACCAAGGAGTCCTACATACTTCTCTAAGACTTCGATCAAGGATTTACAATAACTCCTTGGGCGAAAGGTTGCTTTTTCGAGCCTGGAACTTCCCTCATTCGAAACAAGTTTCTTCGCAACACAGACGCCTTCGGAAGTGAAAGCGAGCTGAGTGAAAGTATACACCAGTGATCCGGCCGAGGTTATGCCCCTGCAAAAATCTTCGGGGGGGAGGGCTATATTGGTGTCCGTCCACTACAGAGAAAATCTCGATTTCACTCCGGCCGGGATTAGGGTCCCGTTCTCCTATCGTCAAACGCAATAACTCAAGATAAAATTAATGTTCAATGTTGCTAGACATCGTCACCGCACAGCGAACCCAAACACTTTCCAGATTTGATACTTCATTTATGCAGGAGCTCCCCAAAAAGTTATATTTACCATACGGGACACTCTTAAAACTAGTAATAGTTATCACTGCTGATGGCCCCGCAAATCAAAATCAAATCAAAACTATAGTCTCAATCTTATAGCCATGCACAAGTGTACTACTAATCGGGGAGACTGAAGATCGAATTGGAATTTAAGGCTGAGGTTTAACAGAGCCCGGGATAAGGAGTTTCTGTGCAACTATTATTTCAAATCATTCCATTTTGTTTCCTACTTATGACCATATATTGTTTCATGGGACAAACGAAATTTTCGAAATGGGTACATTGTCAGCTACATTTGGGATTAAAAAAGAGTACAAACCAGAAAGTAAACTTTCTACTTTCATTGGTAAGGTATGAAGAAAAATACGATTGCACGTGAAATTAACTGCATGTTAGGGTATTGGGACAAATTTTTCAAACAACATTAAAGCTAATATTAGTGACTGTCAGTTTACAGTATCTCTTCGAACGTACTGAAGTGAAGCCTTAACTGTGGAGTAAAGTGAATAATGAGGAACTTGGACGGTGATACGGATCTCAAAACTTGCTAGCTACTGTAAGCACCTCTCGTCAACTTAAGCTCAACCTTTGCTTCCGTAGTAGTTCTGCGGGGGGAAAAAATAAAAACATACGGTAAAATAATTAGATTTTTAAAATTCCGCAGCTTAGAAAACATGTTCCGATCTTCAGTTACGATTTGAGGTAAAGAAGGCTGAAAACATACTGCTTTCGAGTCTGTCTGGTTTTGCGATTTGTGTCTGACGAATCAGTCACCTGTGAATCAAGCTAAGTTATCTCAAGTCGTCGATTGCGTCTTTCGATTTAGTGTCTCACAACTCAATTTTTGGATTGATTATTTTAATCCATTGCTCTCAAATTCTTTCTTGTGTTCAACTGTATGATTATGGGATTGAATTAATGTGAAATTACTTACCGTAAAAAAAAACAGGAATCTTCCTAAAACAACGTAGAAATCTTCTCCTGGCGTTAACAACGGCTAAGTGATTGTCGTGCACTGAACTACCCCTGACCACCTTGCGGACCAATAAAGTTTTACATGAGACCACCTTGGCCGCCTTGCAGAGCTCAACCGAGATTTTTTTTCCGGCTATACAATCTATAAATATATACCAACCTACAGTCGAACCTGTAACAGTTCGGTGGAGGCGCTACGAGTAGTATAATTATGTTGCTCAGATATAAAGGGAGTTGAAAAATTTGATGACTTATTTTCGTAAATGTGATCATAAAGAAAAAGACAGGTATGTTATTTAACTTTATCATATAAGTATTGAGAGATACTCATTCTAAAGCAGTGATGTAAAACTCGTCTTTCACTGACATGAAGCAATCCTATTGGACATACAATTCAGTTTGCACTAGTGAAAAAACATCGTATGTCCAATCAGAAGCCTAATACGAAATTTTTCACTAGTGAAGAAAATCATATCGATTATTCCCGCCACTGCGGTTTGTTCATCATCCTAAATACAAGCTCGCTCAGCGTTGTACAAAGAGAAAAAAGATACAAAAAATGTGGCTCTACTTAAACAACGAAAAGACTTGGATTAACTGAGAAGACCAGAACGACCCGTAAGTATTTCAAGTTTACGACTACAACAAGTACAACGCAAATTAAATATTCCGTCGGTGGACAATTCAAAGATTCAAAGAAATATTAATTCGTTAAACAGTGGGAAAACTAACCGCAATACATGTACGACGTCAGCTTCGGCGCCACCAGTTCATTCATCTCAGCTTCGGCTTCGTGTACAGACAAATAGCCAGCAAACTATGATTCGCTGTTGTTGTATATATTGTTAATTTAACTTCGGGTTAAGTAACAGAGGTTATTCATAAACTTTTCATCTGAATGGAAATTGTCCTTCCCCAGTCACCGTAAACGGGATTCAGTGGTTTAGAATCTGTTTTTGAAAACATCAGTAAGTCCTGAATAAGTTACGGTAGTTTGTATTGAAGACGTTTTTAAAGGGCTTCAGCTTTATAATCTCTAAGAGGCGAGTGAGAAAAGCGATTTGCTGTGAATTAAGTTGTAACCTGTTTTTCGGTTTCCTTAGTACAATGTCTAAAGTAATTACTTGATAGAAATCTCAAGTACACTCAGTTTAATTTGAAATAACTGTACACCAACTTCAGATTTTGATTGTAGACGAAACCGGTGCAGTGACGTGGCTTATTTACGCGATGTTGACCAGTGAAAGCCTGCTTGCTGGACTTAATTCTTTTGAAAAGCAACCGTTGTAATATCTCAATCTTACATAATAAACAAATTACTTCATGGTTAGTTCGCTTGTACGATTTTTATTCACGAGTTGTGAAGAATCGCAAACTCACTCGTTCGCTGCGCTCACTCGTTCGCTTGTCATTTTTTCACAACTCGTGAATAAAAATCGCACGGTCCGCACGCGCTCACCAATCATGAAGACGAAGCTTGATGTAGTGTAGGGTGATATGGTCTCGAATAAGAACATCGTTAATCAGATTCGTACTACCTTATTTTGTAGTCTCACAACATCATAAAGAGAACTTTCATAGTTATTACCTCGCAATATACTACCATACGGTAAGTAGGGATAGATAAGAGAGAGTTTCTTTGCCTTCAGGAAGCGACCACACTTGACAAGTGATCCCATCTCACCGGGTTCAAACTGAACAGAACTGAACGCCATGCAATCCTGATCTGACTTGTTTGTTAATGTAGTATGAGTTATATGCTTACTTGTGCGTGGATTTTAAAGAAAATTAACCTGGGATCAAAATCTAAATTTTGATATCCTGTGGTCTGGCCTCTCGTATAACATTAATGTTCTTATTCGCGCAGGGACTCCAAGTATGCCTCTGGGCTATAACATTGCAAGGTAACAACGCGACCTGGCAAACATCTTACACTAGTTGAACTTCGGTCATAACCTCAGGATCCTCTCCTTTGCCTAGTAGTCCACCCAAAGCATACATCCCGATCGCTGCCCCATAACACCGGGCTATTGATCAGCTACACTAGACCCGAGCGTGTGACCAACTCTACTGTGGTAAGTTGACTAAAATCCACACTTACGAAAGCTGGCATTAATGAACGCACATATGAACAACAAATATGAAGTGAGGTCACTATAAAATGCTTGTTCCTATGACGGATTCTGGCGACTGGAATTTTCATATTACATTTTAACTTTAATCTTCCATTTCAATTCATTTTATGTAAGGTCACTGTATTATTCAAAGTTATTACTACTACAGCAATTGAACGGCGTCCACCTCGGCTTCTCGGCGGGGATCCCCCTCCAGAAAATCTTCAGGGCTGGAGGGCGGTCGAATGCCCGGGTATTTGCTCAACACTGTAACGAGCCCATCACCGGAAACGTTGGACACGCCATTTTGGCTCATTTCCATACGCGTGTTGCCAAAACTGTCAGATTTTTTCAACGGTGCCGGAAATTATTTTGGCGTTTCTGTTATAAGTTATCATAGCTATCGACCTCGTGTCGGCTTAAGTTTCGTGGTAATCTTGATTTTTGTATCATTGTGATGTGTGGGGTCGGTCATGTTGACGTTCACAAGCTTTGAAATCTCCTGAAATCTCATGGTACTCCGAAGTGACGTAGGACTGATGACAGATCGAATATGCAATTACACGATACTCACCCGTAGGTAAAAGTTTGATTTGAATTCTCTCCTGTCATCAGTCCGGAACAAAAGAGTAACATGCCCTCCCTTTGAGGCTTTACCCCTCCCTACTCCTTCGTTCTTGTGAACACTAACAAGCTCCTTCTTTAAACACAGAGGTCTTCCACAACACCCAATATCGTCGCATCCAGTCAATTCTAAATAACAGCCTGAGGTCCAATTCAGACGTGTCTCGAATCATTTTTGTTGTTATTGTTGTTTTTTTGTTTGTTTAGTGTTTGTTTGTTTGTTTGTTTGTTTGTTTGTTTATTTTTTTTTTGGGGGGGGGGCGTTGTTGTTCAAGGATTTGCCTAAAAAAAGAAACCCATTATAAACGTTTTTTTGCCCATTTTTTCAAGCAGCAAAGATAAAACATTAAAGATGTGTTTACTGTTCATCGTGGTGTAAGATTGGAAAGATGAACGTTTATTCGTTTGTCTCACGGTGGAATCGCTTTGAGTTCTTGATCGCGACGTTTCGACTGCAATTCTGCTATTCTTCATCAGGCGATGAGGTCGATTGTTTACGTGTCGCTATTTGTAGCATGTTGGTTCGCTGCTATTGGTGTATTTCAGTGTTGCAGTATTGCAGTCAAAACGTCGCGATCAACAGCTCAAAGCGATTCCATCGTGAGAGAAACGAATAAACGTTCATCTTTCCTAAGGATAAAACAATTGTCCAAGCCGTGTTATTTTTCTCAATGATTTTCAAGTTTGCTTCCGATATGCCAAATTCTTAATTTCTAATTTCTTTTAGTGGCCAGTAATCGGGTAGAAATTCATGACACTTCTTCCGGAGAAGTTTATAAAAGTATGGCTTTACCTCGGTGTAAGAACCTGTGAAACTCACGGATGACGTAAAACAAAGGAAACAAAAACATTTTAAACAATACCTTACAGCAAAACAAAAGCTAACAAACAAAGAGAATCTTGTCAGGTTCTTACACCGAGGTAAACCCAAAAGTATAGGCTGCTGTTTATGATCCCACTCCAAACATAGATCAATTTCTGAAGAACATTCTCTACGACAACTATATTCAAATAATGCACAAAAATTAAGAACTAAGTGCATAACACGATAAAAAAAACAAGAATAAAGTGAATTTTGACCTGATCTTGCTGGGTGGGTGAGGAGAATGCCATTACTTTTTCGTCGAAGGCTTGCTGGTATTTTCATCCCATTTTCATGTCTTTCCTCAAAATTCTTAGTATGCGCAAGCTTAGGCCTTTCATAAGCTTGCCTACCTACATTTTCCCCCACAAGTCGAACATGCAAAATTTTCTTTCAAATCATTCCTCGAATGTTTCACTTTGTTTTCAAACTGCTTGATACCATTAATTACGGCCTGTTGGGAATTTTGAATATCTAAGCAGTCTCCTAAAACCAACCTGCCATATAAACGGCAAAATAAATTTAATACAACCCCTTCGCGTGTGGCAGTGTTAACTGAAGCAATTCTAATCAGAACGATATTACCTCAAATGCACTTCCCATAAGTTCATTTCACGATGCCTGGTCGTGGGCCCGGCTATAAAATAGTGAACCATTACACCGAAAAGATTCCGCAATGTTCCGAATGACGTCACAAAATCTCAGAAGCAACGTTACTGAGATGCAGTTTCTAGCTTTGTCACTGGTTCCCACAAGTTATTTGCAAATAAGCACGCTGCAAATAACCTTTTCCCTTCTTTCTCAAAACTTCACCGGCTTAGCTTTGTTTCAAATACGTGAAAACCTTTGAAAAATCCAATAATTTGGTCAGAGTAATTTACGCCTATTTGAGCCCCAAATACTAGAATTTTTGTGACGTTGCAAGTCATCTTCCATTTTCAAAAAAGCAAACATGTATATCTTTTAGGAAATTGGTAGAACTTGAGCTATTTGTTCTTTCTTTCATTCAGAACTATAATTTACTCTCGCAATTACTATAAATTAATCTTAAGAACATTATTAAGAACGTTTCAGGTTGAAATCGCCAAAAAAATAAGAACGTTCAGGTCCGGTTCAGCCTCAGGTTAAAAGTCTTATTAAAAAAAAAGAGTGTAGGACTAAAACAACTTCAACCTTATTTAAGAGCCGTTGTCAGTAACTTTCGAGAATCCGGCGACAGAGCCGAAAATTCGAATTTCTTTTTATTTGCCCAAAAGAACCCTTTTGGTATACTAATTTCAAAAATAATATTAAAAAGTTCCAGCGAGTTTTTATTTTGGCAAAAGAACGGAAAGTTCGAAATTGGCCTAAACGGGCCTTCGGACCCGATGTAAATTATGCAAATTAGTACATTTTCAAAACGCTCGTACAAGACAACGAAAACTTGCCTGGAATTAATCTTTTCACAGTTTGTTAGACATCTCTTGAACTTGCTTTCAAAGTAAACTTTACGTCGATCTAAACGCTCTTTCCTTGATATCCAGGCGCGTAATGAGTACAATATTTTCTATTCCGTTGATACACTGAATTTTACCAATTTTTAGAAGACCATATCATCGGGGGTATACGAATATCTAGGTCATGAAAGAGCTCTTTGGAATTGGAAATGCTTGTTGTTTATCAAATTAAAATATTTAGTTTGGCCCGTGAAAAGCGAGAGCGCGAGGTGAAAATATGTGGAGTGCACTTTGACAGATTTCGCCATTTCTTTACTGTACTCCTATTTCAAGTCACATATGCTTTTCAGACACAACGGTCGACGTTTCTGGTCTGTACCATACTGCTTTTATACTGAAAGTAAGCTAAAGCATTTCCTTATCTTAAATCTAGTTACAAAGCGATGTTTTGACTTTATTTTACGCGAGTTTCACATAATACAACAATTAGACGATGAAAGATCCCTGTCGACATTGTGATGTTTTGATACCCGATGTTACCCCGTCGCACGAATATTTCGCTTTTCAGACTTTTCCAAACTAACTATCGTTACTTTAGGGCAGATATTAAAATTTTAAATGTTTAAGTACGTGAATTCGAGTAAAAAGAAACCTTGAATAAATATGCCATTAAGTCACTTTACGATAAAGGAATTCGGTGGGCATAGATGCTATCAGAAATCTCCTTATGCAAATGAAAACGCGTCTGCGCGATGTTTTTGTGTTGCTTTATAAGACTTAACCGCTGGCGCGTAAATAGCCTGTTTTTACAGTCCACCTGCTAAATTACATTTGCCAATGAAGCTTATTAGCTTTGATATTTGTTTGTTAAGATGTTTTGAAAATGTAATGGCGTCAGGCCATTCATACTGACTCACTCCGCGATCAGAACAGATAACTCTATAACCAGACTTAAAAAATCATTCCACTGCTAAGATATACGGTGATTTACTTACTTGTAATGTTTGAATGAGTTTCTGTTCCCTCACAAAGCAATCCTTAGCTGAAATTTCGTACAATGGGCACGTCGGACAAAAATGATCAATGTCGACCAAAAGCGAGTTGCATGTTGCATGACAATTGAAATGTGATACAGTAGCGCGGGGGAGAAATGACCAGGAAATGACTGTCAATATTTGCGTTTCTTCTGACAGTTTTTCTTTTTTTCGTTCGTTCCTTCTTTAATTAAAAAAAAAAACGTTTCAAGTTATAAATGATGAATTAAAAAACAATAGTTTCATATTCTATTCATGATGTGAAGTCAAAAAAACTCTATCCTGTGTGAATTTTGGGGATGCTTTTTATGGGGTCAGTAATTCAGGCATTTATTTATTCATTTATTTCATTTTTAAATTTTTATGTAACTTTTCTGTTAACGGTCCTGTAACGTATTTACTCATTTTACTCTTGTAGTCCCTGAAAAAGGCTTGTCTTGCAAACCGAAACATCGTGCAAATTGTTGTTACATACATTTTTTTACTTTACGTATTTCGTCTTCTGTGTCTTTCTTTAAATGCCGTAAGGATCATTCGTTCCGTATACTTTTTTTAGGGGAAGGGGATCCTGGCACGTGAGCGTGGAGGGAGCGAGAACGCGACAAGATGGCGGGAAGGATTATCCCTCCTCTCCCGGTCTCCCCAAGTCGCTGTATCAAACGATAAACAAGCTAACGCCCTCAAATAAACCGGCGTTTCCCAACGATATATAGCCTGCATAGCAGTCGTTTCTGTTTCCTTTTAGCCAAGCAAAAGAAGTGTGAGGCAAGCGGGATACGCGAGAGGGCATGGGGCGAAAAAGAGTAAAAAACTTAGAAGCGGGGGGGGGGGGGGGCTGGACGATCGTCAGGAAACGCCGGTTTAGTTGAGGGCGGTAGTTTGTTTATCGTTTGATACAAAGACCTGGGGAGAGGCGGGAAAATCCTTCCCGCCATCTTGTCGCGTTTGCGTTCGCTCCCTTTGGCTCTCGCGCGCCAGGATCTCCCTCCCCTCCCCACCCCCTCCTCCTGTTTCTAGAGCTTTCCTAGTAGCCGTTCCTCTTTATGTGGAAAACTTTTAACTAATGTACACGTTCGCTCTACTTCTTTTTCAAAACTATTAACCTCATCCGGACCAATTTCTAATGACTTCAGGTGTTCCTTATTGTAATCTCTAAGCGTAACACATTGCAAATCATGTGGATCTCTTGACCTTGCTCCGCACAGCGAAGTGAGGCGAAATAAGGACGAAAGACTGCAAGTTGCCATTGTGAATTTACATAATAGCTCTCCGAACAAAATGTTACTTTCAAAAGGTATTGTAGTTTCGAAACTGCTGTGTTTTGTTGATTTTCCGATTAGTTCGTTCAATTTGACTGACAAGGCTTTATTTAAACACCGGACCTTCTGAATTACTGGCCCCATAAAAAGCATCCCCAAAATTCGCACAGGATAGATTTTTTTGGACTTCGCATCATAAATAGATAATGAAACTATCGTGTTTCTTGTTTTAATTCATCGAGCATAACCTGAAAGGTTTATTATTATTATTATTATTATTATTATTATTATTATTATTATTATTATTATTATTATTATTATTATTATTATTAAAGAAGGAACGAATGAAAGAAAGAAAAACTGTCATAAGAAACGCAAATATTGACAGTCATTTCCTGGTCATTTCCCCCCCGCGCTACTGTATCACATTTCAATTGTCACGCAACATGCAACTCGCTTTTGGTCGTCATTGATCATTTTTGTCCGACGTGCCCATTGTACGAAATTTCAGCTAAGGATTGCTTTGTGAGGGAACAGAAACTCATTCAAACATTACAAGTAAGTGAACTGATCACCGTATATCTTAACAATGGAATGATTTTTTTAAGTCTGGTTATAGAGTTATCTGTTCTAATCACTGAATGAGTCAGTATGAATGGCCTGACTCCATAATATTTTCAAAACATCTTAACAAACAAATATCAAAGCTAATAAGCTTCATTGGCAAATGTATTTTAGCAGGTGGACTGTAAAAACAGGCTATTTACTCGCCAGCAGTTGTCTTATAAAGCAACACAAAAACATCGCGCAGACGCGTTTTCATTTGCATAAGGAGATTTCTGATAGCATCTATGCCCACCGAATTCCTTTATGGTAAAGTGACTTAATGGCATATTTATTCAAGGTTTCTTTTTACTCGAATTCACGTACTTAAACATTTAAAATTTTAATATCTGCCCTAAAGTAACGATAGTTAGTTTGGAAAAGTCTGAAAAGCGAAATATTCGTGCGACGGGGTAACATCGGGTATCAAAACATCACAATGTCGACAGGGATCTTTCATCGTCTAATTGTTGTATTATGTGAAACTCGCGTAAAATAAAGTCAAAACATCGCTTTGTAACTAGATTTAAGATAAGGAAATGCTTTAGCTTACTTTCAGTATAAAAGCAGTATGGTACAGACCAGAAACGTCGACCGTTGTGTCTGAAAAGCATATGTGACTTGAAATAGGAGTACAGTAAAGAAATGGCGAAATCTGTCAAAGTGCACTCCACATATTTTCACCTCGCGCTCTCGCTTTTCACGGGCCAAACTAAATATTTTAATTTGATAAACAACAAGCATTTCCAATTCCAAAGAGCTCTTTCATGACCTAGATATTCGTATACCCCCGATGATATGGTCTTCTAAAAATTGGTAAAATTCAGTGTATCAACGGAATAGAAAATACTGTACTCTTTACGCGCCTGGATATCAAGGAAAGAGCGTTTAGATCGACGTAAAGTTTACTTTGAAAGCAAGTTCAAGAGATGTCTAACAAACTGTGAAAAGATTAATTCCAGGCAAGTTTTCGTTGTCTTGTACGAGCGTTTTGAAAATGTACTAATTTGCATAATTTACATCGGGTCCGAAGGCCCGTTTAGGCCAATTTCGAACTTTCCGTTCTTTTGCCAAAATAAAAACTCGCTGGAACTTTTTAATATTATTTTTGAAAATAGTTTACCAATAGGTTTCTTTTGGGCAAATACAAAGAAATTCGAATTTTCGGCTCTGTCGCCGGATTCTCGAAAGTTACTGACAACGGCTCTTAAAACGTTTCAAAATTAAATCTCAACAAACGCAGAACCAATTTACTTTTATTTGCATGACAGAGTGTATACATTTATATGCGTGTAGTGGAAGACGCTTAACCCTTTAAACCCTAGCATCATTATTAAAATTCTCCTTACTGGTTGTCATGCACTTTGTTGGGTACTAGTTAGGAGAACCTGTTGAAACATCAAGAAAATTCATCTTTGGTGATCATTTCCCTAATTCTCATGACCTGAATGTGTTTCAATGCACTGATATGATGAGGAGAAATTTGATGCTGATCACTGTTGGAATTTAAAGGGTTAATTTAAATTTGTTTCGGGTTTTCACATCGTTAAAAGCGTGGGTCGCCATATGATAACCTTTATATGCTGTAGTGGAAACTTTTTGTGCCCTTTTGAGATTAGATATAAAAACTCAAAATATATCCCGGTTTCGTTTTACTGACGGTGTAGAATTTCATCTCTTCAGTCAAGTGAGCAGTTCTTTGATTCGCATATAAAGAGCATAAGAGCTGGTGGAAGTATGGCGACAAGTCGAGTTTCCATAAACCTCTCCACTGTAGTGTTAGTTCTTCACCTAATTTTTACAATCCTCGCTATTGCGATTCTCTCATACAAAGTTTGCTACCTGGAAAAAGAACTTTCCTTGATTCGAGAAGAATTATCCACTGGAAAACAGAGTAATGGACTGAGTGCGATTCAGACTACTTCGCTATTTCCAACTCCATCCGGTGAAACACACAGAAGGGAAAGAAATCGCCGAGTGAATCAGAAGGAATCAAAATCACCTTCAGCAGACCAGCTCCAGGCAGAATGTGTTCAGAAAATGTTAAACAAGCTGCGGGTATGTAAATATTCGTCGTCCGTGTTACTTCATACTTGCCTTTTAGTCACTCTCAGAATTAGCAAAGGCGGTTTTCCTCCCTCAAAAAGTATGGTTTGTTTAAAACGTGTAGTTTAAATTACGGGGGCAACCAACGAGAAAATTTGAGCGAGGTACTCTGAATATCATTTTTTACTTTCTAAACTTGTTACAGGGCATTTTAAAGGCATATTTGTGTCAGCTAGCACATGTTGATCTGTTCAGAGTTTTTAGTGGAAATTTTAGCTGTAGACAGACTTTAGGAAACGGAATCCTATCCGCCGCTTTTCCGAGTTGCTAATAACTCTCCGAAAATGTTAGCTGACCTTATTTTACACTCTAAACGACATATTTATCCTTCCAAAAACAATAAGAATTAATAAATCCCTTGGCTACGAACGTCTGAGGTGATGTTTCACCAAAGAAATATCTAGTTTTCACTGCAAGTAGATCCGAATATCTCAGAGGTTTAGGCCTTATCGAACAGATATCCCCGAAACGAACCGTTGGTTGCCCCCCGAAATTATGGTGTGAGCTCGTCTACTATATCAAGCTAAGCAGGCTCAAGAATTGCCTGAAAGGGATCTAGATTAGGAGTGTGAATGTTTCGAGGTCTAAATGCATATTATCCTCACAAAATTCCAAAGAGAAACTGAATATTTCCCAGTTTTCAAAGGATTTCAAATCAGTTTTGTCTGTGGATTAAATCCTGAAGGGTGACAATTACCGTAAGATGAAAGCTGTGCAAGTGCCTCTAATCGTTTGATTCCGTGGATCAAATCCTGAGACCTAAATTATGTTTGTTCAAATGAAAGCTATGGAGCAGTCCTTCACTCCGGTACTCAGTGGTTGTACTGAATAAGACGTTTATAACTTTTGAATCTGTGAATCAAATCCCCAGGTGTGACTTTTCTGTCGGTGCAGTTTTTGCAAGTTAAACTTGAGATGTTTTTGTCCGAGTTTTGAACTTTGGCCTCTTCAGTGAATGAAAGGATTATATTAAACAGGCAATTTTAGTAGAAAGGTTAGTTTTATCCCTTCGATTCACGGCAAAGTCCTTCACTACCAAAAAAGGCAAAAACTAAAGAGATGATGTTTTATTTTTGGCAAATCGCCTCAGCTTTCAGGACACTTTAAATTAAATTCCGGCATTCCAGATTTTAAAAACAAATCGTTCGGCAAAATAAAAACGTGCAGAGCCATTGATTTTTTTTTGGAAAGCTTGGCTGAAGTGAAACTGGCCACTGGACTGTTGTTGTTTTTTATATTTGCTTTCTTCATACAGAGTTTTAACGAAGTTGGCGATTTTTGGTGCTTAGGAAATTTTAAAACTTCCCTAAAATTTCGAAGTCGCTTTTTAGTATGAAACCTAGAATTTATTCAGTTGCCCCTTTACAAAGGCCGATAACAAGCATATATGTTGTTCTAACTTTTGAGTCTGGTGATGCCAGATTCCTAAGGTGTGACCATTGAGCAGTACTTTCCTGTGCTACTTTTTACTATGCAGTGTAAGCTACTAGATAGTTCTATCTTTTGAGTCTGTGCATAAATTCCGCCCTGAGTGAAGTGTGACCATACAAATGAAAGCTATGGAGCATATGTGGACTCTGGTGCAGCTGTTTGTTTTTTCAGTACTTTCATAAATCATTTCATTTCAGGGAACGTTTTCTAATTATAATTAATGGTTTTTGAGCATATCAGTTGCACTAGCATGCGTTTCTAGTTGACACACTGACCTGTCGTATCGTCTTTGATGTTTAAGGTTTCTAAGAAAGCTGGCAACGACACTGAGACGCTTGTCTGCGCGAGAGGTCAGTCGATAAATGATATCAGTTTTTATTCGCAAGTTAATGTTGGTCATATTTCAAATGGCGGATCCCGTGGCCACAAGCTGACAACTGAGTTGACATAATTTCTTTATCTTCTAGCCTAATATAGTTCCAGTCTGAACTATATAAATCAATGCTGTGTAGCCCTCTCCTCTATTTAATAGCGAAGACTATAAAGACTACCAGTCTAGTCGAGAAAAATCGGCCTATCTCCATTCGTTAGTTGTAATGTCAACCTTGCACTCAGTTTTGCCTTATCACTGGTATGTTGGTCAGAATAACCCTGGAACATCTCCAAAACGTTTTCGATTACCTTTCGATATCATTGAATGAACTTCAGTTAACCTTTGCAATAAGTTAGCCAACTAATTTAGAAATGATTGTTTTTCTCTGACAGGTCCTCGGGGTGCACCCGGAACACCAGGTCCCCGTGGCCGTCGTGGTCGTCCAGGTACACCTGGTAAAGTGGGGCCTCCTGGAAGAAAGGGTCCACGAGGTGCTCCAGGAAAGAGTCTAAGTGTAAATGTAACAGCCATTGAGAAACTTGTCGAGCGACTAAAGACTTACACTCAACAACAGATTACGAAGTTTGGTGAGTATTAACCGGTGCTGACTGGCCAAAACGCGATGTTTCGTTAAAGTATAAACAGAAAATTCTAAGTGCCTTCCACGCATATCATTCTAAAAGGACAAATTCTATGGAGTATAAAGCACATAAAGAAGGCAAAGCCACCATAGGCTTCACAGCGGTCAAACGTAAAAAGTAAAAACCTTAAGTTTTCAGAAACGGCATTAAGTTTTGCGGTTTAAGTGAACTTTCGACATTTGTCTGAAGTTTCCTTTGTTAAATTATGACGGGAACTGTGAACGCGTCGTGTGTTTGACCGCTGTAAGAAACCTGCAAGAAATCTGGGGCGAGTTGTATAAAACTTAACGTCCGGCGTAACTTTGAATGGGATTCTAACGTCAGACTTTTAGTCCAGTTAAAGTCCTTATTTTATCGTCTGACGTTAGCAGTTACGCCCAGCGTTAGGTTTTATGCAACTCACCCCGTTTCCATCGCAGCATAGAGCGCCGATAGTTCATCGTCTTTCAACTTCAGTGAAATTTAAAGGTTCTGTTGAAATCATTTTGCCTGTTTTGAATGTACCCGTTCATTTTCGGTTAAGTTTAATTATCAGTTATGTATTATTCATTGTATTTCCTCTTCTGAAAGAAAAGGTAGCTATGAAGAGGCACTGCTATAACTAATATACGTATTCGTTATTCACAAAATTTTGCATGATCTCTCTGCGATTAGTTGTGAAATTACAAAGCCGTTAGCATTACCGGTATGCCACTGACTCTGTTGTAACGGGAGGTAAATCATACTTCGGGTAAATCAAAGCGGCCACAAAAAGGTAATTCTCTGAGACAATATTAAAAATAGTATCGGCAGAATTTTTTCTTTGTCGTTTATGAAATACAACGGACATGGAGAAGGAAAGATGTAGAGAGCACTCACCTTTGGCTCTTGCTTTCTACCTTTCCCTTGGGTTCTCAAAGGGCTGTTGTGTTTTTTGACTTAATATAACAATGATATGGTTTTGACATCTATACTTGTTCAATATTAGTTTTCCTAATTTGTCGATGTTTCTATATTCAACCATAAGCTCCTCCACGATTCACAAGAAAGCCTCAAACAGTTATTTCCATTAAGGAGGAAGGCAATCTCTCACTTAAACTCTCTGCATCCGGGAATCCAACACCAAAGATCACATGGTCTGTGCAGGGTAGAAACCATGGAAACCAAAGCCGATACAAGATTACCGCTGACAAGTTTGAGATAAGAGAGGTCCGTTTCGAGGATCAGGGAACGATCACGTTCCGCGCCGAAAATGTGTTTGGTGTTCAAGAGGCAAAAGTGAAACTTGTTGTTTTTGGTGAGTTCGTCAACTTCTTGTGGTGAACTTTTGTCTGGTTAAAAATAGAGAGAGTAACGAAAACTTTTGCTAAAATAGTTACCAATATATACGCATTTATTGTCTCAATGCTATTCGCGTTCGAAAACGTTAGGAAAATGTCTTATATGGGCTCAGAAAATCAAAACGAAAATAAACAAAAAATAAATTGGTACGTTGAACAATGTGTGATACTCGCAAAGATGAGCTATTGGTTTGCCTTTTGTTTTTTCTCCAGTATCTGAATTTGCAAATGAAGGCAAATACTGAAGGTAACAAAAAAAAAACATTGCTCAGATCTGAAGCAAGATCCGTTGCAAAGTCTGATACGCCGTAGTAGATTAGTATTAATAAGAATGCCCCCCCCCCCCCCCAGAAACTGGTAGGCCATGTTATCGTGCGTAGACAAACCATAGTAGACTAGCTCCCAAGTGACACTAGTCTAACGTGCCTAAAGGGGTACTATTGGAGAAGCAGCCTATGTCAAGGTTGGTTTTAGTTTATCTCCTGATTGTTTGAAAAACTAGCTGGTTTTCTCCTATTGATTTGGGCAACTTATCATATTTTAGAATTTTTTTTCTTATAGACATCAGTGTGAAGAAAAGAGTTAATTACGTGTTTTCCCACCAGAGCAGCTGCATGGTTGTCCATACAGATGCTTGGCGCTTAACGTTTTTATTAACTAATATCGTCCTTTGTCAGGAACATGGTAAGAAACCGGGAAATGTATCAGAATTCCATTTTAACGAATTAAATTTGGTATAGATTTGTCGATTCACGGGGGATCGTTACAATTCCCACCAGCCGCTTCGAACATTGTCTCAGTGTCTCACAACCTAGTATCCGTGAATGGCTCAACCTCATGATCAGTTAACCAACAATGGTTGACCTTCGTCCTTCTTTACCGCGTAGGTTCCCCAAGGTTTCCCACGTCTCCTCCCGAAGAAGTAACTGGCTTTCTGGGAAAAGAGACAAAATTACAGTGTGACGTCATAGGTTACCCTACCGCTGAGCTTAAGTGGACCAGATCTCCCCAGGCACCCCTCCCCCAGAGACGCACTACAATGAGGGAGGACGGTCTTTATATTAACGACACTGAAAGTAATGATGGAGGTTTATACATATGTACTGCGACGAACAAATATGGAATGGTCCTTCATGGAACGTTCCTTAAAGTCAAGTCAGCTGGTAAGTGAAAATGTTAACAATTATACCTTGCTTCGAATAGCGGTTGACGAGGCTAATATCCACCCGAAGTCACCTGGGCCCAGATGTTTTTTAAAGGATATCCCGCAAACAAGCTCACCAAGGCATGATCTTGTGAGGATCATTAGAAGAGAAGCTTGAATTGTACCCATCGTTTCTCGTACAAGCTGATTTTCACTGGGAAACTGACTATTGCAGTCCCGTAGCAGGGGGAGGGGCAGGGGGGGCTCGAGCCCCCCAGAATTTTTGGAAGTTAAAAAAAACATAACAATTAACACGCCAAAAAATATATAAATGAAACAAATTAATGTGCAACAATCAGTCTTGAATGCTGATGCTTAAAGTGCCTTTTCTAATTTCACAACCTTTAACGAGGTTTAACATCTGTTGAGTCGCTAGCCACCGGGCAAGTGGGCTTCAAAAGTCCAGTGGCCCACCGCACATTTCAGTCACCCAGGTTTCTTCCCAATGTTTTCCTTCAACCATATCACCTTGATCCTGGCAGTATATCGTAAGACTGCCGGTGAAGGACCTTAATACCCTTTAATAGCTAAGCAACTGGAACAGAATTAAATTTATCTCACCACTCGAGTGACTAACGTTACGTAAATTACGTTCACAAGAGGTAGGTAAAACAGGTCCGATATTCGTAGCCTAGCTGTCGAAGCTTTTGAATTTCAAACCTTGAAACGTTAAGGATGCTTTTTTAAAACTGATGCTATATTAAATCTGGTGGATGTTGCCAACTACTTTGTCGGGTAAAAAGCCAACAAGAAGCACCTTTTTGGCAAATTTCCAATGAGCGATGTCCCCATAAAGGCGTCCTTTTTGACGAAATTGAACACAAACTGTGGCATTGTGAACAGTGTTAGTATCTATCTGAGATGAATTTTGTATGCCTTATGACCTATTAGTTAAACTTCTGTATTTTGACGGGGGGGTGGGGGGGGGGGGACTTTGACTAGGCCAATTTTGCTCGGCCCCCTCAGTTATTTCAGCCTTGCTACGGGCCTGTATTGGCAAAATGGAAATGTAAGTCCACAGGTGAAACTTTGAATGCGCGCTGAAGAAATCGTCAGAAAAATATTATTATTGTCTAAGTATATAGATCGGTAGCGAAAGCATGCCTAACCTAGCAGACGGTAGAAAGCTGGGTAACTCTTGTTTGGACTGGTGTCTAGCGGCTTCGATAGTGCCTCTGCAATTCGCTACAATCAGCAGATAGAAACCTTGATATTACGGACTATAGTCCCGTTTGTGTATATGTTTTTAAAAAAGTGGAAACAGGGCTCGTGTGGAAAACATAAGCACAACATATAGCTAAATCCAACACAAACGCAACTGGCATTACTACTGTTTTATCTTACCTAGAATCTCCTGTTTTCACCTCAACACCTCCGGCTTCAATCACTGTGTCGAGAGTTACAGCTACGGTCCGAGTCAACTGTTCCGCCAAAGGTTCGCCTCTACCCACAGTCACATGGTACAAGAATAACGTCAGCATGCACGTAATCAATTACGTCAACAAACGCGAGTTCACCAGCGAGCTTGTGATTGAACAGTTCGAGCCCTCAGACCAGGCCACGTACACGTGCGTTGCTCGTAACGTGTATAACGATACTATACAGACAACTTCAAAGATAGGTAAGGCCACTCTGGGTAAGGCAACCATAGATTTCTTCTACCACCATCGTAGACAAAATTGATAAACCTGATTATTATATTGCATTTATTGGGCCTAATCCGCAAAAACATTCCCTTTTCACGGTCAGCTGCAAACTGCCAATTCTTCAGCTCTCCCCTGTGATTCTCAGGAAGTCTATCACCTCACCGTTACCTTCCCCCTCCTGCCCCAGTTGCACCCAAACCCCAGCAGCAGAAGGTTACACTGTGATCTCAACAGACAACAACATTTAACCGGACACCACCTCGAATTCTAGAGTGGTCTCTTAAGTCACTCGAAAGGTTTAGTTCTTCTGGTCTCTCTTTGAAACAAATAAAAGGGCCACCTATTTTTTCTCCTTTGGGTACATGCATAACTGTAAAATTATTCCACGAGGGAGCTCTGGGTATAAGGCGATAGATAACGTGACCAACAAGGCACCTAGCGCCTTCAACAAGCGGTGTGGAATAATTCTTTAATTCCTCAACTTCGGTAATTGCTGCTGCATTTTTTTTTTTGACATATATTTTAACAAAAACTTTGCTTCGAGTGGACGCTGTAGCATTTGACATGGCATTCAATTTCCCAATAAGGGAAAAAGCAGGTTATTTCGCTGATACTTCGTATGTGAGGTAAACCCGTCACAAAGCTAAAAATTCAATATAACCGTGATTTAAAATTTTAAAAAAAGGGAACAGCCATGACGCCCTAATAACTTTTGTGTAATATATTTTGTGAGCCGTGCAAAAATTACAAAAGTGAACTATTTTCACCGGTCTCACCTGCACTTCTATAATGAGAATGGGAGCCCTGGCGAACGCTCTCAGCAGCAAAAGGGATAACGAAAAGGGGAGGGGAGGGCGAGAGAAACTGCTGAGAGAGACCACAGGATGGGTAAGTACAGATGAGACCAGATGAGGACAACTATATAAAGACACTACCAACTGCCACGAAACATACCACAGGTGTGCGAGAAAAGAGAGCGAATTCATAATGTATTCTCCTTATATACGCTACGGTGAGACCGCTGACAATAGTGAACTATTTTCACCGGTCTCACCTGCACTTCTATAATGAGAATGGGAGCCCTGGCGTCCTTAGGCTTATAGCAACGGTAATATGAAAAAACAGGTGACAAATGCACCAGTCAAACAAGATTCGAATCACCCAAACCTAAAAACAAGGCACCCACACTCAAAACCAAATCTCCCACACTCTAAAACAAGGACCCAAACTCAGCGACAACCCGCTACGCAAACTTAAATCTGTGAGAAAGCAGAAGAAGTTCGCTTCACGCCTGAGGGACAAGAAGAAGACGCGTAAATGAAATCTATGAGGGAATCCAGAGAAGTATATTGACTTAATAAACTAGAAGCTTCTTCAGATGCAGAAGAAAGCAAGTGGGATGAAGAGACCTTAGCGGAGGGCTTCTCCCGACCTCATGTGTTTGGAATCTCAATTTATTTATCACTTTTAACTCATATTCCAACTTCACGACATTACATCTGTTAACAGTATTAACATTACGTTACATCACTTGCAATACCAAATAGAAAAATAAATCTACTAATTATGTAATTGTACTTAAGTTGTTACTTACAATAAAAACTGAAATTGAAACGGGCCTGTGATGTCTTAAACAAGACCACAGCCTTCAGAAGAGGAATCAATACCTAGTAAAACCTGTTTAAAGAATTTGTTTTGCATAAAATATTAGGTGTACAAATTCTTTAAACTTTCAAGTAAAACTGTCGCAGTACTGAACCGATAATACGTACAGTAAGGAGTAAGCAAACCGAATTTCCTACTAATAAAAACAAAAAAGGATGAGAGAAGGTGAGGGCCAGGGGAGTCAGTTATATTTTGAGAAATCCTATTTCGATGAAAAAGACTGACAGGAAGGAGCACGCATGTTTACAATTCCAAAACAAGCTATTAGAAGAGAACAAGTGTTTCTGCGGATTTCTCACACACGTTGCCAGAACCTCTCTCTTTCAAGGGTTTGTTGTAAAGAAGAACATCGGTGATGCAATCCGTCCAGGAAGAATTTGGATCGAAAAAGTGAGCTTTGAACTTTCTCACGTGTACACGGAAAAGACGGCTTCCTCTTCAGAAAGACACAGAGTTTCGTCACTTTCCCTCACACTTTGAAAGAAAGGAAGACTTTACTTTACGCACGGTTTTAGAATTTGTGAGCTTAATCTTTCGAAAAATTTGAATGTAACAACAACTTTCAGCTACACGACAGGAGTGTATCAGGGAAGCAAAATTCTTCAAAACCTCCAGGAAACAGACCACATTAAATGGAAAAAATTGGTTTTGAAGCTCAGAAAAAATATATTTTTTTTTGGTTGCGGTTTTTAGTGTTGACCGTACGCAAACAACATAAGGTTTTGAATTTGTATGGCTAAACAGTAGAAGTATTACTGTAAAGTTATTCAACCATAGTGTGAACGCAAAACAAAGATTGTGCACGGTTGTGGTGCTTTGAACATAAATTGGAGCGCCTTTTTTATGGCCTTTGAAACTTGAAACTTGAAACTCCACGCAGGGCAAACACGAAGGCCAAATAAGCGCCTGTTGTGCAAGCAGCAACTGGTTTAAAGAGAAATATGAGCGATGGAAAACAAAAGCATAAAAAGCGACCTTTGGCTGCCATCTCCCAGGCTCTAATAGGAAAAGAAAAGCCCCGATAACCAATAGTAGGACTCGCATCAGAAAAGGACTCGCAGGGAAACAAAACGTATAGATATCTGGCAAACAAAATACGCTAACAAAAATGAAGGAGTGGCTAGGGAAGGACAAAGACAATAACAGGGCGCCTGGGAGATGACAGCCTTGGCCCAGGTAATCCGTGTAGGGAATTAGACTCCCTTCAAGACTGTCAACCTCAGGACAAAAGAGATCAAACGAGAAAGATGGGGATAAGCGACAGGCGAAGAAAAACGAAACTTTAAACTTCAAATTCAGGCTTTATTCTCAGAACCTTGAGGGTTTCCACAACATTATCCTAACAAATAAATGTAATGAAGATCCTCGCAGTTATTAACGCAACTTATGTAGTTGCGAAAAGAAAGCCTGGAAAAATCAGGCTTGCCGGGATTCGAACCCTGACCTCTGCGATACCGGTGCAGCGCTCTAACCAATTGAGCTAACAAGCCAACTGGGAGCTGGTCATTAAATTGGTTCGTAATATACCCGGGAAAGGTGAAGATGAAATTATGAATATCTGAAATTCATATATTTGAACTGCGGAATGAAGAAATAAATGTAATGAAGATCCTCGCAGTTATTAACGCAACTTATGCAGTTGCGAAAAGAAAGCCTGAAAAAATCAGGCGAGGATCTTCATTGCATTTATTTCTTCATTCCGCAGTTCAAATATATGAATTTCATATATTCATAATTTCCTTATCCTAACAATCAGAAATAAATGATCAGGAGAGAAATGGGGTGAATGGCAAAAAGATAAAAAACGATTGAAAAATTTGTAAAGGCTGAGAAAAATTGCGTGTGCCTAACAGCAAATAGAACGACAAAAGAAAAATGTAACAAACTGAAAATACAGGCCGCCATTCCCTGCGGCTGGAAGAATACGTTTGAAGACCGAAAGAAACTGAACACAAGGGAAAAAGGTGGGTCCAAAAGCTGGTAAAAGAAAAGCCTAAAAGCTAAGAAGTACCCCCCGGGAATGGCGGCCCTAGCGCCCGGTAATCCGAGAGGGTGTAAGTCACTCCTCTAGGCACCGTCATTGGAAGAGCGAACTTAAGGTGGGAGAAAAAGCCAGGTTGGACCGTATACCAGGGAAAAAATAAACAGTCGGGAAAAAGGGCCCATATGGAAAATAAAGTTGTTCATATACAGTAAAGTTTGACTTTTAAATTATAAGCCAAAGAAAAAGAAATTCGCAGAACCAAAACTGCATATAACTTGAATAAACAAGCGGGACCTTCTGCTAACCCGCGAAAATGAAACGACAATAAACAAGCGGGACCTACTGTTAACCCGCGAAAGTTAAAAAACTCCACTAAAGAAGCGGGACCTTCTGTTAACCCGCGAAAATAAAACGTCAATAAACAAGCGGGACCTGCTGTTAACCCGCGAAAATTAAAAAACTCCACTAAAGAAGCGGGACCTTCTGTTAACCCGCGAAAATAAAAACTCCAATAAAGAAGCGGGACCTTCTGTTAACCCGCGAAAATAAAAACTCCAATAAAGACGCGGGACCTTCTGTTATCCCGCGAAAATAAAACGTCAATAAACAAGCGGGACCTGCTGTTAACCCGCGCAAATTAAAAAACTCCAATAAAGAAGCGGGACCTTCTGTTAACCCGCGAAAATAGAAACTCCAATAAAGAAGCGGGACCTTCCGTTAACCCGCGAAAATAAAAACTCCAATAACGAAGCGGGACCTTCTGTTAACCCGCGAAAATAAAAACTCCGATAAGCAAGTGGGGCCTTTCGTTAACCCGCAGACCTAGTGTAAACCCAAAAATAAAAATCTCGAGAGAACAGAAAGGGTAACAATAAAACGGACGTAAAAGCGGCAAAGAAAAGAGATATACAAACTAAAATGTGCCAAAAACTGAAGAAAGAAACAAAGGGCGAATGGAGAAATAAAATAAAAGCTACAATGTGTGAAAAACACGTGAAAAACGTATCATACTGGAATGAATACAACGAGTAAACCAGCAAACAACAAGACAAAATGTTAATGACATAATATAAGAAGCTAGCAAAGAAAAGGCTAAACCCAGAAGAAACGCGTATGAGCTAAATAAAAAACAGAAATACAAGGGCGCGCGCGCTAACATAGGGGAAAACACGAAGACGAACAGATACAGTAAGGCAAGGAAATAATAAAAAACCTCAAGTTGCTCGGCCGGAGGATTTTGGAAGTTGGTCCGGTTGTGGAGCAGGTTCTGCCACCGGTGGTGGCTCAAACTTGCGGGACAACTCAGTGGTTGAGCGGCATTAATGGCTCCCTGGTAAGCTCTAGGCCTATGAACAGCAGATTGTAGTGCGTCAGCCATAGCGCGAAGAACGGCACACGGCGTGTCAGGGAGTCTTTAGAGCAGAACAACAAGACGTGTACCGGACACGGGTGTGCGAGAAAAGAGAGCGAATTCATAATGTATTCTCCTTATATACGCTACGGTGAGACCGCTGACAATAGTTTTTGAAATGATAAAGCACATGTCCAGTGGTAACGTCCCTGTTAAGCAATTCAGCTTATATCTTTGTAGTGGGAAAACCAAACAGAACGTGTGATTACTCGTATCCAGGGCTTAAAAAACGGTTGTTATATCGCCTCCTAGCCATTCCAGAATTGAATGACTCTCATATCTTTTCTTTTAAGTTTTACCCGACTGCGGTGATCCAGGCAGACCTGCTAACGCAACGGTTATCAGCACAAGTCACTGGGCAGGAGGGTATGTTAGGTACCTCTGTCATCCGGGATACACTATGTTTGGTCCCGCCGTCAGAATGTGTTTGCCCAGCGGAAAATGGAGCGGAAATTCACCGACATGTAAGAGTTTGTATCCCTCAGAGAGTTCGCTAAAAATAAGACAGTGATGCATAAATGCCAACTAGGCAGGCAGGAGGCAGGTAAAGAAGTAAACGGACCGCTAGCAGCCCAGGGCCTAAACTCCGGTTTCTCTAGGATAAATCAACCAGGAGTATTAATACTAACACCTCTCCCCCACCCTCTCCTGGATGGGATGTTAGTCCGTCGTGGCGTTAGCCCCTACATTTTTCGCCGGCAGCCATTTATACACCTGAGTGGAGAGAGACAATGTGGAGTAAAGTTTCTTGGCTACGAAAACAACACGATAGATAGATAGATAGATAGACAGACAGACAGACAGACAGACAGATAGATAGATAGGTCTGACTGTCATTGGCGTGACGAGCATTTGAACCGATTTGTCTCCAAGTTGTAACTTCTCTGGCTGCTTTACAACTAGCTAGTATTGTCCTTCAGTATATCATCCGCAGTTTATGAATCTCTGAAGAGTTAAGCCCCCCCCAAAACGCCTACATGTAAGTTCATTAACGGTATGCTAATCAGAGAAGAAAAGTCATACAACCAAGATTGATTGATTGATTGATTGATTGATTGATTCATTCATTCATTCATTCAGGTAATGACAAACCAGAATGCGTTCGTTACACGGCGATAGTTGATAAAACAAGAGATGTGAAATACTACAATAACCGCGCTGTGAAAGATGACCGAAATCTGGCTGAGGGCTGGTTCAGGTTTGTGTCCGGAAAGCGCATGAACACAAAGTGCGCTAAACACTACTATTGCCAAACAGGATACATTGGCTGGTTAAATGGCAAACATCCCACAGTTGAAGAAGGCAGGGTCACTCGGCGAGTGTGTTTCAGCTATACAACATCATCTTGTTGTAGCTACCAAACATACATCAAGGTGCTCAACTGTGGCTCATTCTATGTCTACAAGCTGAAACCCACACCAGATTATAATCTTCGTTATTGTGCCGAATAAAAGCATGCAAAGTCTGACCCCACGTCTTTTTTTACGGAAACTTTCGTTTTACCTTGTAGGAACGTTTAAATTTTGAATCAGGAAAGTCGATCATTTATTCAAGAAGCAAATTCTTCAAATTAGCGAAAATTTAGTGTAATCGCAAAATTAAGATGTCTAGAAAATTTCCCGTAATAAGATACTTGGCTGTTTGTAGAATGCGAATTTACCAAAATAAACCTTTCCCCTCCACTGTCACAGCCTTATTGTTGTTGTTGTTGTTGTTGTAGATTCGTTGATTTAGCAAAAGAGGTGCTGTCTCTAGCAGACGGGCTTTGATGATCGCGACCTTTCGTTCAGTTCATCTTCTTTGCCGTGGGTGTGTTGAACTATCCTCAGCGATATGCGAAACACACAAGCGCGTTAAGTCTCCTACCGTGTGGAAACTCGACACGCACAAAACAGGGACGAGACCGTAATCAAGAGCCATATTTGGTGACTCCTGTCCTAATTTAATTTATCCGCGAAAAAAAAATGGAACGTATTATTATGCTTTCATAGTGTCATTTTTTTTAATTAGAAGGCGGACAGGGCTTTATTACTTAAATCCAGCATAAAACACTAAATTCACTATGTTCTAGTTGATTAATGTTGTCATTGAGATAAAATAAATAAATTATTTGCTAGCCGCATGTGGTCCTTTCCTCTTACTGCGGTTCATACAACGAGCCACAGTTTGCAAGGTAGAGACTGAGTACCTATCTAAACGACACTGTAAAGTACGTACCAAGACTAAACAACTGAGAAACGACAACAAAAACTCTGCACTGATGTTGTAGCATTACTGTGTAAGGATAAGTGGACGTAACATACTAGGAAGCTTAAACAGTCAAGACGACGACAGCTACGAAAAGGTCACTTCAAAACATAAATCCATGTTATCTGAGTCACCAGTACTTCGTTATTATCCCAACTTGTTCAGCTTGTACAGTGTGACCACATTATTCAGGAACTGTACTGGTAGGGACTTCTTTCAAGTTGAAAAAGAAAAAGACAAAAAACACTGCCTTGTTCACGCTCTCCACAAAAACTTTGAATCTGGTCATTTTTACGTCGTTGTTTTGTAGGGGGCGGCAAAGAAATGTACTAGCATGAATATCGCACGTGTAGAGTCGTTGCTTTGCCAATAAAACCTTTTGTTTAGTGCCTCTCTTGATGCCGCTGTCGTCGTGCTTGCTTAAGGCTCTCTTACATCGAACGAGTCACATGGCTCACTAACGCCGCCTTTTGTGTCCTATTTCCGTAGCACGAACTACAACAAGGCGGTATTACTATTCTCCCAGAAGATGGCGTGCGAGTCCGTCGCGAGGTTACCCCAGCATTTTGTAAGGAAACCGGTACCCATTTATGCACCCCAGTAGAGAGAGAGAGAGGTACTTTGGAGTAATGTTTCTTGGCTCATAAAACAACACAACATTATTCAGGGGCCAGTAATTGAATAATGAGCCTTCCACTCGAATATCCGACGACCTACTAGCCACTATACCACAGTGCCTCTTCTCTTCCTGTTGATTTAAATCTGAATTTCGTCGCCTTTCATCTAACTCTCTTCCCCCTCCAGAACACTGGTCCTCGTTGTTCCTTTCCCACAATACCACTGGCTGACCGACGAAGCTTTTTCCTTTCCTTGACATGAGCACGGATTTCTTCGTTTCTTCGCACCTCTTTGTTACTCTACCCAGAGAAAGAACGAGAACTAGTTCATCAACTTATTAGGATTGCACAATCTTAAGTTTGAAAATCACTGGGATTATAGAGGGTTCTTCAAAACTCTTTGGGCTGCAAAAATCTTTAGTTCATTCTTTTACTTCAATTTCAAACCTTGAATCAGTTAATAATGTTCTGACTGTTCAGGCTGTGCATATGAAAGTTCAAATGAAAGCTACTGGGCAGTACTTTCCTGTGGTGCCGTTCATTATGCTGTAAAAGGTGCAGATGCTCCTTCAGTGTGACCTTGTAAAAGAAAGCTATCAAGCGGTGTTTTTTGATATGGTGATGTTTATTATACTGCGCAACAATACTTTCCTGTGGTGCTGTTAATTGTGCTGCACAAGGTGGTTCTAACGTTTAAGCCTATGGATAAAATCCTAAAGTGGGACCACTCAAATGAAAGCTACTGAGGAGTAATTTCCAATGGTGCTGTTTGTTAATCAATATTTTACATAATGACTAACACGTTCTCCCTGGTTTGAACATTTGGGAGTGAAGTGAAGTCGTGGACATTCTTCGTACCTTTTTCACTTGAAACGTAATCTCCTTTTCACCTAATGTCGAACCCGTGGACCTAACGACGCCAGAACGTTCTTCCCGTTGCAGACGTTCACCGAGTGATACCCTAGGTACAGAAAAAAACGTTAAACGTCATATAACCTTCTTTCGACATCAATGAAATATTTCCCTGGGTAAAAAAGGTTTTCTCGCAGTACAAGTACAAAAGCTTACGGGAAAAGCCCTTTGGCACTCAGGACAGGGAAAATGATATGTAACTTGGCTTCTCGGCAAAACAGATTAAACATTTCCATTCGACAGCGTCCAACAAAGTTGAATTCCACGAGTTAAACGCTTTTGGGAACCTTGTTGAGTGATGTTAAATAATTTGGAAGGATGATGAATGACAACCCCCCCCCCCCCCCTTCAATTCTCCTTTCCCCCTCCAAGCTCCAATTTATCCTGAGAATGTGGCATGGTTTTATTCGAGATACTTTTTACTGAAGAGGTCAATTCTATTACCAAACTGCAATCTGCCTCTACTTGCGTAAAAACATTGAATTAGATTCTCGTACACTGAAATCCCGTTTCTTGTCAATTTTCAACTTTACTGCCACTCGGGTTTAAAGATGACGTTTGTTACATGAAATTTCGGCTCATTTAAATTTTCGCACTTACTTCTTTTGCTTCAAAGCTGGTGTGGCTTTAGCAGACTTCACAGTACTGAAGTTTTCGCCGGATTTCAATTCATAAAATTTTGGTTTACTGGCTAGACGTTTCTCGTCAATGTTTTTAGCTTCTTTTCGCTGCCTCTTCAATTCCTCGCGCCATTCTCTCTCGTCCTCTGAGCTGCTAGATTCTTCCTCTTCGCTCGGCCGGCCTTCGGGTTCCTAAGAAAATATATGCTATAGTTGATTAACAGTCATTGACAGTGTACCCTTATGACTTATTTTCACGAGGATCAGAATTCGAGAAAATCGTAAAAGCGGTCAGTCGAATTTTCGAGGGCAAAGTTTGCGCAAGAAAATTGTCGCGAAGAGTGCAAAGTAAAAAGTTTACTCCAGTCTAAGAAATACAAGAACACGTGTATAACACGTGACAGAAAGAAAAATGAAAGAAAAGAAAAGACACTAAGCTATACACTTGTCCGTTTGAATCACTATGACGAACGAACCAAACAACCAAAAAATGAACGAACAAAGAAGGACCCAATGAACCAAACAAAGAACAAACGAACCAACCAACAAATAAGCGAACAAACGAACCAATCAACCACGGAAACAACGAACCAACGAACGAACGGATGGGTAGACGAACTAACGAACCAACAGACGAACCCATGGACGAAACGGTCAACAGAGGTACGAATAAATAAACCAGGGAAGAACACTTCAGCTATCTTTCCTGAACTTTGTAAAACTGAGCTGAACAACTGTTTAAAACGAGTACGACGAGTTATCCGAGACCCTTCGTGCTACAATCTGAAGTGGAAAAAGAAAGATAGATACTTTTGGCATAATTGATCTTAGCAGTAATATGAATTGCAGGACATATTGGTGTGTTAAATATGAATCTATGTCTTAGCCAGTCAAGATTCTACCTGTAGTTCAACTTCCGATTGGTGTGCAAAAGTAGGTGGGTTCGCACCCGTCAGGAACTTGGATTTTTTTTTTTTGGGTTAGTCTTAACATCGCAAAAATCTGAATACAGCTACGATCGAGTTTGACTTTCTTTTTATGACAAAAAGAGATGCTCAACTCTCTTACATTCGACCAAAGGTGCTAAAATGTTTAGAACTTACCTCAATTTCATCAAATTGTTCCAGCAAGGTCTCCTTGTCCTTCTGCCGTTTCCGTCTTTCTCTCTCGTGTTTGGACACAACTGGATGAAGAAGCTTGTATTCCTAAAGAACAAAAATAGGACTTGTTTAATGCTTTCATAAAAAGACACTATTAGACAAGAGAACCACGTCACAGGTAACTTTTTCTTACCCGACCACGACCCATTCCTACACAATGAATGTTTAACCAAAATGTCATGAGATTGGCAACGACTTCACCAGAGTAAAGCAACTACCACGACTGTATTTGTCAGACGGCTTGTATAAGGTATAACCAGTTCGTTCCAGGCCCTACCTCGCTTTCCTCGTCCACCTGGAAGTCTGGGTTGGAGAACATAGCAGAGAATCTGTTATCTTCCAAAGGATTGCTGACGTCAGAAGTCTGAAAAACAACAGCTACGCTGATTAGTACAGTAAAACTGTAGCATGGAAGGAAATAATTTGGGTTCTTCGCATACTAAGAAACTTTAACTTCAGGACCAATTTATAATTTTTTCGCAAAACGTGCCTTTCCAGTTATTAGGGCCTTTCAGCAAACGACAACGGCAACGCAAGGAAAACGTCATTTAAATTGTGTATTTCGGTTCTTTTTATTCTACTTCGCAATTATTCCAACTCGTTTAACTTGTCTAATAATATACATGAAAAAATTACTCGATTCTGATTGGCTGAGAGCAGTGCAGTTCAGTTGTAACACCAGTGCAAAAAGTGTAACACCAGTGCAAATTACACATCGACATTCTGGATTATGATTATTAAACGAACCGCTTTGAGTTCGTAGCATTATCAGCTGATCTTCATCAGCCAATCAGTAAATAAAGTGTCAAATCCGCGTCAAATGCTCACTTCCTGTCTGCAGTAAGATCTTCCGGCACTTCCTCCACGTGAATTTTTTGATGTTTATATTATTAATAAGTAATCATACGGTTTTTCTCGTTCAATTTGGAATTAATTTGCACTTGTGAGTTTTTCAAAAAGCTGAAATTGCACTCGCCGAAGCGGCTCGTGAAATTTCAGCTTTTTGAAAAACTCACTTGTGCAAATTAATTCCAAATTGAACTCGAAACCGTATGATTACCTATACTAATGTGGCCGAAATATCCGGGAACTGAATTCGTAGGGACGGCTCTCAAGTTCAGGTAGATGGAAAGAGAAACTCACCGTCCTGTGTTCCCGTTCTCCAAAAACCCTTAAAACTGGTCATTTCACGTTGTTGTTTTGCAGAGGATGGAAAAGAAACGTACCAGAATGTATAACGCACGTGCAGAGTTATTTTGTTTGTTTTCGCTTACTAAAGCTTGTTCTTTTTTGACGTTCTCGTTGCTGTCGCCGTCGTGGTTGCTTAAACTCGTTAATGTCGATACAGCCGAGTGCGGCAAGCGCAGGAAATCAGGCCACAGCTGCCAAGCGCGGGAAAACGTGCAACTGGTATCAAACGCGGTAAACATGTATCTGCAAGAGCACCCAACACGCTTATGAGTGGCTGACTAGACAACACCACCGCCTATGATTATTTCATGTATTCACTCTCACTTGAACCACTGCCTTTAATAGCTAAACCCACGAAAACGAGAAAGAGAGTCGCAAAGGGTTGAAGGACGCGACTTGCACGACACTTTCATTCAACTCTGAGGACGAGAGTCGTCGAGAGTTGACGCGTAATCTTACTGTGAAAAAGATATGTCAAGAAGAATAGGTTTAAGGACGTTCGCGCGAAAAACTTCTACAATACAGATTTTTTTCATACTTTGGCTACACTCACATAATGAGTTACCTATGTCAGAATTGGAAAAAAATTGGGGGTCACCGACTTCGTTTTCGAAATAAAGCGCGTCAAAAACTACCCCAATTTTGACAAATCGGCCCTCGTAAGTCGACATGGCCTCAGTGCTTGTTAGTTGAAAAATATTAAAAATGATTCGCTGTAGACCCACTTTCTTAGCCAAATTTTACTTAAGTGGGTCTGTTAAGTAAATAATTTGAACCGGTGTCATCCTTTTAGTTAAATTCAACCTCTAAGATCGACTTTAACGAACACCGTGCAGCTTCAATAATAGTAGAATTCGATGATGCGAGGGCAGAAAAGTTGAAAAAAATCAAACTTCTGCAATACAGATTTTCTTTAATTTTTCACAAAACGTAGATAATCGACAAAGAAAGTGATCTATCAAAAGAAAATATGGGGTCACCGAACATTTAAGAGAGTTAAACCCGTGCATAGATATTAAAGTGCCCACTAGCGCTATATATCTCCACGTTTCTTCAACAGCGCGCGCGCTCAATGCATGACGTGGCATGACATCACGAAGTGAATTGCGTGCGCAGTAAGGATGCGCAGAAACAATTGGCGCGAACGTCCTTAATCGATGAGCGCGCACGAAAGTCGTCAAGAGTCGCCAAGAGCGCAAGAGAGTTTCCGACCAAACGAAAGCCAAACTTTGAGCTTTGGTGAACTCCTTTTCTTATTTGCTCCGGACTTGTTCACAAGAGTCCACTGCACGAGCTTAAGAGGCTCAGAAAGCGCAGTAACCAAATAATTTGTATAACTGTCAATGAAAAGCAATAAAATGCTCTAAAAATAATGGAAAATTTATAAATATGATAAAGAAATATGTATATACCTTTTTCTTCGCGTCTTTTTTCTCCTCAATCAATTTCTCAGCTAGGCTTCTGTTCACTTTGGGGAGTTTCTAGTATGAAAAGAACGAAGATGAAAATATATTTTTAAAAATGACGGCTTCCACGAGTTTTGTTCCCCCTCATTTAGAGATCTGGTTTGCACTGTATCTCTTTCTCTACACTCAAGATAACTTGACAGTATAAAACATGTTCGGCCGTACCTTCAGCCTGACTCGGTTGGCGCGCTCCTCTTCAATCTTGTCCTGGATTCGTTTCTTTCGATATTCTTCAAACGCAAAAGGTTCTGCTATAGATTTAGCCTGGAAAGAAATTCAATAGAAAAAAGTCTGATAAGCGCAATGTAGTTCTTTCTCACAACAAGTTAACAATAACGGCAAGCCTGCAGCTATTCACAGAAGCATTTTCGTTGGCCGCCTCGCAAGAACAGTAGAACATAACGTAAATGATTCCTCCTGTCCTCTTTCCTGTATATTATACACAGTTTAACACGCAACTACATGTATTTTCCTTTCACGGTCTACATCATCGAAAAATGGAGACGAAAGTAGGCGGAAGAGATTCGTCTCTAAATGCATTTTCGTTAAATGGGTAATAGCAAAAGACGTGCGTGGGTTTGCGTTGTTCGCTTGACCTGCACTGTAATGCCACTCAAACAAGTACATCTAGTATGGGGATTCCTAAGTTGTAGTTGTACGTCTCGCAGTTGTACAACTCCAAAAATTCACTCAGCCTGATGATTAATAAGAGAATATATTACTGGTGTTTCTTGCGTACTTCTTTTGGTTCGTTGCGTATCTTTTTTAGAGGGACACTATACAGTTCACGTACATGTGACGTGATCATGGCTAATCATTTTTCTTTCCGTCTACAGTGTAATAAGTGCTGAAACTTGCTAACATGCGGGTGATATTCAGAACAGATTATCCCAGAAGCTCCACTTTTCAATTTTCCCGGTATACAGACAGTGTATGGTTAGTCGCACCAGCCTACATATATATTATTAACTCGATCAGCATATGGTTACCTTGTGGTAAAGGCGAATGTCTATAAAATATCCATGCATGTAGGCCCGCAATAAGTTTGTACCCATCAAATGTAACAGTCCTAAACAAAAATAGAAAAAACACAGCCTGAAAGGCTTAGATTTAAACGACTGACTACAGACCCAAAACGGTGCAGGTTATGATAACGTCAGTTGAGAAATAAACAAGACACTATACATGCTGTGATTGGACGAAAACTGTCCACTATGATTCTGTGCTAAGAGAAAAATGAAATATTTTAATCACAAAATTATAAACTCTCTAGAAAGAGCGGTTGACACCCTCCTTTAACAGCTTTTCTTGTTCACCAGCATCTCTCAATCTTACACTTGAATCAAGATATCTCGGTAGAAACTCGGAAACAATTGCTACTCTTAAATAATGGGCAACTGCTCTCTACAACAGCTTTACGCTACCTAAACTCTCCAGTTCTTGCTTGGTCACAAACTTGTAGTCATCATACACTATAGAGAAAAGTTTAGAAAGCTGTGAAATTTAAGAGTTCTGATAAGAACATAACAGTAAGAAAAATAAAAAAGGGGAGTGACAATCAGATGAATGCAACTGGAACAACAGCATGGAAGTTTCATCACATTATTAGTGTACATGTACATGTTGTCAACCTTCATCCCTAACTATTTCCACAGACCATTCTGTGATGACTAAACAAACGCCAATTCTTTCCGCAAATACTACTAGTTCATGAGGAGCGTGAGAAATAAAGGTTTGTGCAGTGGACCTACATGTAAGTTCCAGAGGAAAAAACATGATAATATCCCAATAATTAGCTTGCGAACGCTTGTGGAGTCCGATTGTTTTACATCACCAGTACTTAGTGTTTCTTTCTGTACATGTCAGCAGCGTGAAACAACAACCGGAAATCCGTCTGCGTTGCAGGCTACCCACTAGTTGAAGTTTTACTTTGCTTTCAACACCTGTTTGCTTGCCAATCGGTTGACAAGTGGGTAAGGAGAAATTAGACGTTGATCAAATCAAGTTCACTCACCAGTTGGCTGTTGATCTTCCTCTAGCTCCTCTGTCAAGTTGTCCAGGAATGAGCACCATCTTGGAGCTGGACCTAGGGACTGAGAAAGGAGAAAAAAGAATAACTACAACCAGTGACACAAGTCGTTGAAACACCCTCCCCTCCTTCCCCTATTCAATGTTGCATCGTGTTGTGAGCGCTTGTCTTCATCAATTTGGTTGAAACTTTTTTCCAACATTGCCCAGTGGGAGAGGGAGGGAGACACAATTGTACCGACAGTGTTTCAACAAAGTGACACTGATTGTAGGTTATTCAAATAAACGCTCCCTTCAAATTATAACTCTCTTTAAACATCAGAAAAGAAATGAGGGATTGTATGCCTGGGTCTGTCTACGATATAGCAATGTCTGTATCACATATTCAGTTTTAAGTGAGGAGAAGGCGGGGGGGGGGGGGGATTTCCTTGACAAGTCCCACACAAGCGTGCTCTGGGTAGCTTGCGACCACATAATATGGGCCACTATGGTCATGTTGGTAGTGCGGGCATTACCCCTTGATCTACTGACCAAATGAAATAAATAGTGATATTATGGACAGCTGTTTTCGGCCTTATCGCTCAGGCACAGGATTACCACAATAAGAAATCATGTGCGGCGCTTGTGGGTCGTCACTTATGACTCCCACAGTTGTCTCACTTTGTCTTTCTTGGTGGTTCCCACTTGTGGGTAATGTCAACAATATCAATACACATGTAAATAACACTTACTGGGATGTAGTAAACCAGCATTTTGGGGGATTCAGTTGCCATGAACAACAAACCTAATAAAAAAGAGAACATCAAAATGAACAAAAAAAAACAACAATTAAATAACTCTTGGTAAGCAAAATTAACTACTTTATCACAAGTGTGGACCTACAAAGATTACATTCCCTGATGACGAGTCCACTGTGGAAGTCAAACCCATGAACTTCCCCACACCGGTGGGGTGCTCAAATTACCACTGATCTACATGCATAGAAAGACTCTTCTCTCACTACCTACTGAAATACAAACTTTGTCATAAAAATTATGCTAATCGATACTACCTGTATAACCCAAAGGTAAAATTTTTAATCTCCCACTTCTACTGAGAGAAGTGTATAAAAATCAAAAAAAGAAAATCACTATGCTGATATCATGACTAATCCTACCTGACTCAGGATATATGCACAGGTCATTGATGTCCGTAGATGGTTCAATTGACGTGAATGGTTTTCCCTGTCAAACAAACACAAGGGATGTGCATAGAATTCTAGTGAATAGATGACATCCTTAATTGTGACACAGCCAGAAACAACAAAAAATGTAGGCAAAAAATTAAACCATTAACATTATTCTTTAGTCGACTTCTGTTGTCATGCAAACACCGTGATGACTCTAATTTGGTGCCCATGATAGCAAGAATGTGTTACGTGTATACATGTACACTGTTGCATGGAGGGGAAATGGGGGCATTTTTGAGTGAAGTGACAATTAATGAGGAAGAACACAGCTACAAACAAGGAAAATTCAAGGAAAAATGAGAAATATCAGAAACAAATCAGAAACAAATACACATTCCACAGAAGATCTAACACTTACAAGCATTAAAACAAAATTATGTAGAACATGCAATTGATAAGTTTCTTTTTCCAGAAAATTCTAAACTCAGGGTACAGCTTATCTGCCGTTGTTTACAGTTCCACTCACTGTTTCTCTGTCCCATATTTTGAGAATCTTAGAATCAGCAGACAGCACAACATCAAGCTTGTCTTGGAAAGCAATGCTCTTGATTGGCAAACCATATTGGTGATCTTTAACCAACAAAGGTTTGTTGGAACGAAGATCATACAACAAGACCTGAACAGGTGAAAATAAAACTAAGTTAGAATGGATATACATGTGCAAACCCACAAGGTTTGATTGAATAAGCAATAATATTATAATAACGGTGATGTGAAGATCATACAGGCATGCAATAAAACTTGGTGGAAAGGAGATTGTTAAGAAAATACCTGACAAAAAAAGATCCCAAGTGTTAAACACATCCAAAGTTATTTTGACTATTTTAAAAGCCTTAAAGCCCTTATAGTGATGAACAGGAAATTTCTCTTTACATTATAACTATTTGGTCAAACATTTGAGTGATGAGAATAAAGGAGGTGATCACCACAGATATGACTTCTTGATGTTTAAACAAATTCTCCTTACTAGTATCATAAGAAATGTATGGAGAACAGAAAGGAGAATAAATTATGCATGTTCATATTCAGGGCTTAAACGGTTAATGAAGATGAGGCAGAATAGCTGATATTGTGCCTACAGATCAGTTTATGCTGTTTATTGGCTATAATTACCATGGAGTTTATTTTTCAAGTAAATGTATTGGGTTTTTCCTGGCTGACTGTCTGCTCTAAGGTGGTGTATGCATACTGTTATATGGGCTAATTCACTAAAATTAGCTTTGCAGACAACATGTAGCTCATGCTACTTGTGTTAATGGTATACTGTAGTCTTGCTTACCCCATCACACCTACAACATTGTTGTCACTAATCCACAAAGTATAAAAAAATAATGTTGTAGGATTTGAAACATGTTTTAAAAACCTAGAATAATCACATTCACAGACAATAAAAATAATAATAACAATAATAATAATAATAATAATAATAATAACAATAATAGAACATTAATTTTATATATCGCACACATCCACTAATTGCTCGAGGCACTTCACAATGTTGAAGGACTTTTAAAGTGGTGCTATGATCAAAAAATCACTTTAATTTTTTCTTCGGATTTCGAAACTATGTTTGTTAAACACTCCCCAAGCGAAATTATAAGCCTTAATTTTGAGAAGAAGACCGTTAATTTCAACTGCACTTTTCCGTTTTAATGGTCCGCCATTATTACACCAGAAAGGATACAATGACGTCATACACTCAAGAGTAGACTTTCTCAAACGTCCTTCGCTTCTCATTTCCGGTTCCGGTGGTAGGACTTTTGTCACTTGCAGCGCGCCAAATCTACAGGAGGAATTTTCCTCCTATGGATCTTATCCAATCAGAAACAGTCTTACTGACGCGCCGTCAATCAAACTTGCTCACGCCACATGAAACGTGAGTACGTGACTGAGCTGTTTTGATCAAACTTTGTCGAGAGACTTCTTTTGATCGCTCCGTGTTCACAGTCTATTACACATGGCCTGAATTCAACTGCAAAACCGAGTATAGTGACTATAGGAATCAAGTCTTTATTGTTTTAGTTATGCTTAAAAGAAAATCATTTGCGACTTGTCTCAAGTCGAGTTAGATTTTTCGCACAAATCCGTAGAAAACAATATTCAACTCGCCGGTAATTTTAAATCTTAGCTTATGCTTAAGCTCATACATAAAGTTTAAGGATACTTTAGTTTTCGCAAACCCAAAACCTAAACTTTCAGGACCGAAAAAAACAAACAAACAAAAAAAAACACTAGAGTGAGATTAGAAGCGTAGAACTCAGCTTAGCAAAAATCTACACGATACGTAGTTTGTCGCTTGAAGTTGAAAAATTTGTTCACTTCTCATTTCCGATGGCGCTTCACGCTCTCGCGCTTTGAAAACAAAATTCCTGAGCTCGACCTGTGGGCAAGGCTAAATTTGTCCTATTTAAAATAAGTTCGCTCTGATCATCGTAACATTTATGCTTTATTCATTTACAATTTCGATAGATTTTGTTGGAATCGCCGTGGAGTAAATAAAGCTCGTCGCTTCGATGTTGACACTTTTTCGGGTTGGGCCGTCGATTTGTTTTTCATCTGACAGTTTAGTCAGACACTTCACACACGTAGAACCAAGCTTTTCTCTTGTCTCTGACAAAATTTCCCTCAACTTAAAAACCCTCTTTGCAAGGGTTCGGTTTCGATCCGAGCAGTTTCGGCAAATATAATCTAGAAGCGATTCTCCACTTGCGCTGCCAACACACGTCCAAGAAGAAGTTTCAAATTTTGAGAAGTCTTCGTCTTCTGCGAACCTGTCAAGAATCTTCTCATTAGCGCAAGGTTGTCAACTAATTCACTGCATTGTTGCCAAATATTTTCGGCAACAGCAACATGAACAAACGTTTTGGTTGGAATACCTACTAAACTTTCCGTTACACGAAAAGTGTTTGACAGATCCGCCCAAGAGACACGACTGACACGGTACCAAAAATAGTTCCCGCCAAAATGACGTCACTTGATGCGATTTCCTGCAAGAGAAACAAGTCGAGCTCCCGCTCCCTCGCGCTCGGTTTTTTGGGGTTTCACGCTTCCAAAAAAAAAAAAACCTCTGAGCTCGACTTGTGGGCAAGTCTAACTCAAGAGCTGTAGAATGTAGTGTGTGAACGCGGCTTACAAATTATGCAAAACACGAGTTTGAGAGTGTGAAAGCTCAAAACTCCCGTGCTGCATACTAAATAAGGCACTTTCACACACACTGCATTCTAAAACTTGTGTGTGAATGATGTCATTCTGTCCTTTCTGGTGTAATAATGGCGGACTATTCAATCGGAAAATTGCAGTTTAAATAAACAGTCTTCTTGTCGAAATTAAGGCTTAAAATTTCGCTTGAGGAGTGTTTAGTAAACAAAGTTTCGAAATTCGAAGAAAAAATAAAAGTGATTTTTTGATCGTAGTACCACTTTAAAGGATGGGACAATAAAAATGAGGCAAGCAGTGCAAACTACCAACGACAGATGTAGCAATAGTGGTAAGCAAAAGACATAACTTCTAAATTGGCCCATACAGAGGTAAGGATCAATGTTCAGTACTGAGGCATACTGTGTAAGGACCATGAGAAAAGGTTTGACACTACAGGCTGCTTAACAATCATGCTGTGCCCAGCAGCCTTCATTATTTGCTTTAACCAATGTTATTTTTATTAATAACTTACGTGTCCCGTGCTAGTCCCTAAACCCATGGTCAGTCCATCCCTAAACAGCAGCGCTGTAACAGCTGGAACATTGTCTAAACTAAAACAAAGAAACTTTTGGTTACAACATACTGTAAGGTTGTGAAGTAAGACAAATTTGGACAGTTTCAGCCAAAAGAAGCCACCGGACTGTATTTGCAGACACCACCAGCAAATTGATAAAAATAAAGTTAAACATACAGCAGGGCCAGATTTTCAAAGCCCTTCTATGTATGTTAACGTACAGGTATGTGACATGAATATTACTTTATTGCTGAAAAACAATAGCCACTACACTTAGGATTATCTTAAATTAGGTCAGCTGCATAAATCTGATCCTAGCTTATCTTCCAGTTAAGCCAAGATTTCAGTACCTCTGGTAGTCAAGTCCACTCAGTCCAATATCTAATACACCAACTCGGCTACGAGATCTAGGATCCCAACATTCTACATGGCCCTGAGAAAATAAATAAACAGCAATAAAAGCAATGGATGATCAGTATACATAGCAGACAGAGTGCTTTGAATGTATATGTAATGCACATATTGCACAGTCATGCAGTTTAGCACTGAGGAAGGGGAAGTTGCAGATCTGAAGAATTTGATCAGTTGCTCCATACCCACCCCCAAGGAAATGTACTGTCAATATATGACCAGTACATATTTACAGTACATGTAAAAAGGATCGTGCATACATGAACTATCAACCATTGCAGAGGATTTGGCCAATATTTGGGGTTGCACAGTGAGGATTCTAAACAAGATTCTTCACAAAAGAGTAAATACCCAACATCTACCAGAGAACATAGTTATTATGCTCCTAAGGGTATGTTAGGATACAAGTATGTTAGGGTATATTCAGGGATTATAATAGTAGAAGCACAACAACAACCAGGAGCAGAAAAGAGAAGAGAGGCCTCCCAAGGGGTAAAAGCGACAAGCGACACAGCCCTGAAAACTGGTGACATGGGACTTTCTAAACACCAACAAGTGACTCAACTGAACCGGCAAAATACGATAGCGACACAATAAGCACTATAGATAGACAGCAACATCACGAAAGTGTGTATTTTACCAATAAAAGATAATAATAAGAGCCTATCTGATTGGTGCTTCAGTGCAGCCAGTCAAAATTAGGACTGGTAACAACCTTAACTGCTTGCACGACTTCGAGGGTTCCGTAAATTGGTGACCTTTGATGCATTGTATCCAGACTGAGACCAGACGATCAGATTTTTTTTCTGTTTGTCTGTTAAATGTGAAGCTTCATTTATGGTCTGTATATTACCTAAAGGTTGACACACACGAGGGGACTAGTCCCTGCAACTGGTCCCTGCGACTAGTCCTGGGGACCAAGTCCCTTCGTGTGAACTACCCATTTTAATTTGGTCCCTGTTGAATTCATGGGACCAGTCCCGGGGACTAGTCCCACAAACTATGCTTGGACCCTTCGTGTGAACTGTTCGTGGGACAAGTCCCTGTGACCAAATAATCATTGGATCTTCTACTTTTTTTTTCCAGTTGACCTTCTCTGTATCGGGAGTCTTGATTGAACAGTTGTCTTTTTACGCTTCTGTACCAGTGTACGGGAGTTTTTACGGACCCCCACCCCCATAGTTTGCGACAGTCAAATGTATAACCAAATATATGGTCATGAGCACGTGAAGTGACGCTCTCGGAAACTGGAGAGACGATGCAGCGAGTTGAACTGTGAGCATACTGTGAGTTATTTAGTGAGTTTTAGCTGCAGAATAAACCTGAAAACTAGTGAGTTCTGTGTACCGTTGTTGAACGGCTCACTTTTGGTGCCGGGACCAGGATACAAACGACCAGGATCAAAACAACCGGGCTAAACAAGAAGCAAAACAAACATGAGCGACGGCGAAGGGGAAACCAGCCCCAGCGAAGACGAACAACGTCTCGTTCGAGAGATTGACAAAGAAATTAACAAGCTGAAATACTTCTTGGAGGAGACAGGAGAACTAATTGAACTCGGGGACTTTGCTGAGATGGATATCGCCAACAAACGAGCCGAGAAAATTATCGCGAAACTATCGGATCTTATTTCACAGACAGAAGAGTTGAAAATCGAGCGAGGAGTGACATCTCGTTCTGTGAGACAGTGGAAGAAAGACACCAAATCCAAATATGCAGCGTTTGTTATCGACAAGGAGAGGCTTGGAAAGTGTCTGAGCGAAAGAGAAGAGGAAATTGAGCGGCGAAAAGAAGATTCGAAACGGGAACAACAGATGGAGGACGAGCGGCGACTATGCGAGCTCCGTGAAAGACAACAGAACCACGAGCGTGAGTTATGGAAGGAAAAGCTCGAAGCAGAATTGCGGGTAGCGGAGAAGAAATTAGAAATGGAGAAAACCGCCGTTTCCAGTACGACTAAACTGCCGAAACTTAAGATGACACCGTTCAAAGGTACTGCTGGCGACTGGGTGAGATTTGAAAACATGTTCCTAACTCAAGTTGATGCCAAGTCAATTTCTGACGAAGAGAAATTCGGCTATCTGCTAGAATCTGTCGGGCCGAAGGTGAGAGACCGAATTGCAAACCTGAAACCTGGCAGTATGGGTTATAAGACGGCATGGGAACGACTTAAAAAAGAATTCGGTCAAACTAAAGTCCTCATCAATACTCACATAGACGAAATTATCAACCTACCTCTGGTCAAAGGAACGAATTATTTCAAAATACAAGAGTTTTACGAGAGACTGAGTAATAACTATGACGCTCTCCAAACCCTTGAAGGAGCTGAGAAATTACAAGGGTTTGTAATGAATACGATCAACAAACTGCCGCACGTCAAACCAGACCTAGTACGAGTTGATGAGAATTGGGAGGAGTGGTCTATGGAACATTTAATTGACGCTTTGCAAAAGTGGCTCAGGAGAAATCACGTAGAAAACAGCAAATGTGAGAAACACCTCTTCACACAGAAGCCAAGAGATAATCGGTCACCTTATTGCCTTTTCTGCCGAAAGCATGATCACTGGAGTGGAAACTGTACCGTGGTAACAGGGTTGGCGAACAGGAAGAAGTTCTTTGTGGATCACAATTTATGCTTTAACTGTGGGCGTGCAAACCACAGGGCAGACCAGTGCCAGAGGCGTGGGTGCCTTAAGTGCAAACACAAGCATCATACTAGCATATGCGACAGAGAAGAGAGAGAAAGCAGCAGTGCGAATGGGGTTTCGCTGACTGGCTACACTAATTATGCAGAAGAGAGAGTACTACCCGCCATAATTCCTGTGAGCATCGAAGGACAGGTTCTTTGGGCCTACCTGGACACAGGATCTGCACGCAATTTTATCTCTCGTGAAGCAGTCAAGATGTTAAAGTTGAAGCCAACTCGTCATGAGACCCGTGAAATTTTGACGGTCAATGGAACCAAAGTCCAGTCCATGCCAATCTTTGACACCCGCATTGAATCGCTGGACGGAAAATCATGTGAAGAAATTGAATTCACTGGCTCAAAGTTAGTGGACTTTACCACAGTGAGAAGGCCAGACATGAACCAGCTGAAACTGAAGTACTCGCATACACAAGACAAGAGGTTCTACATGACATCTACGGGAGAACACCAGATACATCTCATTCTTGGAGATAGCATTTACAGCAGAATAAGGACGGAGAGAGTGTTCAAAGGGAAGCGAGGAGACCCCCTAGTGGAAGAGACATCGTTTGGTTGGGTGGTTCATGGTGGAGATGAATATGGGAGTGGCAGCACCTGCATGTACTTGAGAGAGGTTAATGACTATGAGAAACTTTACAGTTTAGATGTACTGGGGGTTGAGGATCGGGGTGAGAATGACCAGTTGGACGTCCTGCGTGACTTCAAGGAGAGTGTAGTGAGAAGAGAGGATGGAAGGTATGAGGTCAGTTTTCCATGGATTCCTGGAACAATGTTATTGAACACAAATGAGACACTTAGCAGAAAGCGTCTTGAGAATGTGGAGAGAAAATTGTTGAGAAATGAGAAGTTGAGAGAAGAATATGGTGGCATCATCGAAGAGCAGCTCAAAGCAGGCGTAATAGAAGAAGCTCCTCAGAATCCAACCGGAGCATGAGTATTCTACATGCCACATAAACCAGTTGTAAAGCAAAGTGCAGTTACCACGAAGGTTCGCATGGTGTTTGACGCGAGTGCTAAGCCACACCCATTAGCCAACAGCATCAATGACTGCATGTTTACTGGGCCCCCATTACAGCCACTCCTCTGGGACATAATGGTTAGAGCGCGAATGTCCACAAATCTACTTCTGGGTGACATTGAGAAGGCGTTTCTGCAGATTAGTGTGAAAGAGGAAGACAGAGATTCATTCAGATTCCTGTTCAATGTCAAGGGAGAAGAGAAGCATCTAAGATTTACACGTGTACCATTTGGAGTTGAAGCGAGCCCCTTCTTATTGGGAGCCACTCTGCAGCATCACTTTGAACAGCAAGGGCCAGAGTTCTCAGATACCGTGAGCGCACTCAAGGAGAACACTTATGTTGACAATCTAATGCAAACGGGAGGCGATAATGAGAAGCTTGTGCAGTTCAAAGAAGAGAGCACTGTCATACTTGAGTCGGCTAAGTTTCCAGTTCATAAGTGGGAATCGAATGTTAAAAGTCTTGAGAGTGAAAGCATGCCAAACCCTAGCAAGATTCTAGGACATACATGGAACAAAGAAGATGATACATTGGAGCTGCCTGCAAAGCCTTTCCCACACGATCAGCCAGTGACTAAACGAACTATCCTCAGTTACTTAGGAACTGTGTATGACCCACTCGGGATAAACTCACCCACTATGGCTGAAGGAAAGCACATCTACCGTGAGACTTGTGATGAAAAGAAGGGTTGGAATGCAGAAGTTTCTACTCATTTGAAGAATCGATGGCTCAAGTGGACAAAGCAGCTTAAAGATGTCAGAATTCCTAGAAGTGTTGCTACCTCAACTGGAGAGATGGAAGCAGTCCGTTTGCATATTTTCGCAGATGCAAGCATTCTAGCATGCTGTGCAGTGGCTATTGCGGTTGTGGAGCAGGTGACAGGTGTGGCTAAAGGGCTGCTCACATCAAAATCACGAATCTCAAAGAGAAACACTTCAATAGCTAGACTGGAGCTTGTGAGCGGTCATATGGCAGCGAATATGGCGAAGAACCTTAGCACTGCTCTTCAGCGATGGCCCATCAAATCTACCACCATTTGGATGGACAGCATGGTGGCGTTGTATTGGATAACCAATCCTGGGAAAGGTTGGAAGGTGTTTGTGGCAAATAGAGTGAAGAAGATAGCAGAAACCACTGGTCCAATCAACATCACTTGGAAGTACTGCCCATCAGAAATGAATCTAGCAGACCTTGGAAGTAGAGGGGCGACGATTGTGAAGATGGAGAAAGGAAACTGGTTTACTGGTCCAGATTGGCTCTTGGATGAGAGACAGTGGCCACAGCAGCCAAGGCTGAACAACAACAAAGAGACAGATGAGGAGTTCAAGGCCACCCAAGAGGCAGTTCTTCGCACAGATGAGCACAAGTTGGATGAGTGGGATGCATTGCTCGAGAGAAGTACCTACTGGCGGACATTGAGAGTAACAGCATGGGTTTTGAGGTTCGTCAGCAATTGCAAGGCGAGAAGAAACAAGTTAAAGAAAACAGCAGGGCCGTTAGTAACCGAGGAAATCACGACTGCGAGAAACTGCTGGGTAAAGCGAGTCCAGAAAGCAGACGAAGCATGTCTACAATCGCCGGGATGGAAGTTGGTCAGAGATGAACATACAGGTGTTCTCAAGTGTGAAGGCAGAATTAAAGGATACAGGCCAACGTACCTTCCTGGAGGACCATTTGCTGAGAAGCTTATTGTTCACACACACAATCAGGTCATGCATCTTGGAACTGCGAACACAATGGCAAGTGTGAGAGAGAACTGGTGGATACCGAAGTTGAGAGCCAAAGTTAAGAAAGTTATCAAGAAGTGCAATGTTTGCAAAGTGTTCTCCACCAGACCATACGGAGTGCCGTCGACAAGTGCTTTGCCAGAATACAGAACAGAGGGGAGCAGGCCATTCGAAGTGACCGGAGTAGACTTTGCCGGACCTTTTAGTTACAAGGTTGGCAAAAAGGAACAAGGAAAGTGCTACCTTATTATTTTCACATGTGCAAGCTCCAGAGCAGTCCATTTAGAAGTAACAAGGACCCAAACAGCAGACGAATTCAAGCAGAAACTCAATGCATTTATCTCACGTCGAACAAGACCTCGCATCATCATCTCAGACAATGCGAAAGTATTCAAGACTACAGCAGATTGGATCAAGACCATCAGGAAAAGTGAGAAGCTGCAGGATTATCTAGCACGTGAGAACATTCGTTGGCAGTTTAACCTTGCAAAATCGCCCTGGTGGGGAGGATTCTATGAGAGATTGATCAAGGAGATCAAGAAGGCGATGCACAAGACCTTAGGACGGTCACATCTTTCCTATGAAGCATTTGAATCAGTCATCATGGATGTTGAAAGAAATCTTAACAATCGACCCCTGACGTATGTTGAAACAGAGGGAGGAGAGGAAGAAGTGCTGACGCCGAACGTGATCCTGTGGGGGCGAGATGCATATCCAGTAGAGGACATTGAAAATTCTGAAGCAGAGAAGCTCACGAAGATGAGCAAGCGATTGGAAGATGCCAAGGCCCATGTGTGGAAACGCTGGAAGAGAGAGTATGTCCACAGCCTAATGGAAAGCCACAGGCTGAACAAGGAAACCGCAACCACACCTAAAGTGGGAGAAATTGTACTAGTTGTTGGAGATGAGAAGAATCGCAGCGAATGGAAGAAAGGAAAGGTGGTGCGTCTTGTACAAGGCAAAGACGGAGTTGTGAGAGGTGTGACGTTGTTCCGTAAAGGACACACCATTGAGCGACCACTTCAGCTAGTTTGCCCTTTGGAAATCCGAGCAGTGGAAAATACTGATGAGCCTCAGGAGGGGAGGAGACAACAAGTTGACTTAAGAAGCCAGAGACCAAGAAGAACTGCAGCTCAGAGGGCTGCCAAGAGAATTGGAGAACAGATGCATGCAGAGGAGGAGGATTGATAAACTGGACTATTGTTGATAAAGCGGACTGTCACTGTGTAAAGCGGACTGTCGTCGAGCAAACCGGACTATTGTTGATAAAGCGGACTGTCACTGTGTAAACCGGACTGTCGTCGAGCAAACCGGACTGTTGTTGATAAAGCAGACTGTCATTGTGTAAACCGGACTGTTGTCAAGTAAATCGGACTGTCATTAAGTATACGGAACTGTCGTGAAGCAAATCGAACTGTCTTTGAGTAACATGATTGTAAAAATTGAGCTACAATTTTTAGGGGAGTTGTGTACGGGAGTTTTTACGGACCCCCACCCCCATAGTTTGCGACAATCAAATGTATAACCAAATATGGTCATGAGCACGTGTAGTGACGCTCTCGGAAACTGGAGAGACGATGCAGCGAGTTGAACTGTGAGCATACTGCGAGTTATTTAGTGAGTTTTAGCTGCGGAATAAACCTGAAAACTAGTGAGTTCTGTGTACCGTTGTTGAACGGCTCACCAGCAATATAGGACACTGGAGAAAAAAACGTTATCGAAATTGCAAATGACAAACACTGATAGACCGCACGAGGTATGAACCAGTTTGCAGTTGATTTATTTTAATGTTTTGTGGTTAATCTAGTAAATTCGGTTTCACTGTTGAGGATCCCTTTATTTTTCGTCTCCACATTTCGGCGAATTTCACTTAAAGCACCCTAAATTTGGTAGCTTTTTAAGTTGCTCACAGCAACAAAATAATTGACCGATTTTCAGGATCTCAGCCAGTATCTAGGCTATCAACATAGTTGTTCTTTTTGACACAAGAAATTATTAGACTTGAATTTACAGCAATTAAACCACACTTTGACTTGCCCCTCAGAGTGCTGAAAATTGCATTCCCGAAGTACAAATTTTCAAAATTTCCCAGGGGAGCATGCCCCCGGTCTCCCCTAGATACTCCCGCCTCCGGCGGGCATCTATTTGTTGGCAAACTCTTCCTTTCAAAATCGCTGTCTCTACACTCTACAGGGTCTCATGTTTTAGAGTTTCTAAGTGTTAGAAGAATATTTGTCGTCCCAAAAGATTTGTAAATTTGATTTTCTTTTGAGAGTAATAAAAGACAAAGATCTTGAGCCCAGTTTCTTATTCCAAAGGGTAAATTAAGATATGGAGGAGTGTTCGTTTTCATTGCAAACAATAATAATCTTATTTTGGGGTACCAACGTCGCCATAAAGGGATTTACAGAATGATTTATGTAATGATTTCTCTTCAAGTTCAAGTTTTTTTCCCATCGAGCACTCTTCCAGATCGCGTCGCCTGTTGAGGAAGAAATTTAGGAATATTCGCAATCTACATGCCAAGTGACTTCAGGCCTCATAGTGAGGCAAACTTTTTACTGATCATTACTTAACTAGTACCTACAATCTTAATTTGTATCATTTGGGGGTAAACAGAAGGAACTGGTGGCCAATAATATATATAATTCCTCTTAACGATCACGTGATATTGAAGACACTGAATGCTAGTTTCAATGCTCTTCTTGACCATCTGCCGAGATGTGCCAAAAACCCCAAAACAAAACTCACTTAAATAACCTGCGATCAGGCTCTATTTTCGTTTCGCTTGGTGAAACATTCAGGCGGGACGGGCGAAACGAAAAATAGGGCCTGATACAATTCTTCTACGGAACGTCTGCCGCCCACTTTTTTTGATTGATTGACATTCAACAAAACAGCCAATCAAAATTTCTTCTGCTTGCACGATCCTCGGTATGCAAATTTCCCATAACGGCAATTCGCAGAAAGTCACGTAAATGTCGGCAAAAAAAGAAAATCATAGGCTACGATATATCTTCTAGGCACAAGTACTCAAATTTACACGATTGCTAACTTGAAGGTTCCGCTACTGTACATGGTTGCTCTGTCTGATCTGAAACTGAATGAAAATTCAAAACACGACGAGGTTGTGATGTACCAAAATATGCTGCATGCTTGAATCATTTCCCATTTCAGGTAGTATCTGGAAATATTCTCTTCCCAATTGTACCGATTTTCTGCGTAAAAAACCTTGGACAATTAAGAGAAATACCTTCAGTTTCATTCTTTAGAATAAAAATATAAATAAAACCGTTTATAAACAAAGGGGTATTTTGTAATTTAATTCGAGAAGTGATAAATATTTGAAATTAGCAGCGAATTTTATCTCTAAGCAGCAGCGAATTTTAAAACGAAGAACATCTATTATAAAACTAGTCAGATCCTTTGATGTCAATGTCAGAGATCAATAAAACGACATAAGTATTAAACAATGAATGAATAAACTGAAAATCGTTATTGCGACTTGATTGCGGTTCTCGCCAAACATTACCGTGCGAGCAGAGGCCCTTCGATCTGCTCGCAGGGTAGCCAAACATTAGTTCACCGTTAAGTTTACCGAATTATCGGTTGACTTGTTGATCATTCTTGGCGAAAGATACTTGCTCGTCTGCTGTTCGTTTTGTTTCGTAAGACGCGGAAACAGCCACTACTCTGTTCATGTTATCAATACTAGTTGAAAGCCGTCAAATGAAAATTCCGCGACACGATGCGATAAAACAGAATACATACTTCACTGTTGCTTTACTTCTCTGCTCCAGGTGAGAGACAGCTTGCGTCAAACCGAACGCCATTCTCAGGAGAGAAAGAAATGGTGACAATTCTCCTAGAACGACGAGAATTTATTAGAGCAACACATTTTACTTCGGCAGACTTGTTTCTTGGTTGTCCCTTGGCGATGGCGGTCGGATCGAAATCTCGTAGACAATTTACTTCCGTTGACAGCTCTATTGTTAAAGGGCCAATCAGATTGCGAGATTCCGCGGCCAAAATTTGGCCGCCGACATGAACTTCTGTGAGAGATTGTATCAGGCCCTATTTTAGCGAGCGACCAACATAAGAGAATATGAGAGCGATGCTAAAATTCGGCCTGATCGCAGGTTACACTTAAATGGCAAAGGAGGGCAGTGACTATGACATAACCAGCAATTCCGTTAGTTCAGAGAATTTATAAAGCAACAGCGACATTTACAACCGTTAATTCAGCGACATCGTTCCTGAGAAAGATGCAAAAAAGCGACAAGGCTACCCCCCTTGGAAGGCCTCAGAAGAGGCCAATGAGGACCACTTTATTTTCCAAATTTATTAATTTCCATCCTATGGCCTAAAACATGAATGTGATCAGGTCAATATCCTCAATTTTGATCCTACTGATGTAGTATACATGTGCAACACATATAATTGACTATCAAATTGGAGAGTTTGAAGGAAAGGAAAATGGTTTGACTCATACACTGTAGTTTGTCCCCTAACCCCTCCCAATGGCATTTACATTTGTAAGTTTACAAGTTAACATACAATACCTCTGCTGTGCCAGCAGCAAAAAGCTGATGAACTGGATTAATGTCACAAGTGTTAATCTCACTGAAACAAAAGACGTGCTGAGTTAAAATGCATGTTTTTCACAACAAATTGAAATGAGCACTTAAACTGCAAAATACATGCAATTAAAAGAATAGTCAGTGATATTTACACAGCACTAGTTTGTAGAGAATTCAGAAATCTTCCTTGCTCAAGATTTAGTCTATACACTTCAGAGCTGTTGGGACAAATAAAGAAAGAAAGACAATGCATGATCATACATGCAATAATTACAGTTAGCAAATGTCAAGGTTTATATGCACATAAAAAAGCACACAAGCCTAAGAAAAACTCCAAACTAAGGGGGCGAAAGAGATCAATATATTTTAGTGAGTATCCAGGGCTCCATGTGCTTTATCAGAATATATATTAACCAAACATAGTTACCTTGCTCCCACTAAATAAAGATCACAAGAAGGATAGTGATAGACAAGATCTCGTCCAAACTTGGGAATTCTGGTACGATAATAACGTCCATACTGAAAGATGGCAAATATTAATCAATATGATGCTTCGTGGCTAATTTGTGCAAGTTAGAGGTAGGTTAAGGTAGATAAGTCCTTGGGTCATAGACAGCCTAGAGGACCACAGCTTACCAAGGTTTCTTTGACATGAAACAATATTACTACTCCCATGTACTACTCCCCACTGGATGGGATACCAGTCCATCACAGTTACCCCCAGCATTTACTACATTTATAGTACACCTGGGGCTGGATTTACGAAGCCCTCCTGAGATAAGATGTGTCCAATGTATTGTTGGAAAACAAAAGCCTATTGTTAAGAAAGAATACTAAGGAATCATCATGACTTAAGATAGCTTAGTGAATCCTGCCCCTGGGAAGACAGTCAGACACTGCAAAGAAAAGTTAATTCTCGCCAAAGAATACAACATCACGCAGAGACCAGCCTCAGACCACCAACTGTTACAATATTAAGTCCTATGATTAATCATAACCAACTGCCTTTAAATAAATAGGTCAAAGTCTCCAAACATTGTTGTGTTTGAATATGTATGAGTTTCCTCATCTATAACAGAGAGGGTCAATCTCTCAAAGTACAGTCTTGCACCAAAAAAACAAAACACAAACAGTCACCATTCTAGCTGGCTTCATACCAAACAGAAAGTCAAAACCAATGGTCAAGCTTGGGGCTGAGCACCAAATTTTGCCTCACTGGAGGAGACCACAGTAAAGATTTGTTTGAGAAAGTCTTTCCCGTGGTTCCCCCAGATGGCACAAAATTTAGGGCTGTTGACAAAACCCGGATTGAATCGGATCGGATCGGACTGACAAAACCTGGATGGGTTAGATCGGACTCACAAAACCCAGATCGGATCGGATCAGAGTGAAAAAGTATTTCCACTAAAAATGGTCATGTGGCATCTCTGGATCACGATGACAGAGAGATGAAGAAAGTGGTTGTCATTGCACTGCTTTTGCTTCCTTGTTTTTGCACTTGAACGACTTGAACGAGTCGTACCACTTGAAAGGACCCCCTTCCTCACAACTCTACTGTACTGTAAGTAAGAGTTATGTAATGATATGCAATTTCACCACTTGATTTCACCAGTTGCACCACTCGTATAAGTCGAACGAGTTGACTAGAACCCTTCCTTTATAAAACAATGCTGAAATTCTAAGTGTCTATAATGATATGCAAAGGCACCAATAAAAGCTTCATGTTGTTTCACTGAAACACATTCACCACTTCACCACTTGTACAACTCGTACCAGTTGCACCACTTGAATCACCACTTTCAAGACTTGAACAAGTGGTGAGTATTGGACAACCCTCCTCTTTTTGTCATCTCAATCCAGAGATACATTGTACCGCTTGACCATTTTTAGTGGGAGCTTGAAATGCACCAACTTTCACTGAGTAGGTACATGTATGGGTGTTTTTTAATAGAATTCAACCCGATCCGGGTTTTGTTGAGTCCGATCCGATCCGATCCAAGTTTTGTCAGTCCAATCCAATCCAAACCGATCTGGTCTGATCGAGATTTTGTCAACGGCCAAAATTTAGCCCTCAGCCCCAGGCTTGACTGATGGTTTTGACCCTCTTTTGGGTAAGAAGCCTGAAATGCTGGCCATTTAATGCAAAACTGTACTTCAAGAGATTGACCCACTGACAACTGAATCACTCAGAAAAGTAGGGAAATTATCCTTGCTGAAATGTGGTAAGGTCTGAAAGTGCTGACTGGGGCTAAATCAAGTTTTGGTGGGCATTTCAAGCTGGGCAGCGAGTGCTGGTTGGCCAAATTTGAATCTGGCTTTCCTACGATGTACCTTCTCATCTCTTCAGTACATGACATAATGGCAATCACAAATGTTGAGCAGAAGATTGTCTAAAACAGCCTCCAGAAGTTCAGAAAAGTGGTAGAAACACAGGAAACATACAAGACTTAATCTCGATTTCAGGTCCACATAAACTCTCGTATTACACCTTTTCAGCATTGTATTACATTGTTTCATTAGACAATAACTTCAACTGGGGGTAACTCTGAGAAAGACAGGCATCCCATCCATGAAGGAGGGGAATAGTTTATACTCCTAGTTGCTTTATGCTTTAAATACTGAAGATACCAGAGTTAAGCACTGGCTGTGTACACCACATATGTCTCTTATGTGACTTAACTTTATAGCAGAACAAATGTTTTCTTTGTTCTAAAACTAGCTGTGCGTTACTTTTACCTGTGCGTGGAACTCCACACATCGGTCACAGGTTAGAAACACCATCTGTATAGCAAGAAATAAAACCAAGAGAACTCAACAAAAAGAATGTGTTTCCTCTTTTGTTCAAACTCATGAAAACAAGCATTCATCACACATTGAAATACTAAACTACAGTGTACTACAACAACCTAGACTTATACAGTCAACAGATCACCCAACTTAAAAAGTGACTGTCATGTAATAACAATGTGATTGAAAGTTACCTACCTTTGAATAATCCTCAGATAAGATACGGAACTTCACAACTGCAAGGGTAACAAGGGAAAGTACATTGTACATTATTTCTAATAACAACGGTACAATAATTATTTGTTTGTAACTTCAATTTGTATTGCACAAATAATTATAGGTAATGAACTTAAACAGGCCTATACTGTTTACTTCTTCATCAACAGCTTAATGCCAGGTTGGAGTGTTACTAAATTATGAGTTTAAAAGCCAATTGATTGACTGACAAACTGACCCACCAATTAATTGCACATATCAAGCAGTTGTTTCTGAAACTGTAATTGTCAATTGAAAACTGCAATGTACAGTAGAACCCCGGTAACTCGAACTCGGATATCTCGAACTCCCCCGCTAACTCGAACTATGTCCCATTTCCCTTGGATTTTTCCTCACTTTTCAGTCATTTTTACTCAGTTAACTCGAACTCGGATAACTCGAATTCCCTGCTAACTCGAACTAAATTTAGTTTCTTTTGATCAAAATTTACCCTGATAACTCAATTTCTGGTTCTTGCAACTCACCACGCTTATTAAGGGGTCCATTGAAATATCCCATTAGCTCTTCTTGTCGTGTAATCAGATTTAAAAACTAAACCTAACAATACAGCAACTTGATTTTTAGTGCAACGAACAGATTACGTACTTGACAGTCATGTCCCGATCTTATGACTGTAATATCGTAAGAATGGATAATCGTGTTACAGTTTCTGATGAGATAAGTTAAATCTGCACTGTACTGTATACTGAAGTGCTGAAAAATCAGTAAACTATCAGTTATTAACACAGCAAATTGAATATTCAATTGACCCCGATAACTTGAACTGTTTATTTTTCGTTTCCCTTCAGAGTTTGAGTTACTGGGGTTACCGTATACTGTAGAAACGTTGTAAAACTTACTCTCAGAATCCAGGCATCTTTCAAACTTCATACAAAGCTCTGACATTTCATAGCAGCGAACTCGAGGTTTATACACCCCTACAAGAAGAATTGAAACTCGCTATTAACAAAAGTCAAGTGCCATCTGCCTGGTGGACAATTCATTGATATTGTAGAAAATACATATACTTATGACTCTTAGGGGTTGACGGCAATTTTCAACCCCACAAAACTCTAAAGATCAGTCCAGCTATGGTAAAACACAATCAGAAATACGCACTTTGAATGTCTTAGTTAGTGTGATTAAAATGTGTAGTTCCAGAAAATATCCATACTCCCCCCATGAGAGGTATTTTGTTTTGTCCCCTCCCCCTCCCCCAGGAAATTCTAGTTAAGTTTTACACTTTGCTTTCTAAAATTTTAGCTATTACCCCCCCTCTCCTAGGAATTTCCAATGACCTTCCATGGGGTGGGTATGGATTTTTTCTGGATCTACTGTACACAATCACAGTAACTGGCAAAGCACAAAAATAATTAAGCCGCTTTCTAGATTTCAGGACAAAGGCTCCTAATCAATTACTGACGTTTTAAATACTTAACTGTTGGACAGTTTATCAATATGGATCATTTATGTTACCTGAAGCCATTATATACTGCTTGTCTGCAGAAACACAGACATTGGTCGAGGCAACTGGCATCTCAAAATCTTGAAGAAGCTCAATTCTTCTTCTAATGTCTAGTAAAGAACAAAATATGTCAGAATGTTTTGTTCAACAAAATAATCTGGTATAACTAGTCAAACAAAATTCAACTAAGCCCAGTCATTATAAAATTATTTTGAGTGATTTTAAAATTGTTTGATTACATTTGACGAGTTCAAACGTCAAGCCCAATTGACCACTCACACATTTGTGTGTTCAGTAGCTGAACCCAATCCTTTGTAAGTAATTCAGTTTGATAACATAATGGTTTGATTTGTAACACCAGAAAATAAGCGACATGAGGGTGCAAAAACATAACATAAAAAGTAATGCCTATCATGCCAAATCCTGTATATCCTAAGGCTTTTGTAAAATGAGAAAAATTAAACAAACTGTGAGATAATTGAAAATATGAGTTATTAACAACTTTTTAAAAGTTTCAAAGTCTGATTCCAAGCACAGATTGAATGGTAGCCTGCTCCACATACAGCATCCGTCAAAACGATTTTACATCAGCCAACAACGTTAAATACATTGTACCAGTGTTTCTCAATACTAAAACTTAGTTCAACACCATTCACCATCATTCAACAGGGTTGTCCACTGCTTTAACATGCTGAATTCAACAGCGTGTTGACTGTTGACAATACAAATGTAGCTCTATTTGGCCCGGGGGGGTACTCGGAAAAATTTTGATGGGAGTGTGCCGCTGGGACTCTGAAACCCTTAACCTATACCAGACCACGTTCATGTCGTTTTTGCAACCCTATTCTAGACTAGATGCTAAAAATCCCTACCCTATCCCAGACTAGCTATTTTCGAGCTATCCATCAGAAATATAACCACACAGTGCTTTTAATGGAAAATCATCTCTCGATCAACAAGATTGTCACGATTTCATTTATATTTTATATTTCCGAGTTTTTCAAACCCGTTAATTAATTGGATTAAATTTTCACACCACCCATTAGTTTCCCAGTAAGTGATACCCTATCCTAGACCAAGACTCCCTGATTTCTATACCCTACCCCAGACTAAACTGCTTGAAACCATACCCTTCACAGCGGCACATACCTATATAGGTTATATATGGGAGTACCCCCCCCCCCCGGGCTATTTGGCCAGGGTCTAGGCACAGTAAATACAGCGTCAGGGTTTTACGGGATTATTATTCTGCATCTTAAACCCTTTTTCTTTACTCCAAAAGAAGAACTGTGATAGTTTTAACAGTACATGTAAGCGCCTAAGTTAGCAAGTATTTTAAACTATTGAAAGCTTCAACGTACACTCTAAAACCCGATTTCTTAATTTAAGGACAAAAAATTCTTAATTTTTTTCCGGTAGTAAGGGCAAATTGTTTCTTATTTTTAAGTTCTTAATTTCCAAACTTTTCTTAATTTTAGCAAAATTTCTCAAAATAAGAATCCCCTAAAATAAGAAAAAACCTACAAATTTTCTTGTTTTAAACTCAGCGAAAGAGTCATGTATACTTGATTTCAGGTCAATTCTGTTCTCAATTCAAGAAACAAAAATGTCCGCTACGATCATGCGCTACTAGTTCTTCGATCTAAATAAAGATGTTTGGGTTCAAAAAAGATTTCACATTTAAGAACGGAAAGAAAACAAATAATAAAAGTCACTCAAATTACAAAAAAAAAAAGAAAAAAGAAAAACAAGACCTACCGACCTGACTCGAACCCGGCTCTTCAGACTTGAAGTCGCCCGTGTTAACCACTCGACAAACGTGCACTCGCATACTGTTCTCATTTAAAAATTGGTAAAGATACGAACTAATATCAGTCTTTAATGCCGGAAACAACACGGCAAATGACTTCTATTTGTTCATGTGCAATCGCATGAGGCTGGCTGCTTCAAGAAAAACGAGAGAATTCTCACTGTTTTCTCACGGATGACTCTTGTTTGCGAGGTTTGTAACCATTCTTGGTTTGGAGGGAGTATTGCCTTCTTTGCTGCGTGTGTTCCATCGCCAAGTCGAGCGAAGTGCGTGTCGAGAAAGCCAGCACATTGTTATTTTAAGACGATGATTAAGACACGATCATACTAATTCTTATAATAAGAATTTTTTCTTCTTTTTGTGCCTTAGATTTAAGATCAGATTTGTTCTTTAAATGAAGTTTAAAATCAAGATCACATTTCTTAATTTCGTGTCACAGTTTTGAGAAAAAATTATTCTTAAAATGAAGTTTAAAATCAAGATCACATTTCTTAATTTTGTGTCATAGTTTTGAGAAAAAAATATTCTTAAATTAAAGTTTAAAATCAAGGTTACATTTCCTTATTTGAGAATGTGAGAATAAAAAACAAGGAATGGTTATCTTAATTCAAAACTCCTAGTTTTAGAGTGGTAAGCTTACTTCTTCTGCAAATTAATGTAATCATTTCTATACTTACTGATATCATTCTTCTGCAAAGTTCGCCTCTTTCGTTCAGAAAGCCACTGTAGCAAAAAAAGAAATGAAGAACCGTTTTAAAATCTTCAAGGTTGTAAACAAAAAAGCGCTAAGCTTATTTTACGCGCTTCCATCCACGTGCATAACTCATACAGCAATTTGTGTGTGCATACTTCTTATAATTGAACAAAATATAACTAAAATATTTGACCCAAACCTCTGGCAAGGATTTTCCTGCTGAAAGGTTGTAAATCTTGACATTATTCGGCTGTGAAACCTGCATCTTTTCCAAAATATCTCCAGCTCATAAACTGTAGTCGAGGGCCGCCATCTTGCTTTTTCTAGTTTCCAGTCTTTTTGTGAATGTTCCTGAATACCGCTGCCAATAACTTGATCTGCCCGCAGGCATGGATAATCGTCAGTTTGCGGCGGCAGGGGAGGGGGAGGGGGAGAGGGGGTTGGAACGTGAAGGCGAGATGAATTTTGGCCACTTTGAAATCGCGAAAATTCTCGCCAGAGTTTTTTGTCTATCTAAACCAACAGTCTAGTGTTCCATCAGAAATGTAAATTTAAAACTTTCTTGATTTCTCACATTATACTTTTCATTGGTTTAGAGACTAGCGCAAGTTGTTGTTGTTGTTGTTGTTGTTGTTGTTGTTGTTGTTTTCTTTAAACCAATCATAGCATGAAGACTGAAGCAAAAGCAAAGCAATGATGAATTACCGTGACTTTTGGCATTCATTTCATTAACTGCTCTAATGATTCAAAAAATGAACAACAAAATGGGAATACCGGAGTAGTGGGCTAAGCCAATTCTGCTCAAAATTATACCTGCAGAATTTGTACTTACCTCAGCCTAGTGCGCAAACCAAACACGTAGGCAACCTATGCTTAGTGGACGAGAAATGGAGGGGACGTGAGTGGTGTGTGAGTTTCACTGACATAACGGGGGGTATGTGACGTGAAAACGGTGAACACTGAAAGCAGATATCACAAATATCTAATTAATACTAGTAATTTTGAAAACTCAACATCAAGTGTTTGAGTTCAGTGGTTTCCTTCGCAGACGTTGTAAAGACGTTACGGAACGCAAAGGATTTCCGCGTAGGAGGACCTGCGATCGGCAAAACTTGGCAAATTTTGTTTTTATGTCGCGGCTAGAAGAGTCAATCAGTAGATATAGTGAAGCCTCTGTTTAAAGCGCCACTTGCATGCTCCGTAAATTACAATTACAATTAGAATTACTATAACGCTGAAATCCAAAAGTTCTAAAGTGCTTTACAATGATGAAAAGTTTGAAAATGTAATAAATATATATAAAAAGATATTTAAGTTATTAAATTCGCTAAAAAAGAGAAACGTTTTTTTAAACGTTAAAATTTAACTGACTCTAAAAAATGCCAATAGAAGGGCGGTTGTATTTGAGCAGGGAGGGAATTCTTGAGTTTAGGTGACAACCAGAAAATACTCTGTCACCATACGTTTTCAGCTTAGAGGAGCGAATAACTAGCTTTTTTAAGATGATCTAAGATTACGTACAGGGGTATAAAAAGGAAGTAAATCGTTTAAGAAAGAAGGGCCTAAAAATAAGTGAATAATAAAATTTCCAAAACAATACGCTGATCCACTGGTAGCCAATGAAGATCCTTTAGTATCGGGGTGTTCCTTTAGCATCACAGTGATACTAAAATAAGGCATTTGACACCCGCAAAGTAGAGTGTGTAGTCGAATGTAAAACTGAAGCACTGGTTGCTTCAGACCCGTGCACACTGGCTAAAGCGTCTTCGTTTAAAACCGGGGGCTTTTTGAAGCGTTTTCACCTAAGTCCCATGTCACTACAGTGATCGAAAACACTGATGAAAACGGATATTTTCGAAAACAATTTCAGAAGTGAAGACGTTTGAAAACGTATCTTTTGGAAAACGCTTTGTTCTTATTGTGGACGGACAAGTAGACCCCCCCGGAAATTTTTATCCTACGAAACCCCAGTGGGAATGTTACGTTGCATGCTTTGCGAGCAAATTGTGCAGCAGGAACAGCAGGAGATAATATGAATTCAACTGGTCTTCAATTGATTTGTCTTATATTTGTACGCATCTATTTTCAATCCTAGCTTTTAAAAACTAGACAAACTTAACTCTTACGACTGTTAACAAATTTCTTATTGTAGTAACTGAGAATTGTACCTGAAAGCTTATTACAAATAGTTTTCATATTTGCCATTTTTTGTAGTTTAAAACTTTTCGATAACTCGCGCTGGGGACGAGGTTGGCACACTAATATAGTTAGGCTTGGAGCTTGTTATTCATTCTTTTTGTATTTGGCTTACTCGCTTGGCAATTATTTACCAACAGACACGAACTAACCAAATTGTATGCTGAATTGTTAGGCGCGTTTCAAAAGTCGACAATTTTGTTTTCAGTTTGAAATTTCGTTGAACGTCGCCGTAAACTAGTGAACACCAGGTAGTCACTTCATCATTAGCATCTAAACAGGCTCTCTCGGCTCACTCTGCTCTCTAATTTTTCTCACACCCTTTCCTCACCAAGGAGACAAGGGTACCTTACGAATGTTGCCTGGAATTGTAGGTATAGAGTTTTGTCGTCTTAAACTGACTACTGAGGAAAAAACATTTGGAAAAAAAAAAGACGAAAATTATTTTGGTCTGAAATGTGGGAAGGGTTTTGAGCTCTCAGGGGTGGTGCCCCCCCCCCCCCACCCAAAAAAAAAAATTCCCAGACATACCACCTTGCCCACTTACCACCCTTTCCGAATTCCGCACACCCGGGGTCAAATCATTCACCTCTCTAGGAGGGTGGGGTAGGTAAGGTAAGGTAAGGTCGGGCAAAAACCTCACACGGACCGCAAACGGCCCACGCAGCCGGCGCTTAACCGCGATTTCCGAAGCGGCTCAAAGAAGCAACTCTGTGATGAAACAACTGGGAGTGTTGCTACTTCCCTCTGCATGAAATGGATCACAGGGTAATCGGGAGTGCTTTGTCACCGGTACTCATTTATTCAGCTGGCTGGAGAAACAGAATGTGGAGTAAAGCCTGCTTGCACTGCGTGCCCATTGGCACATAGGCCATCTATAAGCAGTGACGTAAGAGCGCTATTACTAAGTCTAAAGCCTGTCTGGTAATGGCGTTCCCGCGACCCCGTGACATTGATGAAGTCTTGCATACTGACGGAAGCTTTATAGTTATAACCCTTTTAACTCTTAAAAGTGCCAAAAGACCAATTTGACTCTTTGCACTTGAGAAAACTGATTGACAAAGAACTGTGCTACGATCAAGTCGATAAAGTACTGCACCAGTCGGTAGCTTTCACTTGATGGTCATCAACAAATTCAGCATAAGTTAGACCACCCCACCCCCCCCCCCCCGTCACACACACACACACACCATCCACCCACCCACACAAACACACTCACACTGGAATGGTCACCGCCTTAGGATCTCATCCACAGACACAAAAGTTAGAATGACCTTGTAAATCATATAAGCATCACTGAAACAGCACCGCAGGAAAGTGCACTCAATTGTCACACATTAGGATTTCATCCATGCACAGACTCAAAAGTTAGAATCACCTTGTGCAGAGTAATAAACATTACCACTGGAAAAACACTATCCAATAGCTGTCATTTGAATGGTACACTTCAGGATTTCATCCGCAGACTTAAAAGTTTGCACCATCTTTTACTACATAGTAAACAGCACCAATTGCAAAGGAAAGTACTCCGTCTCATATACGCTGGACGTTTTCTTTCTCTTTCTCAAACCCCATTGAGCTGCAAAGCAGCGACAAAGAGCTGTTTTAGGAAAATAAATTAAAACCTCTGAGACCAGGGTATTCTCAGTACTGTAGTTTCATTTGAATCGTCACACATATGCATCAGACTCGATGCTCATATATGAATGTCTGTGAAAATCACTAAAGCGAAATTAATAGATTTGCTTAGGAGAAACCATGGTACCGTTTGCACATTTTTGTTTCGTTAATAAGTATAAATTAAAAATAAAACGAATGCTCGACATTCTTCACAAACTGAGTGCTAGTTCGGCCAAACTCCCTCGGAATCGGCATATATTACAGATAGTGGTTCTTCTGGTCATTGGGTGAATATTAATAAACAAAATCCTTATCTTTAATTAGATATCATTGATGAACCTTTCTTCACATTAAAGGGCAACTATTTTAGCTTAGTTTGAGAAGCCAATGTTTCCTTAATCGAGTTTACTAACACTTCGAGGCTGATACTTTTTGCCCCACGCGTGCGCGAATTAAGGCGACGATTAATTTGCGTTGAAAGGAAATAAATCAAAGTGCTGACAGAATATTTCTAATTTGTTTATAGCCGATTGCAATCTCATTTATGCAGTCACGAAGCTAAGCTTGGTGATGCGAGATGATCACTAGAGAGATGGTTTGGATAAAAGAAAGTCAGAAATCAGATCTTCGAAGACAAGGAGCCAAGCTATTTCAAGCAGCTTGCCTTCGTGTTCAGTCCTTTCAGCGGGCCAACACCGCAATCTCATTTCCCCAGTTGTAGAACAGATAATTTGGTCCAAATTAATTAATACTTTTATAAACGCCTATGTGATTTAATTGTGGTATTTCATCTCCCAAAGGGCGGAAAATAAGATTTCCGATAAGCTCATAACAAATTTTCTACATTCGACCTGAGGCCCAGGATTTTCCAATCTCAGTTGAAATACCAAAGAAAAATACAATTTCCCAAATAAACTTTGAACCTGGTTAATTATGAAAAACAACCTCATAAAATACATAATTTTACTTTATTTACAGGTATTAAAAATTACTGTTTTGAAAATAGCCTTCAATTTACAGCTGAGCAACTAAAACTCAAATTAATGACATCCTACATTTTAACACAAACAATAAACAATTTCTTCTTCAAGGTATTGTCTGCCAACAACTATGTACAAACGATTCTATTCATTTCCTGTGTTTATACATTTTGCTATTTGTATTGAGGTCCTGAAGAGCCAAAAACCAATAGTTTTGTTCAAATAAGATAAACCAGAAAATTGCTTTTTGATTGGGATTCAAGAATTTGACAAAAATCTTTACAAACTGTTTTTGACCAATAATTCCACCCGTTATTTTTACATAAATATCTTGGATCTGGAAGTGGGCAAAGTCCATCAATGTTTCTTCAAGGCATAAAACACGCACTGGGTTTTCTAGAGACAACGAAAGAAGGGCTTCTAAATTCCTCAAACGCGATACCCGCAAACTAAACAATATTTTACAATTCGCCTTTTACTAGGTTAGATTATCGCATGCGTGCCCAGACAACTTGCCCCTACAGGCTCCTAAATTGAATAAAACACGAGCACAATTTTACAAAAATATCTACATTTACATTTATAACAAATCGCCGGCCTTTCTTGTCGACATTGTTCTTCAGTGATCAATTAACGTGTCATGCATTTGTCAGTCGCGCCTCCATTGTTCTTTCCAAATCACTGTCGACTTTTTTCGCGGGCTGTAAATATGCCATCGAGACAGCATTTGTAGAACACTCCTTTTAGCTGGGGTTTGATGCAGTACCGTTCAAACTGATGCATCAGACGTTGCATTCCACGCGAGACTTTACCCTGAACTTGGAATCTTTGTCTGGCGTAATGCTCCATGTTTCTATACTTAGCGCTGTAAGTGCGATCGACCATACAATAAAGCTTTCGCTTTGCAGCACGATAACCGATTCGACAGCAACGCTTCTCCAGATGTCTTCTATGCGAAATCTGCGGCACCAAGTTGATTTTTATCGGGCGTGCAGTTGTGGACGGACGGCTGGTTGCGTTTACTTTCCCTGCTCCAAAGGCCGACGATCCGTTAGCCGAATTGTCCTCGTCCAACACCGAAGAGTTCGATTTTTCCGGATTCTTGCGATGCTTTGACCCTATCGCACAAAGAAAATAACATGGTTTTAATTTTCGTTTTCGACCTTTGCGTGTGCTTTTTAACGGAGTAATTATTCACTTTATAAAATAGTTACAAAATATTTACGCGGGCTTTGAGCTCACAAACACCATATTTGGACCTTTTGTTTCGCTGCCCACGTACAGCTCAAGTTTTATAGCATTGCGATCACGTCTCAGTCAACTGCTGTGGTTTCCAAAACAATTTTATCCACTGCGGAGTTTAAAAAGTGCTCAACTTTTGCTCGAAATAAAATCTAGTGACGGATATCAGTGCACGAGTATTTCACAATTATGAAAGCGATAAAATCAATGAGTATGCCTTTTGTTGTGGTTGAAGGTGGGAGAATGGAAACCTTCACTCACGCATTCCGGAGGTAGAAATCAATGAAATTCCTTCGTCGTAAATCAGTGTATATATACGTACTTTTGACCAGAACCAAAAGAAAGGACATGAGTTTTAAACTAAGCAACCTTACCTCGCCTAGCCTGGCTTAGTTCAGACAAGCAGATGAAAATCAACACGATGAAAATCTTGGTTACGAAATTCATAGTTTCACAGCGACCGGTCAGTACTTAAACCACGGTTCAAAAGAGAAGCTTTCCTCGTTAATGAGTTACGATTCCTTGTAAAGATTCAACGGTTCTTCAAAGAAATTGGCGCCTTCGACACTTTGGAGATCTATTCAACACGCGTACAAAACCTCATCTGAATGCTTCACCGTATTCCCTTGACGCTCTATGAAATTAGAGCCCGCGCAAATAAACATTCGCTGTCGAGAGAAATCATGCGAAACATCCCACAAAAGGAAATTGGTTAGGGTGGGGAGGGGGAATTTTCCGACGCGCCTCGATATATGTCAAAGGCTGGTGAATCTAGTTATTCTTCTTTGGTGGGCTTTACTAGTAAACCTCGTGATAAACTGTAGCTCAGATGCAAGTGGGTGTTTACAAAAGAATAAAAGATCACAGGAAGTTCAAAATTGAGAGCGATACTCTCCCTACCCCCCTTGAACAGGACTCTCTTTTGAATTTCAAATGAAATTGACATCTTTTGTTCCTCGGGTTTAGTGCCTGATATTGTTTCAATTCTCGTCTGAAGTGAATTTTAATCACGGAAAAACAGTTCCTTATTTCATATATGCTCTCCGTGCGGGAGAAATAAAAGTCATTGTTTGTACACTTGGACGAACGAGCTCATATCGTGGTTAAGTGATATTAGGACACAATATTTATCAAACTAAAAGCGTACAATTACCGCGCGCTATGTTTGAAATTTCGTGTAGTCAATTATTAAGAGGAAGGAAATACTATTTTTATAAGGAATGCTTTACGTATTTACTGACATTTTAATACTGCATGCTAGGAGTAAAACAAACGATGCTTGTGGTCGGTTTAAGTCGATTAAGAACAGGCTTTCGTCTGAGATCATCCTGATTACTTACTTGTAATCACGCAAATGCAAATCGCTGACGTTCCGCAGTCTTGACGCGATGTGAAAATTAACGAGAGGAAACGTGGTAATATCGGCGCGCAAATGAAGAATTTGTAATTGTGGCTTTTCTAACATTTTATGCTTTGTGGCTATGGACGGAGCTCGTTACTGGGCTACGCAAGGGGTTAGTTGTAATGACTGTAATGACTATAGACCGGCATAACAGGTGTACGCACAGAGCTAGTACCGTTTGACAAAATCCATATAACGTTGCCGGCATTTGAGATCACCTCTAGATAAAATAAGGAACTGATCACTTCTATCTAGGCCGTAAAAAATAAGAAACCGATTCCTTTAGCTTTGTCCCTACGCCCCCCCCCCCCCCCCCTCCTCTTCCCACATCTCAGTGGTTTTAAAAGCAGATAAGAGGCAAATATCACGAGGCCAAAACAACTTTTCATTTATACAGCACCGCGACAGGTTGGAGCCCTCTCCCAAGCGACTCAGACAAACGAGGCAACACACCCTCCCCTTTCGAAAGTAGTTTAAAAGTTGTTTGATGACTAACTGTTAGCTTTTATGTCAAGAAAATTTAATAACTTGCGTTTTTTTTTTCGCCATGTAATGACGTAAATGAGAGTTGTCATTTGAATTTGTTTTCCCAGAGTGCTAAGAAAAGCAAACTGGTAGGATTTGGAAAAACAAGTCATGTTTCTTTTGTGCGAAGAGGCTGTTTATTCAGTTAGCTAAACTCAAAAACGCTGTTATCTGGCATCACCGAAGCACGCGACTATAGTCTACCGAGAAAATATCACACTTGGCTTAAACAAAAACTTCCGGTGTATCTCAACATCAACGAAGATAGCTGAAAATTGAACAATTATAAACTAATATTTCCTCTTTCGATTTGCACCAGGAAAAATCAACTCATATTGACAGCAAATAACTGATCGCTTTTAGATATCACCGGGAGTTATTTATAGTATCATTGTAGTGTTCGAATTGGAAAAGGCTTTCCGTCGTGATTTGTCGGAAGTTTGTTCAGAAAAATTCAACAGAATAAACAAAAGATGTTTGATATCATTGTCTATATTACCCGTGGAAATACAAGGCTATCTGAAAGGGAAGGAAATTAGCAGTTATTACTTCTAAGCTATTTTGACGATTTTCGCTATTCGAGATAAAACCCGGAATGGCCGATTGTTCTTTTGACAAGGCGTGACGACAAAACACTAATTGGAATTTTGTTTTTAGCTACACGGCCACATGTCAGTTTAAATTAAAAATTGTTTAGCTGAAGAAAACGCAGCTACAATTTTACAATGCCGGGGTGAGAAACCTACATTCTGATATTGCTACTGGTCAACAACTTTAGGACAACGGAACTGTTAAGGCGTTTTGAGGAAAAACTAGTCAAAAAAGATCTATCAGAAGGGAATCCTCTGTTGAGTTTACAAACGGATCCATCAGGTTTATGTATTAACATGAATGGAATGTTTGGATACAGTTGTGGCATCCTCTAGAAATTCCTTGGAAAGAAAAGAAAGAAAATTTTGCTTCAGTTTGTGTCATCTCTTTTCTCGGCTTGCGTGGCCTTATTCCGAAACTTATTTCGCGACAAAATTTTGCGTGAATGAATGTCTCCATAACTGACTCTGGGAGGGAGAGGGTTAAGGGGCAACCATCTCAAGACCACGTTGCTGTTATTCCTACTTCGAAACACATTTATGGCCAAAGTTTATCACTGGAACAAACTCACAAGTTTAAGGTGGTTAAACTTTAATCTGAAGAAAGCTTTTGTTATGTACCTGGCCCCTGTATAGGCTAGAAACGTTTTTATTGACGTCGTGAATATCATGTCAGGTTCGATGTCAGGTCAGGTCAGTGAAAACAAGCCATTTATATTAACAACAAGGAGAAAATCACGCTATGTTTTAATGCCTATTTACAATTTAAAACTGAGGTTTACAGTATGGGGTAAGCTGGGATTAAACCCCTATATTAAAGATCCGAACTTATTTTAGACCGCTCATCCTGTAAGGGAAAGTTATATCATTTTTTTTATTTGTTTGGTTTGTGAAATTAGCAAAAATTCCTGAGAACGAAATTTGGGCTACTTTCAAATTACAGAAATTAACTCTTTCGTAGAGGTCAAATTGAAAATACAGCTAGAAAAGGTTACTTAATACTCTAACGGCGTTAGAATACACAAAGCGAAACTTTATTAGTTGCACTGGAAATGCCAGCATGCACGTTACTGTTGGCTACTGTACTGTCTCTTCAGCTTTCTCGTATTTGGAAAAATGCGACAGAGCCCTGGAATGCGATAGAATCTGGAATCTTTTTTTTGCAACCCAAAATTCTCTGTCCAAAATCATACAGCACTAGATCCAATCAAGGAAACTGTAAAAATACATGTGAGGTTTGTTCTGGAGATGTGATAGCCCATAAAACTTTAATTTGTGCGGTATGTGAAAATTTCAAGCCAGAATACTTTCTTTGCCTGACTTTTGCCTCGGGTTAAGCTTAAGTTCTTTTGCGTCACAAATGATTAGGATAATGCCCTTTGCTCTGATAAAGAGCTTTGCGTGTTTCTCTTGCCATTCTGTTCTGATAATGTTAAAATAATGTTAAAAGCAATTCTCCTAACTCTCTGTATTATCTGTCAGTCAGCTAGCGCTAAGCGGTCGCGGTCATGATCCGACTGATATTCTTGAATACATTTGTAAGAATTATTTACCGCCGCCAGAATAAAATGCATCATTTCGGTCTGAAATTGGTGGCGATTTTCTCCGTTTTATACTATCAGGAATTATAGATCTGATCATGTCTTTATTTTCTCAAGACGAAAATCCTCTGGCGATAACCTTCTCATTTTTGTTGAAAATTTGACTAGGCCAATATATTGCCCCCCAGATCGTTCATACAATTGGATCCCATATTGCAATTCCCATTTCGACTTCAGAGCTCTCGGCTCTTCTAAGCACGAAGGTATTCATAAAGCCGAGGTTTCAGAGGTCGAGAATAACAGCAACAACACTTTATTTAGACAGGGTAAACTAGAATTACACAGAGTAATTTTCATCCAGGGCCTGCTAAAATAAAGAAAACTAAATAACTTAATTACTTTATAATAGTAACAATAATAATAATAATAATAATAATAATAATAGTAATAATAATAGTGTTACGTTGGGTGTGTTATCTGTAATAAGTTAAGATGGATAACAACCTCAATGGTAACTTACTGACTATCGCTGATTCGGTTTATTCTCAGAAGTACTGAATATCTTATGAACTCTTATTTATGCTTGCATCAGCAGAAATTATGCTGGGCTCTATGCATTGTATGGGCATCGCCTGATCAGTGCATTCTCTTATCTAGAAATGTGATAGCTGAGGTGCCGGCACCAAGTTACTACTGATCCATGCATCTCACTTCTCCTCACAGTCTCACTGGTTGTTGTTACAGGTCATGAGAATGGAGAAATGATCCCCAAACATAAAATGTCTGGATGTTTAATCGAATTTTCCAAACTAGTATGATAAGAAATGTATGGAGAGCCTGAGCGAGATTGTGCATGCTGATGTTTGGGCTTAAAAGGTTAATTTACTGTCAAAGTTTTGGATTAGTCTTAACCCGGCTAATCGCGTGTTCTGTGCCTTCAGGGGGTGCTGAATTATTTTTTATCGTGTTGCTGGGAAAGAAGCCCACAAAAAGTGTTTTGCTTCATTTGATAAGCTTTAAGATGAGCTTTAATACAAGTTTTCAAGTGGTATATTCCTTCCCGAAGTTGCTGGTCTTGAAGCATCAAGATAAGCTAAGAGGCTATCACATATATTTATGATATGTGACCGAAGGAGAGGGAAATAACAAATGAAGTATTGTTTCTTTAACCTTTCGGCCGTGAGCGCTGATGAGCTCGTCTGATCAACTCTCAAGTGATCATACGATGTCTGGTATGTGGTATTAGGTAGTATCGTTGAACGCGTGATTCACGTCTGATTTCCGTAGTTATTGCGTTCTAAATCAAAGTCCGTTCAGTGGTCTTATGTCACAACAGCACATTGTTATCAATTTTAAAGCAACGCATCTCATCATACAACAAAACGAATATAACTTATGCACGTTAAAGAAGTACTTTGTAAACTGGCTTAGCTTGAAAACTTTATCAGTGATAGCAGGCGTTTTACCGTTAATTTACTTTAGTCACTGATTCATCCAAGATGCTTCCAAATCCATTTACCATAATCATGCATTTCTGCATGTTCACTCTCCATCTTAAAATGCATGCACGTAAAACTCTTTTAAGATCCTCCGATAGTGGTTTTTAAGACAGATTAATGTTGTCTTGGTCATGAAACAGTGTCTGATAAGGATACTGGAGGTTTAAGGTTAATCACGATTTAATTAACCAGAACAACAAGCAATTAAATGTTTAAGTCGTTTAACCTTCGAGGGTCCCAAAATTCTGAAGTAAAAAGCTGCCTATGTTTCTAAACTTGTATTTCCACTGGAAAAAAATGGAAAAAAATGAGCGGCACCGAGGGAAAGTTCTGATCAATAGATAGGAAATGATTATAAGCGATAAGCACCCTAAAATTCTTCTTCAGTCTCAAAAGTTCAGAATGGACTTAAGGTTAGGCTCTCAAGAGGAAAGCGATGATAAAAGGGATAAATTTCTCCTAGGCAACCTCCATCCCCAATAGGATATTTCGTTCCTCTAAATCAATGATCGAAAAGCGGTTTTTGCAGCGGGAAAAACCGATTTGTCAACAGTACAAACTATTCGAGATTAATTGCTACGTCTTAGCTACATTTTGAAATCACGTGTACGCCACCACCAAAAGGATTTTGACATCCTTTAACATGTAATTTGTATTTTACACCGCAAACGGAACAAAGGTCGACATGAAAAATTTTAGGCTTTTCGTGTTTCGCATAGCATGGCCGCAGGAGTACACGACCTTTATGTTCTGTAGTCCTGACACGGTTCCAACATTTTTTTGTTTCTTGCGTGCCCCATTCATTTTAATAGATGACCTCGCAAATAAAAGATGCCATTTTTACGCTGTTTTAAAAAACGGAACTCGAAAAAACCTTTGCAAAGGAACGGTTTCCTTCCGTGTGTAATATGTATACAACAGCTATTCAAACACAAATTATATTTTCTTTGCTTTCAAAAACGAGGCTCGCGAAAATTGAAAAAGCTGAAATATTGAAAAAAAGAGTTTTTTAACCCTTTCACTCCTAGACCAAGTTATGGTGAGATGATTTGTCACTCTAACTTTTTAATCTGTTGACAAAATGCCATCGTGTTACCATTCAAATAAAACCTCCTTGGCAGAACTTTTGCATAGGACTATTTATTTCTTAGGATTTTACAAAACGAAATTTGGATTTTCGGTGAATTTTTTGCTTTGGCCACTTTAGGAGTGAAAGGCTTAAATAAGCCAGCTAAACTATAAACACTTGTAGGTCCCAACTGGCAAAGCCAGTAAACTCTTTGAGCTACATGAATTTCATCTTTGGTCTTTGAATTAGTTTAAAATACTATTTGATATCATTTCGACTTTTACATTTCACTTCAGGCCAACAAAAAACTCATTACTTGTTTTGTGGTTAAGAAACTGTGGAGTGTGGATAATTAAACAATAATCTCCCGTTCGACTTTTCAAGTGAAAGCCACTGAGCGGTACTTTTCTGTATTGCTGTTTATTACGGCTGCGCCAGGTGATTTCACTATCTCAGTCCGTGATAAAATCCTAAATTGTGACAATTCCACAGAATTTTATCTAGCAAATTAAAAGCTCTACCATGTACAGGAAGTTTATTTCTGGATATATGAACTTTGCAAAATCTCCTTTGGACTTTTTTTCTACTGAGTTTTCGCCCTGTTTGCCCTTGGGGGTAAAAGGAAGTCACGTGATCTATGACATCTTTCAGCCAAATATTCACGGCGTCCATGGCATATTTATATTTTTCTTGGAATATCTAGGAATGAGTCCCTGTTTTTTATCAGTGAAGTGGGAACTACAAGCCGAGAAAATGTAAACGTAACCGTTTGCAATGTTCAACAAACTGCGTCTTGCTCGATTTTATCACAACCTAGAAAACTGCCCTGTCCTAGCTGGTATTTAAAATTCTTTTAAACTAAGTAAATAAAAAGCCTCACTTTTTCGCGTTATAGCTGTTATGAGCTTATATATATCTTTGTACGGGTTATTAATAGGCTTAAATCGTGGGAACATATATTGGGAAGAGTGTGTTTTAATATCTTTATCCACATTCTTGTAAACCACTTTTCGCCTTCAGGTTTCCAAGCAAAGTTAGTTGAAGAGAGGTGATGGAACGGTGTGAGTTATTTTCTGATAGTTTAGACCAAAACTGCAAAAATACAACACTAAGGAGAGAATGCTATGCAAGATTTATTATGGCTTTCTCTATTTTATTTGGCGAAAAGAAAAGAAAGAAAACAACACAGGAACCGCGGCAAAGACACTAAGTCTGTTGGCGATATTCCGAGGAAAGGATAGCGGAAAATGATAAACAAAACACAGCCAAATCGGCTACGGTGAAGAATGAAGAAGCCACCGAGAGGAAAGATAAAATGTAAATCGTTGAAATGTAAACACGGTGAATTGCCTATATGGTATCCAGCTGCATGAAGAATTTGACTCCGAGCCAAAATAGGCAGGCTGCAACTTTTATAAACGACGAGTTATTTTTATTAATTGTCTAAAATTTTTATCTAATTAAAATTAGACAATTCAATTATAAAAACCATCTTGTAAACTCAGTATTTAGTTTTGTTTGTGTTTTCCTAAAATAAAAAATTACACGAAAAATCCAATTAAACACTTGAGTTGCAAGTGAGTACGGAGCGAGCCTTTAATATGTCGGAAAGAAGTGCGTGACAAAGAATACAAGAGCAATGTACCTATATTAGACCAATATTGGACCTATATTGTAAACTATGAGGTGAACAGTGACGTCATGATAAACAGTGACGTGTCCATTGAACTACCCAGGGCATTTCGCGACATGTCGAGCGAACGGCGAGACAACGCCTCGGCACTAGCAGGGCGCTGGTACTAGGATGTGTGGAACGCCACTGGCTAACTACAGGGGAACCCAGTTATAACGACGGCTCATATGAAGGTTGAACATCGAATTTCCGAGGGAACCTATCACACATGGGACCTGAGACAGAAGGACACTCTATTGTTTTTATTGTCCAACGCTAAATTTTGAGCGAAAATTGCCAAAAACGGGCACTTTGCGCTGACAGACGCCAGCTGAGGAGAGACACTATCGCGTCACGTGACCGATTTCGACCAATGGGAGCACGTCAAAATTTAGCGTTGTACTATAACGAACGATATATTTTTAGCCCAGTCATAGCAAAATGTATGGAAAAGGACCTCGATCTCATGAGCCCCCGTTATAACGAACTCATTTTCCCAGACCCTTGGCACTTACTTCGTTACATCGGGTTCCACCGTAATTGTTTTTCATACAGGGCGTTACTTGTGACGTCGTCACTTAAAGTGGGCCATTACTTTCGGGCAAGAGGTCACTTTTTTCAGGGCGTCAAAAATGATAAATTTTGGACTTAACGGCACATTCAAAGTTTGTTGTTTCGTTGTTTGCGTAGTTGTGCTAAAACTCGCTCTTTGGATATTTTCTCAGACATTTTTCTCGAATTTTTAATGGTGTCCAGCAACTATATTTTAGCTCCAGCTGTTCTCAAAACACTATGTATTTAAAGTATAAAGTTTAAACACTAAGTGTTTAAAGTTTTATATTAAATCACTCTCGGTGAGTGAATATGTGAAATAATCACATACGTGAACTGCATGAACTCCCTTATTTATATGATTTACACTTTTTTTCAGTCTTACAAACAAGCTATTTCTGTAAAAAATAAATAAATTGGTATCTTCCAAATAATGGGCTGCTGTCTTATTTGCATTTTCCTTCGTTTTTTTACGAGAAGCAAATAACGTATGACGGTTCAAAGCTTAAATGTGCAAAAAGGCCCGACCTGCAGGCTAACTGATTTATAAGCTGCACCGTTTTCACACAAGTGTACCGCGAAAACTTCTTTTTTGCTATCAAAGTTCTCTTCGCCTTATAATCTTGACATATAAATCAGTTTATGTCTCTTGAGGGCGTGGTCCACCATAGCACCCACTTCTTTAGCGCACCCCCATGAGAGGGTGACCCCAGCTCCTCCGTGTCCATAGTTATGCAGGACAGAAGAGGACACAGGATCCCACTCCAAACGAATGTTGCCGCCTTTACGACCAGGCCGCAGGCCTACCAGTACTTCTTCCACATCATCATCTCCATAGTTACGCAATGGCGGGAAAAACTCCTTAAGTTTTTCAAACATTCTTCTGACTGGTGGATATTTAAGACTGATATTTAGGTCCCATTGGTTGGGTTGTACCAGACCGCCCAGCCAAAGTTTGTCGTCGTTCCTTGGTAAGATATAAATAAAATCTTGGTCTGCCTGTTCCGAATCGAAGATTTTATCCGTGATAGAGACACTCATGGAGTGGTTCAACTTGGGCATCAAACTACCATCGTTCCGCACTTTTAGGATCGCACCTGAGAACGTAGCAAACGAGAGTAACATTTGAAGTTTCTCCACGATGAAGCTATGATTTACGTAGCATTAAGCGACTAGAAGCCGTCACTATACACATTTTTTATATTCATCGGTTCTTATACTAATATTTAATTTGCTTTCTCGTGTAAAAAGCCTTGAACGCCAAGATATGATGATGATGATGATGATGATGATGATGATGATGATGATGATGATGATGATGATTTTTTATTATTATTACTCCCCTGGATGGACGCTAGTCCATCGCAGACTCCAGGTTCAGGAGTATTATTCAAATGAAACTCCAGTTACTGTGCAGTGCTGGCCCCTAGAATTGTAGCAAAAACAATTCCTCCTGCTTCAGTATGCTTTTGAGAAAAATTTAATCTGCTAGCAGGCTTAAGTTAAGGGCGGGTTTTCATGGCTGTGTGTACTCTTCCGTCGCGCCCTTCCCTGAAAACGCACACCCTATGTTTGTAGAGTGCAACACTGACTTTTCCTTTCTCACCTCTCGAGGGATACACGTCGTTATCCCCTGCTAGTTCTTTAGCATTGAGTCCAGAGCAGTTGATAATGACTTGCGCTTTGTATTTGTTCTTAAAGTCTTCAGCCTGGTCGCTCAGGAGGCCCTGTATGTAATCATACACAAAGCGACAGCCCTTAGCTTTACACTGTGTATACAACCACTGCATAAACACGACTGTGTCAACCATGGGAGCCATGTGTTGGTACGCGTCCATTACACCCGTGTCTGGGTTCACTTCTGAAATAGGAATTAAGTTGCAACATGAGACAAGGTGCTGCCTTATGTGCTACATTGCATTCTTGAGGCCTACGTAATTAAGTTTTAGTCACGTTAAATTGGCCAATTAATCAGCTTTATTTAAAAGTTTAGCCTGCATGTCAGGCAAAGAAAGGAGAAAGAGACAATGATATAAAACACAGTAGCTCGAGAGAAGTAAAAAAAAGAGCTTATCTTGAATGCATTCATTCCTTTTTTCTTTCTTCTTACATTCTTGTGTATCTCTCTCTCTAAGAAAACTTCCAAGCATTTCTTTTTCTTTTTCTTCTGTTTCAGTAGCTCAGTGGTCAGAGCGTCCAACCGGTGCACGGAAGGTTATGGGTTCGATTTCTGTCGGCAACTCAGATTTTTTGGCCCCACCCTCGTGACATAGTTAATACATATGAATTTGTCCATGAGAAAACACTTTTACTTGATAGGCTTCTGCGAATACAAAGAGGCTCGATAAAATAGTCCGCTTCTTTAAAATGCTAAGCCGTATTATACAAACTTCCACTCAAAAAAAACTTTTATTGTACAAAAGAATTATTGCATTTCAATTCCAGGGTTTCGACAGTATTTTCCGTAGCGCTCCTTCAGAAGGCTAGGCCGACTAAGAACGGTAAGAAGTTCTCGTGTTTGGGATCACTCACTGTATTTACACTCGATTTGGTGCGCATTTGTACGCTAAAATGTCATGATTGAATTCAGACTATATATATATATATTTAACAATTATTCTACGAGGGCGCGCTGGATATCGAATGATAGATAACCAACGAGGGGCGTAGCGCCGAGTTGGTTATAATCATTTGATATCCAGCAAGCCCGAGTAGAATAATTGTTTTATTAAAAACTTAACCACTATTTAAAAAAAAATCAGAAAGAACGGGAAAAATGAGAAAAGAAATTTAAGCGGAACAAGAATCGATCACATGACTGAACGAAAAAGGCGCCAAAACCTTGCGAAGTGTTGCAGCCTTTCATTGCAAAGCTGAATGAATCAATGAAAACTGCTCGAAAGTGAACAAAGTAGCACACGTTTTGGAAAAATATCTTCTAATTATTGGCTCTGAAATATGGTACATGTTTGATTTTTCCTGAACATTGTTGTAATCATCGTTCAAAGCGGATTGAAGCTGTACAATTTCACCATATAGCTGCTGGAGTTTAAACTGAACAAGTTTGTAATCTGTTCGCACAACGGAGCCATCATGTGCGTGTTTGATCGAACTGAAGACAGAACAAATTTGAACAGTTGAACTTGAAAAGGTATTTTCTATGCAGCTCAGAAGCAAGATTACTGTAGCGAGGAACATTAGAATTCACCATCATAGTTTGTTAAACGCAAAGCGCAAAATGCAGTTGTTCTCGGTTTAGAGGTTGCGGACGGAATGGTAAAAACAACATTCAAACAACTGGAAAAGCGATTCAACTCCGTTTACATGGCATCCAATTTCTATCTGAGCATTTGGACCTGTTGGAACACAGAGCTACAACAAGTGCAGGTAAACCAGTGTCCTGATTTTGCATGTTAAAGCCGAAAAACAATCTCGCCCTTCCTTCCTTCTTGGTAGTTTGCAGCTGTATTTTTTTTAGCACTTGTTTAGACTGCCTCATGATTTTCGCACCGACTCGCCATGAATGTGTGATACTTTTTATGAAATGCTCCAGCCCCATTTCATTGTGTTTTATTTTACGTCTTGTCTTGATATTTTGAAGTGGAAATCCTTTCTGATAATACCTACCGTTTGTTCAATTTCAATGATCGAAAAATGATTGAAAAAACTTTCAGCTCACTTTGTTCATTTTGTTGTTGAGTGTTCATTGACCATATTTGGTCGCAGCAGGTATATGAGCTGATAGCCTAGCTCCGTTGAGCCAATCAAAATGTTAGAAATCCAATATACCTAGTCCAGTTTTTAATAAATAAATAAATAAATAAATATATTTATTAAAAACTGGACTAGGCATATTGGATTTCTAGCATTTTGATTGGCTCAACGGAGCTAGGCTATCAGCTCATATACCTGCTGCGACCAAATATGGTCAATGAACACTCAACAACAAAGTGAGCTGAAAGTTTTTTCCTCGCAAGCAACCCGGCGAGAAAAATGGGCGAGAAAAATCACTTGCCAGCAAGTTTAAATTAAGCAGAAATTCCAACAACGTCACCAACAAGCATCACCAACAGCGTCGTCTAACACAAGTCAAAATTGTTTGAAGAAACTGTGCAAAAATAGAAATTTAAGCATTAAGAGTTGTGTTTACAATTTCATCGATCGTCACGTCGATCATTGAAATTGAACAAACGGTAGGTATTATCAGAAAGGATTTCCACTTCAAAATATCAAGACAAGACGTAAAATAAAACACAATGAAATGGGGCTGGAGCATTTCATAAAAAGTATCACACATTCATGGCGAGTCGGTGCGAAAATCATGAGGCAGTCTAAACAAGTGCTAAAAAAAATACAGCTGCAAACTACCAAGAAGGAAGGAAGGGCGAGATTGTTTTTCGGCTTTAACATGCAAAATCAGGACACTGGTTTACCTGCACTTGTTGTAGCTCTGTGTTCCAACAGGTCCAAATGCTCAGATAGAAATTGGATGCCATGTAAACGGAGTTGAATCGCTTTTCCAGTTGTTTGAATGTTGTTTTTACCATTCCGTCCGCAACCTCTAAACCGAGAACAACTGCATTTTGCGCTTTGCGTTTAACAAACTATGATGGTGAATTCTAATGTTCCTCGCTACAGTAATCTTGCTTCTGAGCTGCATAGAAAATACCTTTTCAAGTTCAACTGTTCAAATTTGTTCTGTCTTCAGTTCGATCAAACACGCACATGATGGCTCCGTTGTGCGAACAGATTACAAACTTGTTCAGTTTAAACTCCAGCAGCTATATGGTGAAATTGTACAGCTTCAATCCGCTTTGAACGATGATTACAACAATGTTCAGGAAAAATCAAACATGTACCATATTTCAGAGCCAATAATTAGAAGATATTTTTCCAAAACGTGTGCTACTTTGTTCACTTTCGAGCAGTTTTCATTGATTCATTCAGCTTTGCAATGAAAGGCTGCAACACTTCGCAAGGTTTTGGCGCCTTTTTCGTTCAGTCATGTGATCGATTCTTGTTCCGCTTAAATTTCTTTTCTCATTTTTCCCGTTCTTTCTGATTTTTTTTTAAATAGTGGTTAAGTTTTTAATAAAACAATTATTCTACTCGGGCTTGCTGGATATCAAATGATTATAACCAACTCGGCGCTACGCCCCTCGTTGGTTATCTATCATTCGATATCCAGCGCGCCCTCGTAGAATAATTGTTAAATATATATATTTATTATTCAACAAATTGTCACTATGCCCATATATGGTAAGGAAGCCCTCAATATCTGTCCTCCTACATGACAGATATCCTGCGATATACGTAAATGACCATATTTGGAAGTGCACTGCAGATTTTCTTTCATTGCTTGTTTGGCGGCCATTTTGAAAAGCGAGGCAGTTTTAGCAGTGTTCTCCGTAAATTTTAACTCTCTGGAAGAAACTTTCCACGATTAAATGCTCTCAAAAAAGGAATTTTCATAGTGAGAACTCAACCAAGGAAATGCTATTGCGAACGAAGCAGCACCGACTAGCTCAAGGAAAGTTGTAAAGGCTAAAGTTGAAAAGATTTTAATTCACAGAAAGAGGACTTATTCTCGGTAAGGTAGCAATATTTTTTTCCTTTGTCTTGTCATTTCCAAACATGAGTTTGTAAATAAGTCTTTTTAAGTGAACGGTCGTAAACTTCGATTTCTTGAAGTTCTGTTTTGATTTTTATTAAGCTTATGTGTTGCTAGCTTTTAGCGTTTTTATCATAGAGCCGTAGTTTTTCTCGTTCTGAAAATGGTAGGCGATGGGAATTTGTTGAATAATAAGACAATTATCCTGCTCAAGCTTGCGGAATATCCCCTGATTTAGCCAACTCGGCCTACAGCCTCGTCGGCTAAGTATCACGTGATATTCCGCGCGATTTCGCAGGATAATTGTTAAATATTGGGGGGGGGGGGAGTGGAGGGGGGTGGGGGTTTCGTTGTTCGTTTGAAAGCCGCTGCTGTTCATTAGTTAAGTATTATTTGTTTGAGGTTTACACTTTTACCTATACAAAATTCAGTACACAGGGACCAAAAGGAGCAAAGATAGCACAACTAAGCTCCTGTAACTCACCTGTCTGTTCGATGAGTCTGTGATCGTGTACAAACCCCGGGAGATAACAAAGTTCCTTCATCTTGTCCATCTGATCAGGTGTGTCCTCGACCTTATCTTTGAAATAAAACACGGACTGTTTAACGAACACTCCTGTTTCATCTGGTCTCATGGCCATCTCAACGAACTTGGTATAACTGTCCGTACACCACACTTTGGCCCTGTCTAGCGACTCCTTATCTGTGTGCCCCCCACACACTGCAGGGGGCCACTCCCACAAGGCCCCGGCAACCTCCGATGTGATGAGCTTACCAGAGACCAAAGAGGCAAATTCTTTTGCCACAACTGTTACTCTGTACCTGATGAGGGGAACCAAAGAAAGAACCACTGATGTCTAATAGTCAAAAGTACACGAAACAAAACAATGGAATTAGTGTGAAATAGTGCGTAATAATTTAGTATCTATTTCGCGGGATAAGTAAAATATCTCTAATTTTGCTGTTCAAGGCTGCTCTAACTGACCATTGACAGTCTGTGACGTGGGGAAATTATTACAGTTGTGACTGACATGTGAAAGCTGGTTTACGCTGTGCAAGACGTAACCAAGATTAAATCTGTGAATGGAATCCTTTGAGCTCTACACAACCAATAAACTTGAAAAAGCTTTTGACCAGTACTTCAGTTGGTCTTATCGTTTGGTTAGCCTGAAAAGTCCCACCTCGGGGGACAAACATAACCTCAAGGTGTATATTCGGAATTTTACGACAGCCCTTTTTTCGGAAGCTGGCGTGCGTTTCTCGAAAGCCCCGAAACTTTTCGGGTCGATTTCGAGCATGATAATTCACACAGTATCTTGTAAACAAAGACGTTTCTAAGCAAGAAACTTTGAAGTTCATTATTTAAACATTTTTTATCTTAATATCAAGCTAAAATATCAGCTTTGTACAATGAGGAGTTTATACTTTTACGAATGGCTCTTCGGGACCGAAAACGTTTCAGGGCTTTTGAGAAACTCACGTCAGGGCAATTCTGAGGTACTAAAAAAACATCCGAAGCAATTTATATTGTTTGCCTCCTCAATTGAAATAAAAAGCATCTACTCAAAGAAGAATCTAATCCTGACAGATTAGAAAACTTCATTTGTAAAGAGGTTTTGAAATATCACCGAAGCTAATCACGTTTCGCACGCTAGTGTTTTAGCTTGCGTCAGAATGAATTAATCTTTAACTACTGTTCAGTGGTTAACAACACAAATTAGCAAAGTCATCATGAATTTTGAAATTTCCGCTTCGCTGCTACTTTCCGTTACGTCACGATGACAAAGGAAACTTGAATTTCTTATAACGTATAAGGAAGTACTTAAAAATGGAGCTTCAGCGAGATCGACACATTTCAAGTCAAGTGGGTCACGTCCCTGACATGTACAAAAAAATCTTAAAAAATTTTAAAATTTTACTCATTCTCTTATAATTCCTCTCTTTTTCAGTAAATCTGCGACAAAGTCATCAGATTGTTGTTGTTGTTGTTTTTTTTTTTCCTGCTTCGCATCGGTCAGAATCCAAATTATTTAGACCGGAGCAGGAGATTTGCTTTCGCATACGTTTTGATTTTCGTTGTTTTCGCTTATCGTTAAAGTTGTGAACATTAAATCCAAAAAATTAATCCACAAAAAGGTAAAAGCATTAGTCACTTGCTAGCCATAACTTTCACAAACATAACAGAGCAATGCACCCTTCATATAAAGTCGCAAACTGTTTTTCATGTACGTGCTATTGTCCTAACTCTTTTTTTGACTGAAAGGTTTGTATTTTCGCAGCTTTTTTAGGTGACGATTGGAAAATTTTCCAGCCAATTTTGAACGATTTCCACGAAGTAAATTCTAAACCTCGGAAACAAAGGCAACAGAGTTCATAGGTAATAGAATACCGATATTGAAACGAACGCTTATGGCTTTTCGATTGGATTGAACAGAATGACGTCAATCAGATGTCAGAGCCATGTCAAAGTCCGTCAGAAACTCTGACAGTGACTGAGTGGCTAGCAAACATGTATTGGAGGGCTTTTACCTTGATTTAGGCTGTGTGGGAGAGAGATGTGCATGTTTAACTTACCCTTGCTCCAAAAGTTGCAGTGCGCAGGTCATTCCAATCACCCCCGCTCCAACGATCAAAACACGAGGAGTTCTGCGACGCTAATGAAAAACAAATTCTGATATCAATACACAAATTATCCTAGGTGGATTCCATGCGTGATTTGCCTGACTCTGTTCAGTTCTGATGTGAGTTTTTCGACTTTTTAAAATTATCAGTTGAGAGGATCTCGTAGCCTGATATACCTCCTTTCTTTTCTCTGTCAAGTTTTTTTGTGGAGCTCTCTTAACTTTCCTTCCAGTACGAAACTCCAGTATACTCAGTCAAAATTAAACTGAATACATCTCCATTTTGCCTTGGTCATGTCCCAAAAATATACATGACGACATCAAGATGCAATGACTAGGCAGTCAGTATCAATGTTCGGATCAAAAACAACTGGCTGTAATAACGAAGCAGCTGTATTAATGGGGTCATCTCAGGCGAGTTTTCACTGTAAAAGAATAAGCTTATAAGGCCGGAAATAAAGATGGCTCTATTGGTGAGAACAAAATAGAGACGCTTACATAGATCCCTCTTATGTAAATAGCGAACTCTTTTTCATGTTAAACCTCACAGAGAGCATTTTATCTCGTATTTTCTAAAACTGAGAAACCGCAGCTGGTCTTTTATACACTACGTTTTTTAATTGGTTTGGCTTCATTACCGTCCTACATTACAATTCAAACTGAGGGGCTGAACGGTACTTTCCTGTGGTGGTGTAAATGTTCAAGGTGGTTTTAACTATTAAATCTGTGGGTGAAATCCTTCAGTGTGACCATTCAAATGAACAGCCCGAGTAGGACTCTCCTGTAGTTGTGATGTTAATTACTATTTAAGGTGGATTTTACCATGTCAGTTCTCAATTCACAGAATTTATCTGGTACTATAACTATTAGAACTTCTGAAAAAAAGGAAAACTAGGATTTTTAAATTGAAACTTGATATTCTTAAAATAAACAGAATAATAACTGGGTAATCTGAAACATTAAACACTCACTATCAAAGTTTTTGAGTAAGTTGGAACCGCAGATTGCAGTGAGGCCATTTTCTCTGAATCACTTCGCCGCTTCTTGATCACTTGAGGTTCAGAGTTCAACAGTGAAGGCAAAAGAACAGCGACCTTCACTCTTCGACAGCCGGAGCAAAAATGGTTGCTCATACATTTACGTGCCACACTTAAAAGGATAAATATAAATTAGAGAGCGAACGTGTTTCGGTTTATAAAGAATGCGGCACTTATCAAAGTAATTTAACAGGAAGGAACGAATTGCATCACGTAATACACGTAACCTTACTAACGGAGCAGTCAGGCGTTGAAGGTTTGATAAAATTTAATGTTTTTTTTTTTAAATCTCTTGTTGTTGATGGAAAAGGAAAAAAATATATCGCGAAAGCATCTCATTTCACGGCGACAATCACGCGCAAAAAGCGCGAGGACATGCGCGCGCCGGAGGATAGAAAAAAATTCCGGTGCTGACACAATTATTTCCACACGTCGACACAAGTATAAGGGTGTTCTCAAGTGGAATTAAAATGACTAATAGAGAAGGATACCACCTGTTTAACTAGTATTCAGTAGTACTCAGTTCCGAGTTTAAAATTGTAACTCAATACTTTTATAAAAACCGACCTTTTGTTTATAGAGTCATGGCTTTTGATAAGTTCTAAGTCACAAACTTCACATCTGTGTGGTTCTAACTTTTCAATCTCTGGATAAAATGATCCTAAAGAGTGACCACTCAAATAAAAGTTTTTGAGCAGCACTCTGCCGGGACGTTTCAATTTTTCCCAAATGGGTAATTTTGAATTTCGGAACAATAGTCACATTTTACTTTTTGGCCTGCCACAGTTTTGAAGTTTATGGGTTACGCGACCTGTACATGTCACCCATGGGGGCCAAAAGAAAAGTTTATACGTGATCTGCAGCACATGGGGGTTTAAAAATTCGTTCCTTTGTCTAAATTACAGAAAGATATATTTCTCAGCCACTGAGAGACGTTTTAGTACTGTGTCTATCCGATGTGGGGCTTCGATTGAGTTTCTACTAACTTTTAAACCTTAACTCCAGTTTACTACATATTTACTACATTTATTACTAATGTATACGATTAAAACCTTAGGCGTCACATTTGAAATCGATGGGTTTTTAAACCGTTCCACATGCTCTAAGTAACCCACAGTTTTTCCTTGGGTTGTTCAAAGAAAAGGTCACTTCATCCAGTGGTTTTTTCCCGCTGGACTATGGGATTTCTTTTTAATCGATCGATCAATCAATCGATCACTAAAATCTGTAAATTTAGTGATCAACCCGGCCTTCGATCACCGTAACAGTGACAAAACAGCACAAGAGATTCAACAGATAACCCAGTGACTCCTTGGCCCGGTTCAAACGTCGAACTTTACATGTGCCGAAACTAAATAATTTAATAAGTTCAACAGTTGATTCAGGCGTCGACCTCAATCAGTCAAGCATGATTCTCCAAAGCAGCGGTAAAAATCATTAGTTACGCTACATCGGCCTCAAAAAGCACAGGAAAACAAATTCCGCGTAAGTACAGTTTCTATAATCGTTTTTTGCTATGTTCTGTTATTACATGTAATAGGACTGCATACTGTCCAATTTGGGAAATAATTGGATGATAACAATTCTAAGACTCAAATTGAACGAGGCCGTAGGCCGAGTCCTTCTCGGCAGCCAGAGGAATTATTTTGAATCCAATTAATTCCCAAATTGGACAGTATGTAGCCCTATTACGTTTTAATTATATTTCGCACGGAACTACGAGATGTCCATTTTGGACAATTGGGTAGTTGCTTGAATGGGATTTTGGGTTACCAATATAATTATTTTTAGAATAGCTATTTGTTTTTCTAGGACTAGGACTATTTCTGTAGCACACGCATCTAAGGAGTATTACTACTATTAGTTGCATGAAACCAACATCGATTGTAACCGCAAACCGTTAGGTTATAATAGGGATTTTGACTGGGGTGAACGTTGTGCTATGAACAACCGGGCGCAGATCGAAACTGCGAGTTAGAAAAGAAAACTAACAAATTGCTGAGTGTAAATTTGCGATGGACGAGCATCCCATCCAGTAGGACACTACATAATCCTGTGAATCAAGTGCGAATTCCTAGATTTTACCTTTGCAATCAAAAGTACAGAAGCTGAATATCCGATTGATTGGCGAATTACATTAACCTCCACAAAGATTAGCTAAGATTAAGTCGGAGTACATGTTTTATTAAAACTACTTTTCATTTAGTCCAACCCTTCTATTAGGATCAATTTCATCTCCTCAGACAATATTTTAATCACATGCCATTATCTATAATTGTTAATGATACAAAACAATTATATCGATTTGCACCACTGGCCCCGTTAAATATGCTGAATCCGCACCAGGTAAGCCACTATTATACGAAAGGAACTTTGAGACGCTGCCTAATTTTAACCATTTAGTGACTTGGTCACGAATTAAAGACGCTTGGTCACGATATAACTGAAAATGACGTGTTGTAAAAAAGTGGGGAATAATACAAAACATTCAAAGCTATGCATGTACTGTCATACAAATTAAGCATTTTTAAAAATGCTAACAACTATAAAGAGCGAAAGTATAGTATATAACTAACACTAAGTGTAACTACCTTCCCGTCACTTCCCACATGCTTAATTTTTCCATCTCCCTGAACTCTGAGCAATCCATTACATTCCCAATACATTATTATGACAACAGGGATACCAAAGAAGCAGCTGCAGAGGAGGGAACCTTCGTACCTCAGATCTGTCACCGTTATTCTTGAGCAAACCCATCCCCACCCACTACCCCACAAGGAACAAACTGACACCTCCCGACCCTTATATTCAGTTAATTACCTGTAATTAATTCTTAACAACACTAGGAAAGATTAGAGCAGAGAAGTCATATTTAAATTCTTTATACATTATGAGGAAAGATTTTCGCAAGACTCTACATTTGCAATCCTAAAGACCCGGTCTTCGGGTAAGCATGTCCAGTCCAAGTACATTATATGTGCAGTAGTATAAAATATGTCATTAAAATGGGTAAAATAATGATAGTTTGTATATTTGTAGGATAAATAGTAAAATTAATGACCAAATTTGTGGTCCCGAAATGTCCGTAAAAAACACTTTGTTCCCTTTTGGCTGATCAAAAATTGTTCACTTGCAGTAATGCAAATAGATTACAGTTTTGCCAGGCGCAGGCTTTTGGTGCGTTGACTGGAAATCCTGGTCACTTCATTGTCAATCAGCTTACCAACATCTGCTGCAGTGCCCCAGTTTAATGTCATTCCCCATCTATAATGCCCATAGTTGTGAAAAATACATGGCTCAAGAGGGTCCTGTTCCACTCTGATTTCTTCTCTCCCAGGGCGTATTCCAACCGTGAGTTGAACATCGCTGTCCTTCAATGCTTGGAGGCGTGGACAGAGTTCCTTGCATTGTCGTAGCATGGATTGGACATACGGAGCAGAAACTGTCACGTTGTGGTCCCAGCGATTTGGCTGTATAAATGAACCAAGCATCAACTGGTCTTCACCTGCCAATGGAAACACGTTGGAACAAATCGTGAAAAACCATCAAGGCTACAAGAATATAATGCTGTACTACGTAACTGGTATACTGAATGCTCATGATCAGCTAAAAGATTACACGAATGTGTTGTTCATCTTTTCTCTTCGAAGACGTCCACGATCATGGCCAGGATGGAAATGGATTAAAACAACTTGAAAACGATAGGCCAACTTTTCCCAGTTCTGCAATTTTTCTGAACTTTTTCCAGTTCTTTTTCCAGTTCCAGTTCTTCAGTTGTTCAAAACTTACGATGGTTTGCTCTCGATCCTTGCGTAAATTCACTTAAAGTCATCCGCTTGGTGTTCCACATGTTGGTGCATTTTTTGCGTGAGAAATTTAGCACTACAGTAGTTTTGACAAAATGCCAGCATTATCTCTTAGACAGTCTCTTAGCTGTATTCCATAGATTTACTTACTGTGCCTTTCAGCCACACGCAAACTAAGAAACATCAAAGCCTAAACGAACCGTTGCATTTTTTTTACTGCCGACGATCACTATAGCGAAGTAACTGAATGGGTCAATCGGTTGATTTCAATTCACTTTGTTAGTTTCTATTTTTGGGATGAGCATGCTTGTGAGCACAGCTCACCTTTGAGCATCACCTCCGTTGTCTCTGGCCTCATTTAATTAATATTTATTTGTTTTTGTTTTTGTTTTTTGACACCTTGCTGTATATAACGTAATCATAGGCATGCAATGTGTGCAGAAACGATGAAGGTTATGGGAAGAGCGTGCACACAAGCACATTCACCATGCACAAGATATGCAGTAAATTACAAGTCACACAGTACAGTATGTTGCCCAGTATCCGACCGATAAAACTTCAACTAAATTTTCGTGTCGTACTTAGAAATTGGTGAAAAACTAAGTATCCCGAAAAACGTATATTCTTTCAGCTTCTGTTTGCTTGTTTTAATGGCCTTAATGCTTAACGGAGACTTTCATAAGTCGCCGTTTTATTTAGATGAGTCAAACGTCGAGGAGTAAATTTGACCTTTTTGAAAATTTTGAACGCAGTGAAATTACCGTTGTTCAAATAAGGGTGTTACATGCAACATTTTCGAGGAAAAATCAAGAGATTTGGCGTTATTAGAATTGAAGAAATCAAATGTTCAAAGCTCTATCGAATTTCTAATTAGATTCAAAATTTTCAGGAAAATAGGAGTTAACAGTTTTCACTAAGTTTCGAACTAGGGTGCCCAGTATCCGACCAGTTTTTTGTTGATGTCCAAAATTGTTTTACAAGTTTTATACAAAATTAATTTCGGTACTTCAACTGATCTCAAAACTATTGTAAAAATCGCTAGAGAAAAGTCTGAGCAGAAAAGTCTGTAAAAAGTGGCTTTAGTTATTATTCGAGGCAAGTGTTTGTCAGCGAGGAAAGTCACGCCTAACATAAGGCCACGAAAATTTGACTCGGATCACTTCGAAATCATTCAGATTTCGAACATTTTGGTCACCTCCGTGGAAAAAAATATTTCAAAATTCCCAATCGAAAAGGAAACTGGCATTTCGAGAACCGCTACAATTCTGTTTCGGGTTCGTACATTACGCCTTTGGGTTTGCTTACAAGGTACGTGGAAGACTAAGCTTCTACTCGTCACTCAAGGATGTTCTGATGCTAAAATATCCACCGTTTTTTTAAATATTCGTTACGTTTGGTGCAGTTTGAGGGTACATTTATTGGAATTTGTAAACATTTGCTGTAGGTCTGACGACTGAGAAGTTTGCGTTTCTCCTAGCTAATAATATCCTGTGTTTTATTACCTGTTTGGGTTGAGTCCGGACCAAGGATAAGATGTCTAAAATAAGCATAGACCCAAAAATTGAAGGTATTTACAGTCGAAAATCAGTTCATACAGCTGTTCATAACGGAGATGAGAAAGTTGGTCACATTTAGTCACCATGACTCAGCCTTACTGTGTGCTATTTCCATGTTGATTAAAAATATTTTATTCTACTTTTCCTAAATTGCGTGACCTTTCGTTCTAGTTCAATTTGTGGAATTAACTCTTTTGAAATGATTGAAATGCACTCTTTATCCCTTTAGTCTCTCATTTAGTCTAGAATCTTACTTATTCCTATCTAAATGACTTTCGCTTAGCTTTAAAAAATTATCTTAACGTTTCTTTGGCTGATATGGTTGAGTCTGCGCAAATGGTCCTCTGCAAGGGAGGAGAGTTCGATATGGTGACGATATTAAAAGCAACAACTATTTATCATGACGTTTGTAACGGGTTTTAAGACCCTACAAACTCAATTCTATTTCCGATTCGAACACCTAACTACTTGAGTGATCTTAAAAGATAAGTCCATGTCGCTTGGGTTTGAAATGTTCTATGGATGACAAACTTGTTGCCATGGTCGGATACTGGGCCCGGTGAACGGATACTGGGCAACGTATGAGCTTTCCAAAAATTTTAATTGTGCAACGGATACCAAGCTGAAAACGTCAACATTTTTACGTTATGTCCTCAACTAAATTTGCTGTGTCAGAGCCAAATTTCAGAACTCTTTCTCCCGATTAGGGGGAGATCGAGCCTTTTCAAACTGAAGTGGTCGGATACTGAGCAACATACTGTAACCTAGCTTACGTTTCGTGATATTTTCCACGATTCCGCAATTAGATATCTTGACACGCAGAAAGTGATTTTTCTGGTCAGATGTTCTCAAAACTAAGTTAAGAAACTACAATGAAACTATCCGCCAGTGCATGCCAACGCAAAACGCTTCATTTACAAGTAGACTTTTAAAATGGCGTGCTCCCATTGGTCGAAATCGAGCACGTGAAGCGATACTGTCTCTCCTCAGCGGGCGCCTATCAGCGCATAGTGCCCGTTTTTGGCAATTTCGCTCAAAATTTAGCGTTGTACAATAAAAATATCAGAGTCCTTCTGTCTCAGGCCCTATGTGTCATAGGTTTCTTCGGAAATTTGATGTTCAAACTTCATATATTTGTTGTGAACATCAAATTCCTCGGGCAACCTATCACACGATAGTGCCTTCGACAAAAGATGATGATAAACTTTTATGATGATAAACTTTATTAATGTGTCAAGGCCACATAGCCTGGGAAAATCCCATACTTGTAAGTGCACTCCTTACGTTAAAACCTAGACCTTACTTCTTGTGAAGATATATGGATGACCAACAATTTCCTGGTCAGCCTCATCCACTCCAAAACTCGTCCACATTCCTTCAACACAAAAGTCAATCTTGGGGAATAGGCTGCCATCATTTTTCACCTTCAAAAGTCCACCTATAATTCAAAATATTTCTTTTGAAAACTCAATTGCAAAAGTACTGGCTTGGTGCCAAAAGAAAAAGCAATGTCTTGATGCCCAGCTGGTAGTGCGAAATTTTTTGAAAATTTCGACGGAAAGGTTTATTTAAATGTTCTGAGAGTATTCGATATTTGTTTAGACTTGCTAAGCGATTCAGAAAAGTATTTTGGTTTGTAATTGATGAATTTTCTGAGCTTGTGCATACTGTAAAATCGCTATGTTCAGAACATAGAATATTTGATTCGAAACTTTCGTGGTTTTTAGCGGCATATTTCTCGGCAGTGTAACAACTTCACAGCATCAGTGAAATGCCACTATGGTGTCGTTTTACTGAGCACCCTAATTCACAAAGAAAAAACACAAAAATTGATGTTCCATGCACGTTACGTGCTCTTCCATTGGAAGAGTTGGGAGGTCAGGTGAATCAGGAAGCAGCTGTCAATCAGGAGTGGAAGAAACTCAATGAAGCCCTGTGTGCCACCTAGTATGAATAGGATCTGATGATAATGATGATGATGATGATGACGACGACAATGACAATGACGACGACGACGATGATGATGATGATGATGATGAAGACAACGACGACGATGATGATCCAGCACACTTTGCATGTTTGCCCATGTGTTCTACCTTGATAAAACCTCGACATGCACAATAAAAATAAACACAGTATACCTCTAACAGGGAACATCTCTTTATCTCCTGCCAATTCCATGGAGCCCAAACCTGAACAGTTAATGATAAACTGAACACCATATGTCATCTTTAGTACCTCCGCCTGTTCTGTCAGTAATCCTCTCACAGAACCCTGTATAATATGGGCTCCTTTCCTTATGCACTGAAGACAAAATCAAAGGATTATAAATACAAGGGTAATAAGCACAATATTGCATCGAAGAATGGTCAAATGTGTCCGGTTTTTTCCATTGGAGGAGCAGTTTTAAGACCTTTACCAGCTTGACTATACAGTACAGTAGAGGAGAGAAGAGGAGCGTAAGGCACTCACAGTAGAGTGAAATGGGGTGGCATGGTGTGGAGAAGGGTGGAGTAGAGTAGGGTGGGATGGGGGAGAATGGAGTGGAGAGTTGGGTGCTGCTGCTAAAAAAGGTGTAAAGCTTAGCCTGCAAACCAAGCGTAACTTCCGTAGGTTATTCCACATGTTTGAATCATTTTTCGTTTTTTTGGTCGTACAAAAATTGGGGTGACAGCAAAAAATTGAAGGAGGGGGGAAGGGACAAAAGGAAACACTCGCCACAAAACCCAGGATTTTGAAAAACCTGTTTACCCATGAATAGGGCTTCTGATTGGTGCAACATGGCATTCTACTGATTAATGATCATCAATCAAAGCAGTACATCTAATTCGTGCATATCGCAACTCTACTCTGGCAAAATGAAGAGTTCGGGACCAGTCTAGATCAATGATGATTTCAATTCCTTGGATGAGCTGGTTCAGTCTTGCCTTGTATGGATTCTAGCAAAATTCACCCATTCCCTTCCTTTCTTGGATGTTTTGCACTCTAATTGTATTCATTAAAAATTAGCAACAATAGATTTCTAAAAATTTCCCTTACAGTAGTCTTTTAGGTCAGAAATATTGTCAGTGGGTGCTAAAACATAAAACATTGCATGTTAATGAACCATAGCTGTCGCTCCAAATTTATACTTAGCCATATTCTACAGTAATCAATTCTTTTTCTTCCTTTTTTTTTTTGACATCTTGTTGTTTTGTACTTGGTTTTGTACTTGAAAAGAAACTGAAGCATGTTTTGACTGTGTAACCTGAGAGAAATTTCAAATTTGCTGTGATCTTGCAGTTATTTTATTGATTAGCTGTCACATTATGAACTCACTCAACCACGAAAGTGTCACAGGGACGTTTTTCCTTTTATTTCCTTACCTTTCCCCTCACCCTCTCCTTCCTTCCATTTTTCCCCTTGTCCCAATTTTCGCATGGTCAGAAAGCAAAAAATGCATCGAAGGTGGGGAATATTAACTACAGACATGCTTGCTATGTAGGCTATGTAAAGCCTGATGTGTAGTGTTGACATACTTCCTGCATGAGCCATGCCCCAAATTTTGGTGGATCGATAATTGGAGCAACAAATGAAAAGACATCCTTTAACCGCCCACTTTGAACAGTCAATCCTAAAAGAACAGTCAACAGTGAAGACTGATAGTTAATACTAAAATAAAATAAACTGAATTGTCAAATTATTTTGTGTAGGCACAGTGGCGTAGTGGGTTAACCCTGTTAATCTTTCCTCCACCCAGGTGTATGAATGGGTACATCTGTACCAGTGACAAAGTGCTGGCCATGGGTAAAGCCGCGGCTACACCAGCGATTTTTTGCTTGCGATGGTGATGCGATTTTTTTTAAATTGTCGCGTCGCCAGCGCGCAGCGAAAATCACACGTGTAGCTACCCTCTGACGAAGTCCGTGATTTTGTCGCAAAAATTGAACTCATTGAATTTCTCACGATTTTTTTTCTGCGATTTTTTTATCTGTTGCATCACCTGTGCGAGGGTGGCTACACATGCGATTTTCACTGCGCGCTGGCGATGCGACAATTTTCAAAAAAATCGCATCACCATCGCAAGCAAAAAATCGCTCGCTTAGCCACGGCTTAACCTTGTGCTGGACTAGCATCCCATTCAGAGGGAAGTTGCAATTCTCCCAGTTGCTTCATGCTACAGAAACCAGATTTATTTAAGGTTCCGCAACCACAAAATTGGGTCACTCATGGGCCATGTGCAACTTAATTAACATTTTATTTACCTTCAGTTGGCAGTTATTTATAATGATTAATTTGCAATAATAAAATTTATTTCCATGCCATGACTACAGCCGTCACTTAAATTGAAAACAATCTGACCTATAAGAAACAATTTTGGACACCCAAGGAATTGGTTCCTGAAGATGCCATCTTAACAGCTACCTATATTATACATGAATCAAAGTCCCATTAGAGGTTACCAAAACAATATTTGAAAAATTTGAGCTACTTCATTTTGACCACAATTTAATTTGACATAATGGGATGGAGTTATATTTATTGAACTGTATAAAAATGTATCTTGTCTTTAAGGGAGTGTAGCCACAAGGTGGGGGGAAGGGGGGAGGGCAGGGGTGGCCAGGTTTAACAATTTAATAGCAATTAATAAGACCGAGTTCAGGTTGTGTTTGACAAACTACACTGTATCCACCTGAGTACTGCCTCAGCCTACAAATAATATCATTTGAGAATTAAATTGATGAACATAAAAATCATTTGATGTTAACAAAAAATTATTAATAAATTAAAGAGGCTAAATTTACGTACAGCACCTTTTTCCTTCATCAATGAAAATGAATTTCTAAATCCTTGTATCTTCTTGTATTGAAGCAAAGTTTCTGACTCCAACTAAAAATAGAAAATAATAAGAAGACTGAGAATGGCATGCTGTAGTTAATTTGTTTTAACTTTGCACTTATTCAAATGAAAATAGCAAACCAAAGCGAAATTCTTGATTTAGAACTTCAAAACAAAACAAAATCTACCTTCTCATCTGGAATTAATACCACAACTTCCCTCAAGTAAACACCAGTGTTTCTGGAATTTTTGGAAAGAGGAGTGTACCTTTCCTCGCTGTAAGCTGACCATCTCTGTAATTAGTGAAAATATTCACACAAGGTCAAGGTAATATGTACAAGCCCTTCAATTAATCAACAGATAACAAAGTACTGTTCAAGTACTGTTCAATCCACTAAGAAGAATAGAATTAAAAGAAAAACACCTTTAGGAGTTTTGCGGTATCCTGCTGTTCGCTAGATGGATGTCTTCCCATCATTTCAGGAGGTACCCACAGTGCCCCTGCAGCTTCTGAGGCAATCTTAGGCAAGCGTCTGGTTGAAGGAAACTCTTTGGACACAATAGTAACACCATAGCTATTAAAAGAAAAAAAATTGCTTGCCTTAACAAAATTTGATGTCTGTAAATTAATTGTCTGTTACAGTTTTTTAGATTGAACAGCCATGCGAGTTTAAATCTTGACGCAGATTCCATAACTTCATTTAAAGTGACTATATTATAAAGAGTCCTGCTATAGCATTCCCCCCACCCCCCACTGGATGAGGTCTGCCAGTCCACTAGAGGTATCCACCCCCTAATTTTCATACAATGATGTGCATGGTCCTTAGCTTGTGACGACAATGTAAACCAGCAACCTTCAGGTCACAAGCCTTGACCACTTAATCGCTCATGAATGCCTTCATACAACAAGATAAATGTAGCTGAATTACAGCCAAGTGTAAAATGGACCAAAAGGTTATGGTACAGGCAAATAGCTGCTTAACTTGGGGCCATTTGAAACCAACACAAATTTTGAATTTGCTTCTGAGTGATTGCCTGAATTGTTGGTCAGTTTCTAATGTTTTTTTATTTGCTTGTTTGTTTGTTTTTTGTTTGTTTTTTAAATTAGGACTTGGAGGTCAAACAGTTAGGGTTGACACTGACCCACGAAACCTTTTCTAATGAAATTTTCTAGCTCAATACTCAAACATCTGTTCCTATGTAGGGAAATGCAGTGAGCTAGTCCACAAAGTGAAAATGTCATCTGTCTTCCCAGGCGTAACCTAAATTTATAAGAAAATTATAATTATATTTTAATCACACAAGTCCACAACAGTAAGTCTGCAAGGTAAAATAACACATAATTCATGTTTTAACTAACCCTTTTTCAAGCAGTAAATAAGCAGTGGTCAGGCCAATTACTCCACTTCCAATAATTAGAACCCTATGATGTTGATTCTGAAAATGAAACAGTACATTACCATCTTTAAAATCATCGAAGATTCATGAATTTCCAGAATGTTGGGTGTGACCAGTATGTTTACCAAGACTTCTTTTGTTTTGGACTGGACTATGTGACTTTTCATTATCATAATACCTAGCTCCTAATTTAATCTCTCCCTTTCTCAGGCCAAGAAAGCAGAAATCATTATAATACCCTACTTTAGGCCAGTGGACAATACACACCCAATTTCAGAATGCAGTGGTAAAAAATTTACACTCAATTTCACACCCAGTCACTCTGTTTGGTCCCCCCCCCCCCCAACCCAGATTCTTTTCAGTCATTCTGATCATGATCAGATATTGTCACAGGGAAATCAGATTCAAATCCCCAGGGTATGCCTGGGAGGTCACGGTGATGTTGATGTAATACATCAAAACTCAAAAGAATCTTTCATCAGGACTGATATTCAGATACCATTAAGAAGTGGGTTGAAAAAACGAGGCACAGACATCGAGTTTTTTAAAGGTGACTTCGAGGTGTTGGATGAAACACTCTTTTGAGTTTTTTAAATGGCTTCTCAAACCATTCATAATTCTTGGAGAAATTCAAAGCAGAAAGTTCACGAAATTTTATGCTAATTAATTAGATCTGGTATCCAAACCACCGTCACAGTTATAGTGACTTCCTCTGTTTTCTCCTAATGAATTATTTAATTAATGAGTTTGAGTGTATGAATGTAGTGAATGTCCAGATTTCATTGTGAACTTAAAAGCCATTGTGCAGTTTACTCTGGGATAGGATATACAAATGAGAGAGCTAATTGGTCAAGAACAACATGAGGAATTGACACTTAGCAAGCATGTGATGGAGAAGGGATTTTTCGATGTCTGGTCTAGAACAGGGTTACAAAATGCAGCTGAGCAGGGGGGTTACTCCCTCGTAATACCTACATGGGTATGTGCCACCGAACGGGGTCGTGATTTGGGGACTACTGATCTAAAATTAAAGGGGTATCCACATTTGAGACGTTTTCTAGAAACAGGGTGTAATATTGTAAATGTAGGAAAAATATCAGTAGCAATTTTAAATTATTTATAAGAAAATAAATAAATGACTAATTAACTAATGGGGAAAATAACACAACCTTATTTTCATAGAAACAGTTGTATTTTGGAGGTATGAGTCGAACAAACAAAGAAATAACTTTTCTTAAACAGGGTTTTGAAATTTAGTAAATATCTAGAACGGGGTATGAAAAAAATTGCCTATAAATTTCTAGAATGGGGCATCACTTTGAATGCAAAACCCTTCTAAAACGGGGGCTAATTTTGAAGGCCTGGGCAGCACACACCCACCCAAAACCTACTCGAGTACCCCCAGGGGTGTAGGGTAAGGGTTTCAGAGTCCTAGCAGCACACCCCCACCAAAAACTTCACAGTACCCCCCGGACTTTACGTTTATGTGGTTTCAAAGGGCGAGCAACATGGTTAGTGAAAAGTGCCTAAGCCTTTTTAACAGATAATCGAAATATGCAAGAGCTAAGTAGACATGTTTTCTCATCTTTTCAAAAATCTCACAGAGCCGAGGCTCGATTTCCAGCTGGCTTTCACTGCAACGTGAAAGCGTTGTCACTTCATTTTCAGAGAAGATTACCATTGGATTACAAAAGTAACTGTTGGTTAACTAACCACGTTTACTTACTGGATCTATGTTTCCACTCATACCCTTCAAAATCTGTTTTATCGCCGGGGTTGCAATCAAGAGCCTTGTCCAGATAAATCGATCAGAGGTTACAGACTGTGGCCGTCACTCATGTCACGCAAACGAATCGAATCTGATTGGTTCTGCTCGAAATTGAGAATTTGTGTTTTGATCACAGTAAGCTATTTTTCCGGTGCGGTGGAGACTGATTTTCGTTTCCCGCGGTAAACTCGATTCGATGCAAAAATGTTTTTACTTATCCCTTCTCGTAAACAGTGGTGTTGAAAATCGTAAATAACAGCCCAGAACCAAAGGGCCTGCCCAGTGTATCATCGATTATCAAACTGAAAATTGAAAATTTGAACTTTATACTTGGGGAGACTGGGACCAAATCACGTGTTTGTGCTATATTTAGTTAATTTTCGCCACTATACTCAAGCAGCGGGGGTATAGCTCAGTGGTAGAGCATTCGACTGCAGATCGAGAGGTCCTTGGTTCAACTCCGAGTGCCCCCTCTGAATCCATTTTTTTTTTCCTTTTTCCAATTTTTTCTTCACTTCTGACTGATATCTATTTTATCAAGAAATATCTTTTTTTTAAATCGAAGAAGTACGACATAAAAGGCTGAAAAAAAATAAACGTTTCTCCTTTGGTGTCCCTGGTTGTTCATAAAATAAATGAACAAAATGAATACTACAAAACAGCTATTCCGCCGGTATTGTGATCTTTCTAATGAGCCTGTTAAATTTTACTTTTGAAGGGCTTGAACTTTCTAGGTTTATATAGACAACGTAAAAAGGAGAAAATCGAAATATTCTAACTTGCGATCCTCTGGCCACTTCACACTATGCACTACTACATCGACAGGAGGTAGCGGAAAATCATAAAAAATGTCTGTACAGAGAAAGTCAAATATTGACCAAACTGTAAATTGCAGCGGGAATTTTTTCTTTCAATACATTAAGTAAATTTGAAGCTTTGCATTTTCCTAGAAGACTGAACTTGTTTCCATGGCATTCTGCTTTGAAATGACAAGCTGACCTCACCCCTCCCTAGTTGGTGTAATTTGCGTCCCATTCTTTTGTCCTTCTTCGCCGCATTGCACGGAAGACAAGCGAACATGGCATCCGTAGAAAACTCACAAAACCAGCACGAAAAGGAGCTCGTGGGGTGGTTTTACCCCACAGATGAGATGAAATCTGAGGCATATGTGTCTACCATGGATCGATACAAAGAGCTCTATGAGAAATCTATCAACAATCCGGCCGCTTTTTGGGGAGACATTGCAAGCGAATTTTACTGGAAAGTCCCGCCAAGCAAAGAGAACTTCATGGATTTCAACTTTGATACGCGCAAGGGGAAAGTTTGCATCAAATGGATGGAGGGGGCTGTTACCAACATCTCATACAATGTTCTGGACAGAAATGTGGAAAAGGGCCTTGGAGATAGTGTGGCGTTTTATTGGTAAGATTACAAAGATTATGCTGTTTTTAGACACGCTACAAAGTCAAGTGTAATAGCTGATGGGTGTCACATGGGAATTTCGTGACTAAAACTGCAAATGTATTTCCAAAATATCACCAAGAAAAAGCGCACTATGAAAAATTGTTAAAGGGTTGTGTAAAGTGCACACGAGCTCTGTATTTCATAAGAGAGTGAAAATGCATATTTCAACAATGATAATTAAGTTACTGTAAGCTCATAACCTTAAATTTCTTATCTACACCGTGCACTTCCTTCAGCTGACACATACTGAAACTTAACATTTTCTTCAGACAAATAGAAATGTGGTCGGACGTTTCCTTTTTTAATTTATTATTATTTTTAAGGAGAAGTCTTTTTGAAATAATTATTTCTTATCATTATTTACTTATTATTTGGTAAAAAAATTTGTCCGGACATGATGTCTGACCAAAGTTAAGATTTTGTCAGACATGTGCGGATTTTAGTCGGACATTGCCCCATGATCGACAGTTATTTGCAGCTCTGCATACCTGTACCCAGTTCCTATGTATTTGATTTTACCTTATTTCCAGTGACCCATACAGTAGCTCAAAACCCCACACTCGTACCCAATTCCCATGTAACTATTTGATTTTAGGATGACGGGATTGGATAAAAGTTGCATGGAAGCAACATTCTTATTCCTAGTCCAAATTAGGGACCATATTTGTAGTCACCCAACCCCACCTCCTCTCCCCAAAAACCTTGCTTTCCTACTAGATTTTCAGTTAAACCAGAAATTCCATCTCTCCCCCATGCCATTGCTGAATTTTGTGATGCATCCTCCCTTGAGGTTTGCAAGGTTCTGCGAGTCACACATTTCTAGTCAGTAATGTTTCCAGAGCAGGAAAGTCCACCTTTTCAGGAGATAGACACGACCATATCTTGTTCTCCTGAAATTTGAAATTACCACAAGATGGATAAGGAGAATAGGGAGGAAAGGGAGATGCAAGATAGAAAATTTTTGTTTTGCTCAAATTTGGAAATTTCAAGATTTTAGTACCTTTGGGAAGCCATCATGCTATATAACATACAGCACTCATTGGTTTGTGCAACATAATTAAACACCATTTTGAAAATCCCATCATGTGATGAAAAAAGTTAGGCTTTCTGTGATGTGAAATTATATGATTATGCAAAGGAAACAAACAAACAAACCTGCATAGACGAGTTGAATAATGAGTTCCTAAAAATGAAACAGAAAACTGCAGGATTTCTTAAGGGGCACACTGGTATAAATCAGGTGGCATGCACATGGAATGAGCATGAACTTGTGTGGCTTTAAAAAAGATCTAAAAACATCATGGGTACAAAAAAGTGAACAGATGTTGCTGAAAGGGAAAGGCTAATAAAAAGTTACAAAAATGGTTTTCAAAGTCCATTAACATCAAAACTTTTTTACATGTTACGAGCGCGACAAGAAAGGTTGGTTAACATTATGATCACGTTTACTCCAAAAGTACCCAAATATACAATAGAATTGTTATTCTTGACAACTCAAGGCCCTACAACTCGAACTTCTCATTAACGTGAATCAAAAGCAGTTTCCCTTAAATTTACTCCCAATTTAACCACCAATAACTCGATATCTCGCAAAGTTTTTCAGGTGTTTTCCCTGATGGTTCAAGATTCGACTGTGGCAGCAGATATGTCATGTTCACGCATGTACAACTCATCACAACTGCCTACTTAATTAATATGCTTTATATTTTCCATAAAGACCATAAAACCAAATCTTGGGCCTTCGTTAGGTCAACTATTTGTAACTGCTTTTAATGTACCGTCGTTTTCATCTAAGCGTGGACATGTGAAGAAAAAACATGTTTTAACTGGATATCAAACATGGCATGTTTGGCCGCCAAACATTCGAAGTTTGACAGCCGTTAAACTTGCATTCCTACGTGCGTGATCGACAAGGTCAACATGTTTTCTTATGTGCCGCTTTATATTCCCGAATCTGGAAGAAAAAAATCTAAAATCTACATTTTCTAGGTCTTCTTCGTTTTCTTGACACCTGCCCTGCTAGCGAAACATGCTCTAACAGCCTTCAAACTTCAAAGTTTGGTGGCCAAACATGTCATGTTTGCACCCAATTAGAACATGTTTGTATGTCACATGTCCACGCTTAGATGAAAACAATGGTAGTGTGTAAATAAGCTTTCAATAATTGTTGTTTTATAATAAATGTTTGCTTTTTTGTTTTGTTTTATGGCATGTTCTAATCCATATTCAGGGAGGGAAATTTTCCTGGAGACAGCAAGCAGATTACATATCGTGAACTCCTCTCAGAAGTATGCAAGTTTGCTAATGTGCTGAAAGACAAAGGTAACTTTACAGTGATTTTGTTTCCCCTGTGTCCTGCATCTCTGACCCATAAAAATCCTAAAAGATGTAAAATAATATATGGCATTCGTCCGAAAGGATGCACAAACGTGATTGGCTACGATTGGACGAATGTCCCATTTGTGTAATTTAGAATCTATAACACAACCTACCTCAAAAGAAAAATATTAGTTGGCTCTAAAAAACAGTTGTGCATTTAGAAGTACATGCAACTTCTGAGGGAAAAAATTCAAGCCTTTGCTTGCTTGCAAGTTTGTTTTTGATCATGACAAGTGGTTACATATTTTGATGTCAAGAAGACCCTGGAAACGAGCTTGCATTAAAATAATCTGGAATAAAGCACACACTGTGCAAAGCTCACCATAGCCCACTATTTATGATAGTAGCTGAGGCGATAAAAACAAAACAAAACAACAAAGTATAAGTTTAAGCACTTGATAGATGGGTCTCATTGGTTTTGGTCTGGGACTCGTTATTTTTTATGGCGTGAGTCCCAGGGACTTGCTAATGGCAAATTGTAACAAAATTTGTTTCTCTCATTATGCACATGTGAAGCAAAAATGTGTCCTTCCACAAGTGCAGACACTGAGTACAGTAGTCAGTAGTCTTGTGGCCACAACATTAGACTTTTGATCAACAGTCCTGATCTGTGTTTCATGTCTGAGATCGTGTTGTTCTCTATAGGACTACAAGCTTTTCACCACAGTGTCTCTTTTCAGCCAGCTGTTGAAGTTAGTATGGTGAACCATAGGAAAACCTTATAAAATGTTGGGGGCAGTTCTGCAATGGGCTGTGGGGGAGGGGGTGTTATAGTAATATTATAATTATTGCCAAATTAATAATTAGACTTCAATTTCAAGTTCAACTCTTTTTTAATTACAAAGTAAGATAAATCCATTCAGTAGTTTTGCATATTAAGACAAATTACAAGGGGCAAAGAAGTCCAGTTACAAAATGTAAAAACCACAAGCCAAGCTTATGAGATTCTGGCATCCCTTTTTACAATTTTATTTGTTTGCATGGTTAAAAGGAAGTAGGTGTGACACACGAAGGACTTCCATAGCATAAGTATTAAATAGGGATGCCAAAAAATGGGAATAAAATAAACTAAAATAATTATTTAATCATGATGTAATATGAATATGACCTGCTTTTTTCCAAAGAAAATCATTGCTGTGATTTCTAACTTTTCTTAGACGAATACTTAATATATGACTTTGTTAACTTTTACAGGCATTAAGAAAGGTGACCGGGTGGCAATTTATATGCCAATGATCAACGAGTTAGTAGTTGCCATGTTGGCTTGCGCAAGAATAGGAGCTGTTCACTCCATTGTGGTGAGTCAATTCAATTGTCTACTGACAGCAGCTAAGGTGGGACACAAAATGTTGTTAAAATGTAGACCTTTAAATCTAAGGGGTTTGCTCGATCTCCACATTTCCAGGAGGGGCTAGATGGATGATGACATCCATAAAAACACATTATTGTTTTCTGTAATGGCCCTCATGAATGCTGTAACATGCAAGGTTTACAGACCATGACCTACAGTACTTATATTGCTAATTTTTTTTGTAGTTTGGAGGATTCTCTGCAGAATCTTTGGCTGAGCGTATTCTTGATTCCACCAGTAGAATTCTCATCACTGCAGGTAAATTATCTTTCACTGTATTATACAATTATAAATAAATATATAATGATAACTTTATCTTGAGGCAGCCAATCAAAGTTGCATTAAGTTCATTTTTATGTACTTTTACTTGTATTTGTACTCCAAGTTTTTAGCCAGGAGAAATTCATGGAAAATGCACTGTTGGAATTTAGGGGAGAATGCCTCCATGGTAAGGGGTGGCAAATTGTCTTACCATCCAAAATTATAGGGTCTCACAAAATTTCAGCTAATTGTAAGCATCTCGCAGTCTTGTTTTTTAAGCAACTCTCGATTATTTTCAACCTAGCCATCTCAGGATCTCGATCTTTTTGCAAGCCGCCTGGAGTCTTAACTTGAAGTTCTAATTTGCTTAGATAACATCTTTAGTTGCTTGAAACTGATCTAAAAGTCTCGGTTTCAAATTTACATGTCCTAAGAAGTTTTGGGCCCGCATTTGGAAAACTCTAAAAGCTGGGTTTCACAATTATAAATTGAAAGGATTCTTGGGCTCGCACAAGAAAACAGTTGTCTCGCAAAGTCTCGAATTTACCATTTACCATCCCTAGGGTGGGTGGCCAAGTGGTCACTGAGGCAGGAGAAAACTTTTTATCACACTTTTGATTGAAGGATTGTGGAGGCGCGGAAGTGTAGTGGCCATAAAGGTGGGCTTTCGATCGGGCACTCAATTGGCAGATTGGAGGGTTGGTGGTTCAAGGCTCCAGGAGCAGATCCTGGGGGAGGGTTAAGGAAGTTGCAACCCCCCCCCCCCCCCTTCGGGAAGTTTCCAAACTTGTCTGACTCCTCGTTTCTATCGCTTTTTCATCACAAAAATAATAGCATATTGTTTTTTTTTTTACTTGCAACCCCCCCCCCCCCTTTGAAAAAATCCTGGATCTGCCCCTCGGCTTGGTCTCTCTGCACTGTGTCATGTTGCGTCATGATAGATCGGCATTGATCGACTGGATTGAACAAGTTTATGGCTCATTTAGTCCAGTCGGTTGGACACCCTTGATTAAAGGATTGGAGGGTTGGTGTTGCAAGGCTTGTCTTCGCATTGTTTTTCTGGTTTTCCTTCCTCTCTTTAGGTTCACCTCTTAAACATTTCAAAATTCCAGTTTGATCTGGTTGTACACAGTGTATAGCATTACCAGCACAATAGAGTGAATTCGTATAACCCGTTTCTTATATGCTAATGAGGCGCAAAACATTCTAATGACCGGTTTGGATACGCACGAGCGATTCACGATTGAAATGCATTCCCTGTGGGTACCTGTGTTCAGCATACGCCAAAGAAAAGAAGCATTTAAAAAAAAAGAAAAAAGATTAATTCATTAGAAAAGATACGGAGTATATATAACTGTAGAAAAAAAATTACTTGGTACACTAGGTTTCAAGTTGTCATTTCAAAAAGGATGCTACAAACTCCACAAGGCAGCTCGCTTTACATGTACCTGTATCACACGACTTTCGACATTTTGAACATGCAATAGTGAACTAAATTTCAGTTCAACGCTTCTCTCGCGAAACCCATATGCAGCCCTGCATTAAATTAAAAGGCTGACTTTGTGGCGCCTGTGGCAGAGAAACACTCGTGCCAGTACTTTCTCACGCTGGTATGCAAACAGTAGAAGAAAAGAATAGTTCATTTTGAGGCTTGTTAGTTTGAAATGTTCAAAATTAGGAATTTGAATCAATGGTTTTATTTGTGCATGCTCAGTTTCTTTATTGTCCTTCTCATTAGCATTTAGTGATTCTCATTAGCATATAAGAAACGTGTTATACGAATTCACTCTAATAACTGCAGATGTGGACTCATTAAAAACATCTTGATTTTTTTTATGCTCACAAGAAAAGCTTTGAACTTAGTGTCTACAATGTACATGTACGTGTAGATCAATCAGTGAAGACATCTTACTTCCAGTCACCCAGTAATTCAAAATTTAACCTTTGTTTGTAAAGTTAAGTATGCCCAAGCTTGATTGTGAATGTCATACATATGAATCTTCTGATTCTTAGATGGTTCATATAGAGGGAAAAAGCTGATAGACCTGAAGGCAATTTCCGATGAGGCCATAGAAATGTGCAAAGAAGAGTAAGTACATGTAGATGATGATTTGACCTTAAAATCCATAAATATTCAATTTGCTTTAATACAATGTAAAATTTCTACTTAGTGCACACTCTGATTATCATCTAAGAAATAACTACTGTACATGTATAAGACCTTCAAAAACTGAACTGACAAGCAAAGCACAAATGTAAAATGCTTTTGTTCTATGTTTGAATCAAGGCAAAAATTTCATTTCCTTTCATTTCCTTCAGTTTTCCATTTGAGGCCCATTCCCTACCATTGTGATGTTTCCTTAGACAAGAAACTTAATCCCACATTGTCTCTCTCAGTCCACCCAGGTGTATAAAATGGGTACCGGCGACTATATACTGGGGTTAACCCTGTGATAGGCTAGGATTCCATCCAGGGGGGAGTAGCAATACTCCCCGGCAGTTGCTTCATGCTACAGAAACCGGGTTAAGCTCCGGCCATGTGGACTCCTTACCTCATGTGCAACTTTACCTTTACCCTCCTAGCTGGCAGTATTTTTTCATATAATGGTGTATATTTTTGCAGAGGATTTACTGTAGAAAGCTGCATTGTTGTTCAGCATGTTGGTGGTGGTTCTGGCAATGGCTCTGTTTCACCTGTGGCCAAGAGACCATGTCCTGAAGTTCCGGTGGGTCTCTGTTTTAGGTGGTAACCTTTTTAATTCCTAAAGCAAATTTCAGTTTGTACATACACTATACAGTGTAATGAGTGGTAGAAAGTACTGCTTAATTACCATGTAAGCTGTAATTTCTACTGTAAAGTATAACCTCCTTGCAGACATCTGCTATTTCCTTTTCTTCATGTGGAAAAAGGATGTCTCTGTGATGCCCTTGCTAATCATGTTCCAGTACCCTGTTGTTCCGGGTTTTAAATTTTACTTGATACGTACATGTAAATAGCAAACTGATGCTGCATGGCGAACAAGAGACCCTTTCATCAAAAGGAAATTGCTACTCAGGAGAAGCAGATGTTTCCATGCAGGCCTTTCCAAGAGTTCTGACCTATTTTCTTTGCTCACAGTCCAATGCGGTTAATCAATATACACTGTTTGGCGATTAGAGTGTATAGCAAACTGTAGAGAAAAGGATTTCCTTGTAAACTTTGAATTTTCTGTGACCTTGAATAAGATTTCCATCTTTATACTTCAAATCAAGGAATAAACACATTGCACAATCACAGTTTCTGATACACTGTATGTCAATTGAAATTCCTGCTGAATTCCTGACACATAAATCATCTCGACTGTTTTTACGACAGCCAACCCAGCCAGCCTGGCAAAGCCTGGCCAGGCCAGGCTTTCCAGGTTTTTGGCCAAGCTTACCAGGAAAATGGTAAAGCCTGACAAGCCAGGCCATGACCAAGGTTTCTTGGCTTTCTCAGGCATGTTAGTTCCAAGGCCAGACTTTCTTGGCAGCCTTGGCCAAAAAAAAGAAAAACCTCGGCTTCCCTGGCCACTAAGATGTTAGCCAGGCTTTCTTGGATTTTCTGAAGTACTGCTCAGTAGCATTCACAAGTTAGAATTTCATCCGGGCTCAAAACCGGAAGCCATCTGGTGTAACTGTAACATCTTGCACAGCATATCAAACACCACCACAAGGAAGTAATTTTGTTATATTGGTACATTGTTGTAGCTTGCACTTGATAATGGGCATGCAATAGAATTTCACTTATACTGTAGACTTTAAAATCAGATTCTTTATTATTTTATTCATAAATTTCTCTTTAAGCTTATGTAAATTGTGGATTAAAAAAGTAAGAAATGTTTTCCCTTTACCTACGTGTTTCCTTGCAGACACATTTTGATGGTGGTATTGACTGTTGGTGGCATGAACTGATGTCCTCCGCAAGTGACAAGTGTGAGCCATGCTGGACAGATGCTGAAGATCCCTTATTCATGCTTTATACAAGGTACCATGCTTTATACTAAGATGGGGTAATGTCATATCTCCTGTAAAAACACACCCTTTAGGCCATGATGCAATGGGTCATGTGTGAAGATTTTGTTGAAACACCTCCACTGCTAAACACATGGTCTTTGTCCACATATGTGTATGGATTGTTTTTGTTTTGCCTAGTGTCTAGTGCACTAGTGTCTCAAAGTTGCGGCTTTGAGGTTGCTAAAATCATTGGGAGGATCATATCGTCCACTCCACACCGTACATTGTTTGTATTAAATTTGTTAACTTTTAAAAGCCAAACCACATTGACCACAATCCATCCTTTCAAAAGTCAGTTAACCCGGTTATACTGCCAGCCCTTTAGCTGTGTACATGTATTTGATAGTGTCTGTAGTTGGTTGTCTGTGTGATAAACTAAAGTCCGTTTTCTTTACTCTTGTCATTAGTGGATCAACTGGGAAGCCTAAAGGTGTTCTTCACACTGTTGGAGGCTATATGCTTTACACTGCTGTTACCTTTAAGTAAGTGATACCAAAAATGCTAGTTTGTCTGTTAATTTGTTTTATTTACATGCCCGATTACTAATTTGATAAAAAAAAATTAATAATGTGAAGGCTGTAAGTAAGTACATATAAATAATCTGCATGAAAAGCAAACTAAGACTTTTTGTTTTGTGTACTCTTAATGTACTCTGGCTTCTGTAACAGTTAGTTAATTGGTATATATTTATTTATATTTAACACCTTGGTGAAGACAGATACTGTGTTGTAGAGTATTGCCTTGTCTGAGAACATAACAAAGTGGAAAAGTCAGGATTTTAACCACAAACCGTGTTAGCATTATCTCCATCGTTAATAATTTCTACCTGTAGTGAATTTACGATTTATGTGAAGCCTGTGTTGTCTACTGACATGACTGCATACAAGACACTTACATCTAACTCCAAATTGTCTCTTTCTGTCCTGATTATGATTAATAAATTATGATGCCTGCAAATATGATAACCTATGTCAGTGTTACAAATTATGACCTTTCAATAGACTAGCTAGCCATCCTTAGGAGAGAGGCATTATTTTCTCTAGTTCCTTTAAGTTGGAACCAGATGTACATCTGAAATATAAGGTAGGGCTTGTTGAAAAGCCCAACTTTTACTGTCAGTATGTTTCCAACTCTTGATCCACAATTCTGCTCTTGAGATATCTATTAAGCATTATTAGTTACTGTATATGCAAACATTTAACTCTGTTCCATTCATTTTTGGGCAGGTATGTGTTTGATTATCACCCTGGAGAAGTTTACTGGTGCACAGCAGATATCGGCTGGATCACTGGTCACAGTTACATAACCTATGGCCCGCTGGCAACTGGTGCCACTAGTGTGCTGGTAAGACAATGTTATTTTCAATTTACCAGCTCCATCAAAATAAGGTGAAGGTATTATTGACAACAAAAAGGTGATCATTATGGTTTGCATAGTTGATTGTAGTTTAGTCTCATAATAAACATATAAAGATTAGTAAGAGTGTCTTTAGTTACAGTTTAAGGTGGGAGACCCTTAACAACAGATCTGGAATTGCTGCTAAGGGATTTTTGTGGATGGTATTTTGTCACAAGCTGTTTGGCAGCATTTTGTGATGCTAGTTTGAATAAATGTGTGAGGATGAATATCTGAATTTTAGAAATCTACATTGCACCTGCATAGCTAGTGCCATGCATTAAAAAGAAAATCCCTAAAACTCGGAGGAAAGGAGGTAGAGTTCCAAATTTGAAGAAATCGATACATCACTTTTTGCATCTTAATGGTCATTAAATATTGCTGTTTATTGTATGCTGTTTGAGTTTTAGGCTTTTCTCTGTTTAGGTCATATGACCTGCCAAATATGGTCGTCACTCGAAAATCTTGAACGCTTTTCCCTCACAACAAATATGGCCAAGCAGCTTATCCATGGAAGTTATAGGAAGAGTTAGGAACTTCCCATAGTAACAAAAAAAATGGTAGTTGAGAGTCTCTCCCCCAAATTATTGTGTGGATCATTTAACAATAATATTTCAAATAATAATAATTATTTATAATAATATTAATGTTAATAATAATTAGAATAATTAGGAACTTGTTAGTATTTATGTGCCTGGGGGAACTCATTGGCATGGCACCCTGTTAGAACAGGGTGCTTATTGGGAACTCAAGCAGTTTAATTAAATTTAAGTGAAAATGACGATTTTTTGTTTTAAATTTCATCATGCTACCTCCAGCTGTAGTTCATTGCAAGTAAATGTTTCATTTTTTATTCATTTTAGTTTGAAGGTACTCCATTTTACCCAGATCCTGGCCGATTCTGGGATGTGGTTGACAAGTACAATGTCTCCAAGTTCTACACAGCTCCTACAGCTATCAGAGCACTAATGAAGTTTGGAAAAGCTGTCGTCAAAAAGTAAGTGCTGGTGATATACAAATTTTTATGTGCTAAATACTAAATGTTAGTTACACATTTAAACGAATAATTGCCCTATGTATAAATTACGTACATGTATTAAAAATGTGAGCATGGGGCAAGCTGCATATAAAGAACATTGTTTATTCTTGTTTTTAAACCTCTGACCATTAATGTCAATGTTTGCATGGTTCTTGTAATTTTGCTCCTTACTTTGTATTTGTGACTGAAGTCCTAGTGTGTCATTTCTCTCTTTCTTTTGTTCTTTTTTTTCTTTTCATTCGCATTTTTACCCAGTATTTATTATGAGTTCTGTGACATCTTAGATACAGTCGAAAGTCTTTGAAAGTGCTTGGAACAGTAGGAGAACCAATAAATCCCGAGGCGTGGCTGTGGTATTACCATGTCGTGGGTGATGAGAAATGTGCCATTGTGGATACTTACTGGCAGACAGAGACTGTGAGTACATGTGTGCTATTTAAATGTATTTCTTTGTCCTCTAACAAGTTCAAGTGATCACCTCACTTGATCTACGCAAAAGAATCCTTGAAGTCCTTGACCTTGAATTGAAGTCATGGAAGCTGACTCCATCTGGAGCACAAAGAGTACTTGGAGCAAATCCCCAAAACGTTAACCAACATGTCAAAATAATGTTAATTGAAGAGGTTTATTGACTGAGCCTTCTGGGACTAGCCCAGTTCTAGAGTAACACCTTCTTTTTTTTGTTTTGCTTTCTGTTTTTTAATTTGTTGTTGTTGTTTTGCCTAGTAATGTATGTACTCATTGTCATGCCATATTTAACATAAGTTATAAAAGACCCACTACTTTAAATTTGTTTGTGCGATCTTTTTAATTTGTAGTATAAAAATTCAAAGCATATACAACAACCCAATTGTAATGTTGTGTTTAAAATAAAATAATATTCTGTCTTGTAGGGTGGACATGTAATCACATCTCTTCCTGGAGCCACACCCATGAGACCAGGCGCAGCTGTAAGACTCAGTTTATTTAACATAGTATTAGGCAAGGCAGGACAAACATTATTTATTATCACCTACTAGAAAATCTGAAAAAAGTACAGACAGTGTTCTTGTAATTATAAGTCTGAGCATTGCTTGTCAAAGATACCAGTACTCCTTTCTGATAATGCATTGCAGCTGCACGGATTTAAGGGAAGCATTTCTGATTCCCTTATTTAAATTTTGGATGTGCGTGTGTAACAAAATTATTTATTATTTTGTGGATGAACTGGAGACTAGCCACAGGCTTGCTCATGCATGCATGGAACATAGTCTGTTACTCTAGTGAACCTTTTTTTTAGTTATGGCTGTTGTAGCACAGCTGTTTTAAAATCTTCTTGTTTTTCTCAGTCTTTTCCATTCTTTGGAGTTGTTCCAGCCATTGTTGACGAGCATGGAAATGAGCTTGAAGGAGCATGTGAAGGATTTCTGGTGAGTACAATAAAACTGCCTTATATATGAGATAGCAACATGAAAAGTGTCATCTCCAGTATTTTACTTAACATACCAAGGTTTCATTCATGAAAGCTTTTGCTATGGGTGAATTTCTTTTATTGCAGAAGTTCTACATGTGAAGCCATGGGCGTGAGCGGGTTGCGTAAGCACGAAGTGTTGAACAGCACTTAACTTTCTACATTTTCACAAGCAGACGGCCCAGTTTAGTTTATAAACTAAGGTGTAAATTTATGCGACTGCAGTGAAAAGCCATCCTAAGGTTAATACTATAATTACAAACAAACATTTCAAAACAATAAATAAAAAGGTCTTGGAAATACTTCTGAACAATTCAGACAGTGCATAAAACAAGAGATTGGAATATCAAAATATTGAGTCCTAGAATAAAGGTTGATGATATTTTGTTTTGTACTTTGAAGGTGATGAAACAACCTTGGCCAGGCATGGCTAGAACAATCTATGGCGACCATGAGAGATTTGAACGGGTTTACTTCTCCAAGTTTCCTGGTTACTACACTACAGGAGATGGTAAGTTATAAGCAGCATCACACACTTCATTTTCCATGCTATAAATCTCCATTGTGACCTGGATAATGCGAACTCAGATGAAAATTCTGTTAAAGGTGCACCTTATCACGTAGTGTTGAGTGTACTCAACTGACACTGAGTGCACAGATTTGGAACATTTTGAAGATTTTCGATCAGACAGATCTAGATCAGATTATTGTGGTCAAATGAGTGAATGTTATGAACTTGTTGTAGGTTGTAAGCGTGACAGTAATGGTTATTACTGGATCACTGGTAGAACTGATGACTGCATGAATGTGTCTGGTCACCTGTTGAGTACAGCACAGATTGAAAGTGCGCTTGTTGAGCATGATGCAGTTACTGAGGCTGCTGTCGTAAGTTTTGAAACCTCTCTTGCTTGTTTTTGAAACAGTCTCTCAGAAGTCAATATACAATTTGTACTGATGATTTTCCCTTGTATAAATAAATAAAAATAAAAACGTGCCAGCACTTGCATCAACGCATCGAGGAGCACAAGAACGTGTTGTCATCTAGTGGCAAGCATTTTCGCTCGGAGCATTCTCTGGCCCCTAAGGATCTTAACAGGAATTTTAAAATTCTAAAGAAATGTAAAAACAAGTTTGACTGCCTCATTTACGAAATGTTTTTTATCCATGAACTGAGACCAAGTCTCAATGTACAGACCGACTCCATTCGTGCGAAGGTTTTTAAATAATTAGTCTTTTTATAGTTAGTTTTTGCATGCTTTTATTGTTTTAACAAATTCTTTTTCCACATACTTTTAGCTACTTTTACATATTTTTACTTCATACATTTTCCTTACATCTTTTTGCCCCTTTGTCACTTTACATATCTATGGAAATTCTCATTCTCAACATTTTGCTTGATAATGACCGAAGAGCGGTCGAAACGTCGTGAATTTTGACCGTTTTTTTTTTTTTTAATTGTCAATTGTTTTAAAAAACCCTTACTGATAATAAAAAAAAAAAATTAAAAAAAAAAAGTTATATGGAGTTTGGCCAATGTTGAAATTAACAATTCTGAGCTTGGTTTTTTGTGTGGTTTATTTACACAGGTATCTTGTCCTCACAAAGAGAAAGGAGAAGGAATCTACTGCTTCACCACACTGATGGAGGTAAGATCAACTTTGAGAGGAACAAATAAGACTGAAGCAGATTTATATGACAGTGGGTAGTGGGGTGGTCTGTAGGGTTAGTGTAATAATAATTAAGACCTTCATCCTGTATTTAATTGACATGAAATTTTCTACCTGACAACTGATCCTTATATTGAACCACGACCCGATGTGATTATTAGAGTAAATCAATACAATAATTAAACGACCTGAATACACAGCATCATGCGAGTCTTCTTAGTCTATTTCCATTCCTATTGAACAAGTTTATTACAACTAGCACATAAAGCAAGTTCAGTGGGGCAACACCTTTGTTCATTGTCCTTAATTTCCTGTGTTCTTAAACAAGATTCTTTTCTCCTCGTTGTCTCTGTCCATCCAGGTGGTATGTAGGTATCACCAAACAAATTGCTAGGGGAAGTAGGTAACCTTATAATATCCTATCCAGGGGAGGGGTGGTAATACTATTAGTCTCTTCAGACTGTAAAAACCACTTGACATCTGCGACATCTTTAAGCTGCCATGAATACCAGTATGTTCTCCACAAAACAAGCACATCCATCATCTTAATCTGGATGGATTTCTTTGTCTCTGATATTTGGCTAAAATAATGAGATCTGATAAATGTACACAATTTTTCGAATAGTAAATATTATATATTATATAATGCTTAATATGTGATGGTGTAATGGTCTACCTGTAAAAAGGCTCATCAACACAGGTCTGGTAATTGAATGTAAAACCTGCATATTTGTTTACCTATACTACATAATTATGCTGCTTTTTCACCAATTTTTGTCATTACTATTAAGTATAATTATTTTATTTAATTATTATTTATTTTTGCAGGGAGTGGAATTTAATGAGCAGCTGAGGAATGAGCTCAAGCAAAAAGGTAAGGGAGCTTAAGAGCCGCTCCCAAAATAATGTCATGTGCATACACGACTAAAGTATGTATCTCCCTCTCCTCAAATGACTGCTACAGTGGCACTGTAGTCCCCATCCAGCAGTAGTTGTCCCATCATCCATTTGCTCAGGGTTTTAAAGCAAGCATGGAGTGAACTTTTACGTTTGTTCCAACTTGCACAAAAATGCAAACAATCCAGATCAACTAATTCTGAAAAGGGAATGGATCATAGACTATTTTTATGAGAACTTTTGGGACTGATTCTGTGAATGCTGTATTTCAGTTCGTACTAAAATTGGTCCATTTGCAACTCCTGACATCATCCAAAATGCCCCTGGGCTTCCAAAGACTCGCTCCGGAAAGATCATGAGGCGTGTGTTACGGCATGTTGCAAGGAACGACAAGAATATTGGTGATATTACAACAATGGCTGACTCTTCAGTTGTGGATACCTTGTTTGAAAAGAGGCCACATGTGAACTTCCTCCCTGATTAGTATTTCTGACAAGTGGAACTGCAGATGTAGTTCATTCTTTTCTTACATGACATAGTCTGTCAAGGAACTGCATGTTCTGCAAACATTTATTCACGTTCTATTAAATTTATTACTAACAGTTTTCACAGAAGCATATAACTTTATAACATGCTTCATACCTTTTTCACGACAAGCATTCTTCATTAAATGTATTGGTATCAGCGATTATGGCCTCCTCTTAGTTTTAAGTAGTAGGGATATATAATTATATTGGACAAGGATAAATGTGGTTCAAACTAGGCACTTTTACAAAAGAATATGTTATGTTTTGGGTAAGAAATTTTTGTCAAAGGTGTATTTTAGTCAAACTAAAGATTATCGTGTTTCTGCATATATAGGGCATGTGCATTGCGACTCAATATTTAGGGTATTCTAATTTAACTTTCAATATGTTGTAATGAAAGATGTCTTTCACTTATTACAGTTAATTATAACTTACAGCCCCTTTTGTAATGTATTCTATGTGTAGTTGGTTAAAATCATTCTCAGCAAAAAAAAAATTCTCAAATGCCTGGGACTACAATGATGAATAAAGGTTTTGCAAAAACGTTCTGGGTGAAGTTTTTAGTCCTTTCCAACAGCACAATTTCCCATTTATAGGCTATGTTGGAGTCAAAATGCACCTATCATTGTCTTGGGTCTTTATAGCCAATAACATTAAAATTTACAGATTAACCAACCAATCAGTTCAGTAACCAGACATAATTCCATCAACTGAGGGTTCCAACAATTCACTAAGTGGCATCTGTGCGAGTGCCATTATAGGAAACTACATGCCTTTTTGCAAACCAATTCTTAGTGTGGTAGCTATATAGGGAGCCTGTGTCGCAGACAAGTAGGTCAATTTGGAGGGTGCAATCTCAGGGGTGTGTGTGACATTCAGTAAAAGGACGAGGGGACCTCTCCTTTTTCATACAAACATACATACACTTAATACATTTCATCCTTTTATGTACATACAGTGGAACCTCAATTTAACGAACCTCTATGTAACGAACTCCTCGGTATAACGAACAATATTTTTCAGCCCAGTAATAGCATAATGTATGGAAAAGAACCTCGATATAACGAACCCTTGATATAACGAACCCTCGACATAACGAACCAATTTCCCCAGTCCCTTGGCACTTCGTTAAATCGAGGTTCCACTGTACATACATACATTTCCCTCACATTTCCCTCAGTGGAAGAAAAGCCACTCTGTGGAGATGCCACTGCAAATTTCCAATTCCAATTTATTTATTTACGTAAGCCAACATCACGCTCTATAGTTCAAACAAAAGCTACGTGGGCTATGAGGTGAGTAGAGTAGAGTCCACACCACAGGTAACCCACACCTCTTGCATTTTGTAGCATGAAGCAACTACAAAGAACAACAAGCCTTATTACCAAATAGAAAAGGAAAAAAAGTTAAACTTTACAATATAACATATTAGTACAAAAAAGAGGTAATGTTTACTCAGGATAACTATAAAGCTAATCGAGCTAACTATAAAGCTAATCGAGCTAGGAGTATTCTACCCACCCCACCCTGTCCTAGTCAGAATGATTGTCCATTCTACCCACCCTGTCCTAGGCAGGATGATTGTCCATTCTACCTACCCTGTCCTAGACAGGATGATTGTCCATTCTACCCACCCTGTCCTAGACATATTGATTGTCCACCCCCCCTGTCCTGGACAGGATGATTGTCCATTCTACCCACCCTGTCCTAGTCAGGATGATTGTCCATTGGGTACATGGTACTGTACCAGACGGTCGTGGGTCCACTAAATGTACCCCTTGTTCTAAGATCTGACCCTTCCCTCAGTGGCTCCAATCTGTTTGCTCTTGGCAACTGGAAAACGCCCCTCTTTAGCTGCAGAGTAGAGGTAGCTATTTTTTTTTCTGGTTCACTTTCTAAACATCTTTGGACAAAATCCTAAAGTGCTACTTAGGGTAAAGGTTAAGTCGCATGTGTCAGGTTAGGCCCACACAGTTGGAGCTTGACCTCGTTTCTGTAGCATCAAGAAATTTGGAGTAAGCTACTAACCCCTGGATAGGATGCTACAACCAGTGACATAAGTCGTTGAAACACCCTCCCCTCCTACCCCTATTCAATGTTGCATGGTGTTGTGAGCGCTTGTCTTCATCTATTTGGTTGAAACTATTTACAACATTGTCTTGTGGGAGAGGGAGGGAGACACAATTGTACAGACAGTGTTTCAACAAAGTGACACTGATTGTATCGAACGGAAAAGACTTGAATTACGTGTCACGGCATACAGGTCTTTACACCCAAACTTACTTCTTGAAAATTGATAAGTATATATGGTTGGGAAAAGATGCTTGGTGTTTCAGACGGCTCTTAAGTTATCCAAAATGGAGAGAGGAGAAGCCAAACCTTTCGTTACAGCTAAAACACAGAAAACCGGGATTGGCCACAGACCAAAATGTACCGGTGTAAGAGAGGACACCGAAATCATCCCCTACAGCTGTGTTAAATCATTTTGCTAGACGACCAAGCCTGGAGCCAGTAGAAAACGCTTGTTATTTGATGTGATGCGAACTGGCGAGAAAAGAAGAGTTTGAAAATTCTAAAATAAGATATGCACAGCGCCTAAATCAAACAGTATCACCAGCTTTAGACGGCTTGTAAAGTTCCGGACTAAATGGAGGCGCCATATATAAACACCAATAGACACTAAAATCCATCTCAAATTTTTCCTAAGGCTTTTTTCACAAGAGCGCAGTGCCTTTTTTACAACAGTCTCATATAAAATAAACAAACCGATTTATTTCTATTACGATCTGAATATAATAATCAAAGAGCTGAGGACATTTGCGGCGCGTGTTTATGGGTTACCAATGTAACCCGTCGAAATTTGATAATAGATGTAACCAGATAACTTTTTAGCAAGTCCACGGGTTACAATGGTGACCCGATGTAAATTAAAAACCATTGTAAAAGAAACCACATACCTAGCTTGTTTCATATAGCACTACAGTTCCTTCAGAAGACTTTCCTTCTTGTGGGTAGCACATGTGATGTAACGTGTTACAGGAAGCTAAAACTATTGTTGTCGACGCATTTTAACCGCGGAATACTTTTTAACAGGCCTACCATTCAAAGAGGGAATTAGTGCATGTTCAGGGAAGATATCTCTAGGGACAGCGTAGGCAAAATAGGCCTCAACATATGACTTGGTTTTAAGAGACGTTTCGAAAAATCCCGCAATTTCATTATTATTTTCAAAGATATATGATACTTTTAAATCATATACAACCAGTGACATAAGTCGTTGAAACACCCTCCCCTCCTACCCCTATTCAATGTTGCATGGTGTTGTGAGCGCTTGTCTTCATCTATTTGGTTGAAACTATTTTACAACATTGTCTTGTGGGAGAGGGAGGGAGACACAATTGTACAGACAGTGTTTCAACAAAGTGACACTGATTGTAGTCCATAACAGGAAACCCAGCATAAAGTGACTAGGAGTACTACATCTTTTGCCCTTCATTAGCAGAAAATAAATTTTCATTTTTGTTTAGAAGAATTCAATAACATTTGTGGAATTTCATTTTTGTGAGAGATTTTTCATGTTAGCTATTTGTTGCTTCATTAGTGAGGAAAACGTGTAAAGTGAAATACAATAGTGTTTCAAGTTTTTCATTGTCATGTTGAGGATACTCTTAATTAGTGTCTTCAGGAAATCAATAACGCATATTTCAATGTCATTTATATATTTGTTTTTAACATCATGGTAATTGACATGTAATTTGCAACAGTGCCACTGGCAAACTGAACTTTTCTTCACACTTGACTTCAGCCAAGAAGCCTTCTGTAGTATAGTCTTGGATTTGTATACAGACTTCATTCGGCACTCGCTAACTCATTGTAGCATGTCTACTATTAAACATTAAAAGATAAAGAATGCTGTTGTGTGTACATCTATCTTCAGTGTACATACCCATGTTTGGTGTTTTTGTTTTCATTTGAAATACACTGTAAAACGAATTTATAACAACTAGAATTTTAAATGAAATTCTTTTAAATAAATGTTAACGATGTTTCAATTTGTGTTATTGATTGTTGATTGTTATTGAAGACGCTATAGACTATAATTATACAACATGCAAATGAAAATCTCAACATGTTATTGTATTTCACTTCACATGTTTTCCCCAGCAATGAAGCAATGAATAACTGAAATGAAAAATTCTTTACAAAAATGAAATTCCATAAACATTATTGAACTTTGATAAAAATGAAAAATTTATTCTCTGCTAATGAAGGGCAAAAGGTGTACTACTCTCCTCTGGATGGGATGCTAGTCCATCACAGGGTTCCCTAGCACTATGTCAACGGTACCCACTTATATACACCTTAGTGGAGAGAGACAATGTGGAACAAAGTTTTTTGTCAGAGACAGTACAAAGTTTTCAGTGATGCAATTTGTTCATTATTCTTCTAGCACTGTTCATTCTTTGCTGGATTCTGGTTTCACCATTCGACCCATGAACAATATGGCACCTGATGCCTTATGACAAATCATAAACAGAAATGGGTGGTCAGCGCAGAAGACAGGTACAGGATCCATCCTCGGAATAGCTGACCGAGCCTTTACAACCACTGCTGTAGCTGCTGCAGCTTCTGTGCCTTTCTCATTAACTTCTACAAATGCCTTGTGAATGACATGGGACACATACAACCTCTCAGGACCTGCAGAGATACCTGAAAAATCAGCTTTGAACTCATCAAACATATCTGTTGCTCCCATTTTTGCCAGGATGTTGTTCAAAAGAAACTGCTGTGTCAGCTTAAATCTTGGCAGCGACACCTTTACTTTCTGAGGGCGTGACATACATGCAAGAACCTTTTGTAACCTCTCATGTGTCAAACTTTCCTCTACCTTGGCCAGACCATAGGTGTCATGGGGTAGTAGAATAACCATGGATAGACCCTCCCCTTGGTAGGGCATCTCAAGCACTTGACAGTCTAGCTCCCCGTCATTTCCCTCATACTTGAAATTCGTCGTCAAGTGCATCATTTGCACCTTCATCTTCTCACTTTCGGAGACAAAGAACTGCTGGGGGCGTGTGCTCTTTTCTGCAAACTGATATTGCCAAAATCCCTTGAAATAAATTGCATTCACCAGGGTCAGACGAGTGCGCGAATCAAACACTCCTCCAGGAATCAGATTCCTAATTTTGTGCTTGGTTTTCGCTTCCACCCAGCCATTCACCTCTTTCCTTGCACCCTCAGCATCTTTCTGGTAATCAACCAAGGCTATCTCAGCGTCGTAGAACTTTTTTGTTCCCTCGACGAACTCTTGCACCAAGCTGAAGTTCTTTTGTACAAACAGTCGATTTGCGGCCAGGAGTTCGTTGCCTGCTGCGTTTGATCCTTGAAGATCATTGAGAAATTGTTTTTCTTCAGGGTGGAGTTGATCTTGAGCCAGTGCTTCCCAATGCAGAGCTTTTGCCATCTGCACAGCTGTGTTGCCTTTTGCTCCCATGGAAGTCATAGCAAGTGCAATACTCAAACTGCTCGGGGAATAAAACAGGTTTTGGCCCGCGAATTGACTGTCATTTCTGAGAGCTTGATGGAGATCTACAGTAAATCTGTTGTTTGCTTGGATAACAGCTTCCATTTTAAAGAGCTTTTCGCCAATAAAGTAAACCGATAAAATTAATACGCTTTCGATCTCCTGTTCGATCCCAGGTTCGCATGGTCACGCAAAAAAAGATTGCGTGATAATTATCTTTTTGAAAGCTTCTGCTCCCGCTGCGCATTCTGGGTTCGTCAACGATAAAAACTTTGCTGGCCTAAGGGTAGATGCAAGAATTTAGATGTGATAAGGTAGGTAAACTGCAAAAGAAGGATGAGGGGGAGGCGGTAGGGAATTATTTTCAGTGGGAGTAAAGGTTACTCCGGACCTTCGCGGGTGTCCTCCAGTGTCCTTCGGGAAAAAATTTATGTGCGCGCCATTTTAAAGGAAAGCACGGCAAACTATATATCGTTGGAAAGCTTAATAAATAAAGATTTCGAAAAAATAAGAATTGCCAGTTATTTTTAATTCCACAAAAGAAAATTGCAAAATATGACCGCCAAAATGACCATGCGTCATTCAATTAAACAAGTGAATTAATAGGGTACCGAAATTCGGCAGATTTTTGTGAAATTTGGCCTGAACATTCCTTAGATTTTGTGTGTCAGGGATTTTTGAAATTTATAATATTTCACACGTGGCGAACTTCAATGCAATGCCCATCGCGCATTCTTTGCTGCTCGAACTTGACAAATTCATAGAAAAATAACCAGTCAGAATATCAAAAAATGCTGACAAACTTTTGATGATTGATCCTTTGTGATTAACACTGTGCAGTTACTTTGCCAATGCGCTTGAATTTTATACCCTATTAATTCAATTGAATGACACAGTCATTTTCCTAGTTGTTTGCGATTTTCTTTTGCGGAATTGAAGAAACCCGCAATTTATATTTTTTTCCGAAATCTACATTTATTAAGCTTTCCAACGATATAAAGTTTGCTGTGTTTTCCTTTAAAATAGCGCGAACTAATTTTTTCCCCGAAGACACCCGCGAAGGTCCGGAGTAACCTTAAGTTGGACCCTGGTTCGGCCTAGCCCCGGTATACCGGTCAATATAAATGGGCGCGATCCCTTGGACCAAAATTTCCGGAAATTTTCACTCCATTTTGAATTTCGGCCAGACAAATGTAAGATTATTGTAAATTAGTATAGATCAAAGTATGTATTTTTTATTGTATAGTATTAGATTCTTTTTAATTTGCATAATTTTAAAAGCGCTGGGACTCTGTTTAAGTGCTCTTACAACTGGTTATTATTATTATTATTATTATTATTATTATTATTATTATCATCATCATCATCTTTGGATCTAACACCCAAGGACAATGCTGTTAGTTAATTAGCCTCCCCGAGGAAAGATGCTACGTGCGCGTAAGCCGTTTCTTTGCATTTTTATTTTGAACTTAAATTAGATTCTCAGGTTTTCTTGGTCGTTATTTTTCACCGTTGATTCAATGAGCGCACATTGTGCAGTTTACCTGTTGTACAGAGTTTCTCTATTACGGTTTACAGCGCCATAAAAATGTAAGTGCTAGTCCGTTCATTTGCTTGATTTCCCGTTTTATTTTCGTCGCTTTTCATGCAGTATTGCAGGGTCGTAACCAGACTTATGGGATCAGGGATCACAGCCTCGGGATCGGGATCATGGACCCGGGATCCCGGGTCACAAGTGATGGGATCCGGATCAGCCAATTTTTTTGGTCTTGGTGGGGATCAAGGATCGATCGCTTTTTAGATACTTTATTCTTTATGAGAAACAAGAATATTCCGTTTTGCAAGGAAAAAGGCCTCTTTTCAGGACTATTGAAAAAGCTTTTAACCTTTACACTTCAATTCTTTTACGTTTCCGTCAGGCAATCAGCTGTTTAAAGCTTTTCTCGCTCGTATTTTATGTTGCATAACTTTGCGGTTTCCGCTTTGTCGGACTCTCTGAGAAATCGGATACTCGCTTATCGGTACCATGCGTTCATGATGCGGGATTGACTATGGACAAGTCAAGGAAAAGAAGTCGAGAACGACGGTATGACAGTTTAACTTCTATTTTACAATTATTACCAAACCCTTACCGTATTGATCTGTTGATATCATGGTTGTAAAATGCTGCGCGCAAATTGAAGGCCACTGTTCTTCATATTTCTAGATCACGTTCCTATTCCTGGTCGCCAGCCAGAGAACGGTCACGGCGATCAGAAAGCCGAAGACGATTATCAAGTCGATCAGTTAACTGTTCTTTTATGTTTTATCCAGCACTAATTCCTTTATAAAGCTTGATAGATGTATGTTGCTTTATCTATAACTACCGATATATTGCAATGCGCAACAGTATCAGAAGATTAAGAAGTAAATGATTTCAGTGATAATAGAGAACAATGCACCAGAATTGGTCAGATACATTGTCCTTGACACTTCTTAAGATCCCGTTTTCTTTACTCAGATCTCGGAAATCTCAGTCGAAAAGATCCAGATCTCGTTCGCCGAATCGTCATCACAGACATGAATTGCACGAACGACAAAGGTAAAGCTTTAGTTTATTGTAAACCTGACACCCTGTTGTGTGATGACTGCTGTGATAACAAGTCGCGCTGGCGAGTAATATCACTAGAATATCACAGCAAGCGAACAAGCGAAAATATTGCGGGCAGAGACAGAAATGCACATCCTCGATGATAAGACACTGTCTATTCTAGTAAGCAAAGTTTTTTAAACGTGCTTTGCTTCTGTCCAGTTTTTCGAAGCCCTTGACCATCACTTTCATCATGCTTTCGGGGTAACCTCGTTCCCAGGACTTTTCCCTTGGTAATTTGGAACGGGCGGGAAAAGACCCTCCTTTCCCGCCAGTTCCAAATTACCAAGGGAAAAGCCCTGGGAACGAGGTTGAGGCTGTGGAAATTAAGCGTTGAAAGGATGGGGGCGTTTACTTAGGGGACAAAATAAATCGATTGGTACCTGCTCACTACAAAAGGCATCGTAGGCTATTGAGCTACTATACCTTATTTCCAACTCCTACCTCCGGAAATCCCTCCGAATAATACAATATTTGTCAGGTACGGAGCAACAGAAAAATAATGAAAAATTATGGCGCAGGTCGGGGAATTCGGATAATTTTTTGTTTGATTTCTTGCATGAATATTTTTTATCTTGGTAAAACGTTTGGATAGGCAATGCATGATTTGATTTGATTTGATTTATTTATTTATTATTATTTTTTTTTTGGAGTGGGGGCTACTCGCTGCATATAATTCTTTTCTGTCCCCAACAACAGCAAAAGAATCTTACCACGATGTCAAGTGCTATATAAACAGGCTATTTGAAATTTTAGCAATGAAATCAAAATTGTTGTAACATTTCTCTTACAAGTCCCAGCGCCGCTCGAGACCCCAATCACCAAGAAGTTACCATCACGATAGGTCGAGGTAAATAATTATCATTTTTATTCTTTAATTGCATGTATCGCACGCATCCTGGGTGTTATACATGTATTGCACCCAGACAGTGTGTGAATATTCTTGGGATAGTATAAAGACGTTTAATGTCACTAGTTAGTGTGAGCCGTGGACGCAACGTGTAGCATATGCAATATTTGGCACATACGTCTATGTTTTTATATCGAGTATCCATCAATATTCTTTCTACATATTTTTAATATCTATTAATTGTGTCCCCAAATTAGTATGGGATTTTCCCAGGCTATGTGGCCTTGACACATTAATAAAAGTTTATCTTATCTTTATCTTATCTAAATAGAAAACCAGAACACAAAAGGATTGAAACAAAAATATAGCCATTCCTCATTGAGTCGCTTCAGAAAACCTATCAGTCTTCCTTCGTAGTTTACAGTGGTCCTCAAAGTCATTACATTGAAAAGAAAGTTCATGAAAAAGAACCTGAATGACTGTATGAACGCTGTAAGTCAAGGACTGTGCACACTCTGGAAGAGAGGGATGAGACCAGGGAAGAGGCTATGGAGCTTAGGCTTTTCGCCAAAGAGTTTGGACAGGGAGTGAGACAGCAAAGGGTGAGGGGTAAAACCCAAGAAAGAGCTGGGACACTACCCTTGGCTATTTCCATGATGAAAAGAATCATTGCGGCAGAAACTCGAAATTTAAACATGCTTGAAGAACTCCAGGGCCTCGAGGAAGAAAGTGGTGATCACCTGGATGCCGGGACGTCAGTGGAAAAGAACAGAGTTGTTTTTTCAAAAGGAGAAGTTGTCGCTCTTAAGTATAACTACAGGACGTACCTGGCGCCCTTTTTTCTGGCAATCCTCTGTGAAGATCTCCACAGCAGGAATGATTGTTTCCTGGAGGAAAAACTCAAAATAAATTGGCTGGAGCAATCAGAGGAAGATCCTTTAGTCTACAACAAAGGAACCTTTGACGATCAAAATTCACCGAAATGCATCATGGACCGAGTCTCTGTTGATCGGGAAGCTGAACAGTTTATTTTAAGAAGAAACGAAGAACGGCGCCTAAGAAATTTGGCTCACGGGCATGTAGAGAACGTGTCAGACGACAGTGACGATGAAAGCCAGGAAGAGGAGAATCTAGCAGAATTGGAAGAGGAACAGCCTAGTAGCAGATCCCGGTTTGAGGCTGGACACAGTAGATCTGGGAGAAGAGTCACCAGATATCTTCTTTAACTACACTTTTAACATTAATTTTTCAGTCACAATTTCGCTATTGCTATAAAATGAAGAAAGCTTAAAATAACAGCAATCAGGCTGAAAGTTGTCACGTAAACACTTCCAGTGCTCAAGTGGAGTCTTAGCGTATAACAGCAGTCTGAGTTCCTTGATAAGCCTTTCTCTTAGTTCGTCGTGGTTGTAGGTGGTTCGGGTTTTTTTTCCTCGCAGCCAGCTCGCCTTTTAAATCGTGACTGTAGGTATTTTTCCTTAATACACAAAATCTCAAAATCAAACAATAGAACTTTGATCTACATTTCTTTAAAATTGAAAATTCCTTTTTCTTTCACCTTCAAAGTGCATGTCGCGCCTTATATATATTTTTTGCAACATAATTAGATTCAGTCTTTTCATTCACTTACGTGACGTTAAGCCAAGTCGAGTCAGGGAGTTTTAATTAAAAGAAAAACTGTCGTTAATCTTGTCAGTTTTATCGTATTGTTTTATAGCGCGTTTTCTAGTGTTCATACGAATTTTACATTTCTCAACCAAGAAAGTTTTTTAAAAAGTAAGCTAATCAAGTAATGTGTAATGGACCGAGCATTTTTCACAAGCAAGCAACAGAATTCCAGTTATTCCTTAATACATCATGGAAGAGAAGATGAGAACTTGATTCAGAATGAGCAAATGAAGATCTACTTGAGGTAAATACACTTTATTGTTATTAATGAATGATAAATCGACGTCGGGGAGACTAAACTTGATCAAATCTCTCTATGGGATCATAAAATTTATGTGGGATCAGGGATCAAATGTTGCCACATTTTGGGGATCAGGGATCCAAATTTAGAGCTAAAATTTGGGATCAGCGATGAAAAAATATACCTGGTTACGACCCTGATACTAGAGCTGCATCAGCATCAAAACGCATTCAGTACAACGGCAGCAGAACAAAATCGTGGAAATGCTTACAACGCAGCAGAAGAAGAGTAATCTTCCCCAGGCTAAAATTCGAATTTTGGACGTGATCCTATGGAGTATGGTCCCTTCGTCAGAGCGTTCGTGAACTTATTGAGTCTAAAACGACGAGTGATAGCGAGAGGCTATACTATCTCGAGCAGTTTACTAGCGGCGACTTTAAAGACCTTATTAAATCGTGTCACTATCTAGCGCGACGGTTGATGAAGAAGAAATTTGGCGACGATTACCGCGTTGTAGCCGCCTATGAGAAAAGAGCTTTGAACTGGCCTGAGGTTAAGGCTGAGGACAGTGCGGCCCTAAACAAGTTTTCAATCTTCCTTATGAGATGTAAGAACGCAATGGAAGGCAGTGAGTACCTGACTAAGCTCGAGCAGCCGGATACCATAAAGAAGCTTATCATGAAATTACCTTTCAGTCTAAGGAAAACTTGGCGCCGTTTGGCTGATCAAATAACAGAAACCGAGAAAAGGTCTGTTAAGTTGTCCGACCTTGCAGAATTTGTGGAGAATGAGGCACGAATTTCCACTAATCCTGTATTTGGGATAATTGTTGGCAAAGTGGACATGCGGAAAAGTCGCTCTCAGAGTAGCTCTGGCCATGGTGGAAAGAGGACAAGAGAATTAACTCTGGCTACACAGCTGGGGTGTGACCACAGTTTGTCTTCTATTTCGTCGCCCGCTAGATCACCCGCCTCGACAGGGGATGTCTTCTGTGACTATTGTAATTCTGGGCATGCCTTAGAAACGTGCGATGCCCTGAGGCGCCTTCCCTATCAGGACCGAATACAGTTCTTGATCTCAAAGAACCTCTGCTTTGGGTGTTTGTCTAAAGACCACGCTGCCAGGATCTGCCCGGAAAGGAAAAGGTGTACGGTTCCCAATTGTGGCCGAAAACATCTCACAATCCTCCATACAAACTCTGCGAGTCGAAATAAACCAGACAGTCCTCACACAAGTTCCTCGTCACGCGAGGAGACCGCGCACGTCCGCGCACGTCCAGCTGACAGTCTTCCCACAAATTCCTCGTCACGCGAGCAGACTGCGCACGTTCGAAACGGGATGATAAATCTTGGCCGCTCAAAATAGGCATGGCTGTTGTTCCAGTTAAAGTCTGGTTAAAAGGAGCAGAAACGCAGATCATTACCTACGCCTTTTTGGACAGTGGTAGTTCTTCAACATTCTGCACCGAGTCCTTGATGACAAAGTTAGGGATCAGTTGTATAAAAACTAAGATTTCTTTAACAATCTTAGAAAAGAAGGACAGTCTTATTGACAGCTTTGTTGTGAAAGATCTTGTCATTTCCGATCTGGACGAAAACGTCTTCATTGAATTGCCAGCGCTTTATACAAGACCTGAGATACCTGTTTCGAAAGATGACATTCCAACTCAGGCTGACGTTGACAAATGGCCTTACTTGCGTGGTGTACATCTGCCTGATGTTGACGCCAATATCGGTCTGCTCATAGCCAGTGACGTTCCCACGGTCCTTGATCCTTTGGAAGTAAAGCACAGACAAGATGGCGGCCCGTACGCCTCGAGAACGAGTATTGGATGGGTAGTTAACGGTCCCTTGGGGCGTCATCATGAGGGCCCACGCGCAGTCAGCTTCTTGAACTTCATCGGATGGTGAAAGATTTCTACGATAGCAGGTGTATTGAATCCAGCGCAGATGACAAACCTGAAATGTCCCAGGAAGAGCTCCGCTTCTTACGCGAGTTGGAAAGCACCGTAGTATTGAAAGATGGACACTATGAAATGGCCTTTCCCCTGAAAGATTGCGAGGCACCAGTGCCGAATAATAGACCTCAAGCAGAACAGGGCGCTCTCTGGCTCAAGCGCAAACTCAAACGAAACATGGACCAACATGGACCTGTACAACGACTACAAAGGCTTCATGGCAGACATTATTGACAAGGGCTACGCCCGCAAGGTTCCAGTGAATCTGCAGAAATCCAGTGACGTGAAGTGGTACATACCTCACCATGGGGTTTACCATCCCCACAAGCCAGGGAAAATACGCGTGGTCTTCTATTGTTCAGCCCAATATCGATGCAAGTCGCTTAATGATCTGTTGCTGAAAGGCCCAGAGTTAACAAATACCCTTTTTGGAGTCCTAATGAGATATCGACAGGAGAAGATCGCGCTCCTGGCAGATATCGAGGCCATGTTTTTCCAAGTGAGAGTAGCTGATGTGGATTGTACCTTTCTTCACTTCCTCTGGTGGCCTGACGGCGACCTGGAAAGTGAACTTGAAGAATTCTAAATGGTTGTGCACTTGTTCGGAGCAGCCTCATCCCCTGCGTGTTCCAATTTCGCTCTGCGCAAGACAGCAGAAGACAACAGTGAACACTTCCCAGAAGCGGTAGTGAACACAGTGAAGAAGAATTTCTACGTAGACGACTGTCTCAAATCCTTACCCTCAGTAGAGGAGGCTTCACAACACGCGAGTGATCTGCAATGTCTGCTTTCAAGAGGAGGATTTAGATTATTAAAGTGGATTAGTAACAGTCGTGGAGTGCTGGAAACTATCCCTGAGTGTTAGCGTGCTAAAGAAGTGAAAACTCTAGACCTTAGCAAGGACGATCTACCAGTTGAGAGAGCTCTCGGTGTTGTATGGTGCGTGGAAACGGACACCTTTGGATTCAAAGTGGACGTTAGTTAAGTTCAAATCACCCACACGACGTGGCATTCTTTCAGTTGTTAGTTCGGCTTATGATCCCCTCGGTCTCGCCGCACCCTTTGTGCTTCCGGCTAAACAGTTGTTTGAAGACCTATGTCGAATCACGCTAGAATGGGACGACCCTATTCCCCCAGATCATAAGGTTCGCTTGGAGCGATGGATGGCAGACCTCCCCAATTATCGCAGTTTTCTGTCGAGTGCTGTGTGAAACCGGATGGTTTCGACCTTATCTCGTCCAGTCAGCTGCACCATTTTTCGGACGCCTCCGAAATCGGATTCGGAACACTTTCCTATGTTCGCCTCGTCAACGATCAGGGCGATGTCCACTGCTCCTTTCTTTGTGCAAAGTTACGAGTAGCACCTTTGAAAACGCTCATGATCCCACGTCTCGAGTTGTCCGCTGCAGTAATCTCTGTCAAGGAAGACAAGGTTTTGAAGAGAGAATTGGAGATACCAGTTAGCGCCCAGTCAGTATTCTGGACAGATAGCACTGCAGTACTGCGTTATGTCAAGAACAAGACAAGGCGGTACCAGATCTTCGTAGCTAACCGGGTTGCGATTATTCGGGATGGTTCTGAGCCCATCAGTGGAAACATGTTAGCGGAGAAATGAATCCTGCTGACGACGCATCTCGAGGACTGAAAGCAGACATCTTCCTTCGTCAAGGGCGTTGGTTAATGGGGTTGGAATTCCTTCGTAAAACCCAAGCAAAAGTTGCCAGTACAGAGAGAACCAATCAGTAACGTCTCCGATGAGCATCCTCAGGTGACAAAGCAGTCAAAGCAGGTATTTCCTCGATAGACAAGCCGAGCAGTCTGCTATCAGATTACTTCCTGATATGTTCTTCCTGGCTCCGCCTAAAAAAGGTTGTTGCCTGGCTCTTGCGCTACCGAGATAACCTTTTAAAGGCGAGTACGAGTGACAAGTCAAGGCGTGAAGTTCCGAAATCCATCACACCAGAAGAGATGGAGAGAGCCGAGAGAGAAATACTAAAGCATGTACAGGAGCAAGCTTTCCCTGAGGAGTTTAACTATCCCAAGAAGCAAGTAAAGAAGAGTAGCCGCCTGTTTAAACTTGATCCGTGCATTATTAATAGTCTTCTATGCGTCGGTGGACGGCTGCGTAATGCGACTATACCATTAAAAACAAAGAATCCGATTATTCTCCCGAAAGAATATCACGTGACCAAATTGATTATTGATCATTATCATGGAATTTGCGGCCACTCCGGCAGAGAGTACGTCTTGGCCCTAATCCAACAGAAGTATTGGATCACTAAAGGAAGTTCCGCCGTTAAAAGTGTCCTCGCAAGATGCGTCAGCTGCCGTCGTCGACAGGCGCCCCCCCCCCCCCCCTTTGTTATCACAAGATGGCCGACTTACTAGAAAGTCGCGTTTTGCCCGACAAGCCACCGTTCACATCTGTCGGTGTAGACTATTTTGGGCCCTTCCAAGTACGTCGTGGGCGTAGCCTCGTGAAACGATACGGCGTAATCTTTACATGCCTAGCTATTCGGGCTATACAGTTGGAAGTGGCGCACTGTTTGGACACAGACTCGTTCCTGTAAGCCCTGCGAAGATTTATTGCCAGGAGAGGTTAAGTAAAGGAAATCTTCTCAGACAACGGGACCAACTTTACCAGCGGCGAGCGTGAGCTACGTGACGCTATTTCATATTGGAATCAGGAAAAGATCCAGAATTCGCTGTTATAGAAGAACATCAAGTGGCCCTTTAACCCTCCATATGGTTCTCACTTTGGAGGCATCTGGGAAAGATGCATTAGAACCGTTCGGAAGATCCTACAAGCCTTACTACGAGAGCAAATTATTGATAACGAAAGATTGCTCACTCTGATGTGCGAGGCCGAAAGTATCATGAATGGTCAGCCCATCACTACTATTTCCAGCGACGCAAATGATTTGGAGCCATTAACGCCAAACCATCTACTTTTACTCAAATCAGAAAGCCCTTTGCCCCCTGGTCTATTTAAAAAGGAAGAGTCGCTCTCGCGTCGTCGTTGGAAGCAAGTGCAATACCTTGCAGATGTGTTTTGGAAGAGATGGAGCAGAGAATACCTCCCCCTATTTGCAGCTTAGACAAAAGTGGGCACGCCCTCAGAGGAATTTGGCAGTCGGAGATGTTGTTCTGGTCGCGACCGAAACTTCCCATCGCAATTCATGGCCATTAGGAAGAACTGTTGAAACCTACCCATAAAAGAGAGGCTTTGTTCGCCGAGCGAAAGTTGCACCAAGTCAGCTGCTTATGAGAGGCCTGTTGACAAGCTCTGCCTTCTGGTTGAAGGAGAAAGTTCAAGCAGAAAGAATACGGACACTAAGATCTAAGAGACATTTGTTTATTTAAGTAGGCTTTGTTTAGGTTGCCCAATTTGTGTATTGCGCGACTAAGTTCTTTGCTCGTTTTTGAGTAGCTTTGCTTAAGTTTGAGATTGCACTTAGCGTTTTCAATAATCATTAGGTGTTAGCTGGTGTTTAGATCCTAGTGCGAGTGTCTATTGTGAGTGAATCGCTTAGTGAGCTCTCACAAGTTTTCTTGGTCGTTATTTTTCACCGTTGATTCAACGAGCGCACATTGTGCAGTTTACCTGTTGTACAGAGTTTCTCTATTACGGTTTACAGCGCCATAACACTGAATTTAAGTGCTAGTCCGTTCATTTGCTTGATTTCCCGTTTTATTTTCGTCGCTTTTCATGCAGTACAGTCTGTTGCCCAGTTTTCGTACACTTTAGTTTGTAATCGCTATATCTTTTCGTCTGTGAGATGAAAACTTCTTAAATTTCTTTTACAGATAGCCGATTTACTTACCTTCAATGATATAAAACTAGTGGCCGCTTGATCGACGTAGGTTCAAAATTATGCCATTTTTCCCAAAACTCCTAAGTTGCCCAGTCTTCGTACACCTGGCCCAGTTTTCGTACATCGACAAAATAATTTTTTTTCCACGAAAACGCTCGACGCAAACTGATGTGTCAGCAACCCTGCTGAGTGCTTATCGTGTTGTCTCTTCGATTTGTGAATAAATATCGGCTTAGCGACCAATAATTGGTGTAAATAGCAAATGGTTATTCGGAGGGTGGATGTTTAATCGATCCCGCAGTGTTGATTTTTTTGGTCCGTCACTTTTAAGCGGCTTTTATTACGCTCAATCCACTGTCTCGTACGTCATTTACTGCCTTGGTAAAGGTAGTTAACAGGTTACTATTCTGCGTATTACAACTGTTAAGAAAAGGCCTGTATAAGATTCGACGTTTTCCTTCCGTTTCCGCTTACGCCTTTAGAACAGCAAACGCTTTACTTCCGTTTCCGCTTACGCTTGCTTTTCTTAGCAACTTTTGTAAATGTTTATTAGAATCGCAACAGAGTGAAAAAATCAGTAAAACCGGTAAACTAACGATATTTCAAGGTGTATGTCAACATTCTATGCATAGACATCTACCTTAGTTAATTATTTGACGATTTAGATTGTTTGTGCGGAATTAAGTTTATTAAATATTCGTGACCTTTGCAGGACCTGGATCATAAAGCGTCGCTGTTATACCCCAACAAATACATGTAGTGTATTGTACTTTGCAAGGATTGTTGTGTAATCTTTGCTGCACTTGCGACTTATTAGTTTTCGAACAGTACAGTTTAAAATTTAGTTCTTTAACTTATTTAAAAATAGGTTTTGAGAAAGGCGCAGCTAAGTGTACGAAAACTGGCACAGAAGGTCGAAATGTATGCGAAGATTCTCACCGCTAAAATCCAGGAGCAGTTAAATTTAAGCTGGTGTTAAAAGTTCTTCCATTCATTTCATCTTTTATGTATCATCTGTCCAAAAATCATGAAGTTCCGTGCAAAATTACTTACAAAACGGGCTATTTTTTCATCTACAATACCTTTACTGTGCAGTGAAAAGTGCAAATATTAGCCGCTAAACTTCTACTCACCTCGAAAGAAATTGTCCGCACTGACCTGCTTCTTCGTCAAAAAGCCCAGCAAAACCGGCAATTTATAGCTGAAATGTTCCTTTTATTTTTGGAATTCTTCGGTTGACGAAGATTTAAATGAGCGACGAAAATAATCAAATAAAGTTCTTTTTGTACGAGAACTGGGCCCGTACGAAAACTGGGCAACATACTGTATCGTACACTTTGTAAGTTTTATTTATCTGTTTGTTATTTCAGTTTAAACCACATCTAACCTCAGTTCATCTCGACCTTCACCGTGTAACATCAAGACCGATTGTTATTAAAGTTTGTTGCGTTTGTTTGCTGTTCAGACTGTAATGGAAGTCGCCTACGGCAGTTACAATTCTTATTATTATTATTATTATTATTATTATTATTATTATTATTACTATTATTATTATTATTATTATTATTATTAAGTGGCGGAGTCAAGTCTTTGTTTATCACTGTAGGGTCTGTTTTTTCTTGGGTTGATTTGCCGTTCTCTTTACGGCATTTGTGCGTGGTCGGTGGATGACAATGGGAATGTTGCACCGCCCGATGCTCCCATCGGTAAGTCGAAAACAATCAGGAATGACTGGCAAAATAAGCTTAAATGCACACACTTCTTCGCACACGACCGTAAAAAATGTAGGTTGAATAGTTTCTTGAATAGACTGCGAGTAGTCGATGGCGATTGTGGGGAAATAAATCCATGCACGAAATTTCGAAATTTCGCGCACGCGCGTGTGTATTATCACCATCGCCAAAATTAGAGACTACTCGCAGTCTATTTCTTGAACCTCGTTACCTAAAATTCGGTTATCTCGAAAACCTCGCTGTCCCAATCTGAATTCATCTCTTTATTCAGTTTGTCAGTCCTTTGCTATCAGCTATCTCTAAATCCCCGCCATCTCGAACTGTTTTGCGTTTCCCTAAGGAGTTCGAGTTCATCAAAGAGGAAAATACCGTTCCATTCGACACATGGAAATTTCGGAAATGTGAACCAAACTCTCTCTTTTGCAGCTCAGCAGAGGCCTCCTACAGTTGCGCCTTGACTGCACACTTGGGAAAAACTGCACAGAGGCTGGGAAGAGGGAAAAACTAAAGCGCATGTGAAGGAGAGAGGGCTACGTTGCAATCGAAATGCACCTGTCACTATTTTGGGTCTTTAATTATAGCCAATAACATTACAGCTTAACCAACCAATCACCATCAGTAACCAGAGACAAAAAAAATTATACCACCAACTGATGATACACTGATTATATAACTCCCTGACCCCCGGGGGGGGGGGTACTTCCTTATATACGCTATATAGGTATGTGCCGCCCGATAGGGTGTTTGAGGTGCTCAGTCCTTAAATAGGGTATCCTTTTCGGTGTTTTTTGATATTGTGATCCTTAGATGTTCCTTAGATAGGGTCACTAAATTGCAGTATCCACCTCAACGCACAAATCGAAAAAGATATGGTCTGTTGAAACTGTACTACACGTTATAAAGTTTAACAAAGTGATTTTAAAAGGACGTTTATAGCTTGTGTTGGCACTCCTCACCACCTAGTTACAGAATTATGAGTTATCTTGTTTCCCTTAAATAGGGTGTCATTTCTTGGTTTTGGGCCTTTAAAAGGGTATCAATTCTCGATTTTCTACCCTTAAATAGGGTCAGGGTTTGAGAACCTTGGCGGCACACACCTATCCTAAATTGACGGGAGTACCCCCCCCCCCCGGGTCCCTGACCTTCCGAGACTCCTGGGAATTCACTATTTTCATAGGAACCTATATGCCTCTGCAGACCATGCAGTTCCCAGTGCGATAGGGAACCTGTGTAATAGACGTCTAAGTCAATATGGAAGGCACAGCCTCAGGGGTGCATGTGAGGCTCAGTAAAGGGAGAGTGGACTTCTCCTTTTACCTCATGTAAGCCAACTTCACGCTGTATAGTTCAAACAACTGCTACACAGGCTATGAGGTAAGTGGAGACTCACTCAGGTCACAAGTAACCCACACTGCTTGTACACAATTTTTAACCCAACTTTTGTAGCATGAAGCAACTAGGAGTATTCTAGCCACCCTACCCTGTCCAAGACAGGATGATTGTCCATTCTACCCACCCTGTCCTAGACAGGATGATTGTCCACCCCCCCCCCCCCCCCTTGTCCTAGACAGGATGATTGTCCATTGGGTACATGGTACTGTACCAGACAGTCATGGGTCCACTTCCTGTACCCCTTACTTTAAGATCCGACCTTCTCTCAGTGGCTCCAACCTCTTTGCTCTGGACAACTGGAAAACTCCCCCCCCCCCCTTTAGCTGCAGTCAGTGGAAATAGCTATTTTTCATCTGTTGTCACCTGTCTCCACCTTTTCTCCTGAGTTTACAACACTTTTTGCGAGTCCTCCCCAATGAAACGAGAAAACCCACATAGGGACTACTATTTCATTTTTATTTAGTTCCTTTACAAGTATTTAGTTACATGACGATTTTATTCTGTAGCAAAGAAATGATTTTAAACAGAAATTAAGACACTACAAGTTAGTAGTCTTTGGGCATGAGAGAGGGCATATGATCAAGTTTCAAGTCAAACAAGAGTGTTCAGGTGCATGATTGCCTGTCTTTTGCTACACTGATAATTTATCAATCAATTAAATCATATCAAATTATAAAATTGTGTATTAGGCTATTACAACATAAAGATTTGTACCCTGCTAACAGAGTTTTTTATCTTTTTGTCCTTTGTGTTTCGTCATTTATTCACAGCTGTTTTTCATGCTAAATGTTTCTTATTAAACAGCCGTGAATAGACGATACGAAACACAAAGGACAAAGAGGTGAAAAACCTCTGCCAGCAGGGTAAAAGATTTGTAATGCGGAAAGGAATCTTTAAAGTCTGATGGCGTTTTTTCTACTGAAATATTCTGACAGCTTCCCCCTGAATTCCAAATAAAATGTAAAAACCTCAACAAATCAAAGCACAGTGATTACAAGCCATGCAGCACGAAAATAGATTGTTGTGTCAACAATATTGTAACCACAAACAAACCAGTGTTAAGGGGGTTGCTTTGTTATCACCTACAAACCAAGGTTTACAATATTTTTTCTTGGTGATGTGAAGCAACAGGTAAAAAATGTTGAGGGTAAGGTAAAGGTTAAGTTGTACATGTGTCAGGGTAATCCCATACAGCTGGAGCTTGACCCCATTTCTGTAGCATTAAGAAACTTGGTGTACTTCTAACCCCTGCATGGGCTGCGAGTCAATCACAGAGTTACCCCCCCCCCCCAGCATTATGTCACCGGTACACATTTATACATTTCCCCCCACGTTTATATGTGGGGGTGTAGTGGTTACCGCATTGGACTTCAGATCTAAAGGTCATTGGTTCGACGCCCAGTCCCTGCCATCGTGTTGTTTCCTTAGACAAGATACTTTGCCCACATTGTCTCTCTCCACCCATGTGTATAAATGGGTATCCCTGACATACTGCTGGAGGGTAACCCTGCGATGCACTAGCATCCCGTCCAGGGGGGAGTAGCAATACTCTCAGCTGCTTCATGCTAAGGAAACCGGGATAAGGTCCGGCCATGTGGGCCTCCTTGGCCCGAGTGCGACTTTATCCTTTTCTTACGCATTTATACACCTTAGTGCAGACACTCATACATACACTTTGCATCATAATATTACTAAGTTCATAGCGATCGCGAGTTCATGCCAGCTTTCAAACTAAATTAAAAAAAAGCTCGCTAGTACATTCGTCCTTGCTCTCGTCGAAGAAAAGTTAAGTCCAATGAATTCCTTGTACCTTTCTAAACAACTTTCCTTAAAGATTCTGGCGAAGCAAAGCAAAACTGCCAAAAAAATGCTTGCATTTGACTGTTGAATTATTCAACTTGGCGAAAGCAAGGGTCAGCGGCTGTCCAACATGGCGGCCACGAATTTTGTAGCTCCAGTTTTCTTACTTTTTGCTGCAGTTACGACCTGCCCTGGGCTTCGTAATCACCCAAAACATCAAGATAAGTTCATCGACTTTGGCCTGAACATAACTCTCGCCTCTAAAGCACCCCTCAGCGTTGGACTCGAGACTTTTTACCGATCGCATCGTGAACACGTGAAGTCCGCCATCTTGAAACGTGATTCAGCTACCAAAGTGCATTTACTGCTATCGCTTCTACTTCTCAGTGGAAATGTCGAGCTCAATCCCGGTCCACAATTTAAATATCCCTGTGGAAACTGTGCAAAGTCCGTTAAAGCTAACCAGCGTGGAATCCAATGCGATAGTTGCTACCTCTGGTATCGAATTCGCTGTATGCAAATGTGTTCTGAAGTTTACCAGGGTCTGGCGCACTCATCGTCAGTTTGGATCTGCACATCTTGTGGCTTACCAAACTTCTCAAGCTCACTTTTCACCGTAGACATCAGCTTAGAGCTTTCAAATTCCTTTTCGAGTCTGGTCACACGTGACTATTCGACTTATGATCCAGACAGGCTGGGGCCTCCGTACGATACGTCTTCCCCCAAGGAAAACAACATTAGAAACTCCCGGTGCAGAAAGGATACGCTCTCCGTCCTAAATGTCAACTGCCAGAGCCTTCCAGCCAAACGCGAGGCTTTCCTGCATATCATCAACGATCTAAAACCGGATATAATCATCGGAACTGAGTCTTGGCTGTCCCAGGATCATAGTATCAGCGAGTATTTCCCCACTGATACCTATCAGGTGGAACGAAGAGACAGACCAGGTGACCCCCACGGTGGCGTGTTCATCGCTGCTAAATCTGAACTGCTGTTGGTTAGGGATGATAACTTGGAAACCGACTGTGAATTGCTTTGGTGTAATCTGCATGTCACTGGCTGCAAGACTCTTCACATAGGGGCTTATTACAGGCCACACGTAGATGACGAACACAGCCTTCTGGAGTTAGAAAAATCACTGCTCAAGATTAATACTACACATGATATTCTACTTGGTGGAGACTTTAATTTCCCAGGCTGGGACTGGAGTAATAAAACCTTGAAAACTGGCAGTTCCTTTACAACACTTCATCATATATTTGGGATCTACTTGATGACAGAGGTCTCACTCAACTGATTGAAACGCCGACGAGAGGTCATAACATTCTCGACCTGATGATTACCAACAATCCATCAAAAATTCGCCAAGTCAAGGTAGTGCCCGGCATCTCAGATCACGATTGCCCACTATTAGATATGAGCATCCGACCTATACGATATACACAGAAAAGACGGAAGATACCACTCTACAGAAAGGAAAGATGGGACAGTTTTGAGCGTGACCTCTATGCTACATGTGATAAGATACATCTTTCTAAGGACACTTTGCCAGTGAACGATCTTTGGCTCATGTTTAAGAAGGCCATACATGTTGGCCTCAAGAAGCATATCCCCCACAAGACTTGTAAAACTAACAACAACTTGCCCTGGATAACGCTTGCCATCAAAAGGCTAATTAAGCAAAGGGATCGTACGAACATTAAGCGAAAAAAAACCAGTGCTGGAAACCATGTTCGGCTCACACACAAGCTCGACGAGAAGTTGAGGGCCTTGAAGGCTAAAACCCAGAAGGAGTCGAGAAAAGCATACTGGCAGCATGTTGAATCCATTATCCTACCGTCAGAGGAAAACCCAAATGAGTTCTCCGGAATGAAACGTTTCTGGTCATTCATCAAGCACCAGAGAACCGATAGTGTGGGCGTTGCATCCTTAAAGAGAGATGGCAAGACATTCTCATGCGCTAAAGACAAAGCTAATATCCGGAATGACCAGTTCCAATCGGTCTTCACACGTGAGGATATTGAGACACAAAGTTTGCCCTCGATGCCACTACTATATCCTATCATGAGTGACATCCAGATAACTAGGGAAGGTGTTAGACGGCTGTTAAAAAATCTCAAAGCCCACAAGGCACCTGGGCCTGATGGGATTACACCTCGTGTGATGAAGGAGCTTCTAGAACCTGTTGCTTCTATTCTGACCACTATATTTGTGAAGTCGTATCAGAGTGGTGAATCCCAGATGACTGGAAAAATGCTAACATCACACCTATTTTTAAGAAAGGCTGCAAATATGACCCTAGCAACTACAGGCCTATCTCCCTTACGTGTATATCGTGCAAGCTATTAGAACACATAATTGCAAGCTCAATTATGCGCCATGCAAACACTCATAACATCCTGTACCCCCTCCAACATGGCTTTAGAGACAGGAGATCGTGCGAAACTCAGCTTTTAGGTTTCATCCATGACCTTGTCAATTCTATGCACGACGGCTTCCAAACAGACATCTTAATTATGGATTTAAGCAAAGCGTTCGACAAAGTTAGTCACATTCGCCTTATTTCAAAACTGAGATCCTATGGCATAAGTGGGAAAACAATTCAGTGGATCCATTCCTTCCTATCTGAAAGAAAACAGAATGTAGTTCTAGAAGGGATTCCTCAGATGACGCCGATGTTCTCTCTGGTGTACCACAGGGCTCTGTCCTGGGGCCGAGCCTTTTTCTTTTCTACATCAACGACTTGCCCAATTCCCTAGTCTCCAACATTCGATTATTCGCCGATGACACTGTTGTGTACCTAACCATTCACTCAGCTAGGGACACTCATGTACTTCAGAATGACTTAGACAAACTTGCTGATTGGGAAAAGCTTTGGAAAATGGAATTCCATCCGGAAAAGTGCGAGGTTCTCAGAGTTGGGCGTAAGGGCAACCTGGTGCAAAACGATTATGTCCTCCATGGAAAAACACTGGCTTCTGTGAACTCGGCCAAATATCTCGGTGTTACTATAACTCACGATCTACGCTGGAACAGTCATATTGACAACATCACCAGCAAAGCAAATAGAACCCTGGCTTTTCTGAGAAGGAACCTGAGGATCAGCTCCACTTCACTTAAGACTTCGCCTGTAACACACTCGTCCGCCCAACACTGGAATATGCCTGTGTTGCCTGGGACCCTTACACCCAGCATAACATCGACAAACTCGCGATGGTCCAACGCAGGGCTGCAAGGTTTGCCCTCAACCGGTATAACAACACGTCTAGCGTTAGTGGCATGCTAATACAACTTGGCTGGTATACGCTCCAAACTAGAAGACAAGCCCTGAGCCTGTGCATGATGTACAAACTTCACAACGGCTTGGCTGACCTGGGTACTCAACAACTCATGCGTCCGCAAAGGACACCATCAAGACATGTAAACTGCATGGGCTATGAAGTCCCACTTTCTCATACAAATTACCATCAAATGTCATTCGTGCCAAGAACTGTTCGTGATTGGAATAGCCTCCCAGATTCCATGGCTCTGGCGCCTAGCCTGGAAGCCCTTAAGGACCGGCTGTGGTGCCATTTTTGCTAATAGCTACTGACCATACTCTAAGTTTTTAATTCCCAAGCACCACTTTTTTTTTTTTGGAAATAGCACCCGCACTGACGCTCACGAGAATCTTCATTAAGAAGGAGGTGGGTTATCCGAGGAAGAAGAAGAAAGAAGAAGAAGCAAGGGACTTCCCCGAATCGGCTTCTGTGTTTCAGTTATGTAATGTTTACGTGCCAGGGCAAGTTAGGCGAATTCATGCCAGCTTCAAAGCTCCCTAGCACCTTCGTTCTTGCTTTCATCGAAGGGGTTTTTATGCCATTAAATCGCCAGTAATTTTCTACACCAACTATCATGAAAATTCTGGCGCATAAATGCTAAACGAACGAAGATTACCGGTAAGTATTGTTTTGACCGAGCGGAGGTCTGGGCAAGTGACCACCAAAAAAAAACACAAAACAAAAAAAGAGGTATTAATAGACCTCGTCCTGACGGCGGGGTAAAAAGCCCCAGGGGCATTAACCCCGCCGTTGTTCTCTCTGCCCTTGGGGTCCAAAATATATTACGGCCACGTAAGATACAAGATGAAGTGGTGTAAATTTTAAAAGTTGGTGATTTATCGTATTTTTTACGTGTTTGCAACGTGTTTCAGTGATGTAATGTTTACGTGCCAGGGCAAGTTAGGCGAATTCATGCCAGCTTCAAAGCTCGCTAGCTTCGTTCTTGCTTTCATCGAAGGGGTTTTCATGCCATTAAATCGCCAGTAATTTTCTACACCAACTTTCATGAAAATTCTGGCGAAATAACGCTAAACGAACCAAGATTACCGGCAAGTACTGTTTTGACCGAGCGGAGGTCTGGGGCAAGTGACCACGACCAAAAAAAAACACGGGTATTACTAGACCCCGTCCTGACGGCGGGGTAACAAGAAAAGCCCCAGGGGCATTAACCCCGCCGTTGTTCTCTCTGCCCTTGGGGTTCCAAAATATATTACGGCCACGTAAGATACAAGCCGAAGTGGTGTAAATTTTAAAAGTTGGTGATTTATCGTATTTTTTACGTGTTTGCAATGATAATATAAATCAAGACATAACCTGCCTAATCACCCTGTTTTAGTGTGCGTGACGAAGAGCGTGATGAAATATTTTTATCATAGCGTGACTCAGCCTGGCCTCGTAGCTCAGTTGGTAGAGCGACGGTGTTCTAATCAGGAGGTCGTGGGTTCAAATCCCGCCGGGGTCAAAGATTTTTCTTTTAGCTTGGTTCTCATTTCTAATTACTTCTTTTAAGGCCCGTGGCCGGGGGGAAATTATGGGGGGCAGTATTGCTCACTTCTTGGCACTCATACATACACTTTACATCATAATATTACTAAGTTCATAGCGATCGCGAGTTCATGCCAGCTTTCAAACTAAAGCTCGCTAGTACATTCGTCTTTGCTCTCGTCGAAGAAAAGTTAAGTCCATTGAATTCCTTGTACCTTTCTACACAACTTTCCTTAAAGATTTTGGCAAAGCAAAGCAAAACTGCCAAAAAAATGCTTCCATTTGACTGTTGAATTATTCAACTTGACGAAAGCAAGGGACTTCCCCGAATCGGTTTCTGTGTTTCAGTGATGTAATGTTTACGTGCCAGGGCAAGTTAGGCGAATTCATGGCAGCTTCAAAGCTCGCTAGCACCTCCGTTCTTGCTTTCATCGAAGGGGTTTTTATGCCATTAAATCGCCAGTAATTTTCTACACCAACTATCATAAAAAGTCTGGCGAATAAACTCTAAACGAACGAAAATTACCGGCAAGTATTGTTTTGACCGAGCGAAGGTCTGGGGCAAGTCACCACAAAAAAAAACAAGAAAAGCCCCAGGGGCATTGGACCCCGCCGTTTTCCCCCTTCCCTTCGGGGTGTAAAATACACCATGGTCACTCAAGATATGAGCTCAAGTGGTGTAAATTTTTGAAGTTGGTGATTTATCATACCTTTTTCGTGTTCGCTGCCACCCCCCCCCCCCACCTCCCACGTCTTCGCTGCACCCTTCCCCTTGTGATAACATGAATCCCTAATAGTATGAACACCTTTCCAAACCCTCATTCCTTGGTCATCCACCCGCTCTGGCACTAGCGAAGAAGAACGTGACGAAATAGTTTTGACCATGGCGTGACTCAGTTACATCATCTTTTTTTTAAACGAACTGACATCTCAGAAGGGCACGGAAATTTAAATAGATTGATAAAGAAAAGATTATCCTAAAATCTAAAGGGAACGATTATCTACTGAAAAATAAACGTAAAAGTCTCCTTTTAGGCTATGATTCAATGAATGCTTTAGCGAAAGCAAGGAAATTCCCCGAATCGGCTTCTGTCTTGAATGACGTGATGTTTACGTGCCAAGTCTTGTTATTCCGGCATCAAAAGGCCAATTCATGTCAGCTTGAACCGTTGGCTTTCAAAGCTCGCTAGCACCTTCGTCCGTGCTTTTGTTGAAGAGAAGTTAACTCCATTAAATTCCTTGTAACTTTGTACACAACGATTTTGGCGAAGCAAAGCAAACCTGTCAAATATGCTTACAATTCACTATTGAATTTGACTCGCGTCGAGTAACCAACGAAAATATAAACATCGAATCTCTGATCTTCAAAGCTTGCTAGCACCTTTGTCCTCGCTCTCGTCGAAGAGAGTTTTATGCCATTGCATCGCTAATAATTTTCTACATCGTTTTTCATGAAGATTTTGGCGAATCGACGCTAACCGACTGAAGATAGTGCTTATGTTGACCGAACGTTTGCAAGACGTATTTGTTTGGCCGAGCGAAAACCAGAGGTCTGGGGCAAGTGACCACCAAAAAAAAACAAGAAAAGAACCAGGGGCATTACCCCGCCGTTCCCTCCCTCCCCTCGGGGTGTAAAAGATATTAGTGTAGCTAAAGACGCGACGAGTACGTTTGGCCGAGCAAAAACCAGAGGTCTGGGGCAAGTGACCACCAAAAAAATGGAAAACAAGAAAAGCCCCAGAGGGCATTAACCCCGCTGTTGTTCTCTCTGCCCTTGGGGTCCAAAATATATTACGGCCAGGTAAAAGTTGGTGATTTATCGTATCTTTTACGTGTTTGCGATGATAATATAAATCAAGACATGACCTGCCTAATCACCCTATTTTAGCGTGCGTGACGAAGAGCGTGATGAAATTATTATTTTGATCGTAGCGTGACTCAGCCTGGCCTCGTAGCTCAGTTGGTTGAGAGACGGTGTTCTAATCCGGAGGTCGTGAGTTCGAATCCCGCCAGGGTCAAAGATTTTTCTTTTATCTTGGTTCTCATTTCTAATTTCTTACTTTTAAGGCCTGTGGCCTGGGGGAAATTATGGAGGGCAGTATTGCTCACTTCTTGGCACTCATACATACACTTTACATCATAATTACTAAGTTCATAACGATCGCGAGTTCATGCCAGCTTTCAAACTTAAGCTCGCTAGTACATTCGTCCTTGCTCTCGTCGAAGAAATGTTAACTCCATTGAATTCCTTGTACCTTGCTACACAACTTTCCTTAAAGATTTTGGCGAAGCAAAGTAAAACTGCCAAAAAAATGCTTGCATTTGACTGCTGAATTATTCAACTTGGCGAAAGCAAGGGACTTCCCCGAATCGGCTTCTGTGTTTCAGTGATGTAATGTTTACGTGCCAGGGCAAGTTAGGCGAATTCATGGCAGCTTCAAAGCTCGCTAGCACCTTTGTTCTTGCTTTCATCGAAGGGGTTTTTATGCCATTAAATCGCCAGTAATTTTCTACACCAACTTTCATGAAAATTCTGGCGAATAAACGCTAAACGAGCGAAGATTACCGCCAAGTATTGTTTTGACCGAGCAGAGAACTGGGGCAAGTGACCACCAAAAAATACAAAAACAAGAAAAGCCCCAGGGGCATTAACCCCGCCGTTGTTCTCTCTGCCCTTGGGGTCCAAAATATATTACGGCCACGTAAGATACAAGCCGAAGTGGTGTAAATTTTAAAAGTTGGTGATTTATCGTATTTTTTACGTGTTTGCAATGATAATATAAATCAAGACATGACCTGCCTAATCACCCTATTTTAGCGTGCGTGACGAAGAGCGTGATGAAATATTTTGATCAGAGCGTGACTCAGCCTGGCCTTGTAGCTCAGTTGATTGAGTTACAATGTTCTAATCAGGAGGTCGTGGGTTCAAATCCCGCCGGGGTCAAAGATTTTTCTTTTATCTTGGTTCTCATTTCTAATTTCTTCTTTTAAGGCCTGTGGCCGGGGAGAAATTATGGAGGGCAGTATTGCTCACTTCTTGGCACTCATACATACACTTTACATCATAATATTACTAAGTTCATAGCGATCGCGAGTTCATACTAGGTTTCAAACTAAAGCTCGCTAGTACATTTGTCCTTGCTTTCGTCAAAGAAAAGTTAAGTCCATTGAATTCCTTCTACTTTTCTACACAATTTTCCTTAAAGATTTTGGCGAAGCAAAGCAAAACTGCCAAAAAAATGCTTGCATTTGACTGTTGAATTATTCAACTTGGCGAAAGCAAGGGACTTCCTCGAATCGGCTTCTTTGTTTCAGTGATGTAATGTTTACGTGCCAGGGCAAGTTAGGCGAATTCATGCCAGCTTCAAAGCTCGCTAGCACCTTCGTTCTTGCTTTCATCGAAAAGGTTCTTATGCCATTAAATCGCCAGTAATTTTCTACACCAACTATCATGAAAATTCTGGCGAATAAACTCTAAACGAACGAAAATTACGGGAAAGTATTGTTTTGACCGAGCGAAGGTCTGGGGCAAGTGACCACCAAAAAAAAACAAGAAAAGCCCCAGGGGCATTGGACCCCGCCGTTCCCCCCCCCCCTCGGGGTGCAAATACATTACGGTCACTCAAGATATGTGCCCAAATGGTAGAAAGTTTTGAAGTTGGTGATTTTTCTAACGTTTGACGTGTGTGCTGCCATCCCCCCCCCCCCAACGTCTTCTCTGCACCCTTCTCCTTGTGATATCATGGATCCCTTATAGTATGAATACCTTTCCCTTCCCTCATTCCTTGGTCATCCACCTGTTCTAGCACTCGCGAAGAAGAACGTGACGAAATAGTTTTGACCATGGCGTGACTTAGTTACGTCAATTTTTTAACGAAATGACATCTCAGCGTAATTCTAAATATTAAACAAGGGCACGGAAATTTAAATAGATTTATTGATGAAGAAAAATTATCCTTAAATCGAAAGGGAACGGTTATCTGCTGAAAAATGAAACGTAAAGGTCTACTTCTAGGCCATGATTCGATAAATGCTTTAGCGAAAGCAAAACAATTCCCCGAATCGGCTTCTGTCTTGAATTCATGCCAGCTTCAAAGCTCGCTAGCACCTTCTTCCTTGCTCTCATCGAAGAGAAGTCAACTCCATTGAATTTCTTGTACTTTTCTACACAACTTTCCCTAAAGATTTTGGTGAAGCAAAGCAAAACTGCCAAAAAAATGCTTGCATTTTACTGTTGAATTATTCAACTTGGCGAAAGCGAAGTACTTCCCCGAATCGCCTTTTGTCTTTCAATGACGTAATGTTTACGTGTTACGGCAATTTTAGGTGAATTCATGCCAGCTTCAAAGCTCGCTAGCACCTTCTTCCTTGCTCTCATCGAAGAGAAGTCAACTCCATTGAATTTCTTGTACTTTTCTACACAACTTTCTCTAAAGATTTTGGTGAAGCAAAGCAAAACTGCCACAAAAATGCTTGCATTTTACTGGTGAATTATTCAACTAGGCGAAAGCGAGGGACTTCCCCGAATCGCCTTTTGTGTTTCAGTGATGTAATGTTTACGTGCCAGGGCAAGTTTGGCGAATTCATGCCAGCCTCAAAGCTCGCTAGCACCTTCGTTCTTGCTTTCATCGAAGGGGTTTTCATGCCATTAAATCGCCAGTAATTTTCTACACCAACTTTCATGAAAATTCTGGCGAAATAACGCTAAACGAACCAAGATTAGCGACAAGTATTGTTTTGACCGAGCGGAGGTCTGGGGCAAGTGACCACGACGACAAAAAAAACAAACGAGTATCACTAGACCCGTCCTGACGGCGGGGTAACAAGAAAAGCCCCGGGGGCATTGGACCCCGCCGTTTTCCCCCTCCCCTCGGGGTGCAAGTTTATTACGGTCAGTCAAGATATGTGCCCAAGTGGTATAAAGTTTTGAAGTTGGTGATTTTTCTAACGTGTGACGTGTGTGCTGCCCCCCACCCTTCCCACGTCTTTTCTGCACCCTTCTCCTTGTGATAACATGAATCCCTAATAGTGTCAACACTTTTCCCATCCCTCATTTCTTGGTCATTCATCCGTTCCAGCACTCTCGAAAAAAGAACGTGATGAAATAGCTTGACCATAGCGTGACTCAATTCATTTTTTTTTTAACGAACTGACATCTCAGCGTAATTCTAAATTTATTGATAAAGAAAAATAATCCTAAAATCTAAAGGGAACGGTTATCTACCGAAAAAAGAAATGTACAAGTCTACTTTTAGGCCACGATTCGATGAATGATTACTTTTCCCATCCCTCATTTCTTGGTCATTGACCTGTTCCAGCACTCTCGAAAGAAGAACGTGATGAAATAGTTTGACCATAGCGTGACTCAATTATTTTTCTTTTTTACGAACTGACATCTCAGCATAATTCTAAATTTATTGATAAAGAAAAATAATCCTAAAATCTAAAGGGAACGGTTATCTACCGAAAAAAGAAATGTACAAGTCTACTTTTAGGCCACGATTCCATGAATGATTTGGCGAAAGCAACGGACTTTCCCAAAGCGGCTTCTATGTTTCAGTGATATAATGTTTACGTGCCAGGGCAAGTTAGGCGAATTCATGCCAGCTTCAAAGTTCGCTAGCACCTTCGTCCTTGCTCTCATCAAAGAGAAGGCAACTCCATTGAGTGTCTTGTACTTTTCTACACAACCTTCCCTAAAGATTTTGGCGAAGCAAAGTAAAACTGCCAAAAAAATGCTTGCATGTCACTGTTGAATTATTCAACTTGGCGAAAGCAAGGGACTTCCCCGAATCGGCTTCTGTGTTTCAGTGATGTAATATTTACGTCCCAGGGCAAGTTAGGCGAATTCATGCCAGCTTCAAAGCTCGCTAGCACCTTCGTTCTTGCTTTCATCGAAGGGGCTTTTATGCCATTAAATCGCCAGTAATTTTCTACACCAACGTTCATGAAAATTCTGGCGAATAAACAATAAAAGAACGAAGATTACCCGCGAGTATTGTTTTGACCGAGCGAAGGTCTGGGGCAAGTGACCACGACAACAACAAAAAAAAACAAGAAAAGCCCCAGGGGCATTGGACCCCGCCGTTTCCCCCCCTCGGGGTGCAAATACATTACGGTCACTCAAGATATGTGCCCAAGTGGTAGAAAGTTTTGAAGTTGGTGATTTTTCTAACGTTTGACGTGTGTGCTGCCATCTCCCCCCCCCCCAACGTCTTCTCTGCACCCTTCTCCTTGTGATATCATGGATCCCTTATAGTATGAATACCTTTCCCTTCCCTCATTTCTTGGTCATCCACCTGTTCTAGCACTCGCGAAGAAGAACGTGACGAAATAGTTTTGACAATGGCGTGACTTAGTTACGTCAATTTTTTAACGAAATGACATCTCAGCGTAATCCTAAATATTAAACAAGGGCACGGAAATTTAAATAGATTTATTGATGAAGAAAAATTATCCTTAAATCGAAAGGGAACGGTTATCTGCTGAAAAATGAAACGTATAGGTCTACTTTTAGGCCATGATTCGATAAATGCCTTAGCGAAAGCAAAACAATTCCCCGAATCGGCTTCTGTCTTTCAATGACGTAATGTTTACGTGTTACGGCAATTTTAGGTGAATTCATGCCAGCTTCAAAGCTCGCTAGCACCTTCTTCCTTGCTCTCATCGAAGAGAAGTCAACTCCATTGAATTTCTTGTACTTTTCTACACAACTGTCCCTAAAGATTTTGGTGAAGCAAAGCAAAACTGCCAAAAAAATGCTTGCATTTTACTGTTGAATTATTCAACTTGGCGAAAGCGAGGGACTTCCCCGAATCGCCTTTTGTGTTTCACTGATGTAATGTTTACGTGCCAGGGCAAGTTTGGCAAATTCATGCCAGCTTCAAAGCTCGCTAGCACCTTCGTTCTTGCTTTCATCGAAGGGGTTTTCATCCCATTAAATCGCCAGTAATTTTCTACACCAACTTTCATGAAAATTCTGGCGAAATAACGCTAAACGAACCAAGATTACCGACAAGTGTTGTTTTGACCGAGCGGAGGTCTGGGGCAAGTGACCACGACGACCAAAAAAAAAACAAGGAAAGCCCCAGGGGCATTGGCCCCCGCCGTTTTCCCCCTCCCCTCGGGGTGCAAATTTATTACGGTCACTCAAGATATGTGCCCAAGTGGTATAAAGTTTTGAAGTTGGTGATTTTTCCAACGTTTGACGTGTGTGCTGCCCCCCACCCTTCCCACGTCTTTTCTGCACCCTAATCTCCTTGTGATAACATGAATCCCTAATAGTGTCAACACTTTTCCCATCCCTCATTTCTTGGTCATTCACCCGTTCCAGCACTCTCGAAAAAAGAACGTGATGAAATAGCTTGACCATAGCGTGACTCAATTCATTTTTTCTTTTAAACGAACTGACATCTCAGCGTAATTCTAAATTTATTGATAAAGAAAAATAATCCTAAAATCTAAAGGGAACGGTTATCTACCGAAAAAAGAAATGTACAAGTCTACTTTTAGGCCACGATTCGATGAATGATTACTTTTCCCGTCCCTCATTTCTTGGTCATTGACCTGTTCCAGCACTCTCGAAAAAAGAACGTGATGAAATAGTTTGACCATGGCGTGACTCAATTCATTTTTTTTTTTACGAACTGACATCTCAGCGTAATTCTAAATTTATTGATAAAGAAAAATAATCCTAAAATCTAAAGGGAACGGTTATCTACCGAAAAAAGAAATGTACAAGTCTACTTTTAGGCCACGATTCCATGAATGATTTGGCGAAAGCAACGGACTTTCCCAAAGCGGCTTCTATGTTTCAGTGATATAATGTTTACGTGCCAGGGCAAGTTAGGCGAATTCATGCCAGCTTCAAAGTTCGCTAGCACCTTCGTCCTTGCTCTCATCAAAGAGAAGGCAACTCCATTGAGTGTCTTGTACTTTTCTACACAACCTTCCCTAAAGATTTTGGCGAAGCAAAGTAAAACTGCCAAAAAAATGCTTGCATGTCACTGTTGAATTATTCAACTTGGCGAAAGCAAGGGACTTCCCCGAATCGGCTTCTGTGTTTCAGTGATGTAATATTTACGTCCCAGGGCAAGTTAGGCGAATTCATGCCAGCTTCAAAGCTCGCTAGCACCTTCGTTCTTGCTTTCATCGAAGGGGCTTTTATGCCATTAAATCGCCAGTAATTTTCTACACCAACGTTCATGAAAATTCTGGCGAATAAACAATAAAAGAACGAAGATTACCCGCGAGTATTGTTTTGACCGAGCGAAGGTCTGGGGCAAGTGACCACGACAACAACAAAAAAAAACAAGAAAAGCCCCAGGGGCATTGGACCCCGCCGTTTCCCCCCCTCGGGGTGCAAATACATTACGGTCACTCAAGATATGTGCCCAAGTGGTAGAAAGTTTTGAAGTTGGTGATTTTTCTAACGTTTGACGTGTGTGCTGCCATCTCCCCCCCCCCCCAACGTCTTCTCTGCACCCTTCTCCTTGTGATATCATGGATCCCTTATAGTATGAATACCTTTCCCTTCCCTCATTTCTTGGTCATCCACCTGTTCTAGCACTCGCGAAGAAGAACGTGACGAAATAGTTTTGACAATGGCGTGACTTAGTTACGTCAATTTTTTAACGAAATGACATCTCAGCGTAATCCTAAATATTAAACAAGGGCACGGAAATTTAAATAGATTTATTGATGAAGAAAAATTATCCTTAAATCGAAAGGGAACGGTTATCTGCTGAAAAATGAAACGTATAGGTCTACTTTTAGGCCATGATTCGATAAATGCCTTAGCGAAAGCAAAACAATTCCCCGAATCGGCTTCTGTCTTTCAATGACGTAATGTTTACGTGTTACGGCAATTTTAGGTGAATTCATGCCAGCTTCAAAGCTCGCTAGCACCTTCTTCCTTGCTCTCATCGAAGAGAAGTCAACTCCATTGAATTTCTTGTACTTTTCTACACAACTGTCCCTAAAGATTTTGGTGAAGCAAAGCAAAACTGCCAAAAAAATGCTTGCATTTTACTGTTGAATTATTCAACTTGGCGAAAGCGAGGGACTTCCCCGAATCGCCTTTTGTGTTTCACTGATGTAATGTTTACGTGCCAGGGCAAGTTTGGCAAATTCATGCCAGCTTCAAAGCTCGCTAGCACCTTCGTTCTTGCTTTCATCGAAGGGGTTTTCATCCCATTAAATCGCCAGTAATTTTCTACACCAACTTTCATGAAAATTCTGGCGAAATAACGCTAAACGAACCAAGATTACCGACAAGTGTTGTTTTGACCGAGCGGAGGTCTGGGGCAAGTGACCACGACGACCAAAAAAAAAACAAGGAAAGCCCCAGGGGCATTGGCCCCCGCCGTTTTCCCCCTCCCCTCGGGGTGCAAATTTATTACGGTCACTCAAGATATGTGCCCAAGTGGTATAAAGTTTTGAAGTTGGTGATTTTTCCAACGTTTGACGTGTGTGCTGCCCCCCACCCTTCCCACGTCTTTTCTGCACCCTAATCTCCTTGTGATAACATGAATCCCTAATAGTGTCAACACTTTTCCCATCCCTCATTTCTTGGTCATTCACCCGTTCCAGCACTCTCGAAAAAAGAACGTGATGAAATAGCTTGACCATAGCGTGACTCAATTCATTTTTTCTTTTAAACGAACTGACATCTCAGCGTAATTCTAAATTTATTGATAAAGAAAAAATAATCCTAAAATCTAAAGGGAACGGTTATCTACCGAAAAAAGAAATGTACAAGTCTACTTTTAGGCCACGATTCGATGAATGATTACTTTTCCCGTCCCTCATTTCTTGGTCATTGACCTGTTCCAGCACTCTCGAAAAAAGAACGTGATGAAATAGTTTGACCATGGCGTGACTCAATTCATTTTTTTTTTTACGAACTGACATCTCAGCGTAATTCTAAATTTATTGATAAAGAAAAATAATCCTAAAATCTAAAGGGAACGGTTATCTACCGAAAAAAGAAATGTACAAGTCTACTTTTAGGCCACGATTCCATGAATGATTTGACGAAAGCAAGGGACTTTCCCGAATTGGGTTCTATATTTCAGTGATATAATGTTTACGTGCCAGGGCAAGTTAGGCGAATTCAACCAGCTTCAAAGTTCGCTAGCACCTTCGTCTTTGCTCTCATCAAAGAGAAGTCAACTCCATTGAATGTCTTGTACTTTTCTACACAACCTTCCCTAAAGATTTTGGCGAAGCAAAGTAAGACTGCCAAAAAAATGCTTGCATGTCACTGTTGAATTATTCAACTTGGCGAAAGCAAGGGACTTCCCCGAATCAGCTTCTGTGTTTCAGTGATGTAATGTTTACGTGCCAGGGCAAGTTAGGCGAATTCATGCCAGCTTCAAAGCTCGCTAGCACCTTCGTTCTTGCTTTCATCGAAGGGGTTTTTATGCCATTAAATCGCCAGTAATTTTCTACACCAACGTTCATGAAAATTCTGGCGAATAAACAATAAATGAACGAAGATTACCCGCAAGTATTGTTTTGACCGAGCGGAGGTCTGGGGCAAGTGACCACGACAAAAAAAAAAACGGGTATTACTAGACCCCGTCCTGGGGGCGGAGTAACAAGAAAAGCCCCAGGGGGCATTAACCCCGCCGTTGTTCTCTCTGCCCTTGGGGTCCAAAATATATTACGGCCAGGTAAAAGTTGGTGATTTATCGTATCTTTTACGTGATTGCGATGATAATATAAATCAAGACACGACTTGCCTAATCACTCTGTTTTAGCGTGCGTGACGAAGAGGGTGATGAAATTATTATTTTGATCACAGCGCGACTCAGCCTGGCCTCGTAGCTCAGTTGGTTGAGCGACGGGGTTCTAATCCGCAGGTCGTGGGTTCGAATCCCGCCGGGGTCAAAGATTTTTCTTTTATCTTGGTTCTCATTTCTAATTTCTTACTTTTAAGGCCTGTGGTCGGGGGAAAATTATGGAGCGCAGTATTACTCACTTCTTGGCACTTAGACATACATACTTTACATCATAATTACTAAGTTCATAGCGATCGCGAGTTCATGCCAGCTTTCAAACTTAAGCTCCCTAGTACATTCGTCCTTGCTCTTGTCGAAGAAATGTTAACTCCATTGAATTCCTTGTACTTTTCTACACAACTTTCCCTAAAGATTTTGGCGAAGCAAGACTGCTAAAAAAATGCTCGCATTTGACTGTTGAATTATTCAACTTGGCGAAAGCAAGGGACTTCCCCGAATCGGCTTCTGTGTTTCAGTGTTGTAATGTTTACGTGCCACGGCAAGTTAGGCGAATTCATTCCAGCTTCAAAGCTCGCTAGCACCTTCGTTCCTACTTTCATTGGAACCCGCCGTTTTTCTCCTCCTCCCAGGGAGCAAAATATATTACGGTCACTCAAGATACGAGCTCAAGTGGTGTAAATTTTATAGTTGATGATTTATCGTACCTGTGTTTGCTGCCATTTGCCCTTATGCGTCTGCTCCGCACCCTTCTCCCTGTGGTAACATGAATCCCTGATAGTATGAACCCCATCCCTCATTCCTTGGTCATCCACTTGTCCTAGCTTTCGCGAAGAAGTACGTGACGAAATATTTTGACCATAGCGTGACTCAGTTAAGTCACGTTTTTTTTTTTTAATAAACGAACTGACATGTCAGCGTAATTCTAAATAGCAAGGACACGGAAATTTAAATAGATTTCTTGATAAAAACTCATTCTAAAATCTAAAGGAAACTGGTAGCTATGAAAAACCGTAAAAGTCTATTTTAGGTCGTGATTCGATGAGTGATTTGGCGGAAGCAAGTTTACTTCTCCGAATCGGCTTCTGTGTTTCAATGACGTAATGTTTATGTGCTACGGCACGTAGCATGAATCATTGGCTTTCAATGCTCGCTAGCACCTTCGTCCTTGCTCTCATTGAAGAGAACTCAACTCCATTGAATTTCTTGTACTTTTCTACACAACTTTCCCTAAAGATTTCGGCGAAGCAAAGCAAAACTGCCAAAAATATGCTTGCATTTCACTGTTGAATTTTTCAACTTGGCGAAAGCAAGGGACTTCCCCGGATCAACTTTTGTGTTTCAGTGATGTAATGTTTACGTGCCAGGGCAGGTTTGGCAAATTCATGCCAGCTTCAAAGCTCGCTAGCACCTTCGTTCTTGCTTTCATCGAAGGAATTTTCATGCCATTAAATCGCCGGTAATTTTCTACACCAACTTTCATGAAAATTCTGGCGAATAAACACTAAACGAACAAAGTTTACCGCCAAGTATTGTTTTGACCGAGCGGAGGTCTGGGGCAACTGACCACGACAAAAAAAAAAAAAACAAGAAAAGCCCCAGGGGGCATTAACCCCGCCGTTGTTCTCTCTGCCCTTGGGGTCCAAAATATATTACGGCCAGGTAAAAGTTGGTGATTTATCGTAGCTTTTCATGCTTGCGATGATAATATAAATCAAGGCACGACTTGCCTAATCATCCTGTTTTAGCGTGCGTGACGAAAAGCGTGATGAAACTATTATTTTGATCATAGCGTGACTCAGCCTGGCCTCGTAGCTCAGTTGGTTGAGCGACGGTGTTCTAATCCGGAGGTCGTGGGTTCGAAACCCGCCGGGGTCAAAGATTTTTCTTTTATCTTGGTTCTCATTTCTAATTTCTTACTTTTAAGGCCTGTGGTCGGGGGGAAATTATGGAGGGCAGTATCACTCACTTCTTGGCACTCATACATACATACTTTACATCATAAATTACTAAGCTCATAGCGATCACGAGTTCATGCCAGCTTTCAAACTTAAGCTCCCTAGTACATTCGTCCTTGCTCTCGTCGAAGAAATGTTAAATCCATTGAATTCCTTGTACTTTTCTACACAACTTTCCCTAAAGATTTTGGCGAAGCAATGCAAAACTGCCAAAAAAATGCTTGCATTTGACTGTTGAATTATTCAACTTGGCGAAAGCAAGGACTTCCCCGAATCGGCTTCTGTGTTTCAGTGATGTAATGTTTACGCGCCACGGCAAGTTAGGCGAATTCATTCCAGCTTCAAAGCTCGCTAGCACCTTCGTTCCTACTTTCATTGGACCCCGCCGTTTTTCTCCTCCTCCCAGGGAGCAAAATATATTACGGTCACTCAAGATACGAGCTCAAGTGGTGTAAATTTTAAAGTTGATGATTTATCGTACCTGTGTTTGCTGCCATTTCCCCTTATGCGTCTGCTCCGCACCCTTCTCCCTGTGGTAACATGAATCCCTGATAGTATGAACCCCATCCCTCATTCCTTGGTCATCCACTTGTCCTAGCTTTCGCGAAGAAGAACGTGACGAAATATTTTGACCATAGCGTGACTCAGTTAAGTCACGTTTTTTTTAAATAAACGAACTGACATGTCAGCGTAATTCTAAATAGCAAGGGCACGGAAATTTAAATAGATTTCTTGATAAAAAACTCATTCTAAAATCTAAAGGAAACTGGTAGCTATGAAAAACGGTAAAAGTCTATTTTAGGCCGTGATTCGATGAGTGATTTGGCGCAAGCAAGTTTACTTCTCCGAATCGGCTTCTGTGTTTCAATGACGTAATGTTTATGTGCTACGGCACGTAGCATGAATCACTGGCTTTCAAAGCTCGCTAGCACCTTCGTCCTTGCTCTCATTGAAGAGAAGTCAACTCCATTGAATTTCTTGTACTTTTCTACACAACTTTCCCTAAAGATTTCTGCGAAGCAAAGCAAAACTGCCAAAAATATGCTTGCATTTCACTGTTGAATTTTTCAACTTGGCGAAAGCAAGGGACTTCCCCAGATCACCTTTTGTGTTTCAGTGATGTAATGTTTACGTGCCAGGGCAGGTTTGGCAAATTCATGCCAGCTTCAAAGCTCGCTAGCACCTTCGTTCTTGCTTTCATCGAAGGAATTTTCATGCCATTAAATCGCCGGTAATTTTCTACACCAACTTTCATGAAAATTCTGGCGAATAAACACTAAATGAACAAAGTTTACCGGCAAGTATTGTTTTGACCGAGCGGAGGTCTGGGGCAACTGACCACGACAAAAAAAAAAAAAAAAAAAAAAAAAACAAGAAAAGCCCCAGGGGGCATTAACCCCGCCGTTGTTCTCTCTGCCCTTGGGGTCCAAAATATATTACGGCCAGGTAAAAGTTGGTGATTTATCGTAGCTTTTACGTGCTTGCGATGATAATATAAATCAAGGCACGACTTGCCTAATCATCCTGTTTTAGCGTGCGTGACGAAAAGCGTGATGAAACTATTATTTTGATCATAGCGTGACTCAGCCTGGCCTCGTAGCTCAGTTGGTTGAGCGACGGTGTTCTAATCCGGAGGTCTTGGGTTCGAATCCCGCCGGGGTCAAAGATTTTTCTTTTATCTTGGTTCTCATTTCTAATTTCTTACTTTTAAGGCCTGTGGTCGGGGGGAAATTATGGACGGCAGTATTACTCACTTCTTGGCACTCATACATACATACTTTACATCATAAATTACTAAGCTCATAGCGATCGCGAGTTCATGCCAGCTTTCAAACTTAAGCTCCCTAGTACATTCGTCCTTGCTCTCGTCGAAGAAATGTTAACTCCATTGAATTCCTTGTACTTTTCTACACAACTTTCCCTAAAGATTTTGGCGAAGCAAAGCAAAACTGCCAAAAAAATGCTTGCATTTGACTGTTGAATTATTCAACTTGGCGAAAGCAAGGACTTCCCCGAATCGGCTTCTGTGTTTCAGTGATGTAATGTTTACGCGCCACGGCAAGTTAGGCGAATTCATTCCAGCTTCAAAGCTCGCTAGCACCTTCGTTCCTACTTTCATTGGACCCCGCCGTTTTTCTCCTCCCAGGGAGCAAAATATATTACGGTCACTCAAGATACGAGCTCAAGTGGTGTAAATTTTAAAGTTGATGATTTATCGTACCTGTGTTTGCTGCCATTTCCCCTTATGCGTCTGCTCCGCACCCTTCTCCCTGTGGTAACATGAATCCCTGATAGTATGAACCCCATCCCTCATCCTTGGTCATCCACTTGTCCTAGCTTTCGCGAAGAAGAACGTGACGAAATATTTTGACCATAGCGTGACTCAGTTAAGTCACGGTTTTTTAAAATAAACGAACTGACATGTCAGCGTAATTCTAAATAGCAAGGGCACGGAAATTTAAATAGATTTCTTGATAAAAAACTCATTCTAAAATCTAAAGGAAACTGGTAGCTATGAAAAACCGTAAAAGTCTATTTTAGGCCGTGATTCGATGAGTGATTTGGCGCAAGCAAGTTTACTTCTCCGAATCGGCTTCTGTGTTTCAATGACGTAATGTTTATGTGCTACGGCACGTAGCATGAATCACTGGCTTTCAAAGCTCGCTAGCACCTTCGTCCTTGCTCTCATTGAAGAGAAGTCAACTCCATTGAATTTCTTGTACTTTTCTACACAACTTTCCCTAAAGATTTCTGCGAAGCAAAGCAAAACTGCCAAAAATATGCTTGCATTTCACTGTTGAATTTTTCAACTTAGCGAAAGCAAGGGACTTCCCCGGATCACCTTTTGTGTTTCAGTGATGTAATGTTTACGTGCCAGGGCAGGTTTGGCAAATTCATGCCAGCTTCAAAGCTCGCTAGCACCTTCGTTCTTGCTTTCATCGAAGGAATTTTCATGCCATTAAATCGCCGGTAATTTTCTACACCAACTTTCATGAAAATTCTGGCGAATAAACACTAACTGAACAAAGTTTACCGGCAAGTATTGTTTTGACCGAGCGGAGGTCTGGGGCAACTGACCACGACAAAAAAAAAAAAAAAAAAAAAAAAAAGGGAGTATTGCTAGACCCCGTCCTGACGGCGGGGTAAAAAACAAGAAAAGCCCCAGGGGGCATTAACCCCGCCGTTGTTCTCTCTGCCCTTGGGGTACAAAATATATTACGGCCAGGTAAAAGTTGGTGATTTATCGTATCTTTTACGTGCTTGCGATGATAATATAAATCAAGACACGACTAGCCTAATCACTCTGTTTTAGCGTGCGTGACGAAGAGCCTGATGAAATTATTATTTTGATCACGGCGTGACTCAGCCTGGCCTCGTAGCTCAGTTGGTTGAGCGACGGGGTTCTAATCCGGAGGTCGTGGGTTCGAATCCCGCCGGGGTCAAAGATTTTTCTTTTATCTTGGTTCTCATTTCTAATTTCTTACTTTTAAGGCCTGTGGTCGGGGGAAAATTATGGAGGGCAGTATTACTCACTTCTTGGCACTCATACATACATACTTTACATCATAATTACTAAGTTCATAGCGATCGCGAGTTCATGCCAGCTTTCAAACTTAAGCTCCCTAGTACATTCGTCCTTGCTCTTGTCGAAGAAATGTTAACTCCATTGAATTCCTTGTACTTTTCTACACAACTTTCCCTAAAGATTTTGGCGAAGCATAGCAAAACTGCCAAAAAATTGCTTGCATTTGACTGTTGAATTATTCAACTTGGCGAAAGCAAGGGACTTCCCCGAATCGGCTTCTGTGTTTCAGTGATGTAATGTTTACGTGCCACGGCAAGTTAGGCGAATTCATTCCAGCTTCAAAGCTCGCTAGCACCTTCGTTCCTACTTAAATTGGACCCCGCCGTTTTCCTCCTCCTCCCAGGGAGCAAAATATATTACGGTCACTCAAGATACGAGCTCAAGTGGTGTAAATTTTAAAGTTGATGATTTATCGTACCTGTGTTTGCTGCCATTTGCCCTTATGCGTCTGCTCCGCACCCTTCTCCCTGTGGTAACATAAATCCCTGATAGTATGAACCCCATCCCTCATTCCTTGGGCATCCACTTGTCCTAGCTTTCGCGAAGAAGAACGTGACGAAATATTTTGACCATAGCGTGACTCAGTTAAGTCACGTTTTTTTAAATAAACGAACTGACATGTCAGCGTAATTCTAAATAGCAAGGGCACGGAAATTTAAATAGATTTCTTGATAAAAAACTCATTCTAAAATCTAAAGGAAACTGGTAGCTATGAAAAACCGTAAAAGTCTATTTTAGGCCGTGATTCGATGAGTGATTTGGCGGAAGCAAGTTTACTTCTCCGAATCGGCTTCTGTGTTTCAATGACGTAATGTTTATGTGTAAAGGCACGTAGCATGAATCATTGGCTTTCAAAGCTCGCTAGCACCTTCGTCCTTGCTCTCATTGAAGAGAACTCAACTCCATTGAATTTCTTGTACTTTTCTACACAACTTTCCCTAAAGATTTTGGCGAAGCAAAGCAAAACTGCCACAAATATGCTTGCATTTCACTGTTGAATTTTTCAACTTGGCGAAAGCAAGGGACTTCCCCGGATCAACTTTTGTGTTTCAGTGATGTAATGTTTACGTGCCAGGGCAGGTTTGGCAAATTCATGCCAGCTTCAAAGCTCGCTAGCACCTTCGTTCTTGCTTTCATCGAAGGAATTTTCATGCCATTAAATCGCCGGTAATTTTCTACACCAACTTTCATGAAAATTCTGGCGAATAAACGCTAAACGAACAAAGTTTACCGGCAAGTATTGTTTTGACTGAGCGGAGGTCTGGGGCAACTGACCACGACAAAAAAAAAACAAGAAAAGCCCCAGGGGCATTAACCCCGCCGTTGTTCGAACTGCCCTTGGGGTCCAAAATATATTATGGCCACGTAAGATACAAGCCGAAGTGGTATAAATTTTAAAAGTTGGTGATTTATCGTATTTTTTACGTGTTTGCAATGATAATATAAATCAAGACATGACTTGCCTAATCACCCTGTCTTAGCGTGCGTGACGAAGAGTTTTGATGAAATATCTTGATCATAGCGTGACTCAGCCTGGCCTCGTAGCTCAGTTGGTAGAGCGACGGTGTTCTAATCGGGAGGTCGTGGGTTCAAATCCCGCCGGGGTCAAAGATTTTTCTTTTATCTTGGTTCTTATTTCTAATTTCTTCTTTTATGGCCTGTGACCGGGGGAAAATTATGGAGGGCAGCATTGCTCACTTCTTGGCACTCTATCACACACTTCACATCATAATATTACTAAGCTCATAGCGATGGTGAGTTCATGCCAGCTTTCAAACTAAAGCTCGCTAGCACATTCGTCTTTGCTCTCGTCGAAGAAAAGTTAAGTCCATTGAATTCCTTGTACTTTTCTACACAATTTTCCTTAAAGATTTTGGCGAAGCAAAGCAAAACTGCCAAAAAAATGCTTGCATTTGACTGTTGAATTATTCAACTTTGCGAAAGTAAGGGACTTCCCCGAATCGGCTTCTGTGTTTTCAGTGATCTAATGTTTACGTGCCAGGGCATTAGTTAGGCGAATTCATGCCAGCTTCAAAGCTCGCTAGCACCTTCGTTCTTGCTCTCATTGAAGAGAAGTCAACTCCATTGAATTTCTCGTACTTTTCTACACAACTTTCCCTAAAGATTTTGGCGAAGCAAGGCCAAACTGCCAAAAAAATGCTTGCATTTCACGGTTGAATTATTCAACTTGGCGAAAGCAAAGGACTTCCCCGTATCGGCTTCTATGTTTCAGTGATGTAATGTTTACGTGCCAGGGCAAGTTTGGCGAATTCATGCCAGCTTGAAAGCTCGCTAGCACCTTCGTTCTTGCTTTCATCGAAGGGGTTTTTATGCCATTAAATCGCCAGTAATTTTCTACACCAACTTACATGAAAATTCTGGCGAAATAACGCTAAACGAACGCACATTACCGGCAAGTATTGTTTTGACCGAGCGCAGGGCTGGGGCAAGTGACCACGACAAAAAAAAAAAAAAAAACGTGTATTACTAGACCCCGTCCTGACGGCGGAGTAAAACATAGGCCCGCAATGCGTGCAGAACCGACGAAGTGTTGACTCGTCTCGAAAAGAAAGCATGTGTAACAGCAAGTTGCAGTAAAAGTGTGTAACTGTAACTAACGCTTAAATTTGACCAACTGAAAAGGCGACCATAATACTCCAAGTTGGAGTATTATGGCATACGAGGTACTCCAAATGATTGGTTTGTTTCTTATTTAAGTAACAGAAGACAGTTTGTTTCTTTGTCTGGTACTAATTCTGATTACCAACGTGTTACATGTGGAGTACCTAAGGGGTCAGTGCTTGGCCCACTTCTTTTTCTTTTATATATAAATGATATGCCTAAATGCTCCAATATCTTAGAATTTCACCTTTTTGCTGATGATACAAACTTGTTTCTTAATAATCCTAGCATTCTAAATTTAGAAACCAACTTAAATGTAGAACTAGAAAAGGTAAGCCAGTGGTTATATGCTAACAAATTATCTCTGAACATTGAAAAAACCAGCTTTGTGGTATTTCATTCTCCGCAAAGAAGAATAGCTCATAAGTTGAATCTTAGTATCTCCAATAAGTCTGTGAAATCTGATAATCAAGTTAAATATTTAGGACTCATTTTTGATTCCAATTTAAACTGGAAACCATACTTACACGAATTGAGCAAGAAAGTTTCGAGAGGTATTGGAGTGCTATCTAAAATTAGATATTATGTAAATAGAAACATATTACATCAATTATATTATTCAATTATCCACCCCTTCCTCACCTATGGTTTATTAATTTGGGGCAATACTTATAGTACTACTCTTAACCCTTAATAACTCTTCAAAAGAAAGCTATACGTACTATAACTTTTTCAAAACCGGATGAACACTCTGAGCCTCTTTTTAAGGAATTAGAGATCCTTAAATTAACTGATCTTGTTACCCTTCACAATGCACTCTTCATGTATCACTATTACTATAATCTTCTTCCATCTTCCTTTGAAAATTTCTTTCAAACAGTAGCATCTGTACACTCATACAATACTAGGCTTGCTTCTAAATCGACCTATTACATCAATACCATCAAAACAAACTATGGTAAATTCAACATTCGCTTTGCAGCTGTAAAAGTTTGGAATCACCTTGACGAAAGCATTAAATACCTCCCCCTTAAAACGTTTAAAAACAAGTCAAGCTAAACATCTTACAGTCTTACTGTTCATGAGTTTTCAACTGGTAGTTGTTTATTTATTTTATTTATTTATTTATTTTTATTTATTTATTTATTTTCTTTATTTCTTCTTTTCGTCTTTTTTCAATTGACTAATTAATTGCTTTCACCAAGCTTTAGTGCCAACCTACCTCTGTACTTAAACATCACTTAGTTTTACTCAGCTCGATTAGCTTTATAGTTATCCTGAGTAAACATTACCTCTTTTTGTATTAATATATTACATTGTAAAGTTTAACTTTTTTTCCTTTTTCTATTTGGTAATAAAGCTTGTTGTTGTTGACCAATACCCTGGAAAGGAGGTCAACTGAATTATTCACCCTCTCCTCACCAAACATAGCTCCACAGACTATGCATTCTTCACTCAAGATCATTTTTCGCTGTCTTTTGGTCGGTCTTCCTCAAAACCCGGAACAAAAATTCTCAAAACAGACGCATTTCAAAAAACGGGCGATAAATTTCCCAATAGAAAAGTAACCACATCTTCACGATTGATCAGTATGGGCACCGTAACAGCCCAAAAGAATTGAACTTTTCCCCATACCTGGGAACCACGCTTTGTGCACAGTTTCCTTTAACCATGTCAAGGGCTCCTTAAGCCAAACTTGTGAATGCAAGTACGAAATAAATCATTGCTATGCTCTATCGTACAGGTTACAAGAAAGCGCATTATAGGCATTTACCAGTCGTTTTGACCCAATCCACCCTCGACAAATGTTTTTACTTGGTTCAACGTGCTAACTGGCGTAACGAAAATTGTGACAGTATTTTGCCCTTTGCGTTACCGAATGACGTTATGTTTAAAATCTGATGACTCAGCTCATCTGTCTTATCGCTTTGAATATTTAATTTTGTTGAATTAAACTAAAAAATTAAATGTAGATATACATTTGTCCACAACTGAACATGCTTTTACCAAGAGCTGTGAGCAATGTATTTATATAGTTGTGAATAGGGCACTATAAAAACATGATTATCGATAAAGACAAACACATCGTCAGAATCTCAACGTGCTAACCGGCGTGACGAAAATTGTGACAGTATTTTGTCTTTTGTGTTACCGAATGACGTAATGTTTAAAATCGGATGACTCAGCTCATCTGTCTTATTGAGTTGAGTTGAACAAAATTCAATATTTTGTTGAATTAAAATTAAAATTTAAAGATAAATTTTGTCCACAACTGAACATGCCGTTATCAAGATTTGTAAGCGAAGCATTTATATACTGTTGTGAATATAGCACTATACAAACATGATTATCGATCTGGAGAAATTAGTAAAAAGCGAAGTCGTCACTTTATCTCAAACATGTCAAAGCATGTCTTATAACGTAATCGTTAAATCTGGTTTCCTCTTCCGCAGTCAGCAAGTCAGTGTCTCGAACTCTAAAATCGAACAAATCAGTTCAAAATCAAAAGTAAAGCAGAAAAATTAAAAAGACTAACTGGTATATCCTTCTGTGCCGCTTATAGTATACTATCCAAGAAGATCCAGCCGCGTGTCGTAATTCATTTCCCACCTGCCAATAACGTTGGCAGCTAGACATTTTCAAGTAATAACATAACCACAACAACATACACCAGAATTTTCCTTTCATAACCTTTACTGAGAATGATTGTATCCTTACGATGTCTCAGCAACACTTTGGTCCCACCAGCATCAACAGTGCCACTGGACTTCACCTCCTGTTATTATCAGTCCTCCTTGCTTTCTTTCACTGGTATTGCACAGATATTTCAGTCCGGTCAAAACCAACACTGCTCGGCGGAAGTGTCCTTCTATACCTACGATACTTTTTATGTGGACCCTTGTCCTATCGTGCGTGCGTGTGTGTACTAATCGGTGGGCTTAACTACAGAATGCGTCATCCCATCCCGTGGGCCATAGCGAAATACACACCTTGTGAGCCTTACACGACGTATTTTGACCGACCAAACCAGTCGACCCTCTTGACATGACTGCTCTAACTCGACTTCGTCGGCTAAAAACGGGTATTACTAGACCCCGTCCTGACGGCGGGGTAAAAAAACGGGTGTTACTAGACCCCGTCCTGACGGCGGGGTAAAAACGGGTATTACTAGACCCCGTCCTGACGGCTGGGTAAAAAACTAGAAAAGCCCCAGGGGCATTAGACCCCTGCCATTGTTGTCCCTCCCCTAGGGTGCAAAATATATTACGGTCACTGTGCAGTGCGAAAGACGCGACGAGTATTTGTTTGGCTGAGCGAAAACCGGAGGTCTGGGGCAAGGGACCACCCAAAAAAAAAAAAACGGGTATTACTAGACCCCGTGTTGACGGCGGGGCAAAAAAACGGGTATTACTAGACCCCGTCCTCATGGCGGGGTAAAAAACCTGATATACAATTGAAAAAAAAAACGGTGATTATTAGCTGACCTGGAGGAAAATTAGCCAACCTGGTGACGTTTTTTCCGGAAACCTGGTGAGGATATTGATTCCACCAGGTCTGTTACAGAGTGGTATCAAATAGTTTTCGCTGTGGAGAAAACGTTTTGCCCAAAAAATGTGAAGAATTAAATAAAACAACACTCCACTCTCGCTTCTTAGATATGAGGTGATTAAAAACCACTCGGAGCATCGCTTACCACCTCATAGTCAATGCGTGCTTGTGGAATAATTTTAAAATCTACTCGGGATAATTCCTGGTTGGCAAAGAAAACTACCAAATTTCATTAACCAAGATCAAAGGACGTCGTCAGTTATCGGCCAATGTAAGTGAAGGTTGTTTACATGGACTTACATGTAATGAAACCCTTAAATTACTCAACCATATACTTCCAATACATGTACCGGTAACTCTATCACAATAATTGTAATAATTCATGTCGTAATATTGTCTTTTACATTACATGTATATGGCCCCTTCTAGACTGTAGGCAAATCGAGCCTTTAAAAAATCCTTGTAAGTCTTGCTAAATTAAACAAAAAAGTAATTTACGTTCAATACTTAAGAAGAAGACACTTGATTAGATATTTTAGTCTCGTGAACCATATGCCGAGTTTGTACTCTCAAGTAAGGCCTCTTTCTCTTGAAAACAGAAGCATGACAGGAATTGGACGCAGCAAAGTCTAAACTTTTTCCTTATCTTGTCAGTAAACAAACAAAACAAAATAAAATTGGCAAAGCCTTGGCTGCTGTCACCAACACCCTGAAAAGAAACAATAGGCCCCTCGTGAATGTGCTTTTAAATCCAAACTTTTTGGATGAGATGTGGCATCGAGCAATCTCACCCCAAGAGCTTGCAGGCCATTAATTATCTATTCCATTGTAACATTACCTAGTTATTTCACTGGGCTTGTAATAGTTTTACTGTAATAAAGGACAGTAATATACTTGGGATTAGATTCAAGCTTATTGGGTCAATTGGCAATAAAGCAGTTGTGCTTGCCGTTTATTTCCACACCCTTGACACCCGCCGTTTACTGTTCGTTTTTCACGTTCTTTTATATTTTAATACCAAAATAAGCGATAAAATCAAACAACATTTCGACATCTTCAAAATATCATTGTCATGGTTAAAAATTGCAAATTGGGTAAGTTCATAACTCAACAAATTGGGTCAGTTCCAATACTTAGACAAACAATTGCTCTAATACAGTCTGACTGAGTATCAAGCACTGGTGTTATTTCTCTGATATAACAGTTCATATCAAGCTCGCTCTTGCATTTCAGTATGGCATTGAAATATTGGTCTTCCAAGTTCCTTGGCTCGATATTGTGTTGCCTCCTCACATGACATGAATTCCCATGTTCATAGCCAACTAACAGCTTTCATCACATTTAAATAAACAAACAATGTGTCAAGAATCTTGACGTCATCTTCATTTTTCTTTCTTCTGAATACGGAACTTGTAGACTTTCCCTTATTTTGTTACAAAGTTCTCTTACCTGTCTTCTGATGGTGTCAGCTGACTTTTGGTCTTTGAAGGGCATTACACAATTCGGCTGGGAGCACCATCTTCAAGGCTGTTAATGTCATTTGTACTTTCAGTTGTCACTGAGACAATAACATCTTGAAAATGTCAAAACATTGTTTGATTTTATCGCTTATTTTTGTATTGAAACGTTATTTTGAAGCTTTGCTTATCCACAAATATTAAAGGTTTGTATCCCTGAAGTAAGGAATTGTTGGATCATTATTAATTTTACCAAAGGTTGTCTTGCACTTCACACTGGGCCTGGCTCATTGAGTTTAGGTATTTAAAAAAAGTCCATGAAACATTTTGGGATTATTATACCAATGTTTACATAGCTTCATTCAAAATGGGTATGCAAGTAATCAGCAGTGTATGATATTAACATATATCACTAGTATATTACTGAACAGAAAAAGTAAATGTATAAATTTTGGTATATTCCCTTTTTGTTTGCTACTACTTACACATAAGCATTATTTGAGTGAGGATCAGGTGTCCCAGAATGAACTCACTGTTTTCCTATTGTGCCTAGCCTGGAGGTAGGGGAGTGGCAGATCTAGGATTTTTGAAAGGGGGGTGGCTGACCTGACAGAACGGTATCGGAACAATCAAAGACAAAATCGCCTCGGTGATAGCTCTATTCCCTTTGATAATTTCAAGCTTACAAACGACCCGTAAGGCGGGAGGTGGCAAGCCACGCAATCCACCCCCCTGGATCCGCCCGGGGTGTACTCCTTCGAATTTTTTATATGACGTGCTGTCCAGTTCTCTGTTCATTTTCAAACCTGGCCTTGGTTTCATTAATTTTGTTTCTGAAAGTGGTACATTGTAATTCACTCACACTTAACCATATTAAAAGCTTTTTTTGGTCACTTCTATCTTTCTTCTTCATTTTAAAAGATGAAGAAAGATAAATACGTTTATACATTTTTACAATTCTCTTACAAACCACACCCAAGTTTGGAGCCATTTCAGATGAAAGTGGAAAGCCTTTGGAATGGGACAATTATGTAAATAGCTATACAGTTGACTCAGGGAAGTACACCCCTTCCTGGTTTTGAGGCCAGTAATTAATTATGTGCTTAATAAACATAGTATCTTACATTAAAAAGGTCAATGATCAACTGTACTTACATGAAGTATTAGAAGCCATTTTAGCGGTGATGGGTCCTCAGGGTGATAAGCCAACAGACGGAAAAACCTGATGGTTCCCCAGATGCGCAGCAAAATAAACACCACAGGGATGAATGTTAACTTGCGATCTGCCTTCTTTACTGCCTCTATAGACTTCAGGGTTAGGAAATAGCTTCCTGGAGCAAATCCTGTGATCATCTACAGTAAAAACAGTCATGCAGTTTGTGTGCACTCCTGTATGAATTACATAGACTAGAGCAGCAATTAAGGCAATTGTTGGGATTTGGGGGTGAGCAAGGGATAAGCTTTGAGTTGGGGTAAACTTGCTATTAACCTTTCAGCAATCACTTGCAGTATTTCTGCACAAGGTCAGTGGATTGATGGTCAATTTAAAAGCACAAGGTGGATAGAGATCAAGGTGCTACTCAAAGAAAGTTTGAGTAGGAAGGTGTCCCTGCCTCCCACAAACCCGGAAAGACAAAAATAATTGATTTTTTTCTTGAGTTCTGTGACCTAAGAAATGCACAGGATGAGTTGCAGTTGAAACGTATGGCATATAAGCTGCACTCGGAGACTGGAAGCAAAGATTTTGGGGTTTTAACTGAAAGATTTACAGTCAAGCAGTGGGAAGCTTGGATCAAATCAGATTTGTAAAAACTAATTCTAGAGATACACTGTTCTTGGGAAACTACTGTAAGAACTATGTGAAAACAAGGAAAACTCCCTGTTGCATGTCAGTGCTTTGGAGAATCCACTCATCCAAAATAAAAAAGTACAAATGTCATTGCATTGGACTGGCAGACAAGTGCCCTGATTCGACCAACTGTAAGTTTTAATGCAGTCTCCAAGCCAATTTCTTTTAGTACACCACCTCTGCAGTAGCTTTTCTACCAGCATTTTTTGTCCTTTAAGTTGTTTGTTAGTAGGAAGCTTGCTTGTCAACAAAAGCATGTTTACTATATCGCTATGTCCTAGTAAGCATAGTAACCAGACATCTGACTGGAAATATGTACAGAACTGGAGACCAGCAGTCTTCAGTGGTGTCAAGTACAAGTTCTGGAAAATAGCTTGCTATTTAAATCTTAGATTTTCTTGCACATAGAGGATCAACTATCAGTGAAGTAACAGGCTGTTAGCAACAATGCAAACAGCTGTGAAAAGAAATGACCTGGTGACCTTCAGCTGATCCAGAAAGGGGACTTTAAATTGCTATCAAGAGCTGTTAATCATTAGGCTCCTTATGTATGGGTCAATTCCAAAAGCAATCATTCCCGCCTCCCCCCCCCCCCCCCCACCGGGCAAGCCCCCAGCCATTGACTTTTGAAAAATGGCCGATCAAATTGCCCACTATGTGGGCTGATTGCTCCACTGGCTGGGGCAACGTAGGTAACGCTGCCATCCTTTCTTTATCAGCCTTACACTTTCACTTCATACCTCTCGTCTAATCTGCAGCTTGACCAACACATAGAATACAGTAATGGCAATGTATGCTAAAATTTCCCAGCCTTTTCCAGCAATACACATCCACAGAACCATCCTCCACCATGATTGCTTGTATTTTATCCAACACCATCCGGAAGACACGAGGTCATGTGAATTTCCCACAGCTTCAACTCCATAAGCAATTGCTGCTAACAGGAGCGGAATTCCCCATGCTGTGGCATGGAAGAACAACATCATTCGAGATTCCATTTGTGTGGAAATCTTCTTGCAAATAGTCAAGTAGAAATAACAGGACAAGTAAGTGGTCCACAAAAACGAAGACAAAACCGCCATTATGTTTAGTGTTGCTTGGATTTCACAATTAGTGTTGTCAGCGGAGGATGTGGTATACAATCCTATAATGTTTGAAATCGCGACAAAAAGATCGCCAATTGATAGAAAGACGATTATTCTGCGTGAATTCGTTCTCAGGTCGGGCCACATCACGAATGTAGTAATGATAATCAGTGCTCCTAGTATCGACAGTGAACCAGCCGTGGTAGATAAGACTTTGTTTACAACTCCTGTTGCGATTGCCATCTGATCAGGAAGAGTTGTTGTGTCGGCCTTTTTAAGGGCTGCTCCTGCAATTTGCCCTTGTGGATCAGATGAAGTAGAATCCATCAGTTCAGCGTGTTCAGGACAACAAATCACTCAATGTTGTCATATTTTCCTTGTGATGCCGTAATACGCAAGCAGTCGAACAAGCAGTCACGAAACTCGGAGGGACTGGGAACGAAACAGGAAAGCATTAGTTTTCCGACCGTGCTAGTAACCACGGCCCACGGCTCACCTGTACGTGTAGACTTGTTCCAAGTCACTTGTTTTTTCTTGGGGACGAAAGAGGTGTTTAGATAATGGCAAAAGACGCGCGCGGAAAATTTACGTGTGTTGCGCGCGATGCGATGCAAAGTTTAGCCTCTAACGCAAACATTCTTTGGGCTTGTTACGCAATGGATTGCGTGACGAACACTAAGGAAGTCTGTGTTCAGTGCGTTGGAGGCTATGCGTTGTTGCTGCGCGTTCCACAGAACCACCCAAAAAAGAACCACCTCATTCTCGACTCCAGAGCTCTTTTGCCCATGACTGGCGCGAAGTCAGAAGCGTAAGCACTGGGGTCGAGAATGCCGCCATTTTGAATCACGCACGTGGACCCTTGTTCCCAGCAGTCGGGGGAACAAGTACTTCTTTTGGTCAATTTTCGCATCTATACCCGAAGAAGCCCGAAGGGGCCCGAAGAAGCTCCGATTTATATTGTCCAATCAGAAAGAACTACGAACTCGCGCAGAAAAATGAAACGGAATGTTCTCAAGTTTTAAACATGGCTTCCCTAGCGCGGAGGAATCTTCAGGCCATAAGCTTACTTCCAGGTGATGCCTTGACAGTATCAGCGAGAAGTTTGGCTGTTAGAAAATCTGAAATTTATGTGTTACTGTTGAATAATGGTTAAAGATAGTCTGTTGAAGTTTTATTGGTTGCATATTCCGATTATTCTCCATTAATCTCGCCGTGGCGCAACACTAACTTGCAAAACCATTTTCAGGTTTTTATGGCTCTCCAAGGCTGAAATATAGCGTTGTTCAAAAGACGTTAAAAGATCAGATAGAAAAGAAGGTTACCTGATCTTAGGAAAGGCAGTTAAGCTGGGGTTAAACGAGGTTCACTCGTGGTTTTGACATGATTCAAGACAGGTTTCCACGAAGGCGCGAGAAAATAAATTATTAAGCTTATATTAAAAGTGCTTTGAACTATATCTCGATGGTTACTTTGGTGAAGCGAGTACTCTTCACGAAAGAGAAGAGAGTATACTGCACTAGTTAAATATTATTCCCGTCCTTATTCCGCCATTCATGCATAACCTAAAGAAAAAGTTGACTTACGGAGCGGAAAACAGCTGATTGCATGAAAGTCTTCTTGCACTTGCCGGCCGGAGAGCAAAGCAATTCTCCATTTTCAAAGCTATAAAAGTCTTATTAACTCTCTGTTATTCCCAATGACCACTATTTTGATCCAGGTTAATTTTGTACTATGTTACGCGCTTTTTTCTTTGAACATAAAACAAGAACTAAACTTGCTGTTTCCTCGGCGGTCCGCACGTTGTATTGATTTCTCTATATTCAATAATTCTCAACTGTTTGTTATATTACTGACTTCGTTATGACCCACAGAGAAAAGCCTTCCAAGACAAATACATCTGTAAATCTGTATGATTCAAGCTCAGAATGAATTCACGTTAAAGAACCACAAAAAACCCACAATTTTCGACCTGAAACTTATACGGTTCTGGCGCTCATATTTCTTGGTTTCAAGACAAACTACTGCTCATTTGCGAAGCATTTTGCCATAAATACAAAAAATTAAAGCAAGATCAGACAACGTTTTGATATCGCTGACAACATTATCAAAATGAAATGGCGATACAGTGGAAAATTGAAAAGAAGAAGAATACGAATCTGAATCCATAAGCATATCAATCAGTCGGGTCCAAGCAACAGATTTATACGCACGGATTTTGTAATAGCACGGCGGTGAAATCGTTGTCGTTGGTGGCAATCAGTGTTTGTTGAAAGGTAGTTTTGTTTCCCCATCCATTCCATGCTCAAGATATGTCAGAGACCACTCATCCAGCCGACTTATGGACTTCATTACCGACCCTTACCTGTGCTAGCCATATGCGACCCGTCACAAACAATTCTTTAAATAGATGTCACCCAACTTTAATAGCGAGCACGTAGTTTGTCCTGATAAATATCTTCAAACGGTTTGCTTTTTCTTCCAAGTTGAGAGTTAGCCGCTTTTGGAAGCAACAGAATAAGCGCGTCCTCACGTTAAATAGTTTGAAAATTGGAGTCCTTTTTTCACTCGAGGTGATCAACACACAAAAAAAAGCAACGTAGGATGTCTTTTTATAGCCCTCCTGCCCCCTTATTAGAGTTTCCTATGGATTTACGCGCCCCATCTCCACCCCATTCCTGTATGGAAGGTGTCCACCTTGGGAGGTTTCTTTTTGAGAAGGGGCCTTCACACCCCATATGGGGGAGGTGTCCCCTTATGGGAGGTGTCCCCTTGTGAAAAACGACCAACCGCTTTTTAAGGTGGCCGAACACAGTTTTCTTGTACCTATGCGTTATTCATCGTTATTTTCAAACCACTGGCAGTTGGGCAGCCAAAATTGGCAAGATACAAGTTCAGCTAAAAGAGATTATATTTTGATATGTTTTGTTGGACTAGGCACCATTACCATGGCAACGCAGCTGGTAGTAAACCAGCATTAAATAATATGTTGGTTATATTTTAAGAAAATCCAGTCGTTAGATTTTTTCCATCATTTGTCTCTAGAAGACCCAGAAAAATACTGGCCTATTGACAATGGTCTCGTGAAATTTTGACAGAGAGATCTTGTTATTTTGTGTTTTGCATTTTAACGTTTTCTGAACATGTCCTCTGTCAGATTTCAATTTTTGTTTGCAGGCGAGTTAAGTGTGTTCTGAACTATTATTCTACCAAATTTCATGAAATTCTAACGAGCGGTTCTGTAGAAATCAATGCATTTCCACTTAATCGTGCAGTCACAATTTTCTGGTTAACTGCGCATGCGCTGCATTTGACAGGATTCTCGATCTCTCTCTTGATCCATACAAACAATCCCAGAAAGGCAGGGTGTTTTCCAATAGTATTACCTTTTATACATTGAAAACAAACGTTTCTGACACATAACAAACTGTTTGATTGTTTGTTTGTTCATTGAACAAAATGAAATGACCGATGTACAGGCTCCGTGTTTGTTTTTCTCAAAGCCTTGTGCGCGCGCTTCTTCACGTCAGCAGCACAAATCGTAGAGCACACGCAAACTGTGTTCAGACACCTTAAGAATTGTTATTCCTCGCGGAGGAGAGTGACCTACGTAAAGTAGGTTTCCCTACGTAAGATGAACGTTTATTCGTTTGTCTCACGATGGAATCGCTTAGAGTTGTTGATTGCGACGTTTCGACTGCAATACTGCTAATCTAATGACATAGGTTTCCCTATTATGGAAATACCGCTGTCCCCTGCCGGAAGTATGTAATGGAGATACCAGGGATGAGTTGCATAAAACCTCACACAGCACGTAACTGCTAACGCCAGACGATAAAATAGTGACTTTGACTGGAGCGAACGTCTAAAGTTAGTAGTTACGACGGACGTAGTTTTATGCAACTCGCCCCAGTTCTTTCTCGATTTTCATTCCATACTGTTTACAATATGAAATCAACAGCTGTTTGTTAAACTGAAATGTAAAACTAATAAACATTGGTATGTAGTCAGCTAGGCATGATTTCAAGCCGTTCAGTAAACTTACATTTATTCGCGGGATAGCAAAAAACCGTGCTCACTGAATTGTTAGAAATCAAGCCTATTGCTGAGCTTGCTTTCAAGTTGTCACTGATGTTGTACTAACTTGTTATCTTTCAAAAGCTCTTTAGACATCAATGACGCCATCAGTCCTTTTTGGACTTCATCAAACCTCATGGCAACGGTGTCAAACATATCCACATCCATCATATCCAAAACTGCGGGCTTTCCGTACCTAAAAATGCAGTCGAATCTACTGTTAGTGGACACCTTTGGGGACCAAGCACATGTGTCCGCTTATCGGGAAGGGCTAATTTTCCTTTTACGCCACTCCAAGATGGCGGACATTTGCGTTTTTCATTATCTTGAACAACCTATTACGTTTTCAGGTTCATAAAGCGTCAATCATTTAAAATTATAAGCACTCTTTTACTGTGTGGCTTGAGGAATAGGTCGCAATTTATGTCACGATATACGCGTTGAAAACGGCCTAGCTCGAGAAACTGACACTTTGGCAGAGAAAATTTAGAGAAGCAGGGAATTGGTTTGAATCCAGCCAATTTTTGAATTGTTTAAACAGTAGTTTTCTTTATCTCTGCTAAAAACGTTAATCAACCGCCATCTTGAAGTGGGCATAAAAGGAAAATTCGCCCGCACAGGTGTCCGCTCACAAGAGGTTGAAGAAACGTCATAGAAAGAAGGCCGTCGAGTCAATATTTTCGGCTAGTGATAGTTTGAGATGACTACAATTGCATTAATAACACAAACGAAAAGTAAGAATAAATGTCGAAAAAACGGTTATGTTCAACAAAAGAACACTGAAGTTGTTCCCCAATACAAAAAAATGGAATTTCTAGCGTTTGAGTGGATACGAATTAGCCAGAAATGAAATATTTCTGCGGCACAAGAGCAGGGGGACTGAGGCTGGTTTAGTTGAAGTGCAGCATGGGTAGAAAGGAGGGCTATATAAGTGATGTAAGTCACGTGGGAGATCATTCTAGGCCGACACCTCGTTCAGCTTACGTTATTTTTAAGTCATCTCCTTTGACCGAATTACCACTTGATCATGCAGGAGGCTGACGTTGTTAAAATTGTTGAGTCGTCAATTGCCAAGAAAAACGAAGGTCTACTAGCTTCTATGAAACCGATGCTAGATAACTCCTTGGCGGACCTCAAGCGTTCTCATGCGGATACTGCCAATACCCATCTCAAAGAGATAAAAAAGCTCAAATTTGACGAGCCGCTTCGCTTCAAGAAAAGGAAATGAGGACCAATACAGGTTTAATCTTAAAGTCGGCGACGCCATTGGAGAAGCTAAAGAAGCCTGTTCGTCCCAGCAGCTTGACAAAGTCCACGCTTCCCTCAAGAATTAGGAGAGAAACTTTTGTCAGAAAGACAGAAACACATTCTTTTGGCCGACAAGTCCGACTTTGGATGGTCGTTAATACGGGAATATAAACGAAACGTCTTGCGGAGGATTCCGATGATGAGAAAAAGATTATTCGAGCAGAAGCCAGAGCGCGTACAAGCCAAACAGAACTTGGGGCGAAACAAGTCAAGGTTTGCGAGCAACAGAAGGGAACCTTTCGCTTTAAAGTGCATATGACAGATTTTTTTTTATTTGCCTGATCGAATCTAAATGACATCCTGATATGAATATCAAAAATTATTTTTCGATTTCGATTTTCCTTCCCCGCGCTTTTGCCGTTTAAAAACGTGAAATTTTACTTCCGGTCATGTCAAAAACCGCGCAAAGGGAGACCTGGGCATAGTCACGTTGTGACGTCATACCAGGAACGGAGTCAATGCCAAAACAAGCTACGTGGGCCGCATTGCGGAGATCTAATTCATTTTATTTTTCTTTATTCCGCAACCGCCAAATTGAGCACGAAATTATGTGAAATTGCTGATGTTACAATTAATCTGGGCAGTGATTTGGAGCTTTTAGAGTCCATCGAATGCGAATCGCTAACTTCTGAAGTTGAAAGCGAAACAGAACTTGAGATCGAGAAAGAAGCTATTCAGAACCGAAAGGTCCTTGACTGATGAAGAAAGTGAGAATTATACGTCAGGTTTGGAAGGAATCATCACTCGTATAGGATATGTCTGCTCCATCAACTTTTCTGGTGGATTCCATTGTTGGGTTATTATGATGAACAAAAATTTTTCTATTCTTGCTCCAAGGAAACTCGTCCTGCTGTATTCCTCCCCATCCTCTGGTCGGACAAGTTCCAGAAACCTATAAAGAAATCGATTACTCAACACACAAAAAAAAGCAACGTAGGATGTCTTTTTATAGCCCTCCTGCCCCCTTATTAGAGTTTCCTATGGATTTACGCGCCCCATCTCCACCCCATTCCTGTATGGAAGGTGTTCACCTTGGGAGGTTTCTTTTTGAGAAGGGGCCTTCACACCCCATATGGGGGAGGTGTCCCCTTATGGGAGGTGTCCCCTTGTGAAAAACGACCAACCGCTTTTTAAGGTGGCCGAACACAGTTTTCTTGTACCTATGCGTTATTCATCGTTATTTTCAAACCACTGGCAGTTGGGCAGCCAAAATTGGCAAGAGACAAGTTCAGCTAAAAGAGATTATATTTTGATATGTTTTGTTGGACTAGGCACCATTACCATGGCAACGCAGCTGGTAGTAAACCAGCATTAAATAATATGTTGGTTATATTTTAAGAAAATCCAGTCGTTAGATTTTTTCCATCATTTGTCTCTAGAAGACCCAGAAAAATACTGGCCTATTGACAATGGTCTCGTGAAATTTTGACAGAGAGATCTTGTTATTTTGTGTTTTGCATTTTAACGTTTTCTGAACATGTCCTCTGTCAGATTTCAATTTTTGTTTGCAGGCGAGTTAAGTGTGTTCTGAACTATTATTCTACCAAATTTCATGAAATTCTAACGAGCGGTTCTGTAGAAATCAATGCATTTCCACTTAATCGTGCAGTCACAATTTTCTGGTTAACTGCGCATGCGCTGCATTTGACAGGATTCTCGATCTCTCTCTTGATCCATACAAACAATCCCAGAAAGGCAGGGTGTTTTCCAATAGTATTACCTTTTACACATTGAAAACAAACGTTTCTGACACATAACAAACTGTTTGATTGTTTGTTTGTTCATTGAACAAAATGAAATGACCGATGTACAGGCTCCGTGTTTGTTTTTCTCAAAGCCTTGTGCGCGCGCTTCTTCACGTCAGCAGGACAAATCGTAGAGCACACGCAAACTGTGTTCAGACACCTTAAGAATTGTTATTCCTCGCGGAGGAGAGTGACCTACGTAAAGTAGGTTTCCCTACGTAAGATGAACGTTTATTCGTTTGTCTCACGATGGAATCGCTTAGAGTTGTTGATTGCGACGTTTCGACTGCAATACTGCTAATCTAATGACATAGGTTTCCCTATTATGGAAATACCGCTGTCCCCTGCCGGAAGTATGTAATGGAGATACCAGGGATGAGTTGCATAAAACCTCACACAGCACGTAACTGCTAACACCAGACGATAAAATAGTGACTTTGACTGGAGCGAACGTCTAAAGTTAGTAGTTACGACGGACGTAGTTTTATGCAACTCGCCCCAGTTCTTTCTCGATTTTCATTCCATACTGTTTACAATATGAAATCAACAGCTGTTTGTTAAACTGAAATGTAAAACTAATAAACATTGGTATGTAGTCAGCTAGGCATGATTTCAAGCCGTTCAGTAAACTTACATTTATTCGCGGGATAACAAAAAACCGTGCTCACTGAATTGTTAGAAATCAAGCCTATTGCTGAGCTTGCTTTCAAGTTGTCACTGATGTTGTACTAACTTGTTATCTTTCAAAAGCTCTTTAGACATCAATGACGCCATCAGTCCTTTTTGGACTTCATCAAACCTCATGGCAACGGTGTCAAACATATCCACATCCATCATATCCAAAACTGCGGGCTTTCCGTACCTAAAAATGCAGTCGAATCTACTGTTAGTGGACACCTTTGGGGACCAAGCACATGTGTCCGCTTATCGGGAAGGGCTAATTTTCCTTTTACGCCACTCCAAGATGGCGGACATTTGCGTTTTTCATTATCTTGAACAACCTATTACGTTTTCAGGTTCATAAAGCGTCAATCATTTAAAATTATAAGCACTCTTTTACTGTGTGGCTTGAGGAATAGGTCGCAATTTATGTCACGATATACGCGTTGAAAACGGCCTAGCTCGAGAAACTGACACTTTGGCAGAGAAAATTTAGAGAAGCAGGGAATTGGTTTGAATCCAGCCAATTTTTGAATTGTTTAAACAGTAGTTTTCTTTATCTCTGCTAAAAACGTTAATCAACCGCCATCTTGAAGTGGGCATAAAAGGAAAATTCGCCCGCACAGGTGTCCGCTCACAAGAGGTTGAAGAAACGTCATAGAAAGAAGGCCGTCGAGTCAATATTTTCGGCTAGTGATAGTTTGAGATGACTACAATTGCATTAATAACACAAACGAAAAGTAAGAATAAATGTCGAAAAAACGGTTATGTTCAACAAAAGAACACTGAAGTTGTTCCCCAATACAAAAAAATGGAATTTCTAGCGTTTGAGTGGATACGAATTAGCCAGAAATGAAATATTTCTGCGGCACAAGAGCAGGGGGACTGAGGCTGGTTTAGTTGAAGTGCAGCATGGGTAGAAAGGAGGGCTATATAAGTGATGTAAGTCACGTGGGAGATCATTCTAGGCCGACACCTCGTTCAGCTTACGTTATTTTTAAGTCATCTCCTTTGACCGAATTACCACTTGATCATGCAGGAGGCTGACGTTGTTAAAATTGTTGAGTCGTCAATTGCCAAGAAAAACGAAGGTCTACTAGCTTCTATGAAACCGATGCTAGATAACTCCTTGGCGGACCTCAAGCGTTCTCATGCGGATACTGCCAATACCCATCTCAAAGAGATAAAAAAGCTCAAATTTGACGAGCCGCTTCGCTTCAAGAAAAGGAAATGAGGACCAATACAGGTTTAATCTTAAAGTCGGCGACGCCATTGGAGAAGCTAAAGAAGCCTGTTCGTCCCAGCAGCTTGACAAAGTCCACGCTTCCCTCAAGAATTAGGAGAGAAACTTTTGTCAGAAAGACAGAAACACATTCTTTTGGCCGACAAGTCCGACTTTGGATGGTCGTTAATACGGGAATATAAACGAAACGATCTTGCGGAGGATTCCGATGATGAGAAAAAGATTATTCGAGCAGAAGCCAGAGCGCGTACAAGCCAAACAGAACTTGGGGCGAAACAAGTCAAGGTTTGCGAGCAACAGAAGGGAACCTTTCGCTTTAAAGTGCATATGACAGATTTTTTTTTATTTGCCTGATCGAATCTAAATGACATCCTGATATGAATATCAAAAATTATTTTTCGATTTCGATTTTCCTTCCCCGCGCTTTTGCCGTTTAAAAACGTGAAATTTTACTTCCGGTCATGTCAAAAACCGCGCAAAGGGAGACCTGGGCATAGTCACGTTGTGACGTCATACCAGGAACGGAGTCAATGCCAAAACAAGCTACGTGGGCCGCATTGCGGAGATCTAATTCATTTTATTTTTCTTTATTCCGCAACCGCCAAATTGAGCACGAAATTATGTGAAATTGCTGATGTTACAATTAATCTGGGCAGTGATTTGGAGCTTTTAGAGTCCATCGAATGCGAATCGCTAACTTCTGAAGTTGAAAGCGAAACAGAACTTGAGATCGAGAAAGAAGCTATTCAGAACCGAAAGGTCCTTACATAGACAATCCGCTTGCCGATGAAAATTGACTTAGAGAATACTATCAAGAGGTAGAGGAGACAGAACGAAGAAAACAGAATCTAGAAAAACCTATTTGATGGTACCGTAGCTCTCGAGACGTAGTAAGAAGTGCCACGATTTCTCATCTCCCGGTGTAAATATTATAATTATGCTCGGCTAAATAAACCTTGTTCGCGCTCGGCTAAATAAACGCCTGTTATGCAGGTTATACTTTCATACTCTTACAGGTGTAGATGTGGTAACTGTGCTTTAAACCATCTGCAAAACGCCGTAGATTGTCTTTGCTTCAAAGAAATTCAGAAATGTGTCGAATCTCTAGAAGCGCCGTCGGTATGTTTCGCGCGAAGCCGCAAACTTAACACAACAACAGGATGTGTAACAACCTACCCGGCACTGTTCAGTGTTGTCTGACTTTAAAGCTGATAGTCGCTACGATCAGATGCAGAAAATATAATACGATAGATGGAAGAAAGTATCGTTCAGTAGATTGGTTCGGAAGAGAAGTGAGTAATTCTCTGCGTTCTTGTGGACTCTCTGAAACGTTGTTGTTTTATGTCTATGCAAATTGTGCAATAGCAAATCTGATTGATATTTCAGGTCTTTCAATAAGAATAAGCTGCAGTAAGATTATTAAATGAAGATAAGAGTTTGCTCATTCCTTTCAAAACTTAGTCAGACATGTTTTCATCTTAATTTTATAATTATCCGTAATCCAGTTGTGCAAAAATGAGGGATGTTATAATCTTTACCTCAGTTATGAATCAACACTGGTCAGTATATCGGAAGTAAACAGTGCAGAAATTTCGAGTGTCAATTTGCCTACACGTATTAAATGCAACACGAATGTTTCAGAGAGTCCACAAGAACGCAGACAAACTCTCACTTCCCTTCCGAACTAATCTGACAACAATTTCTTCCGTCTATTGTATTATATTGTGCTGCATCTGATCGTAGCGACCATCTGTTCAGACAACACTGAATCCCGGGTGCATTGTTTCACATCCTGTTGTTGTGTCAAGTACGCGGCTTCGCGCGAGACAACAGCGCTTCGGGAGATTCGACACGTTTCTGAACTTCTTTGCAGCAAAGACAATCTACGGCGTTTTGCAGATGGTTTAATGCACAGTTACTACATCTACACAGGTAAGAGTATGAAAGTATAACCTGCATAACAGGCGTTTATTTAGCCGAGCACGATTATAATATTTACACCAGGAGATGAGCAATCGTGCCATTTCTTTCCGCGTCTCGAGCGCTTCGGTACCATCACATAGGTTTTCTAGATTCTGTTTCCTTCGTTCTGCCTCCTCTATCTCTTGATATAATTATCTAAGTCAATTTTAATCGGCAAGCGGCTTGTCTGTGTAAGGACCTTCTGGTTCTGAATAGTCTTCCTTCTTGTTCCCAAGTTCTCTTTCGCTTTAATATTTACACCTAGAGATGAGAAATCGTCGGATTTCTTGCTATGTCTCCAGCGCTTCGGTGCCATCAAATAGGTTTTCTAGCTGTGAATTATTCGTTCTACCTCCTTTTTCGCTTGATAGTATTCTCTAAGTCAGTATTCATCGGCAAGCACCTTGTCTATGTAAGGATCTTCTGGTTCTGAATAGCTTCTTTCTCGATCTCGAAATCTGTTTTGCTTTCAACTTCAGAGGTTGGCGATTCGCATTCTATGGACTCTAAAACCTCCAAATCACTGCCCATATTACTTGTAACACTAGCAGTTTCACATAATTTCGTGCTTAATTTGGCAGTTGCGGAATAAAGAAAAACAAAATGTAATAGATCTCCGCAATGCGGCCCACGTAGCTTGTTTTGGGATCGACTCCGTTCCTGGTATGACGTCACAACGTGACTATGCCCAGGTCTCCCTTTGCGCGGTTTTTGACATGACCGGAAGTAAAATTTCACGTTTTTAAACGGCAAAAGCGCAGGGAAGGAAAATCGAAATCGAAAAATATTTTTTGATATTCATATCAGGATGTCATTTAGATTCGATCAGGCAAATAAAAACAAATCTGTCATATGCACTTTAACGCCAGTCAGCCGCCACTCCTACCCAATTTGTCAGCAACAGTGCAAGACCTATACCAACAGTTCAGCCTAGGACTCAAACCAAACCGGGTTCCTGTTATGCCTGCAACAAGCCAGGACATTGGAGGGCACAGTGTCCTCTCAATCCTACCAAGTTCCAGTCTGGTCAATGACTAGCCGCCGACCAAGGACAGGTCCAAGGTGTTGTCAATTCTATTTTTGTTTCTAGTAATCTAAGTGACATTTGCGATGACGAAATTTCAGATTAAAATCATTTAGATATCGCAGTCAAAATAAAATCACTGCTAAATTACGAGTTTACCTCAGGCCAATCTAGTATTCCTTCGGTTCGTGGTCATTTGGCCTTATGTTATGATGAATGGATAAAATTAGGCGCCTCGGGGTTTATTTAAGTTTTGTACGCGACGGTTATAAAATCCCATTTGTGGCTCCCCCACCTCCCAAAGTTAGTTCTAACAACACTTCTGCGCTTAGGGATAGTCATTTTGTTTCAGAGGCTATTTCTGATTTGTTTACAACTAAATGTGTTGAGATTTTAGATCATCAGCCTGATATAGTTAACCCACTTTCTGTCTCAATACAGCCTTCAGGCAAGAAGAGATTGATTCTTGATTTGAGGCATGTAAATTTGTATGTCTTTAAGGGGAAATTTAGATGTGAAGATATTTCTGTAGCCCTTCAAATTTTCTCTAAAGGGTTTTATCTTTTTAAGTTCGACCTTGAAGTCCGGGTATCATCACGTTGAAATTTTTCCTGAACATCGGAAATATTTAGCTTTCTCCTGGGACTTTGGTGATGGTGTAGTTAAGTATTTCCAGTTCACAGTTTTACCTTTTTGCTTGGTTATCGGCGCCTTATTTGTTCACGAAATTACTGAAGCCCATTTTGACTTCATGGAGGTGTCATGGAATTCCCATGGCTATTTTTCTTGACAATGGTTTAGGGGGTGGTGTCAAAATTAACAGCTTGAGATGTTCGTGCTGATTTGACTAGGTATGGCTTTCTAATTAACGAAGAGAAGTCCCTTTGGGAACCTGTACAAGTTATTACCTGGCTGTCTGCCTTTGCCCTTGATCTTCAGAGCAAAAAAGTTGCTTGGTTTACTGAAACACCAGTGTTGTCGCTATTGTTCAAAATGGCAACAAAGTTACAGAACTTTAGTCCCTTGTGCTTTCCATTTTCACTATTTGCTTCCGTTCTGGCATTTCCCTTGAGATGAAGTGGATTCCTAGGAATTTGAATTACCGGGCTGATCTTTTGAGTAGAACCATCGATTTTCATAATTGATGATTACACTATCTATGATGATGTATTTCACATGCTGGATTGTAAATGGGGGCCCCACACAGTCGATAGGTTTGCTTGTAGTTATAACGCCAAGCTTTCGTGTTACAATTCTAGATTTTACCAGCTTGGTGCCGAAGCCGTGGACACTTTCACTCAAAACTAGGAATCCGAAAATAATTGGATTCTTCCACTAGAGTAGAGTGAGTAGAGTTATTACTCACATGTCGGTTTGTAAGGCCATAGGAACTCTTGTTATTCCTATGTGGAAGTCATCACATTTTTGGGTGTTATTATGTGATGATGGCAAACATTGGAACGAGTTTGTGCATGATTGGGTGATACTTCCCAAGTATAAGCATCTCTTTATTAGAGGTAAAGCTAAGAGTCACGTGTTTGGCTCTAAGGATTTGTCCTTCACTGTGATAGCTCTGCGTCTGAATTTTAAGCAGCCAAGGACGCAGTCTTTTTCGGGTTTTTGTACCGTTGATGGTGGCAATTGTTCACAATGCAATAATTTTTAGGGTCTTTGGAACCCACCGCTAGAGAAGTCTTTTGGTACTTCGTCTGTTTTTTATGATCGACATTTGTTTAGGCTTGCTGATTTGTCGGCTGCTTTCGCCGGTGTATCGCACTTATGTGTGCTGGAAATCGCATGTGTGACTTTTTCTTGCGTTATTTTTGTAGTGCACTATTTAGCTTGCATAATTTATTGCACGCATTAAAAGTTAGGTTAGATGCGAATAAAATGAATTGCACACTCTTTTTGTTTTGTTTTCTATTGTTGCCTCTGATTGTTCTCCCCCTTTTTTTTCTACAGATATTTTTAAGGAAGGTGTTTGGAAGGAAACAGCTGCGTTTGACGATCCATATTTGCAGGGCCTTGCCTCAAGGCTCCAGAGATCTGTTTTGTTGGCGAGGGCGCCAGCTACCACCAACATGTATCATCGAGCGTTCAAGAAATGGCAGGACTTTGCTTTAAGCAAATTTAAGAACTCTTTTTTTCCCTGTGAATCCTGTTCATGTAGCTGTTTATTTACAGCATGTGTTAGAATCCACTAGGTCTTGTAGTTCTGTTGATACTGCTTTTTATGCCATCAAGTGGGGCCACGAGATAGCGGGTATGGCCTCCCCCACGGATAATCAGTTAGTTTCTAGAGTTCGGGAAGCTGCTAAGAAAATTTTAGGGGCTGGGAGACCCAATAGTAAAGAGCCCTTGTCAATTGAAGTCCTTAAAGACATCATCGAGGGGGCTGATTTGTCTAACATTCTGCAGCTTAGAAATGTGTGTTTATATGTGTTAGCTTATGCGGGGTTTTTCAGATCAGAGGAGGTTCTAAATATTAGAATGAGTCATTTTCATTTCCACGAAGGGTACATGATTATCAAAGTAGAAAAAAGCAAGACCGATCAGCTAAGACTAGGTGACAAGGTTGCTATCGCCCAATCAGGGGGTAGCATCTGTCCAGTTTCCTTACTGAAAGCTTACTTGAGGAAATTAGATATCGACCCACACTCCAGTGAATTTATTTTCCGCCCATTAGTTAAACCTAAGTCGTCTTACAAGTTGGTTAAAAGTGAAAAGCCTATTTCATATGCTACGTTCAGGGATCAGTTGGCCAAAAGTCTACAGAATATAGTTCCGGATCCCTCCGTTTATGGGACTCACGTGTTTCGGTCGGGAGGAGCTTCGAGGGCTGCCAACAGCGGGGTCAGTGATCGAATTTTCCAGAGGCACGGCAGATGGCAGTGTCGCAGCTAAGAATGGTTATATCAAGGACGACATTTCTTCACAACTTCTTGTTTCTAAGTCTTTGGGATTTTAGGCCGTTTTCCCAGTTTATCAAGCCCTATACTTTTTCTTCTAGGTTGTAGTATAACTTATTGTTATAGTTCTCGGTGGTCGGCCGAAACCGCCAAAATAAACCTAATGGTTTTTGCTCATGTTGTGTACTGCATAGTGGAGCTGCAATATGGAATTTCTGGCGTTTGAGTGGATACGAATTAGCCAGAAATGAAATATTTCTGCGGCACAAGAGCAGGGGGACTGAGGCTGGTTTAGTTGAAGTGCAGCATGGGTAGAAAGGAGGGCTATATAAGTGATGTACGTCACGTGGGAGATCATTCTAGGCCAACACCTCGTTCAGCTTACGTTATTTTTAATTTAAGTAAGTTGTTTTTCGTTGTCATACGTGCGACTTTTATTTTAAATAGTTAACGAGGGTGGGGATGTTTGCAACGTGTAGCCTTGTAGGAAGGGCTATTTAGAGCTTGAGCCATGGTTCCTACTCAGATTTCCTGCCGAGTTTTTTCCCCATCGGGGTTTTTTTCAGGCAGGTTTTTTCTGGCCTCCGTTCTGACAGTAATGTCTTTGTAAACTGTCGCTCAGCTCTGTTTTTATGTTATGTGCTGTACGTTTGGATGTAATAAGAGGTTGTAGTATAACTTATTGTTATAGTTCTCGGTGCTCGGCCGAAACAGCCAAAATAAACCTAATGGTTTTGCTCATGTTGTGTACTGCGTAGTGGAGCTGAAATGTAAAGTTGTCCCGAAGAAACCCAATATTGAGGTGTAAAAATACATGTTGCTGCTTCGGAGGATTTCCTGGTCATGTTACGATATCTCAAAATGTCAAAATCCTACACACAACTTGAATAATTCAATAAACTATAGATAGAAACGTAATAGCCCTTTTCACAGTTAACTTTTCTCATTTGCATTACAATGTATTTGAACATGGATGTGAGGCAATTTCGGGCAGAAACTGCAAAATTGCCCGAAATTGCCTCACATCCATGTTCAAATACATTGTAATGCAAATGAGAAAAGTTAACTGTGAAAAGGGCTATTGAACAAGAGTAACTGTTATCTCGGAACATTGAATAAATTTATTAACAAAAGCAGGATAACTGTTAAGAAAAAGTGAAAAAGGAAAGTCGCTATGTGTATGATTTCTGGCTCCCCGATTTATAACAATAGCGTTTGAAAATTTTTCTTGGCCTTTAAAGTCAGTAAACCCGCTGACAGCTTCTATTGCCCGTTTGAGGGAGATCATTTTGCCACCTACGGACCTTGAAAGTGGTTTACAGTCCAGCCATTAAAATTATAGTAACCTTAAGGCATGTGCAGTCATTATTAAACAAACCTCAAAGCCCCCAAAAGTGCCAAACGGATCACTTCAGGTTCCACGTGTTTAGGATTGAGTGCATTTATGAAGTTTGTGTCACGGTAACGCAAGAAGGTGGAACTCTGGGGAGACGTATCAATCAGTAAAGGCCACCTGCAATAACGGTGACAAAAAATATCAAATAATGTTGAAATTTGGGGGGGGGGGGAATATGTTGATGCTCTAGCCGATGAGCTAAAGGGAAACTAGCAGCAAACTAAAGGGTCAGTTGACAAAAAAAGAAACCTCGTAAATTGTTAATTTCAGTAAAGAAACAAGAATAAAGCAATATCCGGCATGTCAAGGGTGTAGGACAAGGAAAACATCTCAATCCTCCACAGGAATCGAACCCATAACCTTCCATACACTGGCCTGGTGCTCTAACCATAACCTAACCCTAACCCTAACCCTACCCTAGCTCTAGCCCTAACCCTAACCTGACCCTAGCCGTAACCCTAACGTAGCCTAAACCTTTTTTTTTTCAAGGGGGCGGCAAATTAATATGCCGCACACATCATGCATACTGCTATGATCAGCGGTTTACTTGAAAGCATCCAGTGCGATGATTTAAATAAAAATGCGGTAAGTTAACTGTCTAAATTTAGTACTGAGCGCAAGTAACATTTGCTATATCAGTGCTTTCAATTTTTTCGTGTCACAAACAAAATAACCAAGACGTAGTAAAGTAACTTATTTGTACCTTCCATCAGCTGCAATTTTGCCGCCAATATCTCTAAACAGAACATCATCAAGGTCCCTTATCATCACCTTGATGCCTTTGAGATCAGCACCACCTTAGACACAAACTTCATCAGTTAGCAAGAAGACAGCTAGCTACACTAAACCATTACCAATCATGTTAGCCTGAAAATTTGCGTCTCCAAAAATGGGCACATTTGGCCCGGTAAAGTAAATACCAAGTGCCATAGCACCGTAGGGTTGTACAGTTTTAGTGTCATATGATCGTAATGTTGTGTAACAGTGTTGTATGGTTGTACAATCGTAGAGTAGTGACAGTGTCATACAGTCGTACTGTTAAACAGCCATAGTGTTGTACAGCCGTAGTTGTTGTATGTGATGGCGAACTTAAGTATGTTTCTTACTATCCCCTAACATCAACGGATTAGCTGTATCAGTGGCAATTTTTACAATGAACGAATAAAGATTAAAGCCGTAGTGTTTTACAGGGTGTGTTTTTCAGCTGTATTGTTATAACGTCACAGCGTTGTACAGCCGTAGTGTTGTTTAATACTGTTGTACAGCCGTAGTGTCCTATAGTCGTAGTGCCATACAGTTGAAGTGTTGGACAATCCTGTTGAAGTTGTAGAACTCTTTTAATGCAGATCAATATTGTCTGGTCAATATTTGATCTCTCATTTTATTAATTTATTTAATTATTTTTATCGTGGCATCCCTGTTAAATAGCTCGTGCAGTTTTTCTTTAAACTAAACCATGTAACTAAGCGTATGTTTCCACGTTAAATCAAGTGTTGTCGTTGTTGTTGTTGTTGCCGTTGTTGTTGTTATCAATCGATGGCTGAATTGAGGCATACCCCCAGGGAACAGTTAACATAACAGGCGAAAGGGTCAGACAAAACGATAAAAATAAGAAAAGAAGAGGGAGACGGGCATATTAACAATCGAAAGAAAAGTAAAGAAAGAGCAGAAACAAACGAAAAGGCTCAAATCAAAGGATTCAGGAAACTGAAAGAGGACACTGTCACGGAACTCATGTTTTGAATTACAGCACGGCGAGAAAGCAAGATGATTATAACAAACGAGTATATTGAGATGTAGAAAGGCTATCACAGCAAGACACAGTGTTGAGTACAAAGAAATGAAATGTCTTCTTAAGGTCTTTAATTAAGTATCCAAAAAATAGGTAATGTAAAGTCTTAGAGCACTGCACTTAATGCAACGTTTTTAACTACATCCAAAACGCGCGACATTTGAGTTTAGGGTCGGGAAAAGTTGAAAAGTTAAAAAAAGTATTTGTGTAGCGTTAAATGATGTAATCGCCGTCTATCTTGACTATTAGGGAGCTTAAGCAACCACGAGGACAACGGCAACAAAAACGTCACTTCAAAATAAAAAAAATGTTATTATTTGAGCTACTTTGTGATTATTTCAACTTGTTCAACTTGTCCAAACTCACCGAATTAGTAAGGAACTTGTATTGGTAGGGACTGCTTTCAAGTTGAGAAAGAGAAACACAAACATCACTGTCGCGCGCTCATGTTCTCCGTTAAACTTTGAATTTGGTCATTTCACGTCGTTTTGGTCCTTACCCAACTACGACGGCGACAGCAAAGAGCATGTCGTTAAACAAAAGGCTTAATTAGCAGAACAATGGCTCCACACGTGCGTTATATATTCTGGTACTCACCGGCAGACTGTTCATCTGTTTTATTCTGCTCTCTCAGTTTCAGTTTAACCTGAAAATATTCGACACAATGATGACTGAATAATGATGAATTAAGGCCGCGGGTGAGAGACTAGATCATCAGTATTTATTTATTTAAAGCGTATGCACGAAGTGCGACGAATGATAGCCGCATTGCGCGAAATATTCATGAGTAAGCTCTGCAGTATAAAATCTTTGGTTTATACATTAATGATTGCTCGTGCGTTTAATCGTGTGGCAGGAAATATTGTGCATTTTAAGTACTGTTAAATAAAAATTTTCATAATAACAATAATAATAACAATTATAAATGCGTTGAGCACTCGCTTGTTGTATCTGTACCGTTCTTTTCATTCTTTATCTGTTAGTTGAAACGTTAATTGCAACTTTTTAGAATTTTCCAGCAAAACAAAACGAAAATAAAATACTGTTTCTAGCTCTATCTCGAATATTTATCAACATCACCAATTTTGTGTCCAGTATTTATCAACATCTGGGTCTTTCGTAAGTGGAACTCCGTGAAGTTTTTTCTGTGTACATGTATATATACACTGCTCCACAGACTGGAAAATAATAGAGTTTGATTTCGTCGTTCTTTTTGGTTTTAGTGTTTAATTCTACGTTTAAGCGGAAAAAATCCGCTTTGAAAATTTCGATAGTAAAATTCTCTTTCTATTTTGTGTGTGGTATAAATATTAATTGGTTCAGCACCAATGCTTTTCTCTTTCGTTTATTTTCGACGGAAAACACACGATTTTTTTAGATTGCATGCAACCTATTGTTTGTTTCTGGAGTGTTAACAATAGCTTCTTAATTTTTATATCCAAAATTTGCATAATAAAATATTCTTGGCTTAAACACTCGTGTTTCTTCGATAAGCCTTCGGAAGCCCTAAAACCACCAATTTCATGTCCAAGAATACAGCGCGGATATAAAACTTCCCGAACTGACACGGCAGACAGGTAAAATAGGTGTGTTGTAGGTTGCCACAACAGAAGCACTTTTTTAAAACAGGCTTTTTAAGAGAAGTTTTAAGTCTTCAAATTTAAACAAGGACGATTTTACTAATTTAAAGGCTTATAACTTTCAGTGGAACTTGAAATCACAAATCTGTTGTGACACAATAGAGGTTTTAACTGATCAATTAGTGGCAAAATCAAGAAGCGTTGTCTTCTCCACGAGGAGAAAACTTGGACACGGAGTCGCGTTTTACCAAATCTTAACTTTAGAAGCTCAAAGCATCGCAAAGAAACGCAATTTATCAAAGGAAAAACAATCTTGTTGCACTTCCAACATTCCTCAAGCCCTCTATTAAGTTTCAACGAAATCAGCTCCCAAACGATCAAGACCTTAAGTTTTTTAACGTAAGACCTCCACCAAAATTTTGCCTTATAAATCTATTCATGAGCAGCTTGTCACCCGCGGCCTTAAAGCCCGATTTATGATGAGTAAATCTTGCCCAACTTTTCCTTTTAAGTTTTCTCCCCTTTAAAGTTTTCTTTGCGTTTCTACCCCTCCCACTAGGTGTGCTGTGGCAATCTCCTCCCTCGTACGATCGATCACGTGACCTTAAATGGAAATCTCCCATGATTCCACTACAACACATCCTTAACTGCGTCAGTTCTAAGGAAAGGAGAATGCGGGATGTGGTGGATGAGAAGATGACTGTATCAAACAAGCTTCACCGAGAGAATCTTTAGGTTGGTAGTGTTAACTAGGGGATAAGCTGTCGTCGGTGATTAAAACTTTGATATCGAGAAAAACAACTGAATTGTCTGAAAATTCCCGAGTGCATTAAGACCGAATGAAAAAAAATGACAGAGGTTAAAAATGGGTGCATGATGTGCATGATGTGCAAGTTCAGGTTTAATGGCTGAAAAATTGCCTTTGTATGCACAAGGTTTGCAAAATAACTACCTGAGCCAGTGCTTCTTTTGAAGCCTCCGCTTTCTTCCGTGCAAGTTCCAGCACTACCTCGGCATCATGTACGGCCTGCGAATTTAAACAACGTCACAATATTTGTAACAATTATCCTAGCCTCCAAAGCGCAACCCACATGCCTTTAACTACTGGGTCAAACTAAAATAAACACCGGTAAAAGTAACCTTAAATTATACACAGTATGTGTTAAAGCCATGGGCTTGTAGGGCCGTGCAGATGAAATAAATATCTAGAAAGAAATAACAAATCTGACATAACAAGTAAAAATCCCAACTGGCCGAAGACAATCCAGTACAAGCATGTACAAGCATGACCGAGAAGGTGAACTTGAGTCTACCGAGAAACAACTCCAGCTAGTTGCCACAGCGGGATTTGAATACGGGGCGACCGAGTTGAATTCCAGCGCCCTTAAGCACTCGGCCGCGCTGCCTCCAAAACTTCCTCCCATTACAAGCCACAGATGTATGTCTTCATGCAATTGATAAAATATTCAATAAGTTTGGGTTCGTGTTAAACGGGAGCAACCAGGGATGGAATTCATTTGTAATATTTTTTCTTGTTTCTGTAATTGGTTGTGAGAACGTCCAGACCATAATGGCATCACAATTGAAAATTGTAAATTGATGATTATAGTGGTCAGCGCGCTTAGCTGTCCTCGGTACTGTCTTACGACAGACCAGCTATTTCACAGGCTTGCCACTCAAACAACTGAAACAAATATTTCAAATGAAACATAACATGTTTTAAGAAACCCAACTGGCGGGTGGCAAACCAGCTGGCTATTTACAAGCGCAGCCGAAGGATTTATAACTCGGGTCTGCCGTGAAACAAATCCACGAAGTGCTCAGAGTGGGATTCGAACCCGGGAGCTCTGTTTGCTACAACACACCTGTAAAGTAACATCTCGCTTGTCGGTCTTTCCTTCAGCCATACATTTATCATGCTCATGAATTCGTTTGTTTAATTCACAATGGGCTTTAGCCAGCTTTAAAGAGAAAAATATATATATCACTCAAATAACTTTCAAATGGCATATTGAAAAAAAAAGAAACAGAAAACGTTAAATAATTGCAAAAATTAAGCTTAATAAAAAAATTACTGCCATTACAAATGATAACTTTCAACCCTTTTCACCAAATGCTCTAAATTTATCAGAAATTGTGACACTGAAAAGAACTAAAGAGACTCAGTGAACAAACTTGCTGTCCCATTGCCTCATACCAACTTTATGAAAAACAGTTTTAGCTATAGTGGTGGGTTGCTCAGGAATAGCTTACTCTCCAATCTCGACATTTGGATTCGCTCAACAACTTCCAAATTAAATTACTAAAAACAAGGCAAACTTGTCAAGCAGACTTTTCCATTATTGTGAATTTCTTGCATAATTTGTAATTTATTTTACGAAGTTAAATTTTTTATCGTTAGTTTGCTTTTTTGCAACTAATGAATATACCACACCATGACCTGACCGTATATATCTTATCTTGTTCAATAAAAATATTTACTGCACTTCCAAGTATTTTTTACCTCCTTCTGGTGAGCTTGATTCTCCTTTTCTGCTTTTTCTATTTCCTTTTCCAATCTAAAAATTAGAAATAAAAAAATAACATAGCATCTTTTCTTTTAATACTCACAAAGGGGGACCTGAGTCGAGAAAAGCAGAGAAGTGTAACCAATACAACTACAAATTACTTAGCTTTATGGCTATGCATGGTTTAGCACCTAGCTATAAAAGTATTTTATATCTAAATATTTGGTCTTCGACTGGCACTACAGTGTAAATCTAATCGGTGGTCTGCCAACAGATCGGTGTTGAGTATTGCAAACAGCATCGCTAAAAGGACTGAAGGTACATATAATTATATCACACTTTGCATGTCAGGTGAGCTAAGCAATAAGCGGATTATTATTATTCCACTCTTGCGCCATTTTACCATATAAGGTCAAGACAATGCGCAAAATATGCCACGGTATTACACAGTAAAATTATGTATTGTACTGCAAAATCCAGGTTTCACAGGTTTTCTGGCCGAAGGACTGGAAAAACCAAATTTTGAAGTAATTTTTTTCAAATACTATGCAACTCGCAAAATATCCGCGCATATTATATGTTAAACCATCTAATAAGATGTATATATTTAACCAAACAAAACAGGTGGGGGAAGAACTTTGCATGTCTCGCACTCTTTACTACATGTCCCGTTGTTGCAGAAAGCATTGTTAGTTAGTTATTGCGTTTAAGTTTGGGTGTTTTTATCCGCTTTTGAATCTTTTTTATCACGTCATTTTAAAAGCACAAAATATGCAACACCAAGAAACTGCCCCTTTACTCCTTATGCACCCATATTTACATGGCACCTCCTAGACTGCCAAACAGTCGTATTTTTTGCATTGGTCCGTGGAAACGCGCGGTCTTGAAGCGAAAGGTCTGGAGCGAGCGTGAAATAGACGAGTGATTCTGGGGAGAGACGCTAAAAAATACGACTGTCCATGCATGTCTGTTAACCATTTTCCTCCACCAACGGCAAATTCCCATTGGCTGAGTTATGACAACCGTCATCAACTTTTCATCGCACCTCATCAGAAATGTTTCATGCTGTGTGAATTTCACTCATCTGGCCAAAGTACATTTCAGTATTCTGCAGTCAGAGACTGGGGTAAACACAGGCGCTAAGCAGGAAAACGATGGAGGTGAATTTGGATGTTGTCCCGAAAGAAAAATTGGGATTTGCACTTGAACCAGAGCAAAAAGATGCCGTTCGATCGCTTTTCAGAGAAAGAGATGTTTTTGCCGTGCTGCCAACAGGCTTTGACAAAAGCTTGATATATCCACTTTTTGTTTTGGCGAAAAGTAGTGAGACATCGAGCAGAACTTTGCCAAATGCGGCTTAGTTGGTCAAATGGCCAACTAGTATTACTTGCACTACCCAGATCTTGGTAGCACTTCTAATTGGTTGTGCCGCGAGGGAATTTTCTTTCAACCAATCAGAAGCACTACCAAGATCTGAGTAGTGCACATCATCAGTATGGAATTTCTGCATTCGTTACTCAGACGTTTTGCGAGGGCTCAAGTGGTGACCTCGCGAAACGTCGGCTGTTTTCTCAGGCTAGCCACCAGGTAGCCACTACGATACTGGCTCTTCCTATCATTGCAAACTTCATATCACTGTTATGAACCGCTGACCGATTGCTTTCTGCCTCCCTTAGTTTCCTCTCCTCCTCTTGTCTGCTATTTCTCTCAGCTTCCAGTTTTTCCAGTAAAACATCTGTTTGTTTCATGTCCCATTCCTGAAAGACTTGCTCAACAGCTGGTATTGCTGCCACCTGAGGATCACAATTTCATGCAGTATAAATTAGGAAGTGTAGAAAATAAGATTATTGATTTGTTTACTGTGTGTTCTGACCTGCATTGCATTGGTTCCATCATCTGCTATTAGTCTGGGATCACCTCCATGCTCTAGAAGAGTCTAACACAATGAAACAAAAATAGATGGTGCATGTATTGAGCTCAGACGTGAGTATTATATGCAGTAAGCAAACTCACTCCATTCATTGACAATACACGTACAAAGGACCAGAAAGGAAAAACTTTTGAGTCCATTACGGTGGAGGACTGGAATCCATCACCTTCCATGCACCATTCAGTTGCTACCACCCTTCGTTATAGTGACACTGGTGGTCAGTCTCGTAGTGTTTACTACGTTCACTATGAGATGTGTCCTGAATGTTGCTAGGAAAGGGATGTTGATAAAGACAAAGATCACTAGTAAAATGAATTCAATTCACATTTAAGATTTAAGTTATTTTCATGTAGGGGACTTCATGCCATGAAGTCTCGTGAACCATGTGATGCTCACGTCACAATACGAACTTTAAGTTGATTTCATAAATGATAAGAGTTTTGTTTTGAGATTGCATAACAACGGAATGTTTTCCATTGTTATCCTGATTATAGTTATCCTGAGTAAACATTACCTCTTTTTTGTATTCATGTATTATATTGTAAAGTTTAACTCTTTTTTCCTTTTTCTATTTGGTAATAAAGCTTGTTGTTGCATGGAAGAGACTTGTGAGATTACTGTAAAGCTGTGATCCAAGATTAAAGCATTTAAAAGTCTACTCATATGTCTGTTTTGGCAAGACCTATTTCCAACACACAATGGAATGTTACAGATTTCTCAACAGGAGTTGCCCTGTGTCCTTCATGTGCTAAGATAAGTAGTGTCAAAACCATCATGATTCAGTCTATTATTACTGTCTACACAGCATACCTGTACGGCCTGCAGATGTCCTCCAAATGCTGCACGCCACAATGGTACTCGTTGATACCTTCCCCGGGAATTCACACTTGCCCCTCGTTGGATCAGCATTTTGATGGTGTCTGCATGTCCCCCTCCTGCCGCTTCTGATAAGGGGGTGTTGTTATTAGCATCCTCACAGTCCACAAGCGCCAGTTGGTGTCTAGTTATAAGGGACTGTCGTGCAGGCTCAGACAGGTCCAATCTCTTTGAGTCTTCTTCATATGCCTTTTAAGGAATACAAGGTATTGAGGATGTCAGTAGTGACAGTTCCACAGTAAACTCAAGACTTAACATGCCCAGTCTTCAACTATAAGCATTCTTTCCAGGCTCAGAGAGATCTGATTGTCATCTCTTCAAAACTTCTCTGTATTACTGGTTTCACAGTAGGCTTAAGACTACTATAGTTCACCTTACCCGCCTTAAATTATAAGTATGGTAGGAAGACCAATGTTATTTGTTTGTCTCATGATGCAGCCACTTTAAGTTGTTGGTCACAACATTTTGACCTCTCTACTGCTAGTCTTCACCAGGCAATGAGATTGATTGTTTATGAGTTACTATATGTAGCATGTTGGCTCACTGTATTGATACATTTCAACCTTCATAGATATTCTGACTAGAAGGTGTAAATGTTCCCTACTAAATATGTCAGGTCTACTAAAAATAATGTTATTGATCAGCTGTTGTGCTTCTAGATTTTAGGCATCCATGCTTCAGGAATTTCGAATCCACTATCTCTATTGATGTTACTAGTCTAACGAAGATGGCCTTTTTAACCCTAAAAGTGTACTAATGAGGGTCTTCCAAATGCCCAGTTTCGCTGGTGTGCTCCAAAACTGCAGACGTTTGGGTGACAAAGGGCTAACATTCAAAACCTTGGCTTTTGAATATTCTCATGGTGGCCAATTCACCTTATCACCAAATTTTTGTGTTTCACTTCCCACCAATGCAGCCCACAGTTTTGTTAGAATTAACCCTTATGCGTAATTATGACACATTTACATCAAACTGACCAAGATTGCTGACTTTGGGTTTCTGCATAAACGTAAAATTTACGTGTGTATTAAAAGCTTTAGAGTTCATCTTTTACCTCATCTAGCACAGCTAAAATTTCATCGTTATCACCATCAAAAGCAGCTTCTAGTATTCTGCTTTTTCTCTTTGCTTCTTCTTTTCTCTTTCTTCTCTCTTCCTCCTCCTTTTTTCGCTCTTTTTCAGCTTCTTCTCTTTCCATCTGAACCAACTTCAGCCATGCCTGCCATTGAAAACAAAAAATAACTAAAATTAATATTAATAATAAAACTAATAAAATATTATTTAATGGCGCTGTTCCACCTATTATAATTAAACAATGATAGCATGATGTAACGCAACCAATGACCATGATAAAGCAATACTAAAACAACAGTATGGCGTAATAGGGGGATGCAGCCCTGTGGCAGGTTATTTGTGACTTTGGGCTATGTGCACAGAGTAAAGCCTCACTTATTGCCACACACTGTGGGGGTTAGGACAAGAGTATTGGCAGAGCCTTTCTTATCTTCCCAGCACCCCAGGGGCTGGATCAGACAAGGTTAAGGCAAACGTATAAAATGGAGTGACCCCAGTTCAATGAGAAAGCAACAAAATGACCCATCTCCAAAGAGAGGGAGGGTGGGTAAACTAAATTGTTACAAAATGTTGCTTTCATGCAAGACTGCCAAGGTAATGCTCTTGGATAATGTTCCATTGCTTATGTAGCAAGACAGTGTCCAAGAGTTTGACCAATAGATAAAGTTGTACTACAGTGTATAAGCTAAGTGGAAACAATGTAGTGAACTACTAGTGATGAATAGAGCTAACAAAATGAGAACCAGTATCAACGAGGCTACAATACATTAATTTCTAGACTGCCAAAAACAAGGTAATGCTCACAATTTTGGACACATGTAATTCACATGAAATTCATTGGATAGAGAGTATTCATTTATGAAGGAAGTCTTCAGTGCTTGCTACTTGAGGCAAAGCCTGCCTGTCCTACCACCCCTGCGGCATCACGTTCCTTTAACTGCATTTTACTGTTTGGTAAAAGCTACATAAAAATAATTAATTTCAATGTTATTAGCACAGAGTTAGTTGAGAACAGTGTAAAAGAATGAATGTAACACCACAAATTGAAGAAGATGTAGCTCTAAGAGTTCCATCTCTATCAAACTCAGTCCTGACTTTTCAGATGTAAACCCACTGAGGAGGACTTGAAAACCTGTCATTTGGATATTAACAAGTTTGGGCACCTGTTCATTAGTGTTACTCATTTTTCTATTATAATAAAGAACATTAAAATCAAGTTTTCTGTCAGATTTCAAATCGTGGGAATGCAAGGCATCTGTAAAAACAACAACAATAAATTGAAGGGCCCGGTGGGAAAAGGGCGTAAGTGATGATTTGAGGTTAAGATTGAAATTCCTCCTATTTAGCTGAACATTGGCACACAGGCTGGTTTTCGTGTGAGGAACACTGTCGCACACTCATTTCTTGACCTGAGATCTAAAATTTGAGGAATTACAGTATTACTTTTGCGTGAAAAGTTTTGTTAAACTGAACTCGCTCAAGTGAAGCATGAATGATTTCTTTTGTTCTTTGCCTGAACTAAAAGGAATTCAACCTAGAATCCGCGGACCTGTTGTTTTCTTTGTGTCAGTTTTAAGCAAAAGTAATACGCTAATTCTTCAAATTGAAGCTCTCAGGTCAAGAAATAACTGCACAACAATGTTCCTTACAGGAAAACCAGCCTGTGTGCCAATGTTCAGCTAAATAGCACCAATTAAGATTTTCAACCTGCAATCATCACTTACACCCTTTTTCCACTGGGCCCTTCAATTAAAATAACCAACCTCCTTTTGAATTTTATCCATTAACTCTTCATATTCCTGTTTCTCTTTTCTTTTCTTCTCTAGTTCCTTTTTAGCAAGGTGTCGTCTGGTGTATTTCTGTATTATCACAGCAGATTCATCCTGCCTGCTCCACTTCTTTCCTTTATCCTTCAGAAGTAAGGGTTTTGTGTCAATCAAAGGCCTGGCGCATGCTACTGGTGTACACGAGCGTAACACCGTGCCTATGCACGTAATTTAGGCTTCAGTGAAAGGCACAGCTTTCATGCCAAGGCACAAGAAAAAACTTCTAGGCACAAATCTAGGCACATTTTAGGCACATTCAAGGCACAGTTAAGGCATGTTTTACAGAAAGCTTAGGCACAGTGTAGGCACAGTTTAGGCACAACTTAGGCACATTTCAGGCACAGCTGAGGCACATTTTAGGCACAGTTTGGTACGTCTGGGGCACATTTTGCCACGTCAAATCAACAGATTAGAATCGTAGTGCTCCATACTTTACAGATTTTGATGGAGAATTAAGGTCAGTTAGCGTCTTCTTTTCGCCTGGATTCGGTGCAAGTGTACATGTATTCCTGAAGTCACGTACCCTACATCGATGGGTCACTTTATATTTTGTGGAAGAAGTTTAGCTTATTTTCTCAAAACCAAGTACCTTCTCATTCAATAGCAGTTGATTTTGAATGAAATAAAAACAAGCGCATCTTGTAACATGTTTTTCTCTTTGAAAAGTCATTTTGATTTTCGTAACAGGTTCGCAGAGTTTGCTTTCATTTATTGTCTTGCCTTCCTGGAAACGTAAGCGTAAATCTTGGCCCGTTTTCTTCGGCAAAGATGCCGAAAAAGCGCAAGTCAACATCGAGAACTTTCAGTCAAGAAACAGCGTGACTGAACCGGGCAACCGTATAGTGCGAGCCGCTCCCCTATTGCTCGATCACTCGATATTTTAATCAAGAATAATGTTAAAGGACTTCAAGAAGAAGAAAGATACAAGGGAACGGATGTTTATGCTGCTTCCGTCGTCTGACTGTGTCTGAATACTCGTCCGCTTCTTTCACCGTGACTTTTGCTGTGACCTTGGTATCTTTTTACGGCTCCCTAAAATGTTTGGAAAAATAATGCGATGCTCTTTCTGTAACAATGTAGCAAGGAAATTTTGCAATCAAATGAGGGCCAGACATTTCAAATACAAATCTAGGATATCTGCGGTTTTTCGAAGATTCCTTTGTGCGTAATCTGGAATTGTCAGCGCTCTTATCTCATGCCCGATCTGTAAACACATTAGTGCATTCAAGATCGTTGCATCGGCTCTCACGAAAACTATAAATAAAGATCGTCAAACCACCTAGCTATATTGTGATCCGTTATTTCATTGGATGTGGAAGATGAACTTGAAATTCTTCTAGCTGAAGGCATCTAAAATGTTGGTCAAATAATTTCTTCTCACCAAAAGGCCGCCGCGTGCGGGCGTGCAATTGTAAACACTGTACAGAGTGCTGTACAAAATTATAATATTTGAAATGCGCACGGAACGTCTTATTCGTGACAGCAAATTCCAGGTTCTCCTAAAATTTCACGTCTTATCGCAATAATGTAATTGTACACGTACCTGGGAAGATGACTAACTTTCATCAGGTCCAGAAGCGAACTTAATTTTTAAAACACCGACATATCTAACGACCCGGGTATAACGATTCATCTCGTAAGTCTTTTTGTTCAGCTATAAAATAATTTTAATGCATCAGAAGCTGCTCAAAGAAAAAATTTAATAGGATGTTTAAAATTCATGCCATCGAATAAGGAAGAGTGTACAGACCTCACACAGATAAATTATAAAATAATTTTGGCCCTCTAACAAACAACTTTGGCGTGCGATTACTACGCACGATTTTGGCGGACAAGCTAGGCACTGTTTTCGCGCAGTTTAGGCACAGCAAAGGCACAGTTTAGGCACAACTCAGGCACATTTTAGGCACAATCTAGGCACAGTTTAGGCACAACTTAGGCACACATAAAAAATTGTAACGCACACTTTATGCACAACCCAGGCACATTTTATGCACGAACTGTTTGTGCCAAGGCACGCTTCAGAATCTGTATTTCGATCAAGCGCACGACCCGAAGAACTTTCGTGTTATAAAAACGCTGTCTAACCTTGTAAATTTGGTCGTAGTTTAGAAGTGGATTTTCCCAATTTGTAAGAATTACCCTAGATAGAAAGCTAAACTTTTGAGAGTTTCGAAAGTCATTTGTCTTCCTTTCCATAACAAACGAAACTTACATTAAAACGCTCTTTTAAATTCTTGTTCAGGCTGCTTCTGAGTGGATGCAAAATGGTACATCCTGCTATGATTGCCTCTAACGTCCTTATTTCTCGATTATTTGCTATAATTTTTAAGATACTGGTTACTCATAAACCAATAACTTTTGTTGAAAAATATAAGTAGGATACCTTTCATCAAAACGGAGGAATCCTAAATTGTGCATGGTTAGACTCGAAATGTTACGCGAAGTATTCAAAATGGCCCCATTTTAGTCGACATTTTTAAAATTGTCTCTTTTAGTGGATCTTATAGCCAGGACCAAAACTATTCAATGGAAAGAAAGTCTTTAACTTTAACTCTTTACCAAATATCTCCTTGATCTGATTTGTAATAATTTCAAAAGAGCCAAATAAAGTGTGATTTTTAGCCGTGTACACCAGTAGCGTGCGCCAGGCCCAAAGCAGTACAGTTATGGTATGGTGAATGGAATGAAGGCCAAAAAGCAACTTACAGTCTTGAAAGGGTATTGAATCAGGTCACTTATTTGGCTTCTGCTCAAACTGCTCACAAATTTTGAAAGGTGCTCGATAACACTTGTTTGTACAAAATTATTGCAAGTGCTTGCATGCTCTGATTCTTGTGAAAGGTCACTGGAATGCTCCCATGTCACTCAAAGCAGTCCCCATGTTTTGTGAGATGAATTCATAAACAGCCACCATCAAAACTGCTTGTGTAAGGAAGAGAATTGTAATTTAATTGATATTGAGAGGCACAAAACACAGTAAATGAAAACTACATGAAATTTAAGGACTGGACCAAATGTCCAGTATGACATAAGGACATCCCCATAAAATGTTTCATTTCCCAACGCCTTCCCTCCCGTGAAAGTGGGTTGGTCGAGGGTCAAGTTAGAGTTGTTACAAGACTTAAAAACACACAAAATAATAACTCTTCATGTACGTTTTGAGTGTAACACTTACTATTTTGCTGTTAGCAAAAATTTTCCCAAGTGCTCATTGTTCACCCACTGCTAAATGTAGCTTTTTTTCTTCAAAGTAGGCAAACTTGATCAATGCTCATGATTACAGCAAAAAGCTGTACTTGCATGCTTGCAAAGACCACTCGAAACTCCTTTCTCAGACGCGAGAGGACTGAGCAGTAAGGGAACAATAGTCCACCCATTCAGTGTTTGAAATGTGGTTTTCATGCCATGTCATGAAACACTGCCCTAATAAACAGAGATGGTGATCATATAATAACCAGTCCATGGACCAATTCCCTGTCTGTAATTTTGTCATGGACCGGCTATTTTTATGCCTGAACTGTTACAATTATGTCATGTAAGTTTATAAAAATTCCTCTATTTGCTTCTGATTGGCCTACACAATGAGGTGGTGTTTGGCTTGGGTAAATTCTTACCAGCAACAGGAGGACAAGCAAGCTGGTCCTCAAAATTGTGATAGAGAAATGCAAACTGTCTGGAATTGCAACTTGACTTGCTTTGAAATTCAGACGGGTGACATACATACACAGTACGGCAAACTAGATTTATTTGTACGCAACAAAATGAAAATTATCAGTTTTGTTTTTCAAAAGCACTGCAAATGCACTGTAATGATCAATAATAATAATATTATTGCTGACAGTCGACCATAAGACACGAAAGAAATTCTTATACTTTGGTGATCTTATCACCTAAGAGAGAATGAAGTACACAAGTTTAAGGTACATGTTGCCATGGAAACATTCAGGTAATTTACCATAATTAACTGTCCATTGTCATCAAAGTTGATTTCCAGTCCGTACTGCGTAGGCTCAACGGTTTGTTTTGGTTTTTTGTTTTGAGAAACTACTTACGTCATGTACGACTTTATGAAATGTACCAATTTGTGATGTCTTACATAAAGTTAAATTACAATTTTTGTCTCCTGCCATCATGGATGTGAGCTTTATTCCCGATGAAATTGAAGAAAGAGACATTGAGGTGGCCGTGCGACCAGGACAAGATGACATCTTGGCGTGTACATGTACTAGGTTTTGTTTACGGGAAACAGGAAGAAATGCCTGCCCGTGTCATAGTGCCCAGCAGTTGCTATCGCGCACAATGAACGCGGTGTGTGTTGCAGGAAGATTCTTCTGAAAATGACGAGGTATTTAAGTCTACTTTAGTTTGCCAATGTGGAAAAATTTTGTACAGCTCCAAACATGCACTCTATTTCATAAATTAGCTATCTTTTTTCCTTACATTCCATCATGTGAGGCTCACAAACAATTCGAGGCTGAGCCTGCGCAGTACGGACTGGAAATCAACTTTAATACTACAATAACTCACTCTAAGTACCTGTGCCTTCGCATTGTTTTCCTTTCCTTTAGCTTGTCCTTTAGTTGGAGATGTGCTGCCTTTCTTCGCTGGAGCCCCCTTACCGCCACCAACTGGTTTGGCAGCTGTTGTGCCAGGCTTCTTTGCCCCTGGTTTAGCAGCAGTCCTGCCAGCTGCAGGCTTCTGCGTGGTGGTTTTAGGGGCCGCTTTGGTTGCAGGAGATGCCTTCTTTGGAGGCATTTCGGTTTAAATATTCCTTTTCGTCGATGTGGACGCAAACAATGCTCTATTCACATCTTTGCAACGACAACGACAACTTTGGCGCCTTGGCTGCCATCTTGGATGCTATCATTAGTTCCCAGTACTTTGCGGTCATGAGAGCCATCCTCATTCAGCTTCATTCCTATGCAAAATGTCGGACAGTTCTAGCAACGTCGTGATCGTAAATCCTTCGAACATCGAAATAAACGAAAATTTAAACGGAAGTTTAACACCGAATGGAACTCATCATCTGGATGAAACGGATCTAGCTGCTTCTCGCCAGCCACCGCGTCAGTATCATCAGATCGAGTCGCAAACAGTTCACATAATATGGGATCTTTTCGCCATTGCTTCAATCTTGACATTTGTCGCCGACATAACATCCGACATAGTGGTCTCTGTGCTGTACTTTGTCGATGGCTCTTATGTATGGTTCGCTTTGACTTTCGGATTTGTTATTCTATCCTCGATTGTAATGCAAGTTTTCTCTGCTAAGTGGTTTTACGAGGACAGCGAAAAGCACGACTGGCGTACGTATCTGTTGCATCTTTTTCAGTTGGGTCCGCTTTGGAGGTGAGACTGGCTTTTTATTTCTTCTCCAGATAGTAATAAGATTAGAATTTTCACCGACCAAAGGTACGTGTTAAGTTTCCAAGACTTTTCGTTTGTCAATCAACTCGATTTGGAACGACTTACGTACATGTACCGATAAGAATCAAAACTTCATGACATTTAATTATCCCCCCCGGGAAGAGGGGGTGGGGGCTTTTATAGTTTTTAGCCAATGACGTCACAAAAGTGACGTCATGGCTATGGCTAATATCATCAAAACCTAAAAGAACGGCGCCGTCTTCGTCTGTGAGGCCAGTGGGGGTTATCTTGTGAGATATTGAGTGGGGGTGTGCCACCGGGACACACCGCAGCACATGCCCATACAACTTATATGGGCGTGCGACCCCCGGGATTTGACGTGATCTCGATCAACAGGAACTGTTTAATGTTACTTCGAATGCGCTGTTTTTGTACTTCAGGTTTGGCAGGATTTTATTCACTTTGTAGTCCAGCGTTTACTTAGCCATGGCACAAATTAAACACAGCAGAAATTATACACAAGGTGGACTCGCCAAGTTGAGATTTGGTATGAATAGAACGTTACGACTGCAGCGAACCAACTCAATCGACTTCCTGTTTTTCGTGAGTTTTTGTGTTCTGCTGCAAAGCAGAAACAGTTAAACCAAAGGTAAACCGAAAAAGGTGTGAACTACGAAGGTGTGAATTGCTTTGAATGTGCTGTTTTGTGACTTGAGGTTTAATTTGAGTATATTTGCGCTGACTTAGCCGCGATACAAAATTCCCGAAAAAGCACATCAGAAATTATACGTAAGACGGACTCACAATATTTTGATTTCCAACCAGCTTGTATGAGTCAATTGGAATACGAGACAAATATTTACTGAGACTGGAAAGCGACCAGGTTTTGTAAGAGCGAGCTGAATATGAACATTTTCATACTGTTGGAAGGCAAAGCAAATGAAATTTATTAGGCTGTAGGTTGAGACCCAAAATAAACACGTGAGCTAAAAATAACTTTATACTGTGGGAAATTTACAAAATGTAAACTCGCTTTGGTCGATTTGGGTAGCAAAAAAGACGAAAGTTACTAATAGCCAAACTGAAACGTTTGAAAGCCAACAAATCAAACAAAGCAAAGCGAGTCGCGTGTCATACAAATCACGCAGAACATCAAAAAACCCCATTAAAAGTTGACCGTCCTTGAGCTCTGAAAACGTAAATGGATATTCACTGGTAGAAGTAGGAAAATAAAAGGTTCAACTGAAACTTACATTTTATTTCTGAAGTAAAATTGTTAACTTTGCACTGATTTTTGCCTAAATTATGCATGCAATATTTTGGACGGTGAGTTGCTTTTGTTTATGTTGTTTTTGAAGAACAGTGAAACAGAGAGCTTTCTTTACTTCACCTGCAATTTTATGTCACGCTATAATTAACTGTCACGTAGTCACGTTGTTCAATCATTACCAGGTTTTATAGTGGATAACCGCAAGTTTATTTGGTGGGAGGAGGGGGGGGGGAATGCAGGTGGAGGGGTTAGGGTGGGACTTACAAGGGGTGTAAAAACCCATAGGTTGTCAGGATAAATTTCACTGTATTGTGAGACAAAACGTCATTGGCTCTGCGCGCATTGCGTGCCTATGTTTTATAATTTGGGGTTCCTCAAAGTCCCTCCACCTTCCGGAAGCAAACGAAGGTCTTCAAATCTCCCATTCCTTATGGCCTGGGCATAGATGTGTCACTCTGTTTTCTCATTGCATCAGGAAGAGAAGTTGTACATGTACATGCAATAGCAAGCAGTTATAGAGACATTAGTGTGCAGGCTTCATTCCAGCATTGTATTGGGTGATAACCATAAAACCATTCTCTGTGTAACTCTCTTATGTTTTAATTAGGTATTGGCGGGTCATCAAAGCTGGATGGCGCACTCGTCAGGAAAATTCCACCGATAGTGATTATGAGGCATACCTTGCGGAATGGAGAGACCTAAGCATGTTAAGACTGTTTGAATGCTTCTTAGAATCTGCACCTCAGCTGGTTCTTCAGCTTTTCATCATGGCTTACAACAGAAGGTTTGATATTGAGAGTGACCTGTTTACAGCTCTTGCTGCTGGCAGCTCACTAGTGTCGCTTGCTTGGGCTATTGTAGCATATGCCAAAGCTTTGAGAGATTTAATGGGAACGGGTGCCAACATGTCATGGATTGGCTTTTTTCTTCAGATTGTCTGGCGCATGTGTATGGTAGCATCTCGCGTGGTAGCTTTGGTGCTATTTGCTTCTTACTACACCACTTGGTTGTTTGTTGCCATGGCAGCTCATTGGTTTATGATGACAGGTTGGCTTGTGTGCCAGCAAACTCATTTTTGCGTCGATGAAAATGGAAGAAATCATTTATGTCGCGAGTATCTGTTTGACTCTGTGATTGGTTTTGTTTACATCTTTTGTTTTTTCAACATCAAGGATGGGATGACACGTATCCGAGTTATTCCTTACTATGTGATAATGCTGGGTGAGAATACACTGTTTATTGTGATGTGGTATCCATTTAGAACCCTTTATGGTGACATTGAAGTTGCTGCACTTAGCATTGTGTGGGGAGGTTTTGCAATTGGACTCCTAAGCATGATTTCATATTACCGCTTCTACCATCCAAGTCTTCCAGTGAAGGGAATTTGTGTTAAGGAAACACAACTGAACATGGAAGAGAACCAACGCATTACGATTTGCTGGTGCTGCTGTTGTGAAATTCAAACCAAATATGAAAGTGTCGAAGAAAGTGAAGATAGATATTCATTTGCTGTCCGAGAAAGACCTTATTATGACCCTAGAAGAAATACACAGGCACGCGTGCAAGCACATGGAAGGTTTCCAATGGATGTAGATATTTTGCCCCGCATGAGATCTAGAGAAAGTGATGCACATGTAGCAGAAATTGCTACCCATCATCCAGCAAGTAATGGAATAATTCACAGCACCCAGTCCATGTACCGGAAATCTGAGTGGTTGTAAAGTTTGTTGTCTGTGGTGGCTTACTTTTTTGTCAAGTTGAATGTTCAGGTTCACTGTATGTTCAAATTGGTCTTATCAATGTATAAATAGATATGAATCACATTGTAAAATTTATGTTAATAGTTAGAGTTACCCTAATGCCTTTTATTTTCATGTGGCTTTTATGGACTGGTGTTATGAAAAAGCTTTTATCAGCTATATAAATTATGTGAGTGATCAAATATGAAAATTTTTCATGTGAAAACTGTGTCAGCCATTATTATGCAATTTTCCCAACTTCTAAATTCCACGAAAATAGGCCAGCATTGGGGTGGTTAGTCTATAATGAAGTTAGTCAGAGTTATTTTATTTACGGAAGTGAGCAGTGAGGTAATTATTTAATATTTATGGTAGAGTATTGGCAATCTGACAAGTCAGGGTTTTCAAAAACTCAAAAAGTAGCAGGTGGAAATAATTAATGAAAGTAGCCAGAGTACCCTCGCGGTGCCTCAGTGCGGCCGTATTGGGGAGGGTACAAGAGGCGGTTTCCCCACTTGCTGAGGGAGGGTTGGGGCCTACCCTGGAAAATTTTTAAAATATGCATCCCCAAAATGCATTCTAGGGCATTTTCAGGTCCAGAAATTGTTTTTTTGGAAGGCACTGTACAGTTGATAGAAAATAAGCATTGTCTTCGAAACCGCAAATTCACATGTCACAAAAAATTATTATTTACAGGACTAGAATTTTATAAATTGTGTCAGCTGCAATCACAATTGCACACATGAAATATAAATAACTCAGCGAATTTGTCATTAAACTTCTTAGTTATTTATTAGACAATAATTATGTGAAAACATTAAGTTTATTCATGAATTAATAATTATTATGAGACACCAAGGGAAGATCTGTTTACTCCTGATGCTTTCCCTTTCTAGCACATATTAGCCTAGGTGACAAGTATTGGCTTGTGTGAAATGTGGTATCTGAGGCATGTGTGAGGCATCTGACAAGTCAGGGTTTTCAAAAACTCAAAAAGTAGCAGGCGGAAATAATTAATGAAAGTAGCCAGAGTACCCTCGCGGTGCCTCAGTGCGGCCATATTGGGGAGGGTACAAGAGGCGGTTTCCCCACTTGCTGAGGGAGGGTTGGGGCCTACCCTGGAAAATTTTTAAAATATGCATCCCCAAAAATGCATTCTAGGTTATTTTCAGGTCCAGAAATATTGTTTTTTTGGAAGGCACTGTACAGTTGATAGAAAATAAGCATTGTCTTCGAAACCGCGAATTCACATGTCACAAAAAATTATTATTTACAGGACTGGAATTTTATAAATTGTGTCAGCTGCAATCACAATTGCACACATGAAATATAAATAACTCAGCAAATTTGTCATTAGACTTCTTAGTTATTTATTAGACAATAATTATGTGAAAACATTAAGTTTATTCATGAATTAATAATATTATTATTATTATGAGACACCAAGGGAAGATCTGTTTACTCCTGATGCTTTCCCTTTCTAGCACATATTAGCCTAGGTGACAAGTATCGGCTTGCGTGAAATGTGGTATCTGAGGCATGTGTGAGTAGAGAAGTTTAAATACCCTTAAACTAAATCATGGGGAGGTCTTGTGACAACAAGGGAGTCTTTAAAACAGTGGTGTACTCTGTAGTGAAGTGGAGGTATAACTTAATGGTATGTAATGAAATTCCATGGGACTATCTTTCTTAACCTCGCAGTTTGTTTATGGATGTCCCAACCAATTGGACCAGGGAATTTGTAACTTTGAATTTGGTTTCAAGTTACAAAGATAAAACCACCTATGTTATTACTTACAGTTAGGCATAATTTTATCAGTTAACTTTCACACTGAATTAGGATCACGTCCTACTGATATTCTGAAAGTTAACTCAAACTCTTGAAAATTGAACTTAACACAAAATCGATATGAGCTCATGGATTTCTTGATGCTGAAATTCGAATTGTGAATTCTAAAAAGTGAAATTCTTGAGACATGAATGAAATTTTCAATCTCTGTGGCCCTCCCAATTCAGTGACATTCAGATACTTGGCTCATGACTGCACACTGATCTTGGACTATAAACAGTTCCTCCATCTGCTCAGGTTTAGTCAAATTGAACTTAATACGAAGTCAACTTGACCTAATAGATTTCTCAAAGGCCAAAGAAATATTTACCTGCTTCACAGGTTTTTGCATATTCACAATTAAATTTATTATGTGAATTGTATCTTTCTAGTGTAGGTCTGAAATAAAGATACTCATTTCAGTAAGTGTGCATTATTATTATTTTTTTAGGGTTGAATGAATTGATGCATTTTTTAAAGAATGAAATCAATAATTAATTTGATGAAAGAACCTTGAAAATCAGTGTAATGAGTTATGGTAGTTTTTGCCAGAATATTATTTAGAAAGATTTTTGGGGGGGAATTTTGAAACAATGGAATTCTAATAATGTGACATAACACTAGATTTATTTTCAGAGTTTTTATCAAATCACTCTTTGCTAACAAATGATACCAGTAATTAATATATATGTCAATTTAATAAAGTGCTAAGCTTATCAAATATGTCAGGGAAGCAGTCAGATTAAGTAAATTCAATTAATATTTTGGCTGTATTTTTCCAAAATTAATGACTTGGCCTCCATTATTTGGGGAATTTATGTTTTATTTGACTGTTTGATATGTTTTTGCTTTGTAACTTTTTTGTTTATCATTTATATTTAGTATTTATTTTGTGTCAAATAGAAAAGAAAACACTTGTATAGTTTCCAATAGTTCTTACAATTAATGTCAGTCAAATTTCTTCTTGACTTTGAGCATCCCTTCTCAAGGGATAGTCAAGCCAGATGAACACAGAAATGTGTCAATGTGACCCCTTAAAATATTCCTTGGTATGTTAATTGTGCTGTGACAAGTCAGATTCAAGCTCCTGCCATGATTGATGGAAACCATTTTATTGCCATGCAGTTTCTTGCCATTACAAAATCTTGCATTATTCGTTACTGTCAACATTCTTAGAATATTTTGGTGTTCTGAGTTTAAGCAGTAGCACTCTAGGTATGTGCTAAAAACAATAATTCAAACAATAATGCAAACCATCTGTAGAAAAATTAGTGGTTAATGCTAATCACTGCAGTTGAGTGTTTTCTTAAACTGTTTATGCATACAGCAGTTTGATGCTAGGGATGAGACATTGTCTTGGGGATGATTTCACGAGGTGGCATTCTTATTAACCAACTTGTTATTAAACAACAAGTTGCACTCGAGTTCACGACCACTGCAACAGACTCAGCAAGGCGATATGAGAATGCACCCTGTTGCCTAGCAACATCTTTGTTGACAACTGTTAGCTGAGTACGAGGATTCCTGTTTAAAATACTCTCGGTTCCTTTGAAGATTTAGCTTGTACATAACAAAGTGAGAGAGACTCTCAATACTAACATTTATTTCAATTGTGACGAATCATATGAGGACCTTGAAACAATGAATTAAACTGAAATTGTTGAGAGAGGAATAGAATCTTCGACCTCATTGGCCCTCTGATTCAATTTACTTTCAGATACCTGGTTTGTGAAGGGACACCAGCCTTACCGAACACTCCCTCCTTCCGCTCAGGTTTAATCGAGCGAGGAGAACATGCGAATTCACGCGAAAGTCGGCTTCCACGTGGAAACAGAAGTCACAGAAGCCTATCCTGAAGTGAGTTGTATAAAACTCAACGTCCAGCGTAACGTTTTAACGTCAGACATTCACACCAGCCAAAGTAACCGTTTTAATGTCTGGCGTTAGCAGTTACGCCTGGCGTTAGGTTTTTATGCAATTCACCCCTGGAGACGTGACACGCGTGTACTTCATTGTAGCTCACCGCACGCGCGTCACATTTCCACGCGGCAGCCGACCTTCACGCGCGTCCACGTGTTCTTCTTGCTCGGGCAGAAGGAGAGATTTCCCGTATTCTACGCTAATCTAGTAGTCTAAGGCGTGAGCGCAACGGACTTTTGACTGGAAGGCCTGTGTTTTTCTCTTCGTCTCTTCCATTGCGTTGTTTCTTTAGACCAAACATTGGTCCAACTTTCTCGTTCTGCACTTTGGTGTATAAATGGGTAGCGGCGACCGGCACAGAATCGTAACAAAATACCGAGGATACCCTGCGATGGTCTAGCATCCCATCATATACATAAAGTGGGAATAGTACTGAATTCTCCTGGTTACTTCATGTTTAAGCTGGTCGCGTGGACTGCTTCTGGCTGGCCAGAGTGAGACCTGACCTTTGTAAGTCGGTAAAGTATGACCGTCTGGGTTAGTGTAGTCTGGGTAAGGACTGTTTGTGGTAACTTTACGACAACCTGAGCAGACAACCTCAGAGTCAAGTGAGTGGTAAATCGGCAGTAGAAGGTATAAGTCTCTGAATGCCACGGACCTGATTGGTGCGACGGGTGCGTACGCACCCCCCCCCCCCCCCCCCACGGGCCACGAATGTCCGTTTATTGAAGACCGGCGATTCAAAAGAAAGCAAGTAATTTCAAAAGCTAACTGTAGTAATTGTGTCCTGATTTGCTCAATGTTTAGTTTGAGGTCTGAATGAAAATCAATTAAAATGAACCGTTTTCATTTTCTGTCCGCTATGTGATCGTAGCATTAAATTAAATTGCCGGAAGAATCTATATGTCCTTGTGAAGATTTGCTACACAACTCCAGCCACCAGCTGCGAATGTCAAAGGAGCGCAAGTGCCCTAAGACGGCTGCACATGTGCAACAGAGTTAGCATGGCTCAATGGAGTCGAGGCTGTCTTCGCTGGCCTTGATGCACATGCATGACGAGACAGACATTAATCTGGGCGAAGTAGTAGATTTGCTTGCCCAGAAGCATTTAAAGAGCCTTGCGCTTGGCACACTACTGAAAAATTAAGCCCAAAATCTATTTCGAACTAGAAATTTTAGGTAAGCATTGATTTTTTCACGTTTGACCTTGACTGTCTGATTCTGTATGTAACGGCCTTCAAAACGCACGAAACGCAGTCTCAGACAACGCAATTTTTCAAAATTTCCTTCATCAGACCCCCCTAGTATCTCGCGCCTCCGGCGCCCATCTGTAACTCCCTCAGCACTCACACGCTCACAAAAACCTGCCTACGGACCTGCTATGTAATTGGTTGTCTGTCACTTAAGCGTGGTGTTATTGGCTGCGATTACTGTGAAAAGTGATGACTTCCTTTCATTTGATCCTGTTGTCAATCAAATGGTCGTTGATCTATTTTTAGTATAATTATTCTGTCTTCAGTGTTGATGTCGTCAATGAGTCGTTTGTGAGGTGCAGGTAGTACAAAGTTCAGATCATACTTCAAAGACTTATGGTGTGACTCCTGAGTTCAAACCACTTACAACTTCACCTTTGACAAAGATTAAGTCCATTGAACGCACCACGGGTACCTAATGTTTACTTTTTCCACCTCATTTCTAAGCGATAACTTGTCCATGGTGCCTCGGGTCTCCCTAATATATATTTTTTCTCCTCCTTCCCAAGCGATAACTTGTCCATGGAACCGAATTCCTTTTTTTCTGTCAAACCACAGTGACTTGAGTCCACTGCCGCACCTTTTTTTTATGGACAACCACTATACCTCGCAATCTAGTGGGTTGCTACTCGAAGTTTTTTGTAACTGATGCACCCAAGCCTCCAAGTGAAAATTTACTGATGCAAGAATAACTTGAACAAATAGGAACAATTTTTGACCTGATCTTTTTGTAGATCAGGGTCAGCAATGAAGTTAGTAAACCAAGTCTCACATGTTAAAAAAAAAATGCAAGTCCGATCAAACAGCCATAGAAAGTTTTGTAAATGGTTTGAACCCAGGAGTCATATTATACGTTGGTGAAGTATGATCGTCCAGGTGAGTGCAGTCCAGAGAAGGACTGTTTGTGATGAAATTGACTGATGTTTTGACAACTTGAGCGAAACCCACCACCATCATCAGAGTCGTGTGACGATGACTTCCCTCACTTGACTTGATTTGACTTGACTCTGATGAAGACTTTCGCTCAGGTTGTCGAAACGTCACCCAATGTCATCACAAACAGTCCTTCTCAGGGCTACACTCATCCAGACGATCACACTTCCACCGACTGAGGTTGGAAGTTTTCTTTGAATCTTACCCAACATTTCCGTTACGACAGAAACAACCTTCAACACTCTCTGACTAGCTTTCCTAGCCCTGGTGAAGTTTAGTTACGACTAACAGAAATCATTGGGCAGGATGAAAAGAGGAGATACTTCCATGTTTGATCAGACGTTAAGTCCGCTGTCCAGCCATTTCATGAGTCCGCAAATACAGGAAGGAGCGCCATATAAATTTATACCAAGAAAAAAGAGAAAAAGGAAAAAATAGAAAACAGTTACGTGAGTCCTACTCTCGACCCTCAGGCTCGATCTTCCCCGTTCTATCAGATCGTTCTGTCAGCCTCTTTCCTTCCCGAGAACAGGGGTGTTTGAACGGGGATCACCTTTTCCCATCGCGGCTAGAGAGCCTTAACCTCGTTATTTGCGCGTGTGACTATCTAGACTAGCCAAATAATCAACGGTTGCACAGGAGAGTAGCCGAAAGCAGTACGGACAAACTGTAAGCGGGAAAAGGGCAGGGCGGCAAACAGGGAAATTGGACACCTTTTTTCCCACCAATCTTATAAACTGATTGCGATTTTGAGACGGCAATGCCACATTATATTCACCAGGCTAGTTGGAAGAAAATAAATTCCGTACTGAGTGGAGTCGCGAAGCCGGACGGAGCCCTGTGATACGGAGAATATGTATATACGTTATTGAACTAGCGTGAGGTCCGTATTTGGGAAAATATTGATCGAGTTCCTTTTAAATGGAAGTTCATGGACCGAGCCAAAGGCTTCCAAAAAAGAACAAGACCAATATTTTCCCAATACGGACCGAACAAGCTAGGTCAATAAAGGATTTATTATTATGTCTCCTTACAAATTTGCGAACAGCAAAGCGTATTTCTATTAGTAAGTGCGCGCTACAAAGACGAAAGAAGGGAAAAAACGATTTTCATAATGTCATTTTCGCAGAGGTTTTTGCCAAAATTATAGGCAAGAAAGCAAGAACAAGGTTTCGACTTAATACAAAACTGTTCTCTCTCCTAAAGTGTTTCCAAAACACGATTTAGTGAAATCTTTTCGTGAGCGGTCCATCTTAGCGGTCCGTTTAGGAAAATTCGGACCGCTCAGGGAACCAATCAGAAAGCTCCTTTTCAGGGCGGACCAGTTCAGCCATATAATAAAATAATTTTCTTCCAACGTCATCAGTATAATGTGGGGGGTATTGCCGTCTCAAAAATAAATCGCAAAATGTTAGTGGTGAATTCTTACAAGTCGTTACGTTTTGTATGGGTAGGCAAATCTTTGTTTGGAAGAGAAATTAGCAAAATATGAACTTTCCTCGCCACAAATCAGTTCTTGACATAAATAAATTCGAAATAGTATCACTATGTTGTTTTCCTGGGTTCCAGACGTCGACAAAACAGGTAAAATATTAACGCAAACTCGACAAGCTTTTTGTTGAAAACTTTTTCAAAAACATGATTGAGAATTAGCGTCAACCTCGTTCCCAGGGTCTCTCTTCTTCCCTGCCCCAGGAGAGAATTAACGTGCGCACAACAACACTGCGACAAAAAAACAAATTAAATGTAAAGAAGATCCTCGCAGTTCAAATATATGAATTTCCTATATTCATAATTTTAAAAAACAAATTGTTAAAACAAATGTAAAAACGTTTTAATCCTCGTATAACCTTAATGTGGATTCTACCTTTCAAACAACAATGTAATTTACAGTTCTGGCCGCTCTTTGAAGAGAACGTTTGAACTTTTTGTTTTGAACGTGAGGAGCCTAACAAAAACGGCGCGACATTTTAACCAATCACTGGCCATGGTTCACTTTTGAGACATCAATACGTACAAAAGTAATCAAAAGAAACAGAATCATGCTACACTCTCGGGTACTTGATCTCACGCAGCTTCAAACAGACAAAGTGGGAAACCGCTGACAGGAGGATTAGTTTTCATTATTTTTTCGGGAATGAAGCATTATTTCCTTTGCGAAATTTTACTATACAAATGCATAATACAGATAATTAGTTCTATACTTTAATTCTACTCATCTGAACTATGTATACGGTGGCCCACAACTGTCACATCAAAACAAAGTGCTCACATCAAATACAAATCACTCACAGCAAATTCAAATCACTCACAGCAAATTCAAAATCACTCATAGCACATTTAAATTGCTCACAGCAAATTACAAATCCACCACAGCAAATTACAAATCGTTCACATCAAATTCAAATCGTTCACATCAAATACAAATCACTCACAGCAAATACAAATACGGTCAGTGTAAAGGGAAGACTGCGGACTGTGGACTGCAGACTGCAGACTAAGGGTAAAATGTAGGCTAGGGGTTAAATGTAGAATGGAGACCGCAGACTAGTATAGGAGTAAAACGCAGAATGAAGACTGCAGACTGCAGACCAGGGGGGAAATGAGAGAAAAGACAGCCGGAAAAATGTCGGCGTTCGTAGAAGTTAATAATAATTATAATATAACAATAATAATAATAAGAAGAATGTGTAATACTTCTATAGCGCTTTTTACATTCACATGTGATCAAAAGCGCTTTACAAACTTCAAAAATCCTTTCTAATAATAATTACATGATTTAAACGAAATTATCTAAAAACTAAATGACTAACTAAACTATTTACATTATATTGCATAGGACAGTTAAAGAAAATTGGAATATGCCATTCTGAATAAATGCGTTTTTAGCATTGTCTTGAAAGTAATTATATTAGTCTGGTCTCTTGTCCCTTTTGGCAGTGCATTCCAGGTTTTGGGGGCAGATGCCCTGAACGATCTATCACCTAATGTGACTTTGTACTGACAAGTCGGATCTTCAAGGATCAGTCCATTGGACGCTGACCGTAGAGAATATCTATTGTTTCCCTTGATAGATAGTAGGTTACTTAAATACTGCGGTAGGTTACTTAAATACTTAAATACTAAGGATACTATTAAAATCTAATTGATATGGTCAAAATGTTTGCATTTTTTTTCGTGTTGTAATAGGAAAGTTTGTTTACTAATTGAGGAGTAAGTTCAGTTTTTCCACCAAGGATCGTCCGAGAATACGTTGCTCATGGAAGAGTTTTGCTTCAACTTCAAGTCGTACACTGTAGATTGTTCAGAATTTGATCGGACCACGCAAAACAACCTGTGTGTGATAAACAAATAAGTTCGGACGGGAGTAAATGTAGAGCTAATTATTTCATTAACCAGAACCTGTGGTGTTCCAAAGGATAGCTTTTTACGAATGAACTTTATTTGCGAACTAGCTGAGGTTGCTGGCTACATGTAGTTCCCGGTCGGTCACCCATCCAAGTACAACTTTGCTCGTCGTAAGGATAGAAGAACTTATGGTACCTTGATCATGGACTGGTATCTAAGAATTCAATTAGTTAAAATGTTTACCTTTTGCTTTCCTTTCTGTCTTTTTCCTGATTTTTTAAAATGCATATTTTACTGAAAAAAAATTTGTGTGGGAGATAACGGAGTGAAACGTCTACCATAATGAAAACATTCTTCCAGTTAGCGAAGTTAAGCTCTGTTTGGCGGAATTCCTGAGTACTTCATCATCATCATAAATTTGGAATTTATTTATTTATATATTTATTTATTTATTCATTTATTTATTATTCATTCATAATTTATTAATTTGAAACTTGGATGGGTGACCACCCGGGAACTATATGTATCCAGCAGAGTTTGACTTTCAGCTAGTTTGCAAATGAAGTTCATTCGTAGAAAAGTGATCTTTTGGAACACTACAGGTTCCGATTTAGCTCTACATTTACTCCCGTCCGAGTTTATTCGCTTATTACACACAGGTTGTTTTGCGTGGTGGATCAATCTACGGCTTGAAGTTGAAGCAAAACTCTTTTATGAACAACGTATTCTGGAGAATCATTGGTAGAAAAACTATTCTACTTCTCAATTAGTAAACAAACTTTCCTATCAGAACACCAAAAAAAAAAATGCAAACATCTTGACCAGAAATGGACTCCTACATGTACAAACTTCTATGAGCACAGACATTTTTCCGGCTGTCTTTTCTCTCATTTTCCCCCTGGTCTGCAGTCTTCATTCGGCATTTTACCCCTAGTCTGCAGTCTGCATTTTACCCTCAGTCTACTTTTTACCCTGGTCCGCAGTCTTCGTTTTACACTGACTGTATTTGTATTTGCTGTGAGAGATTTGTATTTGCTGTGAGCAATTTGTATTTGATGTGAACAATTTGAATTTGATGTGAACGATTTTTAATTTGCTGTGCTGGATTTGTAATTTGCTGTGAGCAATTTGAACGTGCTGTGAGTGATTTTGAATGTGCTGTGAGTGATTTGAATTTGATGTGAGTGATTTGAATTTTATGTGAGCATTTTGTTTTGATGTGACAGTTGTGGGCCACCGTATATGTAGGAGTTGGAATAGTAAGTTACTCCAGCTCCTACCATATACAGTATTTATTTTAGTGACACTTGAACCCGTAAACATGCAAACCTGTTTGTTATATTGAAAAACCGCTGACCGGTTTTGACTCTGGCCAAGAATCACCGTTAAAAAATTTTATCGCAAAAGCGCGTAGAGCGGTAATAATGGAGGGCGAAGAAGAAACAGCGAGGTTTTCTACAAACAGCAATGGTACTGCCCCAAATAAACTATCCCATGACGGAACGGAAGAACAGAACGGGGCAACAGCTCCGCAACAAGTGGACTTGAGAAATCCCTTCGAAGGACGTAGAACGCATTTCGCCGACGACTTGTGGACATTTGTGTCGGTTATAACATTTCTAGCGGACGTTTTGACGGATTTACTTGTAAGTGTTAGGTATTACAGGGAGAGTAATTTTTGGTGGTTCGGTCTTACGCTGAGTTTCTTGACTATGGCTTCATTTGCCATGCAATTGTTCTCGGTAAAATGGCTTTTGGAAGATGGCAAAAGGCAGTCTTGTTTCACGTATGTTTTACATCTCCTTCAACTGGGACCCGTTTGGAGGTAAGCTTATAAGAAACGTGTTTTGAATACTAAAATTGCAAGCCACGTTTCATTCACATTTATCACCTTCAATCATACAGGGTTTCGGGGGCAAGAGAAACTATCGATTTGTTTTCCTGATCCATTTCCTTGCATCGGAAACTAATTTTACATCTTGTCCGCTCTCGTTGTTAGGAAATATCCGGAATCACTTAAAGCGTTGTTCGCGCTTTCGGCTCGCTCTTAATTACAGGGAAAGCGATGATCAATATGCCAAGGCAATTAGTACATTCCTTACTACTCTAAGCCTTTACTTCGTAAAGGGACTTAATGACGAACTGACTTTAGAAATTGGACCGTGTCGAAGACTATAAGATATGTATCGTCTTTGGAGATCAATATTGTAACAGAAATGTGCTATGTCAAGATTACATCGCAAAACGTTGATGCGTAAATTTTTTGTCAATTTGCATTTTCCCCGAACGGATAAAACTTTAAAAAGCCATTAATTTACACCTAGCACCTCACTACAGTAATACGATTTTGGAAGCCATATGAACTCTCGTAGTCAAAACTGACTTAAATTAGCTTTTTCGCGTTAGCCGGACAATGTATGCTTATTTGTAGAAAAAGATTGGTTTTGTATAGCGTTGTTTGTCTAAGACAAACTTCACTGGAATTCAGTAAAACGCATTCCCCACACTCACTTTCAAAAGGGAGTGATTAAAAGATAACCTTGCTCGTTCAACAGATTTTTTAGTCGGTGCGTTTTCTTTCGCCTGCCAAACAAAAAATGCTCTCTTATCCATAACTGTAATGATTGATCGTTACGCACGGTTTGCTCGACTGATGGGTACCGTACAAAATTCATTAAAGCTGTTGTTTATTCACTTGGAACTTCACATCCAAGTGGAAATTATGAACATTTCTAGCGTTGCCTGCGTTCCCGCGACACGCTTATATTCTGAAGACCTGTTGGCACCACGCGGTAAATTATTCGAATTAGTGTCGTGGCGGATTGTAATGAACTCAGTTTGAGCTAGCAAAACTACACTAGTGTCTGACATCGACTTTAACAAACACTTTTCTTTTTTTCCCATGAATACAAAGCAAACTACTTACGCTTAAACTAGACTGCTCATCGAAATGATCGCCTATTGCCCGCGACACGAAAGTATGTTTTATGGATCGTGTGCTTTGAAAAAGATTTCTTGATCTCGCTTATCACACACAAATATATCATTAGGCTTTCTGCAGGAGGTCAACATGAATATTCAGAACTGCTGTTTTGTCCTTCTATCGCAGGAATATACACGCACGGTTTCAGTTTCTGTCGTTGCTATGAGCATGTTTCTTCGCTCGTTGGCAGTGTATAAATTAATCAGTTGATTCAAGAATTAACTTGCATGGAAGTGATATACCAGAAAAAAAGCTGAAAATGAGTTGCTGTCAGTTGGTTTAAATGCAAATTTGCTTCTTTCTTGATTTGTTTTGACAGATTATGTTAGTCTGGTTTCATGCGCACGATACTCTAATTTTTATTACTTTGTCATTTCATATTTTTCTGTTTATCTTTCTTTCATTGTTATTTTGCGCGTCGTTTTTCCCAAACACTAACCGCTACAATCATAAAGTTACTTATTTTCTATAACAATTTCGGTTCTGTTCATCTGCTCAACATCATTTATTTATAAGATTTCTTTAGTGCTGCCCAACAAACCTAAGGAACAAATCTTGAGGCGCCAGTTTACACAAAAATTCCGTCGGTCTCAGATAAAAACGTTTTGGGACCCCTTTCAAAGGAGTGGAAATTCGCTAAGAACGTGCTGTCGTACCAATGTGTTTTCCAACGTATTTTCCATTCTTTCTTCGGTTTTGCATCTGACTGCGAGCCATTTTTATTAACAATGGTTATTGTTAAGTACAGCTTTTGTACTTGTTCGCTTGAGGAGCTAAGCCCTTTGTTCTTCATGTAAAGCTTTTTCTTTTGATAATTGCAGCCCTATTGATATATTGATCGAGAACGGAGTTAAAAACACTATCTGAAGCGATTAATTGAGGAAGCCAAGATAGTGATCTAAGAGACAACGTTGTTGCTCCTTCGAAAATGTGCTTATAGCTAGCCATTATTTTGTTTTCATTTATCAAAAATATCCACTCTGGCGGTTGTTGACAATTGAATTTGCTGCCATGCATGATAGCTCGTGACACCCCACCGACAACTGAGCTATGATTTTCATAATAACCTGATCTATTACCTGAGTTGCTCATCAGACTGCAGCGTAAACCGCTTTTAAAAAACGCGAGTCCGTGGCGTAGTCACCGCGTTTCGAGAAAATACAAGGAGTTTAGGCTGCAACGCATTTAAAACACCAGGGGCGCGGAGGCAAATTAAAATGGTGTAACTAGCACGCCTGCAATGCAAAATTCGTCATCGTGGAAGACGCCTTTACAACGCAGCAAACTTAGGTTTGAAGACTCGTGTTACAACATGACGTGTACATGTGGTAACAACATGGAGTTGGCAAAACAAGTTAACACATGGCAACTTGTATTTGTCAGAAAAAGGCAGCGACATTTAAGGTGGCGCGCCTGGATTATGTTGAGACCACACCACCGAACATTTGAACGCCTCGTTAGGGCGAGACACTTCACACAATTACTACACATTGAGCAAACGTTTCAAAAAGGTTAGGCCCGTTTCAAACGTCGTGCTACTGTCGTGCTAAAGTCGAATTTAATTCGATCAATCAGTCAGTTCGGCACGGCGGTAGCACGACTTTTGAAACAGGCCTTGGCTTGTCGTCACCAATTTAACGTATTTCCATATGTCCTAAACTTTCCTAAACGACCTTGTGGTGACATTGAGTCACATGTAGGTCGCGTGTGGTCACATGTAGGTCTTTGTAACGTGCATTCCGACAATGGCGCATAAATATGCTGACCACTGACAGGAGAGAAAAACATGTTTACAGAAATCAGCAGAAATAATACGACTGATGCTTTATTTGCCCTTTATGCGTCCCGGGGACGCTGTAGCACAAGTTAAGAAATCCATCGACTTAAAACTAGTTTTAGAAGAACAGCTTCCGTAACAAAGACGTTACGGAAAGACCTACATGTGGCCTACAAGGAACATTAGGTCTTTCAAAAGTTTATTTCTAGTTGTCGAGAAAATAGCCCAATTTCGATATATTAAAATTCAGTCTTAAACAATAGGCATCATTTCGAGGCTTGGGGAACTGAACCCATATAAATCCTTACATTATTCCCCTAAGCCTCGTAGTGATGTCTATTGTTTTAAGTTGAATTTTAATATATCGAAATTGGGCTATTGGAAATATTAAGATGCATGACGTCATTGGTGTGTTGCCATGGTAATCCCGATGTCATTCAAATCCATTTCTTGGAACTACAATGTGTCTTACAGTCAAGTATCAGCCGCTCAAATGTTAGGTGGTGTGGTTTTAAAAAATCCAACCGTGCCACCAAACGTTTGTCGTAAAAGACGTCGTATTTAAATATGGCGATCAATTAATCAATTGTTAATTTATCCACGTAACGTCTTTGCGCTGAAAAGCTCGTTCAAAATACGTACGTGCATCTAAAAAGAGTAAAAATTAAAAATCTATAAAAACTTAATTGTGAAAACTATAAAAGCTAGTTACATAAAGTACAAAAATTCACCTATATACAATAAATTTTAAAAACAAGGAAGAAGAGAAAAAATTTACACTTGCATTCACAACTCAAAAATTGAAATTTCTAATTTTCTTTTTAATTCCAATGGCGATAATGTACATGTCAAGCAGAACGTTGTCGATTGACTGTAAAATGTTTGCCCTGGTTTCATGTCTGTTTTCGGGGCTCCGTAATTGTTAGTGTACAAAGCGCTCTAGGCAATCAACAAACGTGCTTAAATCTCAACCAGTGACGGGCAACACTAAAACCAACCAGAAATTGCCTCACGCACGTTTCCCTGCGCTTGGCACCGGTGCCACGTTTCCCCGCGCCTTACACCAGTTGTGTGTAGCACAGGTTGGATGTTTTTGCCTTTGAGTTTTACGAATGTTAGTTTTAGATTTAGTTTTACAATGTAATTTTAATCCTAAGTTTTTGATTTTTATTCAGGAGGTTTTTAACTGTATTCTTATATATTTCTATTGCAAATTTTTAGGTTTTAATTAATTTGATGTAAGGCGCATTTGATCGTATCCATATGTTAATTTGCGCCGAATAAGCATTAAATTATTATTATTATTATTATTTGAGTTCTGATTTGTTTATTGTGTTGTGCGTGTGCTAAGACTGATGCAAATTGAGATACGATACTTTGTTTTTGTCTCTTAAAACTTTTGAGCTATTCGTTGCTGTTTTATTTGTTTTGTAGGTACTGGAACGTCGTCAAAAGTGGTTGGAAGGCACGCAAAAAGAACGCGAGCATTCTGGAATTTGCCGCTTTCCTGGGCGAATGGCGCGACATAAGCATGCTAAGACTTCTCCAAGCCTTCTTGGAATCCGCACCTCAACTAGTCCTTCAGCTTTATATTTTGCAAAAACGGCTTCCCTTTGAGTGGAAAAATGACTGGCTCCCTGCCGTCGCTGCCGGGTGTTCGCTGATCTCTATGACCTGGGCCATTCTAGCGTACAGTAAATCTTTACGTGACTTTAGAAAACAAGGCTACAAACTTTCACTCGCGGGATTGTTCTTTCAGATACTATGGCGTATCTCCGTGGTGACATCACGTGTGGTTGCAATGGTTCTATTTGCGTCATACTTCCAAAAATGGCTTTTCGTAGCCGTGGGCGCGCATTGGCTTATAATGACTCTGTGGTTGATTTGTCAGCGAACTCGCTTCTGTACCGATGAAGACGGCAACGAGCATCCGTACCGCGAAAAATTGTTCTGTACCGTGATCGGGTTCATGTACATCTTTTGCTTTTTCAACACTAGAGAAGGCATGACTCGAAAACGTGTGGTGCTTTTTTACTCCATCATTTTAGTCGAAAATTCTCTGTTTGTATCCATGTGGTATCCGCACAGAACATTTGAGGGAACAATGGCTTTCGCAGCGTTAGGGGTAGTGTGGGGAGGGTTGATGTTTGGTATAGTGTGCATGGTGGTGTACTACCGCTTCTACCATCCCAGTTTGCCTGTTCAAGGAATCTTACTGCAGAAAAGAACGTTTGATCTAGAAGGTCAGAGAACTCATACTTGGGTTTGCTGCTGTTGCTGTCGCATCAAAGAATCAAGGGAAAATACGATTGTAGGAAAAGGGTTGATAAGAAACGCGAACCACAGTGCAAACCATCAGGCATATCCAGTTCTTGAATTAGAAATTATCCCCCGCAGTGTATCGCGGGAGATTTTACAAGAAGCAGCAGGGTCACATGACCGCATCTCGGGTCCAGGCTCTTCTGTCCTTATTCATAGCACACCTGCGCGCTCTCTGAGCATGTCCAGCTCACAGGCAAGGCATCCGCTGGTCACAAGTGAAGTTCCTAGAATCACCGTGACGGGCGCAACTCCGGAGGTGATGAGCCCAGTTTCAAACTCTTCCTTGGTTACATTAAATGATGTTGACATCGAAGCGCTAGATCAGGTGGTGCAGTGTTCGACAGGCAAGGATGAAGGTGCATTGGACAGCTTTAGCAAGAACGCTGTTACTGATGCAGAAGATAGACCATCAAATGGTCACGATGATCGAGAGAGTTTCCATACTCGACGAGGTTTACATTTTCCAAATGACGTGCACCCTACCTCACCAAAAAGTCCCACTTCACGTGAAATCATCGCCTGGTTTCACCCAGACCAGAACGCTTACGGAGAGGACTCTTTGGAAGAAGACGAAGAAAAACCGGCGAAAATCAATTACGGTTCATTGAGCTTTGGGCATCGGTATAGTCTTGTGTCTTCCGATTGCATCTCTCTCTCGTCCGATAGCTCACGAAGCTCACTAGACAGCATCGTGTTTGCCGATGAGGGTCGTGGGTGTCACGGTTCTAGAGTTCTCTTCAATAACACGCATTCCGGTCAATTAACGCCGAGGGCTGCGGACGAAGGAATTTTTTCTGATGAGCGCGATTCTCCAGCAAAAACCAACGTAAGCGCTTCTGACGAACCAGATAAAAATTCTGAAACATCGACGCCACAGAAAACCAGAGTTAACGCCCAGTTTCCAGTTTTGGCTAAGTATGACAAGCAAGATACGTTTAAAGAAAAAGATTTGAGACAAACGCCAGAAAAATCGCGGGTGATTTCCCCGTCAAGTGAAGACGGCTACGCTTTGGTAGAGCTGTTAATGGACGCCCCGTCAACGCCATCTTCCAGCTTGCAAAGAAGAAACAGAGAAGCAGGAAATAGCACATCGTCTGAAGAGAAAGCGGGAGTCGATGATAAGGAACCAAGGTTTGCACGAGAGGGATCTGTGTCCGAACGAGAGGACGGACACGAAAGCGAGTCTACTGACGTAAGCAGCGACAGCAATCACAGAAGGATACGGCATCGCTCGTGCGACCAGATAGAGACTACCGCGAATGATTCCCAGTCGTCCCCGGACGCGGATGAGACTAACAAAAGACACACGTTTGACTTTTCGCAATTGTCAAAGAGCCCACGATCACCCAGGCGACGAAGAAGAGACCGCCAGTATCGACGAGCCAAGAGAAAAGATTTTGACAACTTTGTGATCACCACCCTCAGGCCTGGAAAATATGGTTCTCTGCGGCGCTCGATAGACCGGATGGCAAAAATACAGGAAGATGTGGAAGAAACGTTTTTGCTTAAAACTGAGGCAGCTTTGAATGCGTGCATTCCTGAAGATGAGGATCTTTCCTCGCCGAATATTGTGACACCAACGAGTGATTTGCATGCGAAACTGGAAAGTGACGCTTCCGAAAAACAACAGTTGAATACTAGTGCAGAGAGCTCAAACGCGCGTGTATTTGGACCCGCAGTCAACAGCGTATCTGCGCGAGAGAGCTATTTAAGGCGAAAACGCATGAAGAGATTTCTTTCGAAGGAGCTTGCCCCAGGCAGGTTCTCATCTGTGAGACTTTCCTGCGACAGTTGTCCTTCGGATGAAAATTTCCAAGTTTTCCACGCAGACGGCGTGTTGGGAGGAAGACAGCACATGTCTGTAGACAGCTTGCCGAGTGGCCATTCAAACAGTAAACGTGATAGAATGAATGGCGGAACAAGGAGAAAGGAGTTTAGTGGAAAAACTACAAGTCTTCCTGATGTTATATATTCCGGCAACAGAGTTATAACTAACCACAAAAAGAACTCTCCAAATGCTATTCTCAAAAACAACGCAGAGAACAATACACACAACTATCCTGTTCTCAATAAAAGGCATACGTACGACTTTACCCACAGTTCCACGGCACATATGGAAATGAGGGAACGGTTGCTCGGCCAAGATGAAGAGAAGAAGTCAGTGGCGGATCGTCAGCAACGCAGAACTCAATCTGAGGTTTTGATTGGCGCAGGAGGTTCTGGTGTGTACGTGTGACGTAGGATACTCTGAATGAAACGCAATCAAACGACCCAGGAAACTACTGAGATAAGTTTTGTAGGATATAACTCTTTATCAGGCTATGACAGCTCTGTCCGTATACCTTCTAACAAGAAATGTTCTCCAAAGCTTTGGAGAATGTCTAGAAACCTTCAAAACTGTAGCGACTTCATCTCCGCGAAATCACATCTTCACGAAAATTACGTGTCGCGAAGATTTCTTGTATTTACGTCAACTAAGATACAGAGGCTTTCCAAAAAAGCGTTTCCAAAGCGTTGTCCGTCCACATGTATGCGTTTGCCTTCGTTTCTGCTCTCCACTTTAATCGTTTGAAAGTCATCGAAAACGCTACTTTATTGCGAATTGTTCCGAGGTTGTTACGTCAAAGTTTTCGTAAACCTCCGTTTTCGTTCGTCGCGTGGACGAAACGTGATAACCTACAACTAATTAGTTTTTGTCTGTTTTGCACTTTTCATTTAAGATGAGGATCTTTCCAAGAACAAAGATTGCAAGACAACAGAATTAGGGTTTCTTTTGTAACCCTTGCCAGTTCGTATAGTCACTTTTGTAGAAACTCTAGGGAGCCACCTTAGGTCCCCGTTTTCAAAAACCTCTACTATTCCAAACGCTTTTCAGGATCTCCGTTTTCGATAAGTTACGTGTGGACGCACAAAAGGTTTTTTGCATTTTGAGAGTGATACAGAGAACAGCTGACATGTTGACTGTATTACAGCTTTGGAAATTGCTGTCGTCCGAAACGTTCATCCTGATGCATAACATGTAAATATGTAAAGTTTAGATTCGGAGGCTGAAAGTCTTGTAATTCCATTTTTTCCGATATTACTCTACGTTCAGCTGCGCCTGTTAATAACATGCGAACTCTGAGCTTCAAGACACAACCAACGGTTAGGTTTTTTCACTACTGCCAATCATTGAAGCGGGTCAAGGTCGTGTGCTTCGCGTTATTGAAAGATAGATAGATGCTTTATTCACTTAAAACTTGCAGCCAAAGGCTGCAAAGGGAGAATGAATTATTCAGTCTAAAATAATTAAGTCTGAAAGGCACAATAATAACACACCTACTCTGAAGATCTCAAGTACCCGTTGAGTATTCCAGTGCTACCAACAATCATAACGGACGGCTCAAGAAACAAGCAAAGTTTAGTTCAGTAGGTTCAAAAGCTCACATTTGTGCAATTTCGTTGTGGATTTTGATCCATTTTGTTTCTTTGTTCGCTTGTTTGTTTGTTTCTTTTCGGTGTGTTGGTTGTCCTCGTAATTATGAATCACGGCAGTGTGTAAACACGAGGCCGCAAACGTTAGTTAGGTTATTAACTTCAGAGTTCGCTTGTTAATGACAAGCCCTGTTACAAGAGGCATTTAGCTGTCGTCAGAAACTTTGTAATAACATTAGAGGTATAACCTGTAAATATGTAAAGATTTTGAAACGGAGACTCAAATTCTTGGTAAAATTCCACTTCTTGATTGCCTAGATTAATTTATTATACACATCACCTTAGCAGTGTTCCATATTGTGGTGTCTTTTATACTAGTTTTGTAGCCTGCAAAATATAGTTTTACTTATATCACTTTAAATTGTCTAACCTTTGCTTCAAATTAAGTCCTGTAAATTATGGTGCATAAGTATTTCCTTAGTGTGGAAATACCCGTGTAGCTGAGTTCAGCTTGCTTATTTTACTGGTCAGTCACACTTGACCAATTTACGTGTTGTATAAGTAACGCATTTTTTTGTTTTTGTTTTTTGTTTTTTTGTTTTTTTTTTATCGTTCCTACCAGAACTTTTTTCTGGGGAACAACCGTGTACACGGAGCTTTTCTGATCAACAGTATGAAGGCGAAAGCTGAGAAAAAGAGATTAACAGACTAGTGTCCCTAGAGGGGTTTTGGTTCCAGGGCCCAAAACATAAAAGTTGTGGCTGCAGGGCCTATCGTAGTACACCAGTCCCTTAAGGCTTCGCAGATTCCCTTTTGGACACCTGACATAGTAAAGTGAGTACAAGATATTTTATTTTTTGTTGCTAAAAGTTTGGAGAAAGCTTATTTATTTGCAAATCTACTTCAACGTTTTCGTTGAACTGGTTCTTTATTTATTTATTATTGAAAAAGGGGCTGGAAATATGAAAACTGTTAGGAGTGAACTGCTAAGGTCATTCGTTCACTTTTTTCATTTTCTGTGTTCAAAAATTGTTAAAATAAACGCAAACGAAACGCTTTTTGTTTGTTTTTGTGATTTCTAATGTCATTCTTCCTTAATAGAGACCTTCAGATCAGACTACGGTCTAACGATACAAGTACGACCTTTCACATCTAGTTTTTTATTATTATTATTATTATTATTATTATTATTATTATTATTATTATTATTATTATTTCTACACTACAAAAACGCTCACATTACATAACAATGCGTAAACAGATAATGGGAAACTATTTACCATGCAACAAGTGTTTCATTCAGAACAGAACATATCTATAGACTATTAATAATACGCTGTTAATTGTAATAGTATGCTTACACTGGAACTTTACTGACAGAAATGAATTTACAGTTCACTTTTTTATGAAAAGACGACACAAACAACAACACACACAAAAACGTAACTATCTGTTAATTTTCAAATCTAGTGCGCATGCATTAGACTATGATCTGTCACACGATGTCACACCAGTTTTGCTCCAACAGCCTCATTCCCTACTGGTCAGCAGCACGGATATGAGAGGGCTTTGGGAGTTTCAAAGTCATACTCGAACTCAATCTCCTACTAGTCATCTAATCTGAAGGTTGGTAATAATTAACACATTGTGACATTATTAAACCAATAAAGGATCAGTAAACATGCGACGATGCCGTATCGGTACGTTGCTGTACTCTCAATTGCGAACAACTCGTCCCCAGAGTCCTCAGTCTTCTTGGTCAGCGGGTGGTAGTCGAGACTCGTGCGTAATGAAATTTTTTGATTAGCTGTTCACTGACTGTTCACTGTAACATAACTAAGAACCGTTAACCGCAGGACTCCTGTTGCATCAATTCCATTACCCCAGAGTCTCTCCCGGCGACCACCCGCTGACCAAGAAGCCTGAGAACTCTGGGTACGAGATTGAGAAGGGTACTTAAGCAGACATTTTTTGAGCCACGGACGTAGATCGGAAGCTGAATGTTCCCTTTGCTGGCCTGTCTTTCCTCCTCGCTGACGACGGAAAGACTCTAGTTTTGGAACCTTGTCCCTTGCTGTTATGAAAGTGGTGGCATCAAAATGCGTCAGCAGAAAAAAGTTAAACTTCCGCTTGGCGTCCGTGGCATAAGAATGTTTTTTTCTTAAGTTTCCAGCTAGCAATTCCTCTAGAACCTCCTTTTCACATCCTTTTGCAGTGGGTAAAAGGTCGATCGAGAATCGGAATCAAGGATTGCTTGTGAAGTTGTTTGATTTCAGTTCACAAATTTGGACACTACGTACGGGTAAGACTATTTAGAGATTTATGTCATGAAAGAGAGGGCAAGAGTGAGCGGGATTCTCTAGGTGACGGGAAGAAATAGGACAAAGGTCCCAACATTAAGCAATTATTGTACTAGGCTGAACACCGTCAGTAGCGTGCAGATAGTTATGTGCCAGTTTTAAGGGCAGAGGTAATTAATTGATCACGGCTAGACACTGACAAGTTACTTTGTTTGAGAAAACCGAGTTTAATAATTTTTTTTATGATACAACTCATGAGTTCTCGGTCAAAAGCAAGAAAATTCGAGAGCTATTCAAATCATTCTTTCAACGTTGCTTGCTCGTCTTCACTCTTGACGTGAAAAAAAAAAGAGTTCTTCGTGCGCACCGTTTCTTTCATTCACTGCAGAGACACACTGAGAATACAAAAGCTAAATTTAGATTCGACGCTTGGAACTAACATTCCTAATTTCCAGAGCACCCAGACCATTCCTAGAAAACGCGTGACTATAACTACTGCCAGTAAGAACCAGCGAATCATAATGACAAAATAGTTCGTTCGTGGCTCGCGGTACAGCTATTCAGCTATTCAGGGAGTTGCTTTGTAAGCTGGACTCATTCGATGTGCTGAATTTGGTAACTCTCCGGGCTTCAAGTTTTTTGTTGAACTAATACTATTACATACTAACCCCCTCTAAATAAAGCCCTTATTGAAAACTATTTATAGGGCTAAAAATTATTAAAATACTTTAAAACAAAAACGAAAAACCGATCGAACCTTAATACTAAAACCTGTAACACACTACTGGCTTAATCTCCCATAAATGGACACACCTCTCTTACGGGGTAAACTTGAAGGGAGACACAAACTCTACATTTTTAACCTCCCATAAGTGGACACCTTTCCTAAGTGGAAACTCAGTCACGGTCCCAGACACACCCAAACGCTACATTTTTGGCCTCCCATAAGCAGATATTTCTCCTAAACAGACTCTCAGTCATGTTTTCACATACAAACACATTTTGAACCTCCCATAATTGGGACACCTTTCCTAAGCGTTTACTCAGTTATATCCCAAAGGTGACAACTTACAGGACATTTAATTTTAATATATAAAAAAGGATCAGTTATTACTAAGTATGAAACGAGTTCGAAACGATAAGTTGCTGCACTCTCAGGAACTCCTGCAGAATCTCGTTTGCAGTCGGTCGTTTTTGAGGCTCAGTCGCATGACACCTTTTCATTGCTTCACGGAGCTGACTTTACAAAACTACTTCCTTTCACGTCACCCAGCAATCTTTCCACAATCCAGGGAAGCTTCCAGATGTCGATTTTTTCGTCGTAGGCTGGACGTAACTTGAACTTTAATGGTTCTGACTTATTTTGCCCCCCTTGCCGTTCTATTTCCCTCTGCAGCGGAATTGGCATATTCAGCCTTGCATCGCAGCCTCCATCGTCGGTTACTTCTCGTAAACTATTTGAATCGTTCACAATTAGGTGAAAGTCACCCGTTATCAAGTATTGTGAAATCAATTTATGAGGGGTACCTCCATCACACTGAACACGAACTCCACTAGGACTGTTGTGTAGGTAGTCCATAATACTAACGTAATCCACGCTTAGCTGAAATCTTGTTTGTATGTTGTTGTAGGGAGAGTGCATGGGTCGCTGAAGAAGCCGGTCTAGTTATCTTGCCGAACCATGTTTGTAAAACATTGTGACAACCGTCAAGAAAAAGAACAACACCTGTTGATAGTTATCTTATTCAGTATCCTCAGAGAATATGGTCGAAATCAGCCAGACTCTGGACCCGTTCACAAATTCCATCATCATCATCATCGTCATCATCATCATCATCATCATCATCATCATCATCATCATCATCATCATCATCATCATCATCATCAACACCATTATAAGCTTTAGTTTAAAATACTGTAAACACAGTATTCGAGCTTCACCATCTCTGTTACAAAGTAACAGAATTATTTTGGAATAATGTTGTCTTATAGCTCCAAACTTGCCAGGTTTTAACTAAAAACATGCCGTTACGAGCAGATACTTCCAATAAATTTTGCTTTTTTAGTTGCTTAGTATCACATTTGGGTTTGTAAACAGAAGGAATGCTCTCCGATATTTTCTAGTTTTGTACGACTTCTGAAAAACATCCATGAAATAGAAAAAGGAAATAAAGCTACATCAAAAAAATGGAAATTTTTTTGCTACACTTTTAAGTGGCAAAACAACCCGGAACCTCCCACAGCTGCAATTGCTATGTAAAGTGTTCACAAGTTTTTTTGGCCCAAAACCTTCAGACAAGATGCACTTCTGAGCACTACACTGTCGTAATAATTGTAAAAACCTCTGGTAACAATGGTTTTCTTTACACGCTATATAGCTACATGTATTTTTCTTTTCCTGTGCTTGCAATTTTTTTTTGCGTTTAGTTTTTTCTTCTACATTTACTTATTTGTCGGAATTTTTTTGTTTTCTGTTTTTGTAAATAAATAATAAATTTTTAAAAAAGCTCTGTTACACAGGGGTGTGATAAAGTTTGTTATGCCATAGAAATTAGACATATATATTTACTTAACAGAGCATTGTGTATGGTGACATAAGATCTGATTTCTCTACAACAAAAGAACGTTTGCTACAGGTAGCCAGAAAACGTAAAATGATCTTTTCCAGAATCAATTACAGTGTTATAAAGACGAAATAACAAAAACAAGTTACAGCAACAATATAAACAATGTATTATTATATCATGATCACTGGACGGTCAGAAGTAGGAAATCGCTCCATTCATCATGGCTCACCTGTAGTTTTTCAGGACACTTGCCGATTAGGTGAGTGACGAATTCCCTCTGAATTTGTTCCAGGATAGACATTCCATTTGCACAGTTTTCCCGCTTTCGAGCATTTGTCGCAGAACAATGAACACAACTTGGTTCCCTTTCCACTGCGACCGCCAAACGAGTTTAGTGACGCCGCCGGCCATACCCTTTATAGGATGAACTTGAAGAGCAATTTGCGAGCAATTTGCGAACAATTCAACCAAGGCGTGCCCTCACTCCAACCAGGAAAGCTAAACGTGCCATGAGGACACGGCACGCAGCCCTGCCGTGTGGCGAACATGTTTGATGAACACGCTGCGCGGAGTGGCACGGGTCTCAACATGTTCTGCGGAGCGCCGTCCCATTGCGTTCCACCACTTGTGTAAAACACGTAAATAATGAATATGAGCAAGGCGGTTGTAGAACAAAGCTGAATAGCTCTGCACAATCGCTTGAGCATGAACTGCATCTTTTGTAGGAGGAAAACCATGGCCATCAACAACTGCTTTTAAACCCTACAATGAAAAACACATGTCTTGTCACAACTGTCGTATTTACTTTCTCGTTCTTACAGATCCTTTTTTGTGGTTAACTTCTTCCTGTGCTTTGCAGACTTTCAAGAAAGATAGAAATTTGTTCAGTTCCATTTCAAAAATATTTTTGACAAAGGAGTTTGAGACAAGACGTTATCTTCGAACTTTTACAAAATAAAATAGCTTTTTTTACACATCCTAATGTAAGCTGTCTAGTAAGCATTAGCAAACCTAAAAAGCATTTGTGTTGATTAACTTTCGATTCTGCTAAAATCCCCATCGGTAGCAAGGTTGGTGTGGTGGTCAGGGTATCTGTCTCCCAAAATAGTTGCCTGGGTTCAAATCCCGGTATTAGAAAGCCAACCCTGTGGCTCCTGAAAAATTGTAATTTGGAAATGGTAGTTTGTGATGGAAAGAAAACCAGAGAACCCGCGTACGTAGTAAGATTGAACTCAGCATGTACATATACGTACGTAGTAAGGTTGAACTCAACCCACTCAGAATTCACCTCCTCCGGGACTCGAATAGGGGCTCATTGGTTAATCATTAGTGTGAGGCGAGGCAGAAAGCCAACACTGCTTTCTCTTGTTTGGCTTTGATTAAATAAAATTTGCCAACTTTTCTCTCAGCGTCACTCAGCGTCACTCTGTTTATAACTTGAGAGACTCTGAGGGAAAGCTGACGCTACCCAAACCAAACACCAACTATTTGAAACGGAGCTTCTCTTACAGCGGGGCTATGTTATGGAATAACTTACCCAATTGCCTAAAAAATGCTGTATATATCTGTTAATAATTTTAAGCAAATTATTAAGAAGATAGCTGATATATCGGATTCCCACACGGCAATCATGTAAAGTAGTTGTAATTAGTTTTAGTTATTTACTTAATTAAGCTTAATTAACTGATGATTTTCCGTGTTTAAATAAAGTTTTACTACTACTACTACTACTACGTTTTAGACTTTTGTCCGTCACAGCGAGGTATTTGTTAGGCAGGATGGCGGTTTGTATGAGGAGAATTCAAAATGTAGCGGACCAGGGATAATCTATGCGGAATTATACTGTAATTAGTTCTGTGAGCTAAGAGCGCCAAGCAAGGTACTAGAATTTCATCTACTTTATTTGGTTGATAGCTAACTTCAAGAGACAGGGATGCATTTTCATTCGGGTTGCTAATCATGAGCTAGCAGAGACTGCCGCGTACACTCGCCTTTCGAGAACGAGAAGGCTTCCCAGGGTCTGCGGAAACTGGCAAAAATAAGTTAATTTAGCTCCCACGCAAAATGTTGACTTAAGGCTCAACAGGGTTTGTAGCCGACAGTATTCATCAGGGTTCGTAAACTAAACCTAAAGAAGAGAAACGGCAGAAAACCTCAAATCTCAGAAGGATGGAATACCTCAAGGAAATAAATTGGGTGTTATCCCGTTCTCTGTTATGACGAACAGTTTACTATCTGATTGGCACCTGAAAAATATTTATATTCATGGAGTACGACTAGAATAAAATAGAATAAAATAGACTAGAATAAAATATTGGAGAAATACATACATATTAACAAATTTTTAATATAACCACTCAAGCCTATATAGCTCGTCAGCTAAAGATGTACTTCTTTCGCTCGCAAATTTTATTGAGGCATCTCTGGAATGGAATGGATTCATTTTCCCCAGTTTGAAACCATCGTTGACCAACTTTCTAACTCGTCGTTAAATTTAAGTTTGTGGGTTTTTATCCAAAACTTTTAAGAATATAAATTTTTCGCCCGCTCATATTCCTTTCCTTTCATCAATTTAATTTGTTCACATAAATTTTTTGGCGGAGGCACGGAGAAAAAAACATCGGCAACGAAAAGTAGAAGCGAAAGAAAAGAAATGACAGTCTATTAAACCGATAATTAGAACGCCGGTCACCGTTGCCACTTACTTCAAACAGGCACTCGTCGCTTCGCTTAATAAATTATTGGCTTTTTAAATTAGCACTTTCAAGCTGAGCGTATAAATGCTCTCCTGCAATCGAGCTGTTGGAAATAGGCCTCCTTGACACTAGCTATAGTAACAGTTGTCACAAAAACCTTGTTTTCACAATGGAACATTGGACTCTATAATTCGTCAATCGCGTTGGGGTGATCAAAGTCAGGGAATAGAACGTTATTACTTAGAAAAGGCTCTTCTCTGCATTTCTGACTTTAAGGAGGCTCACAACAGTTTTTTTGGCCTTAGAGTGTATCTTTTGAAATCAAAATTTCCCATAGAAGATAAACTTCCATTTCCTTGATACTACACCACCTTTTCATCATAGGACCAAAGTTAATTTTTTCAATGTTTTCCTAGCAACAGCTGTCACCATAGCAACGGTAATGGACAACCCCTCATTTTAAATAATGTCGAATATCTCGAAAACTAGTCAAAGACTTTATGACGAAACTTGAACCATTTGAACTACCCAACCTACACAACTTGTATGCGAAATTAGAGAAAAATCTGTAAGAGCGTTTTCAAGTAAATCATGATTCACTTTTTACGGGCTGATTTTGGTCTTTTCTGCAATTTTCTCCAATATTTCAAGAAAGATAAGACTTAACACTTTCTCTTTTCAGTTGAAAGATCTTTTATGATAGCAAAACATTCTTAATGTACATTGAGCTCCCTAGGTGGCTGCGATTTTAAGATATTTATATTTAAAAACTGCTAAAATGCAGCACAAATCTGTCCAAACGTTCGTAATTTGCAAGTCGACATTCAAAGATTGTCAGTGTCAGGTCGGGTATAGACATGTCAGTGATGCGGAGGCAAACCGAAATAAGTATTGTGCCATCATCCCAAACCCATAAGAAACCCCTGTGTTCGCGGCCGACCGCGGCCGTGACTTCGACTGCTTCGAAAGTACCTGACGTCGCTTGCGAGAAAACTGTGATCTATGCGAGAACCTGTGAACCTGTGAACTGTCCTTCCGAGCCTGAGAAACTCCAGTGTTTAGAGAGCTCTTCCATAAACGAAGCTTTCGAGGCCGCTGACTAGCCACTAGATAACGTAGAGCAGCATACATGTACAGCAAGAAAGGAGGCTTGTAAATTGTCCTTGAAAGCAGCTCTATCGCGCGAATTTCTAAGCACACGATAGAAAACCTGACAAATAATGGTGAGCTTGACACATTTGATGGGCAACGTCTGCTAACAACATCAACTTCACTTGAGAAATTAGCAAAAAGTAATTTAAGCGATCTAAAAGACTGTGACTGTGGAAAGGAGAAATACGAATTTTGTTCGGAAAACAAAACACAGTTGAAGAGTTCGAGTTCGAGTGTTGTCGGATGTGGACAAAAAATCAGCTTGAAGAGTGGTACCTCCTCCAACTCGTTTAAGGTCTGCAGTACGTAATTTCATTGCTCTTTCATTCCTTGTCAGTAGGCAATTTTTCAAAGATTATCATAAAATTCTCGGGACTCTTGGTCTGGACCACGTCAGCTCGACTCGATGCATCCACATTGTTGAATAGATTGCGCCGTTCGTAAAACAGGTCGCCGACTGGAAAGTGAAAGAAGCAAGAACTGAAGCAATCTAACGTGGAGACCAATCATCATTTCACATCCAGTTCGACGGCTTTTATCTGACTCGCAGCCATTATTCCAACAACAGCTCAGCTGCCGTCTGCGATGCCAAGAATGGGAAAATTATCGCCTTAGCGACCTGGCTATTTAACGTTCAGGCATCTGGCCATTGAAAAGTCGTATGTCACTTCCGGTGCCGTGAAAAATGAACTTTTCTCGTCGAGAAGTAAAAGTAGGCTGCTCTATTTTAAAATAATTCGAAAGACCATCTTATTTTCTCGAAATTTAAGCATGCTTTTTGCAAAAAGAAAAAAAGCAAAAAATTTATACCCAAAAGAGTAGTCAAAGAAGCACATTTTTCATCCTAATTTGTTAATTTTTTTCGTTAGCCAAAACGCATGCTTAAATTTCGTCAAAACGGCTTATGAGATGGTATGGTACAAGAAATTGTGGACAAAAAAGTAAGTCTTTTAAGTAAAAACTCATTTTTCTGTTTCTGATCACGTGACATTGGGTCTGGTCCGATGACGTCATGCACTGAACCATACTTACGCTCAATGAATATTGTCCAAATTTGGTCCAATGTAAGCATACATGTGTTGAGTTACAGCAAATTCATTTTCCCCTAGCAACGGCCTCAAAAGATACTGTAATGGGCCCTTAAGGTGGCTCCATATAGTTTTTCGGCGCGCGAGGAATGGGAACTAAATTGGCACAAGCGCGCGCGTGAGGAGCGCGACAGTCCAAGTCAGATGACACTTCATCAACAGCATTTGTTTCGATGAAGAAGGTAAGAACGCCGACTTGACGTACAGTCATGTATCAATGCTTCTAACGACAACGAAAGCTAAAGACACCAAGGGCTGATTATTCAAACGATTTCTCGGTTAGACCTCGTTTAAGGCTAAATCAAGGTTTAGGCAAGGACTCCAAAAACTGCGGCTAATCAGAGCCTAAAACGCATCACATTTAAACGCGGATGTCCCGGGGTCCACGAAGACTACGTTTAGGCCCCGTCCTCACTGATGCGTTGCTGTTTGAAAACGCTTGCTTTCTTAGCGTTTTTGCCGACCGTCTACACTAAAACGATCGAAAACATAGATGTTTATAAATAAAACCGGAGGTTTTCGAGAGCACTTTCCAAAGTGGAGACTTTTGAAAATGAAGGTCTATTGTTTTAGGACTGCAACCGAGGTTTTCGAGAAGGTAAGCCAACCGAGGTTTTCGAGAGCACTTTCCAAAGTGGAGACTTTTGAAAATGAAGGTCTATTGTTTTAGTTGTGCCAATCAACCTCCCAGGGGAACTTTTCCAAAGTCTGATTGAGGCATCTTTATGGCTTACCTTTTCAAAACCTGTCGAGCACATAGCAGTGAAATTATGAAAAGCCTTTAGTTTAATCGCTTTTGTAGCTGACAGTTGCAGTCCTACGATTGTTCTACGATTGTAGGACTGGATTGATTGCGATCTTTAAGTTCAAGCAACACAGAGAGGACTGAAAACGTTGCACGAATTATTATGCGCCATCAAGAATTATGCGTGAAGAACTTCTTTCCGTTCTCAACTTGAAATATCAGTGCTGTCCAGGTCAGCTGTCGAGAATCTCTGGGATGAGAAGCTTACGTTTGTTTGGATCGAGCCTATGTGTAAGTAATTTTTTCGAAAAGTGCTTAGTTTTTGCCTTTCTAACAAGCCGTCTATTTTTTTGTCGGGTAAGTTGTCTCTACGGCCGTTCTCATACGGTTTCAGCAAAATACAGCTGACTTGTGAATTTTATTGAGCGATGAATAGATTACACACTTGTAACGAGGTAACAGTTGTCATTGAATTTTGATAGAAGTTGAAACTCAAAAGGACACTTATATTTCAGTGTCTATTTATTAGTCACCGGTAGCTTTTGATCTAAGTTTCACTTGTGTTGACAATGTGCGACTTCAAAAGCTTCGGTGGTCTAAAATAAAACCGAAAATTGAAAAAAGTTCAATTGTACCTAAGCTCAAATACAATTTTTATTTTGACTAGAATGACGGCATTCAGTGAACGAATAAAGGATGAGTATCGAGTTGACAGCCGGTTCTAAAACAGTCGGCGTTTCGCAGTCGTTCTGTTGACTTGTTGAACCTTGCAGAAAAATAATGTAGTCTTTTTCAAAACGTATAATTTCTTGTGGACATTTTTGTTCCCTTTCTCCAACGTCTGCCTTTAAATATAAATTGAAAGCTTATTTATATACTATTTGCTATTCCATGCAGTTATCAAACACGCAAGTAGCAGCTAAGAAACAACGCGGGTCTCGGCAGACAAAATATTGAGCTTACAACATAAACAGAACTAGCTTCCCTGCTTTTCTCGGGTAGCATACCAAAAGATGTTCTAAGAGCAAACATGACCGCTTTAGTTTTTTCTTGAAGAACGGTTGTAATCAGTTAATGGTAAAAATGAAACTGAAAGTGGTTTAATGATTCCGCGTTCTGGAAACTGACGTTAAAGGAGATGTTTTGCTGCTGGCAATAAAGTGGCGGCTTCGTTCGAGTTTTTATATCGCGAATCGGTATAAATTTGCTTCTTTTTTGTTGTTTGTTCGTTTCTTTCTTTATTTTTGCGAATTTTTTGGTCACATGGATCCTTTACAGTAAAGGAAAGCAGTTGTCCAGAAAAATGTTGTTCTTTGGAAAGAAAAGCTTTAGAAAAGCTTTTCTACCGCTTACCCGCGTGCTGTCCACGCTCGTCCACGCAAAAGGAATCATGAGCATGCGCAACCCCGTAACTTGAAGAATTTTTATTTTGGTAACGTGAAGAAAAAAGGTGGGTTTTGAGGCATTTTCAAACGCTAATTGCGCGTGTTCCACTCGGTGAAATTTTTTTAAAATTGGAACATTTGTAGGATTTTTGTGTTTTTCGGTCATACTAAAGTAAGAGTAATTTTTGTACATGCACTTCTGCATTAATCGTCGAAAACGGAAATTTACTATTCTGACAAAACTTATGTACAAAATTTCTCACAGCTTTGCCGCTGAGACTTCTCAAACGACGACATCTTTACAACAAAAATAGCCAAAATTCACCGTGTAAAAACCAAGAAATGACGTGAAGAAACTGGGTAAGCTTAAAAAATGAGCCAAACAACTATATCAGTGGTTGCCATGGAAACGGGCCAGGCCAAGAAATTGTGACTTTTTTGAAAAGTATAAAGGCTAGGCTAGTTGCTTTTGTAGCTTTTCCCTAGTGAAATGTAAATCAATGTCCTGAAAATCATCCAAAAAAGTTATGTATATTTGTCTGTTGAAACTGATGAGAAACTGTGTGGAGCCACCTTAAGTCAAAGATAAAGAAGAATCGCATTTCCTAGCCACTAACTCAACCCTTCTACGAGAAAATTTTTAAAAATTACGTACACAAAGGGATATCGCACTTACACACTTACCTTTTATCATCACATGTAGTGCACAGAGTAACAAGAGGTTAGCATTGTTATGTTTTTAAAAAATGAATTTTAATTATTTTCAACACGTACAGCCAGCATTCTTTATTTCACATAACAACCAGACTGTTGCCAGGAAAGCGACTTGAATTAGTTTTTCCTATATCCACAAGTAAGGAACTATTACCCGAAGTGCGTGTCCCCAGCAGGAGGAAGGAATCGCTGTTTGTTTCGTCTCGGTTTCCTTTTTCCTTTCTTTCTTTAGTTTTATTTTTGCTTTGCTCGAAACAATAGCTTTCACTCTGGTAATGTATTTGCTCAGTTTGTCAAAACGTCAGTCAAATGTCACTAACAACAATCCTTCTCAGGACTGTACTCACCCGGACAATCATCTACTTATAAACATGACTCCTGGGATCAGACCATTCACTAAGAGCGATAATCGGATCGTTTTATTTCAGATCGGACTACCATCTAACGGTGCAAGTACGACCTTTCAAATACAGTGTGCATGCATTAGATTATCATCTGTCACACTAGTTTTGTTCCAAGAGCCTCATTCCCTACTGGTCAGCAGCAGGGATTAGCGAGGGCTTTAAATTCCAAAGTCGTACTCGTACCCAATCTCCTACTCGTTGTCTAATTTAAAGGTTGGTAATAATTTAAAATACTTTGTGACATTATTAATTCATTTCCTACCAGAAGACAATCTATTGGCTCTTCTGATGTCATTCTAGTTCCAAGCCGATTTTTCTCCGTAAAACTAAGCCTAGGAGGAATGAACCCGAACGACATCATGTAAACGTAATAGAGTGTATTAAAACCCTGTTTGAAGGAAAATCAAAGTTTTACACGTTATTAAGGTCAATTTTTAAAAGATTTTGCTGCAGTGACCGCTCCGGTATTAAAAAACGGCGTATCGGGTGTCAGGTAAAGACGCTAAAGCTCGAATTTGGGACGAAAGTGACGAAGAATTGAGCAGATTTGACGACTCCGAATGAGATGAAGTTGAAGCAGATGACAATAATGTCTGCGGATATCCGAATGATCGCTATGGAAGGGTTTATAGCGACATATCGCAAGAATCGGCAACAGACGCCACCCGACTCGAATGTAAACAGTGGTGAGTCAAATAAAAGCCAAGGTATGCCAACCAACAGTGTAGCCTCAAATGTTATATTTATTGGCGAGGAAAATGTTCCGTTCATGTGAGTCCATAAACAACTCGAAGAAGGATGATTGTCGATGAGTTTAAGGTCAACTTTGTATGTAATGTTACCAATGCAAATTTATGCATAAATTATAGCTTTAAGGACAGTGCCTCCTTTTGTTACTGCGCATCGTTCTGCGCATCTCGGGCTATTCGGGTTTCTTGAGGAATTTGCCCACTAATACACCAATATTTTTGTGCAGTTTAAGACTATTTGGAAAAAGCAGATCTTAGCAAGGACTATCAGAATCCAAAAAGAAAATTGGGGTAACCAGGCATTTTTCAGAGATAACTGAGCCTAAATTTTGAAAGAAATTGCCATGCATTCTTTGTATTTAAACGCTTTTTTAGAATTATGGATGATTTAATTATCTCTGAAAAATGCGTGGTTACCCACATATTTCTTTTTGGATTCCAATACCCTTGCTAAGATCTACTTTTTCCCCATAGTCAAAACCTTTGCAAAAATACATCTGTATTAGGAGGCACCGTCCTTAAATAAATGGCCCAAACAAACCATTCAAAATACCCAATTTCGGTTCTTTTTTGAAATTTAATTGCTATAGTTTAGTAATGAAACAAATATGTCGAAAAAATATATAACCTTATCCCATCTTTTGTTCAAAGAACCTCTTAATAGCTCGAAAATTGAAAAAAAATTGAGAAAAATTCCAGAAAGCTAACATATAACCACAATAATTTATACAAATAAATTAATAATTAACTTCATGTGAAAGGCAATTTTGTGGTGATTCAGAATATATATGGTTTGCATACCTAAAGTTTACATGGCTTACTAATAAAGGTCAGAATGCATGACACTTGAATAGCAGTTGTCATCTTTGGAAAATGAGTTACTGGAAAAAGGATCAGTAAATAAGAGACGAGTTAGTAACGATAAGTTGCTGCACTCTCAGAAACTCCTGTAGGACCTCGTTTGCAGTCGGTCGCTGTTGAGACTCAATCGCATGACACCTTTCCATTATTTCACGAAGCTGACTTTTTACAAAACTGCTTCCTTTCACGCCACCCAGTAACCTTTCCACAATCCAGGGAAGCTTCCAGATGTCGATTTTTTCGTCGTAGGCTGGACCTAACTTGAACTTTAATGGTTCTGGCTTATTTTGCCCCCCTTGCCGTTCTACTTCCCTCTGCAGTGGACGTGGCACATTCGGCCTTGTGTGGCAGCCTCCATCGTCGGTTACTTCTTTTAAGCTATCTACATCGTTCACGACCATATGAAAGTCATTCGTTATTAAGTATTGTGAAAGCAATTTATGAGGGGTACCTCCATCACACATGACACGAACTCCAATTGGACTGTTGTGTAGGTAGACCATAATCCTGACGTAATCTACGCTTAGCTGAAACCTTGTTTGTATGTTGTTGTACTGGGACAGCTCGGATCTCCGAAGACGCCGGTCTAGATATCTTGCCGACCCATGTTTGTAATACATTGTGACGGCCTTCAAGAAAAAGAACAACACGTTGATTTTTTATCTTATTCCGTATCCACTGAGAATATGGTCGAGAGCAGCCTAATTACCAGACGCTCAACGTGTTCGTTCAACAGTTTTTCCCAATGCCCTCAATTTTTTGCACGGCAAAAAATATTAATTTTCATTCCATGATGAAAAGGAAAGAAGGGGACAATTTAAGGGTTTGGGGAGCGTAGTTTCAAGTGGAGGTAAAGAGGATGTTGGGCGGTTTGAACAAATGAGCGCTGACTCGATCCAGAAGTATCTGGAGGAGGGGTGCAGTGGCATGCTTGCCCGGGAAAGTTTGAAATTTAGAACGTTCGAAATGCAGTTTGCAGCATTTTGAGCAGCAGTTGCAACTTTAAAACTGCTTTAAAATCATCTCACTTCTGCGCTAACTAAATATAAACATACAAAGGAGTAACAACAAAATTGGCAATGTTTCGGGAAACTGTTAAGGATAAACCTCGTTGGCCAGAGAAACTACATTCTTCAAGAATCGGCCGAGGTCCAGGGTGGGATAAACATCAAAATAACTCACAACTTCGGGCTTCGCCTGTTCTGTTACAGAGGGGTGTGATAAAGTTTCTTATGCCATAAAAATTAGATATATATTTCCTTAACAGGGCGTAGGAAGGATGGGCAAATTGGTTTCATTGCGTATGGTGGCATAAAGTTTGATTTGTCAACGACAAAAAAAGTTTGCTACAGCTGGCCAGAAAAGGTAAAATGATTTTTTCCACAATCAATTACAGTGTTATGAAGACGAAATAACAAAAACAAGTTACAGCAACAATATAAACAATGTATTATTATATCATTTGATGGTCAGAAGTAGAAAATTTCTCCATTCATCATGGCTCACCTGTAGTTTTTCAGGACACCTGCCTATCAAGCGAGTGACGAATTCCCCTTGAATCTGTTCCATGATAGACATTCCGTTCGCACAGCTTTTCCGCTTTCGAGCATTTGTCGCAGAACAATTAATAAACACAACTTGGTTCCCCTTCCAGTGCGCCCGCCAAACGAGTTTAGTGACGCCGCCGGTCATACGCTTTATAGGATGAACTTGAAGAGCAATTTGCGAGCAGTTCAACCAAGGCATGCACTCACTCCAACCGGGAAAACTAAACGTGCTATTAGGACACGGCACGCAGCCCTGCCGTGTGGCGAACATGTTTGATGAACACGCTGCGCGGGGTGGCACAGGTCTCAACACGTTCTGCGGAGCGCCGTCCCATTGCGTTCCACCACTTGTGTAATACACGTAAATAATGAATATGAGCAAGGCGGTTGTAGAACAAAGCTGAATAGCTCTGCACAATCGCTTGAGCATGAACTGCATCTTTTGTATGAGGAAAACCATGGCCATCAACAACTGCTTTTAAACCCTACAATGAAAAACACATGTCTTGTCACAACTGTCGTATTTACTTTCTCGTTCTTACAGATCCCTTTTTGCGGTTAACTTCTTCCTACGCTTTGCAGACTTTGAAGAAAGATAGAAATTTGTTCAGTTCCATTTCAAAAATATTTTTGACAAAGGAGTTTGAGACAAGACGTTATCTTCGAACTACAAAATAAAATGGTTTTTTTACACATCTTAATGCAAGCTGTCTAGTGAGCATGAGCAAACCTTAAAAGCATTTGTGTTGATTAACTTTCGATTCTGCTAAATTCCGCATCGGTAGCAAGGTTGGTGCAGTGGTCAGAGTATCTGTCTCCCAAAATAGTTGCCTGGGTTCAAATCCCGGTATTAGAAAGCCAACCTTGTGGCTCTTGACAAATTGTAATTTGGAAATGGTAGTTTGTGATGGAAAGAAAACCACAAAACCTGGGGGAAAATTCTGTACATGTACATATACGTACGTAGTAAGGTTGAACTCAACCCACTCAGAATTCACCTCCTCCGGGACTCGAATAGGGGCTCATTGGTTAATCATTAGTGTGAGGTGAGGCAGAAAGCCAACACTGCTTTCTCTTGTTTGGCTTTGAATAAATAAATTTTGGCAACTTTCCTCAGGTTTTAGACTTTTGCCCGTCAAAGCGAGGTATTTGTTAGGCAAGATGCCGGTTTGTATGACGAGAATTCAAAATGTAGCAGACCAGGAATAATCTATGCGGAATTACACTGTAATTAGTTCTGTGAGCTAAGAGAGCCAAGCAAGGTACCAGAATTCCATCTACTTTATTTGGTTGATAGCTAACTCCAAGAGACAGGAATGCATTTTCATTCGGGTTGCTAATCATGAGCTAGCAGAGACTGCCGCGTACACTTTCCTTCCGAGAAGGAGAGGGCTTCCCAGGGTCTGCAAAAACTGGCAAAATTAAGTTAATTAAGCTCCCACGAAAAATGTTGACCAAAGGCTCAACAGGGTTTGTAGCCGACAATATTCATCAGGGTCCGTAAACTAAACCTAAAGAAGAGAAACGGCAGAAAACCTCAAATCTCAGAAAGATGGAATACCTCAAGGAAATAAATTGGGTGTTATCCCGTTCTCTGTTATGAAGAACAGTTTACTATCTGATTGGCACCTGAGAATAAATTATATTCATGGAGTAAGACTGCACTAGAATATAATATTGGAGAAATACATACATATTAACAAGTTTTTAATATTATCACTCAAGCTTAGCTTATCTCTGGCATTGAATGAATTGGTATTCCCCAGTTTGGAACCAACGTTGACTAACTTTCTAATTCGTCATTATATTAAAGTTTGTGGTTTTTTATTCAAGACTTTCAATAATTAATTGTTCGCCCGCTCATATTCCTTTTCTTGTCGCCAGTTTAATTTGTTTACATATAATTTTTGGCGGAACCGCAAGGAGAAAAAAAAAGCATCGCGAACGAAAAGTAGAAGCAAAATTAAGGAAAGAATTGAAAGTTTATTAAACCGTTAATTGGAACTTCGGTCAAGGGTGCCACTTATTTCAAACAGGCACTCGCCCCTTCGCTTATTAAATTACTGTTTTATTAAATTAGCACTTTCAAGCTGAGAGTATAAATGCTCTCTGGTCTTATTCTTGGAAATAGGCCTCCTAGACACTGGCTATAGTAACAGTTGTCACAAAAACCTTTTCACAGGGGAACATTTGACTCTTACTCGTCAATCGCTTCACGGTAATCAAAGTCAGGGAATATTTGGAAAAGGCTCTTTTCTGCGTTTCACTTTAAGACAACGGTAAAGCCGGCGTTATCGCATTTCCTAGCCACTGGTTCAACCCCTTTACGGGAAAATTTAAAAAAATACGTACACAAAGGGATGTCGCACTTACACACTTACCTGTTGTCATCACACGCAGTGCACAGAGTATCATGAGGATAGCATTGTTATGTTTTAAGAAATTTAATTTTAATCATTTTCAACACGTACAGCCAGCATTCTTTATTTCACATAACAACCAGACTGTTGCCAGGACAGGGTCTTGAATTTGTTGTTCCTGTTGCATGATTAAATAAAGTATTGTTGTTGTATTGTCCACAAGTACGGAATTATTACCTGCAGTGCGTGTCCCCAGCTGGAGAGAGATATCTTCTACGTTTCCCAAAATTTTTACTTCCAAATTTGAACATGTTCTAGCATGATTTTATCAATCAAATTTTGGCTGTTGTATCTGTTCAGTATAGAGAGTCATAAGATGCTTTGGCATGTTTTATTCATCCTTTAAGTGGCTTTTTAACTTACTTTATTTTTGAGCACTGTCCCCATTTTTGCTTTGGGAACGTTCCGATTAAGAGATGATTTTTCCTCTTTGGAGTGGTCCTTCTAGCATCAAAAGGAACAAATTGCTGTTAAAAATAGGAACAAAGTGTTCATTTAGAGCTAAAAAGAACCTTTTGTTCCGAATTTTTAACATTGAAAGGAACTTTTTGTTCCTAAATGAGTGGCCTAGGAACAGGTGTTCCCAATGATATTGTTCCTCTTTTATCATTTTGGTCCTTTTTAATCGCTTGACGAACAATTGTTCCTATTAATGTGTTCCCTTTTGGAGTGGCTGTTCCTTTATGCTGACACGAGGAACTTTGGTTCCCAATTAATTACGTTCCTTTTTTTTTGTAAAGGAACGTTTGTTCCTTTCTATTCACTTGAGGAACAATTGTTCCCATTAACGGTTCCGTTTTGAACGAAATGTTCCTTTTTATTGGCAGGTGGAACAGTTTGTTCCTAACCATTAGTTCCTATTTATGTAAAATGGTTCCTATTTAGAAATGGCAGTTCCTTTGTACACCTTGTTCAACAGAAACATTCTTCTTTTCTTGCCATCTATGATTTTATCGCTTTTTAATTGGCAAACACATTTTGTGTAGCGTTTTAAGTTTCAAACAACATGAAGCAGAGTCAATAGCAGATTTGTAAAGACTTTTCGAGGCCCTATAGACTTGCCCGGGCAAGGTTAAATATAATCGCACCAACGCCATATATCACCTTAAATTTGTAAACTTACTTAAGAATAATGAACAGTGGCAAGCAGACACATGCCTGAGCAAGCAGGAGCAAGTTGGGGCAGGTTGGGGAAAGTTTAAACTTGCACAATGCAGCCATTGTTTTTTTGTCGCCTTTTTGTTTTGTTCACTATTTATGTAAGTGGAACAAATTGTGTGAATCACTCAGATGTCCGACATGAACAAAAAGGGTAAGGTTGACTGGGTTAACTTTACAGTTATCCTGAGTAAACATTACCTCTTTTTTGTATTAATATATTATATTGTAAAGTTTAACTTTTTTTTCTTTTTCTTTTTGGTAATAAAGCTTCTTCTTGTTGTTGTTGTCTCGAAAATTGATGGCTCATCACCAAAACCAAAACGGCTTCACTTGGAAAAAGAAGAAACAGATAGCTTGTATCACTCTGTCCGATACAGGCGTGTCACGATGGATTTAAAAGTCAACGTGGCTGCAGGAAACATGTGAACACCAATCACAGTTGGTTCTTTTTCTTTGACGAAAAACTCGACATTTCGAGTACCAAAGAACTTGCCGATGATGATACATCCGGTGAAATCACAAAACAAACTGCCAGGGTAATGCCTTCGTTTTCAGTTTCCAGCCAAATTGGCGAGTTATTCACGAAATGGTTGACTGGAAGTGGTGGGGGCTACAAGAAAGATCGTGCAGCTTAGCAGATAGCCAAGAGATGCTTTAAATTTCTCAAATTTTGCTGCCAAGATGAAGAGGATTTGAGTTTTGAAGTGCAGGACTTTAGCCTGTGTTCTCATAGTCTGTTGTTCAAGTTTATCGACTACTTGCAAGATGAATGCAAACTCGGACACGGTGGCTGATTGGGCTACATTGATGCGATCTCCGAATTAATCGACTTCAGAAAAATAAACGGCGCATCAGACACAGTTCTTAGAAATTTGTCCTCAACGGAGCTGTACCTTAAACGAGCGCGCAAGACGGTGGCAAAGATGATGAGACTGCAGTGGACACAAGATCTAGACATTGAAACTTTGGATGCTAGGGGGCAGTAGTAATAAAAGTGTCAAACAAATACCACCTGATTGTGAGAGGTTTATTTAAGAATTTTAAAACTCCCACCAATAACAAGCTCCTGCGTCGCATGTTATTGGTGGGAGTTTTAAAATTCTTAAATAAACCACTGACAACAGGTAGTATTTGTTTGACGCTTTTATTACTACTCGTTTGATACCTTCTCGGAAAAAAATATACCAATTGAACAAACGCAATATATTATGTATCTCCTTCCCCGATGGCTCAAAAAATGCAAAAAGCAATAATGGAAGAGCTTGATAATGAAACATTAGAAACTTTGGAACGATTAGCTTCATTTGATTCAAAACAATTTCATGATATTAAAGTCTTTCATGGTGTTGAAAAAACACACGGTCGACGTTTTATAAGGTGGCGTTTTTCAAAGGATATTGATTTTGATCTCACTGCAGCTTTCATGCAATTGATAAAAGAGAGTGTTTCAAGATCATTTTATATGAAATATGTTTTCCAATACCAACTGCGAAATATCGAAAATGACGATATTTTACAGCAATATTACGCAAAGGACGGCGGCTCTCCATGGATCAATAAGCTTGAAAACGCGCGAAAATGGTTGCGTGAGCGCGAAAAGGTTCGTCTTGACTATGACTCTGTTGAAAGACCAGACACGAAATGGGTTTTTGAAGGATTTCTTAACGTCGATATATAGGTCGTGCTTGATAACAAACCTCTTTTGGGGGCAGGACAATTGCCCGATTGGCTGCGAAATCTTTCTCACGGGAGGAATATGTTTACTCTTGATACTTATAACGACAATCTTTGTCTTTGGCGTTGCATGGCCGTTCATAATGGTGCCCGACCAGATCGTTGCACATCAGCTGCAAGGTTGTTAGCTATGAGTTTTTTCAAACTCAAAGCTCCACCAAAAGATTTCCCAAAAACCTCTTTGGATCAGCTTGAGGACGTTGAGTTTCATTTTAATCTTTCCCAAAAAAATCGAAGATTGGTTTTCTTTTCGTGTTTATGAGCCAGAACTTTTGAAAGATGGTGAAGTTGTTTGGCATCTAAGAAAAATCCCGTCAGAAAAAATAAAAAAAATAATCACAATCGGCATGTTTGAAGGCCATACCTTTCTTATCAAAAACATTTCAAAAATTGCAAACGTTTATTTCTGTATGCATTGTAATGCAAGATTTACTAAATCTTGTGATCTTGACAGACACGCTTACAGTTGCTCAAAAGGTGTAACTCGAATGGTATTTGCAAATAAAAAAGTTGAGTTTTTGAAAAATGAGTTCGAGAAAGCTTTCTATCCAAAAAAATCTGATTCGAATGAAGCAATACGTTGGCTTGAAAAAGAATCACAGAGTCGCGGTATACACATCCATCATGCCGTTTGTGGGCATGGTGGGGAAAGAATTGTTCAGAATAGACCTGTTGATGGTTTTCACAGCGAAACAAAAACTGTTTTTCAGTACCACGGTTGTTACTGGCATGGTTGCCGAAGATGCTTCCCTTATTACAGAGATGAAGTTATTGATCATGTCCAAACACTGGAAGAAAGATATCAATCAACAGTTAATTTCACAAAAAAACTTCGTGACGCTGGTTATAATGTTGTTGAAATTTGGTCTTGCGAAGTGAAAAGAAGAAAAATGAATTTGTTGGAAATCAAGTTGCCGCAAATCCAACAAAAGCGTTATCCTCACTTCATTATATTTGACTTTGAAGCCTATGGAGATGTTAATTATAGAAAGAAAATGACAACCATGTTGACAATTGAAAACAAACATGTCCCCGTTTCTGTCAGCATTGGTGACAGTTTTGAAAGAGAACCAACCCATATATGTGAAAGAGACCCCGCCGTTCTGATACGCAAATTCATGGAAGAGCTTGAAAGGCGCGGCAAAAAAATCAGGCTTGAAGCTCGAAGAGAGTTCAAGCCTGATTTGAGTCATATGACAAAAACTCAAAGGTGTAACATTTTGAAATGGTGTGATCAAGTTCCTGTTCTTGGTTTCAACTCTGGAAAGTATGATTTAAATCTGATAAGAAAATATTTTGCAGAGGTTTTGGCCGATACAGAAGATAAGGTTAAAGTTGCCAAGAATGGAAGAAAAATAATGTTCATGTCGACTTCAGACTTCAAGTTTCTTGATATAATCAATTACTTAGCCCCCGGCACAACTTATGAAAAATGGGTTAAAGCTTATGGCTGTGAAACAGGGAAATCTTGGTTGCCTTACGACTGGTTTGACAGCCAGGAAAAGCTTGATTTTAAAGGGCTCCCAGAGCATGAGCATTGGTATTCAAAATTGAAAGGTGGTTATATTCTAACAAAAAGCGAATTGGAAGAATGTAATAAGGTTTTTAAAGAAAACGGGATGAAAACCTTTGCAGACTGGTTGAGGTATTACAACAACCTTGATGTTGCTCCTGGAATTCAAGCTCTTGAAAAAATGCTTGATTTTTACCAAAACAAAGGTATTGATATTTTGAAAGACGCGGTTAGTATCCCAGGGGTAAGTATGCTTTATTTGCTTTGAGGTGCCATTCAGAGAAGGGCAGAGCTTTTCAGCCCTTGTAAAGAAGCGTATGAGTTGTTGAATGCTTCACTGGTTGGCGGTCCAAGTCTTGTTTTCACAAGGTATCACGAGGCTGGTTTGACAAAAATAAGATCTCATAGAGTAAAGAAACCCAGTATTTGTAAAAAGATTTTGGGTTATGACGCAAACGCGTTATATTTGTCGACGATGCTAAGAGATATGCCTTGTGGGGAAGGAAAGGTGGTCCATTACAATCAAGACATTGCCCCTTTTATCCATCAATTGCTTAAAAATAAAAAATGGTTTGGTTTTGCAGAAGTTGATATCTTTATCCCAAAAGAATTGTGGCCAAAATTCGAAGAAATGTGCCCCTTCTTTCAAAATCAGGAGGTACCTGTTGAAGCTGTTCCTGAACACATGCTTGACTACATGCAACAAACAAAAATAAACCGTGGAAATGGAAAGAAGCTTGTTGGCTCTTTGGCAGCCAAAAGAATTTTATTATATGCCCCGCTACTGGAATGGTATCTTGACCATGGAGCTATTATAAGCAATGTTTTCAGAACAATCGATTATGAACCCCGCAAAATATTCACTTGGTTTGTTCAAGAAGTGACTGAAGCAAGAAGAACTGGAGATATTGAAGAAAGCAAAACCATTTTTGCTGATATTTTCAAGCTTCTTGGCAACAGCGCTTATGGCAAAATGATAGAAAACCTTGAAAACCAAAAAAACGTTATTTTCACGAAAAAATAAAAAAAGGTTGATAGGGCTTTGCGAAGCGCATTTTTCTCAGATCTTGAAGAAATAGGTGAAGCCTATGAGCTTGAAAGCAAGAAAGCAAGAATCGAAATAAAAAGACCTTATCAAGTTGGAATTGCTGTTTATCAACTGGCCAAACTCAGAATGCTTGAGTTCTATTATGACTTCATTGACAAATTCGTTGCCAGAAAAGATTTTGAGCTTATTCAGATGGACACAGACAGCTTATACATGGCGATAAGTGGTGAAAAACTTGAAGATGTTGTTAAACCCGCAATGAGAGAAGCTTTTGAAAGAGAGAAGAAGAATTGGCTTGCTTGGGACGCATGGAGCAGTCGTACTCCAGGTCTGTTCAAACTTGAGTGCGAAGGCAGCCGAATGATTGCACTATGTGCCAAATGCTATTTTGTTGATAAAGAAAAAGGAAATAAATTCAGCACGAAAGGAATGTCAAAAAAACAAAACGAAATTTCGTGGCAGCGCTTCAAAAAAGCCTTAGAAGGTGAAAAGGACTTGGCAAAAAACATCGGTTTCAGGATGCGAGATGGTGAAATAGTCACATACGAGCAAGAAAAACTTGGGCTAAGCGCTTATTACGACAAGCGTTGGGTCTTGGAGGACGGCATACACACAGAACCGATCGAGTTTCATTGTTAGTTTTCTGGTGGTAGTTGGGTATCTGGAGGGACAATTAAGCAAGCACACGGACAAATTTCGCAACTTTTCAAGAGTAAGCTTAACCAAACATATTTCCTCTTCAGTGGGTTCATCATTAACTAAGTTTTTTTTCAACATTTTTATAAAATTTTCTTCTTGATTTGTTTGTTGTAAGAATTCACACATTTGTGTTAGAAGACATTGTCTTACATTCGTTTCCATTTTATTCTTAATTTAAATATTTTTTTAATTCAAAATTATTCGTACACCAGGTGTTCACATAACACGTATAGCTGTTCTTCATTTTTTCGTTTAATGTTTCTGGCAACTCTCTGTACAATCCTTTCTTTCTCAATTGTTAGATTGGTGGTAGTTGTGTATCTGGAGGGACAACCAAAAGCTCTTCGCGGACAAACCAGCGTTTTGGTCCGTCAAACAAATAATAGATAACCGGAGCGTCTGGTTTTATCATAATTTTTTCAATCTCGTAAACATTTAAAGACCAGATTGGGTCGGTAGCTCTTCGCCGACCACCTTCAAGTTCACCGGGTTGATAAAGATAGCGAACACTCAAACCGGAGGGGAGCTTCTTTTCGTTCACACCAACGGGTCTCAAATAAGGTGTTGAGGGTTTGGATGGAACAGTTTTCTTTTTAATGGCATCAACAGGTTTTTGACCAATCAGTCGAGTGACTTCTTTATTCAAAGCTGAAATAACAGCTGGCAGTCGGGTCACCCACGCAGTGGACCGCTGACCCTCAGGGAGGCGCATTTCAACCCCATATTGGTGTCCAAACAGCCGTTCAGCCAGGGTGCGGTTGAATCTTTCAACGATAGCTTGATCACGGTGAATATCCACACGACCACGTGTAACCTCAACATTATGTTTCGAAAGCAGTTGATTCACAGCACCCATGAACTCACGACCAGGATCGACCTGAAGCAGTTTCGGCCACTTCAAAGGACCACGATTATAAATCCGTTCCAGAGCAGCTGCAACTTCTTTAGCCTCTTTTGTGGCCAACGGTTCGGCCTCTTTGTATCGAGAGGCCACATCTACCACTGTGAGAGCATATTTAAAAGTTTTACGGGAGCGCGGTGGGCGATCGTGTGGGAGATACAGAAGATCGGCTTGGTGAACTTTGTTTGGAACAGGAACATCAAATTTCGGTCTTGGAATGTAACGTGGGGCTGGTAAATAAACCTGCCAAAGAGCTTGCTTCATCAACCAGTTTTGAGCCACATCTTCCGAGATTTTCGCTGCCTGGGCTAATTTCTTAATTGCTGCAAACCCTTTCCAATACCCTTGCGGGCTGTAATAAATTTTTGACAACTTATTTAAAACGCGTGAGCTCATTGTATACTATACACAATAAAAAATGGACGACCCGTTTGGTTGTTTGCAAGGTGAGAAAATTTCGTCGAAAATGATTAAAGACATGTTGCAAAAAAAAAAATGAAATAGGCCTGTTATCAAAAAAGATTGATCGTTGTCCTTCATGCGAGGAGCAATTAATTTATGTGGTGAATGAGTTCTGTCGTGCATGTCAAAAATGTGGTAGAGTGATTGAATGTGATGATTATGAATATTTTGAAGAAGAAAACTGGAGAAGAAGTTCCACTGCTCTTCCAACGAATAATGATTATTTAAAAAGTGTTTTGCGAAAATGGAACATTAAAGAAATGTTTTCTTCCAGCGAGGTAGATTTTCTTGGTAACGTTATTGCTCAATTTCAGAAGATGTCCGGCAAGTCAGTGAACTACCCCTATTTTCTGTACAATTATTTTGAAAAAGTACCTTCTGAATGCTGGCCTAAGAAAAAAGAAATTATGGAATCTATTTCTAATCACCTTCCAAAAAGCTTAGAAAGTTGGCGGCAAGCAAAACATGAGTTTTATAAATGGTGGTTGAAAACCAATCAAGGTTCTTCATAAACATTTTCATATTTGCCTGTTTTAGGATTTTTCACCAAACGCATGACAGTACCTTTTTTTGGATGAGTCCAAAATTTCTTGCTTGTGACACCAGTTGGTCCTGTGAAAGCATTTTTCGCAATATCACCTGACCAATACCGATCGAATACATGTTTTGTGGAAGGAATAATTTTTTTTTGTCAAAGTTTCAGCAAATTTCGCTACTTCCAATGGTTTATCCAAAGCACCAGTTCCTTTTTGTTTTTTCAAACCCAACCCCAACTTTTGTTTAGCATTGATTGCATTTCTTGCAGCCGCATGGCCCCACTGCCTCTGTTTGTAAGGAACTGCGTCAAGATACTTCACCATTTTTTTATCCGCTTTGTGTTTGCATTTTTTGAGATTTTCACCATACTTTTTTTCACGGTTGGAACAAACATCATAATCGACATCATGTTGCATAGCAATCGCATCTGTTGCACCTGTTGGTGGTTGATATATTTCCAGAATTTCACCCGTTTCTGGGTTGTATTTCACCTGCTTTTCAAGAGGGTTATATGGCCCTGTGAAATTATGTCCCGGCAATGTCCAACCTTTTTTTGGTTTCGGAAATTTTCCAATTGCTGCATGTATATCAAACCCAGCTCCATCCAAATCAGGTCTGTCAGTTTTGTAACGTTGGTTTGGTCGAACTTTAGTTGAAAGTTGATTTAACATTTCACTTCCAACTTTTTGAATAACTGGGCGGGCTTTGTCAAGAGTGTAATTTATTGCTTTCTTTTGCAGTTTTGGGTCTCTCATTACTTCAGAAGTGTAATATCGTCCAGCTTCAACACCTTTTTTCGTAATATATGGGATTCCTTTTGTAATAGCAAGATCACCAACTGCCATAGCAACATCGCCAAATATTCCACTGCCCTCCGCAAGGGAGGGCTCACCTAGTTTCCCGGAAAAAAAACTTGATTTCATTTTTCCACAACTTGCGCACTTTACTTTCAAGAGTTTTTGATTGTTCTTTGTGATTATAACTTTTTTGGACCCCTTTACATTTGGTGTATAACGTTCTTCAATCACACAGTACACTTTTTCCATTATATATTAAGAAAAATAATTCTTCACAATTTCTTCATTTTGAAGTAAATCATTGGAGAACATTTTCAAAATATCGGCAAAACTTGTTCCTTTATTTCTTTCGTTTAAAAAGAGAAGGCAGTAGTAACCACATCTCACACTTTGTTCCCATTGAATTTGGTTATCATTTCTGAAAAAATGTGTCATCCCATGCATTGACATTTCTTTTTCCCATTCCAAAGGTGGTGGAAGCCCAAATGAATCGAAATACTCAGAAAGACCTTTTCCTTTTGGCCAACAACATACCAAGTGAGTTCCCAAACTCCCGAAATCATCCAAGTTGATAATGCATGGGGAATGAAACAAAGGTTTTGTTTCGTTTCTGCTAAAAATACCTTTGATGGGAATTCGTAAAAAGTTGCACCATTTTCTCAGGTCAATGTTGGAAAGAGGTTTATCTTCAAATTTCAGTTTTTTTTAAACGATAATAATCCTCCCAAGTTCCATAAAAAGGTGGAGGTTGAATTTGCATCCCTTTACCTTTTGGTATTCCTGGTGATCGTCTTGTTCGTGGTGGTGGCGGTGGTGGTGGTTGCGTTTGCATACCTTTTCCTATTATTTTTCTGACCAAATCAAGGGCCAAAGGTACTCCGATAGACGCCAACATACCAAGGAAACCGCCGTATTGTGCGCCGCCTCCTTTCGCCAAACCTTTTCCAACAAGATATTGTTTTGCCGCCTTTTTCTGAGTAGGAGTCATTCGCTGGACAAGTTTATAAAGCTCAATTTCCCTTGGTCCAAAACCATTTCCAAATATCTTTTTCAGCACCTTTTCAGCGCCAAAACTCAAACCTGCACTTGCTAATGCCCCAAGAGCTGGCTTTATCAAAGGTCGTGCCAAACCAAGCATAGCAGAAAACAAATTTCCACCACGCTGCGCAGTATTCTGAATCTGTGTCTGGCTTAATTTTATTACCATTCCTTTCCCTGCCGCCGATCTTTTTTCAATCGCTTGATTTGAGTTTCAGTGAGAAGAAGTTCGTCACCACGCCCAATTTGGTCTGGTTTCACTTTCAGACCAACAGGGGTCTTTGTTAAATAAGCTTTTTGAAGTTTCTTTTTCCGACCATCAGTCAGTGCGATTTGAATGGATGATAAGTTGTGCTCATTGTTTGTATATTATATTCAGAATTTTTTTTTGAATTTTTCATTTTGTTTAGACGGCGACAAGCTCATTACCAATTTGCTTCAGCACGAATTCTTCTTCATTCAAAACCAAAGCGAAGATCATGTAATCTTGAGCGTTAGCGGCTTCATTAAGTCTGTAATGGAATTCGAGCTTTTTCGGGTCGCCTGTCACACTTTCTTCAGTGTTTCGTAGATCAAAATAGATAATTGGGTATAACTTCTCAAAATTAGCAATCTGCAGCTGAACGCCGGTGTTGTAGTCGTTTTTTCTGTATCGGAAATTGATCAAATCATTCAAAATTCTTATTTTAAAATCATGGTCGTAATCAAGCTCAGGGTAAAATTTTGTACCGTACTGAAGGCGGCAAGTTTCCAATCTTGCTGAGTCATCACCATCGATATCAAATGTGTCAAAGATGTAAGGGTTGTACCTGTAATCATTTTGTTTCCGACTTTGTTGAATGAAGACAAAAACATGCTTGGGGTTTTTTACCCCCGGTGTAATTTACCACGTACCATTTGCATCCCTTCGGGCGCTGCTGCTATGCAAAGTTTCATTCAGGTATTTCCATTGGGTTGGTTTCAAAAAATTTTCATTTACCAGAGTCTGTCCTTTACCAGTAAAATGCAATTGGGGGGCCCACAGCTCAAATTTACGAACAACAATTCTTCTTAGATCTGTGTTATTGTTTTGGAAAATCATTTCTTCGTCGTTTTGAAGTTGAATTTCAAAATTAAGTTGCATTGGTGGCAGCAATTTATCGGAAAGACCTTCGAAGAAAGAGTATCTGTTTAAAGGGATAATAGTCTGAACCATTAAACCTCCATGTGATAGAAGCGCCCTTGCCCGTATTCCTCCTTTGTTCGTTGCATTGCCATCAGTTTCTGTGGTGGCATCTTCATCAAGATACCAAAATTGGTTTTTTGCAACACTTCTTGAATAATCGTCTGAAAAATCAAGCAGATTTTTGATGAAAATACCTTTGTGAATATCGCTTGCCTCGTACAATTTTTTCCCTGATGAAATTACTTTCAAACTTTTGATCAATGAGAAAGAACCGTTAATAGGAGCTGATTCAGTGTCAGCAGCAATGTTACCTCCGTTTGCTTTTGCTTCAAACTTGTAATCAACTCGAAAATAAGCGTTGTACCAGTCATAAAAATTGTCTCGGTTTGTTACATCGAATTTGTAATCATTTTTTCTTTGAAATTGGTTGTTCGCAGGGAGTTCGATCGGAGTGTTTAAAAGAATTCGAACGTATTTTGTCTCTTCGAGGTATGGTTGACTTCTGAACATGTTGCAAGTGCTTATTATATTTATAGAAAAAAATTTTTTTTATTAAATTTCATTTGCCAAAATTTGATTTAATTTCACAAGAGCGTGTGATTTTTTTGGTGTTGGGTTTTGCAAAATATTTGCAAGTTTCTTTTTTGCGCCTTGTGACAACGGTTTTTGTTTTTTTCTCTCTTGCAGTAATTTTCGTATTAGTTTTGAACCTTTTTCATCAGCAAATTCACCAACTTTCTGACCCGCTTTTTCAGCGATTGTTTTTGTGGCTTTTTCAGCAGTTTTTTTACAACATTCTTTACATTGTTTTTGAGTACTTTACCAATTGTCATGAAGGTGTCACGGATCACACCTGACCCTTTGTGTTTATATCGATAACTCCCGGTTTTTTCATCAAAGTATCTTGCCCACTCGCTTGGATGATACATGATTGTATATTATACCGACAAAAACTTTAATCTTTTTCAATCATTAAGCTTATTGCAATGTCTGTCCCGTTGAGATCCAGAATATTGTTTCTTCCGTCTGTCACCCAAACTCTTATTGCATTTATATTACTTTTATTAACAGGCTGCCACTCAAGTTGACGTGGCTCTTTTCGAAATGGATAGCTTACCTGAAGATCTGATGTTGAGAAACTGTATAACACATCGCTTGGAACATTGTTTGTTCGGCGTGAGATAAGATCGCAGTGCAAATAAACCCAATCAACACCTCTTGTAATATTTGGAACTTTCCTTCCGACAACATCCCCCCGCAAGGTACTTTTTCCATAACCAATCAATTCGCCAAAATTTCCTTGAGAAAAGTCAAGCTCATAATCTTTATGTATCAAAGTCACAACTCTATAAATTGACATATCGAAATACATTGTGAAAATGTAATCACTGTCTTTGTTTGTTGGGTCTACTTTACCGGTGTGTTGTTGAATAAATGTCTTTATTCTTTTGTGATCATACATTCCATTCGGGAAAGTTAAGGTCTTCCACACTTGTTCCGTCTTTTTCTTCCAGCGAATTTTGTTATTATCATAACGAGAATCAATGTTGTTCCATGAGTAACTCATTGTGATAAGTCTGTTCAACGCAGCTTTATAGTTTCCTTTACCCAATTCGATCGGTGGATAAACATTTACTGTGAAATCGTGTGAAACATTCCGTTCTCCACCTCTTTCAAGTTTTGCAAGGCTTGAGTCAAGCAATATGTCAAAAACCATTGTTTTATATAAACGAAATAATTTTTTTCTTTTGATTTTCATTTATTCTTCCAAGTCCCACAAGCGAATCAAGCAGATAAAATACCTGTTTTTTAAGTTTTATCGAGCTGTTTCCTGCTTTTATTGATGCAAAACTCAAATTAAGTTGGTTGATCAATTTTTCAGCTTCATCATCATAGAAGCCACTTCCTTCGGTTTCCCAATCCTGTTCATAAGAGTCATCTTCATTGTCAGAAAGTTCAAAAGCAGGTCTTCGGCTCATGACAGTTTTTTCCAAAGGCGTTAGAGGTCTTTCTCTTTTTTCTTGTAAGGAAGTAGACTTCAGTCTTTTTTCCCCCTCCTGTAACCGTTTCGAAAAAAGAGATTCTTTTGTCACCCTTCTTTTTTCATCGATCCCATCTCTTATCTTTTTTAGTTCTGCAATGGTTTTACCTTTCAAACCTAATTCGATTTTCCTACTTTGTAGTTGGGATCATTTCCGTATTTCGTGATCAGTTGATTGACCGTTTGCAACAGGGTTGATTCGTGTTGATATTCAGGCTCAACCGGTCCCGGCTTCGCCCACTCTTTTCTTTTGGATGTTTCTTCCATCAGCGGTGGGGGTGGTGGTGGAAAATCATCACCATCATCATATGGGGGTGGTGGTGGTGGTGATGATGATGGTGTTGGTCGTCCGGTCTGAATTCATCACCAAATGGGTAGGTTTCGCCAAATTCATCCATTGTGTAATCAGGAACTTCCTGCTCCTCCTCTTCTTCTTCCACAGTGGTGCTCTTTTCATCAAGTCTTTTTGTGATTGGTTTGAAAAACTCTTCTCCTGACAGCTGACCAAACTCTTTGTTAATTTTATCCATTTTGAATTTTTGATGAATTTCTTCTGTTTGTTCATCTAGCTTCGACTTTTCTTCAGCCCGCTGACGCCATTTTTTCACTGACATATTTCCAGCGTTAATATATAGAAGTGAAAAAAAAATGAAGATTCCAAATTATGACCCAGGTTCTTCCGAGAGTGACTACCAGCAAGGTCACCCTTGTATGCCAGCAGATGTTTTTCGGATGTTAATTTGTGGGCCCAGTAATTCTGGTAAAACAAACACATTACTGCATATGCTTTATGAGTTCTTAGATTATGATAAAATTTACCTCTTTTCAAAAAACCTGCACCAAAATAAATATCAGTCTCTTTTGTAGGAATTTGCTAAACGAATCAACCCCAAGGTTGGTTATGAGGTTATTGAGGCTTATGGTGATGAAACTATTCCACTCGAAGAACTTCCGACGGACAACCAAAAAATAGTTGTTTTGACGATCTTGTTTGTGAAAGCAACCAAAACAGCATTATTAATTATTTCATCAACGGGCGGCACAGAAACTGCTGCGTTATTTACCTCTCTCAAACTTTTTACAAGGTGCCGAAAAACATCCGTGATAACTGCAGCCATTTTTGTATTTTCAGATTTCTTCCAAGAGAAAACAAACGGATTGCAGACGAAATAGGTGTGGATCATGACGCTTTAGATCGCGCCACAAATAAAAAATATTCTTTCTTTTACTACGACAAGCCTCTAAAATTAATGAAAAAAAATTTTAATGAAGATATATAATGGGGTATATTAACAGTCCAATAGGTGGAACTAGCCACACTACGACGAGTGAAAGCGGAAAAATGGGTCCTCCTGGCCCAAGGGGTCCTCCTGGCCCTGAGGGTCCTCCTGGACCGAAGGGTGATAAAGGCCCAGCAGGAGCACAAGGTCCTTCTGGACCCAGGGGAGAAAAAGGGCCCGCTGGACCACAAGGTCAGGAGGGAGCACAAGGACCACGGGGTTTAAAAGGCGACAAGGGCGACAAGGGCGACAAGGGCGATAAGGGTGATAAGGGCGATAAAGGTGATCCTGGATCTCAGGGTAGTGTCAGCGGTCCTGCTAATATTGACATGCAAAATAAGTACGATATTTTGCGATTAAAAAGCAACCCTTATCCTGTCCACGGTGATCTGACAAAGGTAATAAACTATCAGGACACGAGAAATATCTTTCTTTCAAAAAAGGAAGGCGGAAAAATGGAAGCAAGCATTGATATGAACAATAGTACAATCTACAACGTAAAAGACCCAGTACAGGCAGATCAAGCAACAAACAAAAAATATGTCGATAATCAGCTTGTCAAAAAATTGGATAAAGGAGTATGTCTGGAGACTTAAATTTAAATAATAATAAAATTATTAACTTACAAACCGATTACAAAGATTCGAAATCCGCAGTTAATGTTGATTTCATGCAAAATGAAATAACAAATATGAGAGATCTTGTCACTCAAAAAATTCATGAATCTCAGATCATTAATTCAGGGCAAAAAAGAGACGCCCTCAGATACTTGATGGAAGACACTGATGAATCTTCGAGTGAAAACAATATCGAGGTTTTGGGTATTGTTGATTTTCCCAATTCTCCACATCAAATTAATAAAAAAGCTTACCAACTTAAACTCTTGTTTGAAAAAGGCTCACCCAACCAGTACCGGTCACGCCTCGGTTTTAACCTTTATAAACTTCCAGTCGGTTACTATACTTTGGTTGTTGAATGGTTTCCCCCCGGAAATGAATGAGTTGAGTGTAACCCCGCAAGCAACTACGATTTCAATTTCTAATTATGCCACCAAAACATTCGAGAAGTACACCAAAACGGTTATCAATTTTCACAGATGGGGTAGCTCACCCCCACAATTTCTTTATCTTGATCTGCACGGTACAGTTAGTAATCCATCATTTTTAACAATTGGTCATCTAATTGTTTATGGCGTTAAAGAAACACTTTCAAACGTTGACCCAAGTGTCTATGACACCGCTTTTGTAATTGAAAATGGGAAAATGGTAATTGAAACAGATCTTTCTTTAAACGGACATAATTTGAATGGTTCTATTCATTATTTATATGGGAATTTAGATACGAAAAATAATGAAACATTTTTTTCATTAAATGGTAATGCTAATGTACTCCTTCCAGAAAAAAGCTATATATTAAATATAACACTATTATATAAAAAAACCACAGGTCCATTTCCACCTATTCCTTTAAAAATATTTAAAAGTGGCCCTGCGAAACTTTTCACTTCAAAACAATCAACTCAAAAACAAACAATAGATATTAATTTAGAACTACCAAATGGGCTTTTAATGGTGCAATTACATTCTCGAAATTTTATTAATGAAAAATTCTTAATGTTGGTTAAATATAGAGTGCCATGAATATTTTTTCATACATTATATAACACAATGCGGGATATATACGAATTCAACCATATCGACCAAACACTTTCAACAGAGAAAGTTAAAATTCTGAAAGATTTATACGCTTATTACCATAAGAAACATTATGGCTATGAAAAGTTGCATCGCGGTTTTCGAAGAAAAAATTTTGTTTGTAATCTTTCAGTTGGAAAGTTAATAATAAGTGCCGCAGTAGCCGGAGGAATAACGTTGAACCCTGCTGTCATGGCAACTTTAACTGGTGTTGGTCTTATTTTGAAAGCAGTGGCAAGCCTTAAGAAATACGATAAGAAAACCGAACAAGCAAATTTTGCCCGTATCGAATACCAAAAAATACTTGATGAGATTCGCTTTTTCCTCAGAGGGGAAGCTTTCGACGAGAAGGTCTTTCTTGATAGATTGAAAATGATAGATAATTTCGTCACTGATCATTGTATGGAGATTCCGCCATCTATTTCTGAAAAGTACGATAAAAAATTCGCTCAATTGTAGATTTTTAAAGTAATTATATACGCTTACAAAATTATTGCACTTTTTGCAACTATTTGTTATTGGTTTTTTGAACTTCTTACTCCTGCTGATATTAAACAAATACGATACATTACTCGTGAGTGTGTTTCAAAAATAATGTTACCAACTCGTGACAAAGATGGCTACCCCATTTCCGGCCGAGATATTGTTCCATAATACAATTTTTATGTGTGTGACATGTAAGATCAAGTAGGGTATTGTTTCAATTTCAAAGCATTGACGTCATAAGATAAGAATGGTTACGCACGGCAACGCGCTTTATAATCAACCACAACACACAGTAAGATTGAAAAAAGTTTTTATTGAAAGACGATCAGCAATTCAACTCAATCCTCCTAGCTATTGGATCAACAAATTCAGCTCAATCCTCGCCGCTACTGGATTGATCGGTACCATCCTGGACATTTCTTTCAAGCTGCTGAATCTCTTCCTCAACAAGGATGATCTCAGCTTCCTTGGTCTCAAGAGACTTGGCCAATAATCGCAGCCTCCTCTTAATGTTCTTTCTCTGCTTGACCAGTTTCGAACGCTCAGAGATTTTTCTCGCCAGCCTAATACGAACTTGTGCACTGGATAGGTTTGTTCTGGCGGCAAGAGTCTCAAAGAATTGGAAAACGTGTCTTCTGTTTTGGTTTTGTTCCATTTTTTGTTCTGCATATGCAAGATCAGTGCGAGTTGGGTAAGTTTATACCTTTACGCGGGTGAGTCTGGGAAGGAGAGCAGAGTCAAGAAATAGAAGGTGACATCATATTTAAGGCAAAATGAATAAATAGAAGATGACATTAATGAGTTTTTTTAGTAGCGAAAATTCCAAAAGGTACCGGAAATTTTGAAAGGTGTCGGAAAATCCGAAGGGTGCGAGAAAAAAAATGTTAAACAAAAATCAACACCTTTCGTTATGTGTACACTCTATTAAACAAATGTATATTTAATATATCTTAACATGGATGTCTGTACAGATCAACACACGATCTCACAAGACTTGCCAACAGAGAATGTATTTATAGATCAACAAGAAATCTCAGAAGAATGGCCAACTAAAGAAAGCTTTAAAAAAAGGGAAATCTTGAAATGGAGAAATATTTCAGATGATGTATACAAAATTAAAAAAGTTTCACACCGGGATAGTAAATATGGGATTTCAGCTATTTTAACTTTAAAAACAAAATGTGGAGATGAGTTTCTTGTATGGGCTCCTAAACGTCTTGCTGAAGATCTTGAAGATGATTCTTATCAATTTGTTAATAAAATAGGTCTCAAAACATCTGCTGACGGTAATGAATATTTTGATTATGAATTAATGTAATCTGTCTGTGAATATTAATTTGTTTTTTCAAGCTTGAGTTGTTAAGGGGGTTTCCCTTCAATGTTTGAACGAGAATATAAAATACGTCATTGTCTGCGGGTTTCACCGGACCGCAAAGTCACGCGCCGTAAACGCAACTTAGGGAATGTGGTCCTCTTCCCATATATCAGTGCAAAACTTAACTAGAGTTAAATCCAAGATCGAAACAGAGGTAGTTATTTCATGTAAGATTTCTTCTTGTTTATAACAAGGGTAACAACACCCTCCACAACAACAATGCATATAGGCAACACACACCAGAATATGGACAAGCCGCTGCCTTTCAGGACAGAAAGGTTGAATTAAAAGCTCTTTGTGAACCAGGTTCCAACCCAAAGCCTCTCGCTCTTTCAGTTTTAAAGTGAGGTAATGTTTGTAAATTATCTCACGTAACTCTGGTGGTAGGTTTTGGATTGCTTCCGTAATCTGACAGTTGTTGAATCCGGCAGCCATCTTTGACTCACAAATATTTAATCGATTATAATTTTGTGTGTGTGTGTGTGTGTTCGGTCATGTTTCGGTTTTTTTTTTCTTTAAAAAAAAAATTGGTGGTTGGTACTCTTCACAAAAGCACACCGAGGTCAACCAATTCCTTAAAGTCGTTATATGCGCTGTGCCAGTCGTAAGTATCAGAGCAAGTCTTTACTAAAGGTATATTCTCAATCGGAGGAGTGTACAACAGTTTATGTTTGATTCCTTGCTCAAAACAGGGATAACAAAGCCCTTCCCAGCGACAGTCTATATAATCTAAACATATTATTATACGCACAAGTTGCTGCCTGTTATGACAGAAAGGTTGTTTTAATAACTCATTGTGTACCTCTTTCCATTTAGCTGTTTTTCGCACAGCAGGAGCGTCCTCTGCAAGTGATTGCTCTAAAGCTTGTAACGTTGCTGGATCTAGTTCTTTCAAAAGCTCTTCAATGTTTATGTTAAGCATAGACATTACAACTTATATAATAAAGATGTGTAATTCTTTAATTAATTTTTTTTATGCTGGGCGGTTTATTTCGGTTAAGTAGTATATCAAGGATTTAACAAATACTACCTGATTGTCAGCGGGCTCATTTTTTTCTACTCTTTCATTAGCACCAGTAAAGTTTTCAAATTTTTTACCTATTTTTCACAGCCTTCAATATAAATGTCTTTTACACCCTTTAAAAATCCATTTTTTTCTTCTTCATCAGAAAAATAATTGTCCAAAAAGCTTGTTGTTATTTTTTTTGGTTTCGCACCTTTTTCGAATTCTTCTTCATAATACTCAACAAAATCTGTAGCATTTTTCTCTTTAACTGTTTCGTCGAAATCAAAACCAATGTTTGTGGAAGCAATACCAATTATTTCGCGCGCCATGATATCCTTTTTTTGCTTTTTATTCAATTGGGCGCTTCTTACAACTTGGATATAACAAAGATCTGTAATTCTTTAATTAAATTTTTTTTATGCTGGGTGGTTTATTTCGGGCAAGTAGTAATAAAAGCGTCAAACAAATACTACCTGTTGTCAGTGGTTTATTTAAGAATTTTAAAACTCCCACCAATAACATGCGACGCAGGAGCTTGTTATTGGTGGGAGTTTTAAAATTCTTAAATAAACCTCTCACAATCAGGTGGTATTTGTTTGACGCTTTTATTACTACTGGGGCACTGGGCAACCATGGAAGAACTGTTAGAAGTGGTGACATTTAGGTTGCCTCGTTACGAGAACACTGTGAAGACGTGCAAAACTATTCCAGGTCAAGTTAATCCTTCGGACTTAACATTTGCCACGAAATTTGTCGCAGTGTATTTGTTCATCAAGGTGAAGGGATCTCGGCCTATGACTTATCAGTATTTGACAGTGGACATGGTCAGAGCAGCTAAGGAGAACGGGGGGATTCATCGACCAGAAAAAGTTCAAGACTGCTAGCAAATATGGATTTGACTCCTTAGTCCTGACCGATGTAAGCATGCAGGTTCTCGATAGCTACATAAATTTCGTAAGGCCATTGCTAAAACCCCAGTGCAAGTTCGTTCTGGTCACGAGAAATGGAGGCCAGCACACCAAATTGGGCGACGTCATGAGTAAACTAGTGTTTGATGCAGTCGGAAAGTTCATTCATCCGACGCGCTATCGTCAAATTGTCGAGACGCAAAGCCTCAATCTGCTCACAAGCAAGGAGCAACAAATTTTGTCAGAAGATCAAAAACACAGTTCTGCCGTTGCAAAAGTTCACTATCAAAAGCAAAAATCGCGCGAAGTTGCTGTCAAAGCTCACGAGTGTCTACAAAAGCTACAAGGCACGAAAGGCTCGGAGGTGGATAGGGAAGTGCAAACGAGGTTTAGCAGCTCAACTTCAAGTCTTGCAGCTCCAGTCGAAACAGCAGCAACAAAGAGCGCGCCCCCTAAAGAAAAGGAATCCCCCCCACAAACCAATTGCGAGTTCAAAGAAATTATCGTCGGGTGTTGAAATTCACGGCAGACGAGGACGATTTTCTCAAGAAGGGAATCGATCGGCACGGGTTTGGTCAGTGGACGGCGATTCTGAGGGATCCCGATCTCAAATTTCAAGACGGAAGAACGGCGGACTCTCTCAAGAAAAGGGCTGGAATGAAAATGCAGCTATAGCTTGACATAATGTTAAGAAACAAACTAATGTGCCAAAACTCGTCTAATAAAATATGGGACCGACCCAACGCACCCTTTATCGTGTAAGAGATAGTTGAAGTAAAGTAAGCAAAGTTGCACTCGAAAAGTGACTTTCTGTTAATCAAGGTTGACGTTTTCCTTTCCTTTCCTTACATACGTTACTTAATCGATACGCTAAATTTCAATCGACGAGATCTAGATAACAAAATAAATCGCAACTGACAAATTCTACTGGTTCATTCTTGTGTTATTTATACTCCTCACTCTCTCTTTTTTTTTACTTTAACTGTCTTCCGATGAACAATATAAGACATCTACACTGTAAAAGAGCAGTATCAACCCATTCACTCCTAGGAGCGACCAGCATTTAAATTCTCCTCATCATTTTAATACTCTGTCAAGGAGACAAATAATGAGAATTAAGAAAATAACCAATTAGGGAATACGGTCTTGATTTAACACCAAATTCCCAGGAACGGCCAACAAAGAAATGTATGGTTATCGGTTAGGAGAATGAGAACTGGTAATGGGAGTGAAAGGGTGAAGTCATATTTGTATAAAACATTTACGCAAAATCCGTGAAATCCGCCCTAACCACAGATTTCTTGCTGGCCTTTGTACTTCCAGTTTGAAGTGGAAGTTGACAGGGTGAGCAGCCGTTAGTGGGGAGGAGCGTTGCGTGACGACCCTAAGAACGGCTGCGTAGGAGACTACGGATTTTACGGATTTCACGGATATTTAGAACATACATGATTTAATACTTCCTTTTTTAACTGCAAGTATCTTATGCATCTAATATATTCATATATTCTCTTCAAAGATGTTTGCAGTTTAAAGTTTCCGTAAAATCCGTGAATCCCGCCCTAACCACAGATTTCTTGCTGGCCTTTGAACTTCCAGTTTGAAGTGGAAGTTGACAGGGTGATTTTGTTTTTTTTTTCCCAAAATGCGGCGGATTTTACGGATTTCACGGATATTTAGAACATACATGATTTAATACTTCCTTTTTAACTGCAAGTATCTTATGTATGTAATATATTCATGTATTCTCTTCAAAGATGTTTGCAGTTTAAAGTTTCCGTAAAATCCGTGAATCCCGCCCTAACCACAGATTTCTTGCTGGCCTTTGAACTTCCAGTTTGAAGTGGAAGTTGACAGGGTGATTTTGTTTTTTTTTCTAAAATGCGGCGGATTTTACGGATTTGGCGGTGTTCTGAGAGTTTCCTTTCAAGAAGTGAACTTTTAATCAAGAGATGACTGTTTTGGACCTCTTTCTTCATTCTCAGAGTTTCGAAGACATCTATGAAATTAATGCTCTTAAATTCAGCGAGCAAACTCAACGGAAACCAAAAGCACTCTTCACGTAATGTGTGTCATCATCTCTGTCCAGAGATGATGGCAAACACTTGTTTATCATGGAACAAGATCGCTCTGGATTAACCCAAGTTCTGCTGATATAAATGTACGGCCAATATCTCTTAATACTGTTATAGGAACAAGTGTGCCTTTTCATAGCAGTTCCTCTTGAGAGGAACGCTTTTAAGTAAAAACATCCTGTCTGAGTTGTATTTTTTGGCCAAAAAATAGGAAAACGTATTTTCGGGCATAGCCCTACATAAAACTACAGGGAAACACGGCTATGGAGAGATTTTCGCGGTAGTTGGAATTATTTAAAGCTTTAAAAAAAAGGGAACTTAAATTTTGGGAAACGATCACTGTTTGTTTCCCTTCATTTCTTCCTTGGTTTTTCTTTCTTTCTTTCTTTTTCCTCGAAAAAACTCTCTTTATTTCTTTCTTTAATATGACCGGGAGTAGAGAAACCCTCATGCATAAATCATACTTGACTGTGACGATGTCTTTCGCTCACGTTGTCGAAACGTCAGTCACTGTCACTAACAACAGTCCTTCTCAGGACTACACTCACTTGGAATATCATCTAGACTACTTATAAACCTGACTCTTGGGATCAGACCATTTACCAAGAGTGATGACCGGAACGTTTTATTTCAGATCAGACTACCATCTAACGCTACAAGAACGACCTACTGCACATGCGTTAGATTATCATCAGTCACATCAGTTTTGGTCCAAGAGCCTCATTCCCTACTGGTCAGCAGCAGGGACAAGCGAGGGCTTTGGGAACTTTTGGTTTAAAATTCCTAAACCGTACTCGTACTCAATCTCCTACTCGTTGTCTAATCTAAAGGTTGGTAATTATTAACACATTGTGACACTATTAAATGGAAAAAGGATCAGTAAATAGGAGACGAGTTCGTTCGCTACAAAAAGCCAAAACTACACCATTTCTCTACTTTCCTGGCAAGGATGTGCCCAATTTGGTTTTAAATCGAAAAGATCCACTTTGGAGAATTTTCAAAAAAGTTGCATGTTTCTCTCAGCAAGCGAACACCCCGTCATGGCTGTTAACGTGTGATTAATTTCAACTGTTTATCCAAATTTGTGTCGGTTTTCAAAACATCGCTTCCTTAGCTGAACAAAGAATTAAAACAGACAGAATAGTCGACAAAAACCTTTTCCAGCCCAAAATTTTATTCAAGCAACAAATAAATTTGCTTTAAGAAGCAAACAACTTTCGAATTCCTTGCTTGCGTGACAGGCATGACATTTTTGTAAACGATTTATTAGTGCGAACACTGCGCCAGCGCTGTTGATGTGTGACTAATTTCAACCGCTTATAAAAAATTGTGTCGGTTCTCAAGTTGTTGTGTTGTTGAGTGGTGAATTGTTCACAGGTACCAGCTAGTATTTACAAAAGTGAAGACCGAAAAGAAAGAAGAGGAGGTTTTATCTTAACCTCGTCTGGTAGATCATTCCACAAAACAGCTCTATGATGACTAAAGCTCCGCTGAGCAACCCTAATAGAAGTTCTAGGAATGAATATATTATTATTGCCACTTCTTAACTGTAGATGGATGTTAATTCGAACAGAATTTTGAGCTCCTTAGGGTAAAGACCATTCCTGAAAGGCATTTGAAAATAAAGAGGAATGCTGTTTTTTCAATATCTTCTCTCGTTCTAGAGATAATCAAGCGATGACCTCATAAGTGGGTACAGTGGAGAGACCAATCACGAAAGGAAATGGAAATATTGAGGCATTGTAACTGAAACTTGGCACCAGTAATGCACATTAAGAAAGAAACTCGGTAACGTAAACTTTGATGTTGCCGTGGCAACAGGTCTGGGAAGTTGCAAGGTGATGTTGCCATGGTAACAGCTTCCAGGTCTCTCTTTTTTGAGAAAGACATTCACCCTTTTATAACCTGTCTTTCTTCCTCACTGACGGCAGGAAAACTCTAGTTTTGGAATCTGGTGCCTTGCTGTTATAGATGTGGTGGCATCAAAATGCGTCAGAGGAAATAAGTTAAACTTCCGCTTGGCTTCTGTGGCATAAGAACGTTTTTGCTTAAATTTCCAGCTAGCAATTCCTCTAGAACCTCCTTTTCACATCCTTTGCGGTGGGTAAAGGGTCAATCTTCAAAATTGTGAAGTTATTTCCTTTCAGTTCACAAATTTGGACTTTACGTACTAAGCGTAAGACTATTTAGAGATTTATGTAATAAAAGAGAGGGCAAGAGTGAGGTCCCAACATTAAGCAATAATTGTACTAGGTTGAACACCGTCAGTAGCGTGCAGATAGTTATGTGCCAATTCCACGGGCGGAGGTAATTAATTGATCACGGCTAGACACCGATAAGTTACTATACTTGATAAAACAGAGTTTAAATTTTTTTTACTATACAACTCATGAGTTCTCGGTCAAAAGCAAAAATTCAATCATTCAAGTCATGGTCCCAGTCACATACAAACACTACATTTTTAACTTCCCATAAATGGACACCTCTCATAAGCGGACACTCATTCGTGGTTCCAGCCATGTACAAACACTTCATTTTCAACCATCCATAAGCGGCCACCTTTCCTAAGCATTCAATCAGCTATATCCAGTTATACACAGTTAACGTTATATAAAAAAAGGATTAGTTATTACTAAGTATGAAACGAGTTCGGAACGATAAGTTGCTGCACTCTCAGGAACTCCTGTAGAATCTCGTTTCCAGTCGGTCGTTGTTGAGGCTCAATCGCATGACACCATGCCATTATTTCACGAAGCTGACTTTTTACAAAACTGCTTCCTTTCACGTCACCCAGTAAACTTTCCACAATCCAGGGAAGCTTCCAGATGTCGATTTTTTCGTCGTAGGCTGGACGTAAATTGAACTGTAATGGTTCTGACTCATTTTTCCCCCCTTGCCGTTCTATTTCCCTCTACAGCGGAATTGACATATTCGGCCTTGTATCGCAGCCTCTATCGTCGGTTACTTCTACTAACCTATCTACATCGTTCACGACCATATGAAAGTCATCCGTTATCAAGTATTGTGAGAGTAATTTACTAGGGGTACCTCCATCACACTGAGCACGAACTCCAATGGGACTGTTGTGTAGATAGTCCATAATCCTGACGTAATCCACGCTTAGTTGAAACCTTGTTTGTATGTTGTTGTACCGGGAGAGCTCGGGTCGCTGAAGAAGCCGGTCTAGATATCTTACCGAACCATGTTTGTAAAACATTGTGACAACTTTCAAGAAAAAGAACAGCACCTGTTGATAGTTATCTTATTCAGTATCCTCAGAGAACATGGTCGAAATCAGCCAAATCACCAGACACTGGACGCGTTCACAAATTACATCATCATCAGCAGCAGCAGCAGCATCATCATCACCATTATAAGCTTTAGTTTAAAATACGGATAACCCAGTATTCGAGCTTCACTAGCTCTGTTACAGAGGGGTGTGATAAAGTTTCTTATGCCATAGAAATTAGACATATATCTGCTTAACATAGCATTGTGTACGGTGACATAAGATCTGATTTGTCTACAAGAAAATAAAGTTTGCTACAGGTAGCCAGAAAATGTAAAACGACTTTTTTTTCCAGAATCAATTACAGTGTTATAAAGACGAAATACCAAAAACAAGTTACAGCAATAATGTAAACAATATATTATTATATCACTGGATGGTCAGAAGTAGAAAATCGCTCCATTCGTAATGGCTCACCTGTAGTTTTTCAGGACACCTGCCTATCAGACGAGTGACGAATTCCCCTTGAATTTGTTCCATGATAGACATTCCATTTGCACAGTTTTCCCGCTTTCGAGCATTTGTCGCAGAACAATTAATAAACACAACTTGGTTCCCCTTCCACTGCGCCCGCCAAACGAGTTTGGTGACGCCGCCGGCCATACGCTTTATGGGATGAACTTGAAGAGCAATTTGCGAGCAATTCAACCAAGGCGTGCACTCACTCCAACCGGGAAAACTAAACGTGCCATGAGAACACGCCACGCAGCCCTGCCGTGTGGCGAACACATGTTTGATGAACACGCCGCGAGGGGTGGCACCGGTCTCAACATGTTCTGCGAAGCGCCATCCCATTGCGTTCCAGCACTTGGGTAATTCACATAAACAATGAATACGAGCAAGGCAGTTGTAGAACAAAGCTGAAAAGCTCTGCACAAGCACTTGAGCATGAACTGCATCTTTTGTAGGAGGAAAACCATGGCCATCAACAACTGCTTTTAAACCCTAATGAAAAACACATGTCTTGTCACAACTGTCGTATTTACTTTCTCGTTCTTACAGATCCCTTTTTGCGGTTAACTTCTTCCTGCGCTTTGCAGACTTTGAAGAAAGATAGAAATTTGTTTAGTTCCATTTCAAAAATATTTTTGACAAAGTAGTTTGAGACAAGACGTTGTCTTCGAACTTTTACAGAATAAATGTCTTTTTTTACACATCCTAATGCAAGCTGTCCAGTGAGCACGAGCGAACCTAAAAAGTATTTGTGTTGATCCCGGCCCGCTTCTGGAAACCCTTACCCTATTTCAGACCAAAATATGTGATTTTTCCTAACCTAGTTATTTCAGACCTGACCCAAAATTTGATACCCTCTTTCAGACCAGACCCTAACCCTATTCCGTTTGCGTAAACATTCGAGAAGGGCATCAAATTCCCAACGTTAATCAAACCTCAGTTCTTAGGAGAAGAAAATTACTAAAAAGACAGCTTCTTGTAAGAACCATGCCAGATCCCATATCAGAGTACACAAACCTCACCCTATTTCAGACCAAACTGGTCAAAATCTATACCCTTTTTCAGACCAAAAAGGCTCAAAAACCATACCCTTTGGCGCCGCACATACCTATATAGCTTATATAAGGGAGTACCCCCGGGGATGTTGATTAACTTTTGATTCCGCTAAAAATCCCCAAGCGAGCAAGGTTGGTGCAGTGGTCAGAGTATCTTTGTCCCAAAATAGTTGCCTGGGTTCAAATCCCGGTATTAGAAAGCCAACCCTATGGCTCTTGACAAATTGTAATTTGGAAATGGTATTTTGTGATGGAAAGAAAACCACAGAACCTGGGGGGAAATTCTGTACATGTACATATACGTAGGTAGTAAGGTTGAACTCAACCCACTCAGAATTCACCTCCTCCGGGACTCGAATTGGGGCTCATTGGTTAATCATTAGTGTGAGGCGAGGCAGAAAGCCAACACTGCTTTCTCTTGTTTGGCTTTGAATAAATAAATTTTGGCAACTTTCCTCAGGTTTTAGACTTTTGCCCGTCACAGCGAGGTATTTGTTAGGCAAGATGCCGGTTTGTATCACGAGAATTCAAAATGTAGCAGACCAGGGATAATCTATGCGGAATTGCACTGTAATTAGTTCTGTGAGCTAAGAGCGCAAACCAAGGTACCGGAATTCCATCTACTTTATTTGGTTGATAGCTAACTCCAAGAGACAGGAATGCATTTTCATTCGGGTTGCTAATCATGAGCTAGCAGAGACTGCCGCGTACACCTTCCTTCCGAGAAGGAGAGGGCTTCTCGGGGTCTGCAAAAACTGGCAAAAGTAAGTCAATTAAGCTCCCACGAAAAATGTTGACCAAAGGCTCAACAGGGTTTGTAGCCGAGAACATTCATCAGGGTCCGTAAACTAAACCTAAAGAAGAGAAACGGCAGAAAACTTCAAATCTCAGAAAGATGGAAACCTCAAGGAAATAAATTGGGTGTTATCCCGTTCTCTGTTATGAAGAACAGTTTATTTCATAGGTACTGAGATTTATCCACGAAAATCACGGTGATTAAAATTCGTACTGATTTTAAACGAAGCCAATCAGGAGCACGAAAGACAAAATTTCACTGTGAAAAAATATCGTTCGTCCAATCAGCAACGCGAACGACGAAATTTCACTGGTGATGAATGAACGTACTGAAGGAAACGTCATCCGACAGCCGTTGCACACAAAAAAACGCGCGCTTTGAAAAATGGCCGAGGGAAGGTTTCCTTCTGTTTGCTCAGTTGAAGAATTCATTTTAGAACAAGAAAACAAAAACACCGCTCAAAAAACTGAACGAGATGTAAGATTGCTTGAAAGATTTTTGAAAACGAAGAACGAAGACAGAAAAATAGAAGATATTCCGGCTGTTGAGCTGAATGAATACATCAGCCAATTCATCATCTCCGTCCGCACCAAAGATGGCAATAAATACGAACCGACTTCTCTTCGAAGTTTAGTGGCTAGCTTCGAAAGACACCTGAAGAAAAAGAGCTATTCTGTAAGCATAATCAACGACTTGGTGTTTTCAGAAAACCAGGAACGTTCTTCAGTCCAAACAAAAACAGCTAAAGAAGTAAGGTAAAGGAAATAAACCTAAAGCGTCGGTAGCTTTGACAAGCGAAGAGTTGAAAATATTGTACGAGAAGGGTTTGCTCGGTATGTGTAGTCCCGAGGCACTTTTAAACACGCTCTGGCTACTTCGGACTCCGTGGGTGCCAAGAGCATCGTGATATGTGCTGGGGAGATGTAAAGCTACAGAAAACGGCAAGCGGAGTCGAGTACTTGGAGTTCAATGAAAGACAAACAAAAACTAGAACGGGATCAGACTGCAGCGATGTCAGAACCGTACCGCCGAAAATGTTTGCGACCGACGGAACTGAAAGAGATCCTGTCGCGGTCTACAAATGTTTTGCCAGGAAGAGACCTGAGGAAATGAATCAAGATGGTGCTCCCTTTTATTTGGCTGTAAACAACGGTTTGAAGACGGACTCGCTCGCAACAAAAGGCCGGTTCAAGTCCGGTGCTGTTGGCATAAACAAACTCCGCAATGGTTTAATGAAGACCATGGTTCAGAAAGCAGGAATTGAAAACGACAGGCTTCGAAATCACGGCGGCAGAAAGACAATGATCCAGACGCTAAGTGAACACGACATTCCACCTACGCAAATTGCACAACTATCTGGCCATAAGAATTTGAAGAGCATAGAAAATTACAGCACTGTTTCAACGAAGCAACAGATTCACATGTCAAAAGTGCTGAGCAGTGTGATGGCTGGTACCACAGCTTCGTCCTCTTCTGAAACAGCTTGTACGCCGTCCTCCGACTCTCAGAATGGTGGTAAGCAGCAGTCCATGGCACTATTCAGTGGCGCAGTTATTCAAGGTGGCAATTTCTCCATCAACATTAACACTTTAAATCAGTCTCCGACGCTTTCTACAAATCCGTCAAGCCCCGAAGCAGTGCGATGGAAACGCCTAAGGCTTTTGGAACTGGAAAGTGACTCTGATGATGAATAAATTGTGACTTATCTTCTTGACTTAACTTTGTTATTGGCATGGCTTCCTTTATTAATAGACATTTGACTTTACTGAAAAATTTTGAGTGCTGTAGATGTTTGATTTACTCAGTTGTTGAGCACTTGAATGGTTTTACAGTGTAATTTATTTGTGCAAATAAATTTGTCTACTCAGTACTACACGAAAAAGAAAATCTCAGTACCTATGAAATAAACACATTACAGCGTGGAAAATGCTTTGTACGATTTTTATTCACTCGTTGATACGTATCAGAAAACTCACTCTTTCGCTTCGCTCACTCGTTCGTTTTCTGACACTACTCAACTCGTGAATAAAAATCGTACGCGCGCATTTTCCATGAAGTAATCTCTATTTACTATCAAATTGGCACCTGAGAATAAATTACATTCATGGAGTACGACTGCAATAGAATAAAATATTGGAGAAATACATACATATTAACAAATTTTTAATATAATCACTCAAGCTTAGCTTATCAGCTAAAGATGTACTCCTTTCGCTCGCAAAGTCCAGAAAGGCATCTCTGGAGTCCCCAGTTTGAAACCACCGTAGACTAACTTTCCAATTCGTCGTTAAATTAAAGTTTGTGGGTTTTTATTCAAAACTTTCAATAATTAATTGTTTGCCCGCTCATCTTTCTTTCCTTGTCGCCAGTTTAATTTGTTTACATATAATTTTTGGCGGAGCCGCAGAGAGAAAAAAAAACATCGCCAACGAGAAGTAGAAGCAAAATTAGTATATGTAATAGGACTACATGCTGTCCAATTTGGAAGTAATTGGATGAAAAAAATTCCAAGGACAGCCAAAATTGGACGAGGCCGTACTTACTTATTAATTATATAGCTAGACAGTTAATCCAGCATTGTCAGGAAAACCATTAACCTTGAAGAAAGGCAGACTGAAATGTTGAGAATTTTTTATTTCCAAAATATTTAAAATGGAATGCCACAATCACATAGAATAACAATATAATGAAAAAGAGAATACTGTAAATTTCAAAGGTGTAATATTATTTTCAAAATATTCATGAAGAATAAAATATAGTGTATAGAAATAGGTCTAACACATACAATTTATGGGGAAAATTACAATAAGAAAAAATTGCAATCATCAGCAATAATTAAATTTCAAAGGTGTAAAAAAATTTTTGTTCTTGTTTTTTTTTTTTTTTTTACTCAGTTCCAAAATATCTAATACTGAATGTTGTCATACAAAGAATAAAATGTAGCGAGTACAAAAAACATACAATAACGAGGGTGAAATTGCAATAAAAAGAAAATGCTATTAAATCCAAAGGTGTCTTAATTCTCTTGCTTTCGCCTCAAGTTGTTGCCTCGAAATTGCAAATTCACTATCGCGCAAAAATACTGTAGTTTCGGCCACAGTTTTTCAAATGGCGTTCTCAATCTCATTAATAATTCATGAATTTACAAGCCAATTAGGACACGCCAATTTAGTCAGGTGTGTGTGGTTTGAGACCCCGATGAAACACTGGACAGAAGTCGTTCCATGATAGTTTGATTGTAATATTGTCACCCTCCTTACCGTATATAACTCCGTTACTGTTGTTCAAATTGAGGGAATGAATTATGGCTCTAACTAGAGAGTCTTTGAGCGATTTGTCCCTCTTATAAGCGACAGTATTAGTGTAAGAGAAAGTTTTATCTCTCAGTTTTTAGTGCGAGTATGGCCATAGTTTCCGTCTTGATAAGAAGAATGCTTATAAAAATAGCAAGACCGGTTTCGGAAATCTGAGTGGCTTCCTTCTTCAGTTGCTTTGGTGAACAATAGACACCAATGCGTATGCAAGTGCGGATCAACCAGCAAAATGCTTAGTGATGGTCGAAGAAAACTCGCAAAAAACTCTTTAGAACTGATAATAAATTCTTATGAACTGATATCGCAGAATACGAACAATTTTAGTGGCTAAAGGTTTTAATTCTGTTAGCCAGATAGTGGAGTCTGCTTCGTACGGTGGTGGTGTAGTTTTTGTAAAGCAAATGATTGTAATATTGTCACCCTCCTTACCGTATATAACTCCGTTACTGTTGTTCAAATTGAGGGAATGCATTATGGCTCTAACTAGAGAGTCTTTGAGCGATTTTTCCCTCTTATAAGCGACAGTATTAGTGTAAGAGAAAGTTATCTCTCAGTTTTTAGGGCGAGTATGGCCATAGTTTTCGTCTTGATAAGAAGAATGCTTATCAAAATAGCAAGACTGGTTTCGGAAATCTGAGTGGTTTCCTTCTTCAGTTGCTTTGGTGCTCAAGTGAGTGTGAGCTGGTGTGGCCAAATGATCACAGAGTTGCTGTTTATATAGTTCAGCGTGCGCGTCATGTTAATTGAGTGACCAATTAAAAGCAAGAGAATTTTGATCCGTTACGCGTTGTTTGGCGTGGTTTTATTGTTTGCAAGAACAATAGACCGCACGTCTTATGATCTTTCTGAAATGCTTTGAATGCCATATCAACAGCATATAAAGGACCCGGTGTTAAGCATATCATATTGTTCAAGTAAACACCGCTGACCGGTAACGTCCCATGGCGTATGTTATTGTCTCTTCCACTTCGAAGAAAGCTGTTGTCTGCAGTTTTCACACAGTAAGTTGGAGTGAAATGCTTGGCTACATGGAATCCTAGTTGAAAGGATGCATCTTTCCATCTTTTGGAGCGAATGGTGACGTCTGATCGAGAAGTAGAACGAAAGGCTACGGTGGAAATGTACCCGTACTGACTGAACTCCATGTTGGCTTATTTCTGCCAACAGTGCCACCAAACCTGATTTCAGTGGGCTGAAATAAGGGGATGGACTACTGCCGGGGATGAATAACACTACCAGCTGAAAGAAAAGGTTTAGATTACTGGATTTTTAAACAATGCGAGTGCTGTACAGAAAGAACCGGCTCGCTCAACGTAAGTCGAAAAGTGGAGAAATGAACAAAGCCGTCAAGTAAGCTGTACTTCGATTCAAATTGTTTCCAAAAATACAGTTTATGAAAGGTTGTTTTCATCAGAGAATTACTTAACAGACAATGTTCTTTAAATCTCAAGGTCGTCTCAGCTTTCTTCCGATTTTTTCAGCAAATTTACGGAATGTTAATTTTGACAAAATTTAAGAAATCTCATTTTTATGGTTTCTTTGTTGATTGCCATGAAAACAAAATAAGCCCGCCCCGCCGAGAATTTTGCAGATTTAGTAACTACAATGTCTCTTGTAAGCTATCCATGTAGTTTCAATTCTAGAACTGATGTACTTTTGAAGATGTTGAAAGAAATGTACTGCTTGTTTTACTCACGAATTAAAATGGCCGAGACACGGTGTAGTTAATTCGCTGTTTATTTCGTTTACGTTGAATATAATGAAAAGCCGTATACATAGAAAGAATGTACAATAGTGGTTTTACATTTGTCCCAAGTCTCGAGTTGTAGTGTTTTAATAAACTTGAGAAATAACGTTTTAAATGTTGCAGTTTTCACAACAGTTTTTGAGTTCAAAATTGGGTTCTCGGGCGTCAACAAACAGTCACGTTACCATGGCAACAACTAAGTTATGACCTCAATAATGGCCATTTTCGAACATCCCCCGTGGATATCTACTTGCATGCAAATTTAAGTTGGGGGGTCAAAATTTTTCATTTCCCACTTTGTTTGATTCTTACAGCGAACTGCTCTAAATGACACAAACACCGACGTGAATAGGCAAGCTTTATTAATCCCAAAATAAGTAGAATCACTCTAAAATTTACGTTTACGGTGCAATTAAAAAATTTTCCTGAATATCTCGTAGCGACCACCGTTCTTATTCGCAACCGAGTTTTGGACGAATTTTGTGAGCCAATACTTTAAGAAAGACCATCCAGGTCCTCCAACTTCTCTTCAAGACTTTGCACGCGGTGAATATCATAATCCTTGAACACGCCTCCCGGGTCACGAAAAGGGAATGTTTGCTCGCGCGCTGCCTGGCAAGTTCTCAAAACCTCAACGGCTCACTTGTCTTTGTACTGTGTACTTCTACTCTTGGACTGTGCAAGCGAGGAATCTTCTTGCACACTTTTGGGCGGCCGAAACCGGCGAGATTCATCCTCAGCTAACCCGTCCACGTTTCAAAACAAGCAGGACGCCACTGCATGCAAATTGTGGCGACTTGAAGTAAACAAGCTTAAGTTGTGAAAAACACGGATCTTATATAATCATCACAAACTATGCGCTAATTAAACAAAAGATGGCAAAAATTAAATGTTTACGCGAATAATATCCTTTGTTTGCAATAAGTCCCCGATTGCAAACTGTACGCTAATCAAACAAAAGAAATCAAAAATGAATTTTTCGTGAATAATATCTTTTGTTTGCAATTAGGCCTTCGGCCTCGTGCTTTCATCAGTTTTCTCGTGTTTGGAAACCCCGATGAAACACTCGCACTCGTTTTTGAAATATGACGTCCAAAGAGCACTGCATGACAGCCAGGCTTTCTGGTTCGTACTCGTCACCGTCTTTTTTTCGAATTTCAGAAAAAAAACGGCAAAGAATTGCATCTAGCTCTTGGCGAGGAATATCTTAACTGTCTCGCTTCGTTACGCTGCGCTCTCCACTCGTTAAAAACCTTGAGCCAAGTTTTTGTACTCTTTGAGGTGTTTTCGTTTTGGTTTTTGCTTCTAAGGTTAGCAAGCTCCTCGCCTGGCAACGTAGGAAATCTCTCATTTGCGTTACTATTGCTGAAAAGATCATGAGAAATGGAAAAAAAATGGCAAATCTTCACTGAATTCCGCCTTTGTCAACTAACAATACGACAAGAAGTCCCGTTTACAGTGCTGACGCTATGCTTTGTGTTGACTGGCTGGTTTCTCTCACTATTGTTTTTCCTTGGATTTGATTGGCTCAGACAAACGGTCCTATTTTTCTTAAACTGGACAGCTTGTGTATTTTAACTGAAAGTCCTAATTGAAACTATCCAAAATTAATCGTTAATTGGACAGTTTTCAGAAATTAAAGGCTAATACTTGGGCTGACGATATTGGAATAACTAACTAGCTATATAATTAAGAAAAGAATTGACCAGGGCGGGAAAAGGTTGGGCGATGAAACGAGCAGTCCGCTCTTCAAGCGATGTGTGATGCGGAGAAGGACTGGCACGAGCGCTCTTTCCGCGCTTCCGGTGCGTTTGGTGGCCGGCAAAATTTACCTTTCAACAAACCGGAAATCTCATTTTCTTTCTTTATTTTTCAGCCAGCCGTGCACTATGATTAAAACGTTTTTCCACAGTCCTGGCTCACAGCTTAAAATCCTTATGTCTGCGTGGACATTAGTCAATCTTTTTCACAGTAAGTTCCCGAAAAATGCGCTCAATTTGAGAGTGTCGAATGCTTGCTCTTGCCGAAAAACATGACATGGTTGTCTTTCCTCGTCTCTTTTAAAAAAGCTCCAAATTACTCCACCCTAAATCTTACATATATTAAAGGCCGATAAATTTTACTTGACATAATAAAAAATTAGCTGGAGATATTTGGAGATAGTGGCGTTTTGCAACTTTAAACTTTGCCTCCTTGCAACGCGCCATGGCGATGATTCGTCGCAACGCCACAAACTGTATGTAAACAAATTAAAAGTGAAATTAAATTTGCAGATTTCTCCTCCCTTTATCTCACAAAAACAAAGCAAAGAAAACCGTCTAAACTGAGGAGCAATTTTATTTGTAGTGCCTAAAGAAACAGACAAGCATAGGAGAGGTTTTGGGGAAAAAAGAAGAAGAAGCGCGGTGTTAATGTTGATTTGATTTAATTAATTAACTAGGGACGTGTCATGATTAACCTTGCACGAGCTGCACGAATTATAAATACACGTCATGCCACGCGTCATCCAAACGCCATTTTCCATCTTTTTACTTTGCTCTACTCGTTTTAAGACAGTTTTTTAGCATCGATTAAGGCGGAAAAGACAAAGAAAAGATAACCCAAAGTTAACGTTTTTCGGAAACTATTAATAGATTGTTAGGATTTTGAATTTGGATCTTTGAATTTTGAATTTTGGTCTAGCACCCAATTCGATCCCAGTCCACTGCATCACACCTTTTTGCTCGGACACGCTCGTTTCATCGCCCAACCTTTTTCCGCCCTGGAATTGACAGTCTATTAAACCGTTAATTGGAACTTCGGTCAAGGGTGCCCCTTATTTCAAATAGGCACTCGCCCCTTCGCTTATTAAATTTATTTACTGTTTTATTAAATTAGCACTTTCAAGCTGAGAGTCTAAATGCTCTCTGGTCTAATTCTTGGAAATAGGCCTCCTTGACACTGGCTATAGTAACAGTTGTCACAAAAACCTTTTCGCAGGGGAACATTTGACTCTTACTCGTCAATCGCTTTACGGTGATCAAAGTCAGGGAATTGAACGTTAATACTTAGAAAAGGCTCTTTTCTGCGTTTCACGTTAAGTCAAAGGCCAAGGCAAAGCCGGCGAAATCGCATTTCCTAGCCACTGGCTCAACCCTTTTACGGGAAAATTTCAAACAATTACGTACACAAAGAGATATCGCACTTACACACTTACCTGTTGTCATCACGTGGACCGCACAGAGTAACAAGAGGTTAGCATTGTATGTTTTAAAAATAATAATAAGTTTAATTATTTTCAACACGTACAGCCAACAGCCTGGCTGTTAAGTGAAAAAAGAATGCTGCCAGGACAGGGTCTTGAATTAGTTGTTCCTGTTGCGTGGTTAAATAAAGTATTGTTGTTGTATTGTCCACAAGTAAGGAATTATTACCCGCAGTGCGTGTCCCCCGCTGGAGAAAGATATCACTGTTTGTTTCCCTTTATTTCTTCCTTTATTTTTCTTTCTTTCTTTCTTTTTACTCGAAAAAACTCTCTTTATTTCTTTTTTTTTAAATATGACCGGGTGCAGTGAAACCCTCATGCATAAATCATACTTGACTGTGTCAATGTCTTTCGCTCACGTTGTCGAAACGTCTGTCACTGTCACTAACAACAGTCCTTCTCAGGACTACACTCACTTGGAATATCATCTAGACTACTTATAAACCTGACTCTTGGGATCAGACCATTTACTAAGAGTGATGACCAGAACGTTTTATTTCACATCGGACTACCATCTAACGGTACAAGTGCGGCCTACTGCCCATGCGTTAGATTATCATCAGTGACATCAGTTTTAGTCTAAGAGCCTCATTCCCTACTGGTCAGCAGCAGGGACAAGCGAGGGCTTTGGGAACTTTTGGTTTAAAATTCCAAAACCGTACTCGTACTCAATCTCCTACTCGTTGTCTTATCTTAAGGTTCGTAATTACTAACACATTGTGACATTATTAAATGGAAAAAGGATCAGCAAATAGGAGACGAGTTACAAAAAGCAAAAACTACACCATTTCTCTACTTTCCTGGCAAGGATGTGCCCAATTTGGTTTTAAATCGAAAAGATCTACTTTGGAGAATTTTCACAAAAGCCGCACGTTTCTCTCAGCAAGCGAACACCGCGTCATGGTTGTTAATATGTGATTAATTTCAACCGCTTATCCAAATTTATGTCGGTTTTCAAAACATCGCTTCCTTAGCTGAACAAAGAATTAAAACAGACAGAATAGTCGACAAAAACCTTTTCCAGCCCAAAATTTTATTCAAATAACAAATAGATTTGCTTTAAGATGTAAACAACTTTCGAATTCCTTGCTTGCCTGAAAACAGGCATGACATTTTTGTAAGCAATTTATGGGTGCGAACACAGCACCAAGGTTGTTGACGTGTGACTAATTTCAACCGCTTATGTAAATTTGTGTCGGTTTTCAAAACATTGTGTTGTTGAGTGGTGAATTGTTCACAGGTACCAGCTAGTATTTACAAAAGTGAAGACCGAAAAGAAAGAAGAGGTGGTTTTATCTTAACCTCGTCTGGTAGATCATTCCACAAAAAGGCTCTATGATAACTAAAGCTCCACTGAGCAACCCTAATGGAAGTTCTAGGAATGAATATATTATTGTTGCCACTTCTCACATTAGATGGATGTTAATTCGAACAGAGTTTGTAAAGTATTTAAGATAGTACGCGCGCTCTCGTTGGTCGATAGGTGTGTTAGATGAGATTATGTTAACACAGTTGTGATGTCACGCCTTCTGTGATTCCCCGCACAATTTGAAAACATTTCAAAGCTTTCGCAAGACTCGTAAAGCAATTTCAAGTACAAATACTAAGGAAATGGGGACAAATTTGCCAAATTTTGATTTGGTGTTTGGCTATCTCTTCCCCTTTGAGCCCGAGGAAAACAAGCAAAAGAAAGACGCGCGCTGAATGAAAAACACAACTCGGCGAAACTCGGCATAACTTTATCGCTTAGCGAAATAATGAAAAATAATCTTGCGTAACGTTTTTGCCACGCTTTGACAAATTTGTGTATTTGTAAACGACAGCAAAATTTAATCGCTCGGAAAAGGTTTTAACGGCAAATTTATTGAATCGAGCATGGCTTCAAAACATGCACAGCAAACATGTTTTAACGAAAGTAAACTTCGGAGGCAAATTTTTATAAAACTGACCTTTATTTCACTCCAAGAATTGCTCAAATCCACTGAATTACTCCCTGAGTTCGTGGAAAGTCATTTTCATTCCTTTGGCTTTGTACAGACGGTAGATCAGCAACTAAGATTCTCGCCGTTCAAAAATATTCGCTGTCAGACAGACTATGACAACTAATCTCTTCTTTTTCCTTCTTAGTTGGTTTCTGAGAAGTTCAGTCAATTAAAAGTCAAACTTTACAGCTTACCGATTGTGTCCTCAATGAATATTTCCAGAATTGCTGAAGTTTTGTCACTTAAATTTTAAGAACCTGCAAGGCACAACAGACTCGCAAAATTTATCCACGGCCCCAGACAAGATTGCGTTTAAGCAATAGAGGACATTTTCCGTGTTTACATAGCCTCATCTGCAATAGAGGACTTTTTCCTTGTTTACATAGTCTCGTCTAAACACGAGGGGCGCATTTCTTCTAATTTTTTCCTAACTTTTAGTATATTTTTGCAAGATTTACGAGGATTCAAAGGTGAAGTTTCTTTCATCTCCTCGCCACAAATTTCTTAACTTGATTTGGAGTTTTATAACGCGAATTTTGATTGGTTCATGTGTTGTCAGATGCGCGTTTTGATTGGCTAGTAGGAAATATGATTGTACAGAGCGTGTATTGAGAAATTCTATTTCAATCAAGACGTAAATAAACAAAATTTCCCTTCATTTGTCGAATTCTTTTAGAGAAATATTTTAAAAAAGCAACAGAGAACTGCGTCTCGGGTTTGCATAACTGTCTCGAATTCTCCCAACCCCCCTCGTGTTTAGATGAGGCTATGTAAACACGGAAAAAGTTCTCTATTGCTTAATTTGAGCCCCTTAGGGTAAAGACCATTCCTAGCTTTATAGACCCTAACTGCCAGCTGCCTCGCGCGTTAACTTGCGGTGAAATACATAACGTTGATGACGTAATAGGCTATTCTCTGCATGTCATGAATAAAATACGGTAGAATCTCTTTAAATTGCAGTTAAATACGTTAACGTTGATGACGTAATAGGCTATTGTGGGTATCTCATAAATAAAATGGGTGGAATCTCATTAGCGTATACCCAGGGGAAGAATACTCTTCGATGACATCATAGGCAATTCTTAATCATCTGATTCAAAATCACTGAACTGTGACTTAATTATGCAAGCTTCCATTCTTCCTGCATTCACCACCCTCGGCAACAAGCTTTGTTCTTAAAGTGCCTAAAAGGAAAAAACTAGGTTAGGCTTATTTGAAAGGCATTTCAAAATAACGAAGAATGCTGTTTTTTTAACATCTTCTCTCGTTCGAGAGATATTCAAGTGATGACCTCATAAGTGGTTACAGTGGAGAGACAAATCACAAAAGGAAATGGAAATCTGGAGGCATTGTAACTGAAACTTGGCACCAGTAATGCGCATTAAGAAAGAAACACAGTAACTTATACTTTGATGTTGTCTTCGCAACAGGTCTGGGATGTTTAAGGTGATGTTGCCGTGGCAATAGCTTCCACGTCTCTTTCTTTTGAGAAAGACATTCACCCTTTTGTACGCTTTACAAACATCGTCCACTCAATGGTTAATGAGGAAACTAAGTACAATGTGGGAATTTTGTGTGTTCTGACAAGGCCCTTCTTCCGTTTGCATTTCCGCAATGCACATCATTTTCATTCTATGTTTCAATAAATTAACCTGCTACCAATGTATTGGTTTTCATAGCTCAGTTGGTAGAGCACTGCAGCGAACGCAGAGGCCACGGGTTCGAATCCCGTTGAAGCCCCGAAAATCTTTCATCGGGTTTTATTCGCAATTGCTTAAATTGCGATTGCAACTGTGATGGTCACATCTTCATTTCAGGTCATCCTTTCTCTCGTTATTGACTCACCAATGAGCCATGGCAACATCACGATATTCCTCATCTTCTATCTTTCTTAAGGCACAATATTGCTACCAAGTTTCAATTAACGTAACCCATTCTTTACAAAGATGTTCTTCATTTTGTGATTCCTCTTCACGCAGTAACCACTTATGACGTAACCAATTTCTAACTTGCGTAATACAAAAACTCGAATATCTCCGAAATGAGTGAGAATGTTATGAAATAGAAAACATCATCTTTATTCATTTTGAAAGGCCTTATAAATGAGCTTAATGCACCTATCAATGTTAAATTCGAGGGAGAGGGAAATGGGCAGGGGTCGGGATTTTGACGTTTTGTGGAACAGCCGTTGAAAGTGTCACTCCCGCGGGGTCGATCTGAGTATAGTAAAAACTATTCAAATGTTCCACTGCCGTGCTGCCCAGAACCGCTCGTAAACGACCATGGTCCTTCTTCAGTTTGTGACGTCATCACTTTGAGTGACAGCAGATGTTTTTGATAACCAATTGATGCACCTGGCACACTTCTAACAAAATGTGCCTAAACTGAAGCGCTCACTTAAGTCTTGACCTGAATTAACTAAAATCTTTTCTAATCAGGAAATTTTAACATCCATTCATATAACACTCGAAACAAGAACAATTTTCACCTTCCTACAGTCCGATGAAATTACGGCAAACAGCACATTTTTTATCAAGGACTTGCCGAATGGAACATTTTAGATGACTCTGTGAGGAATGCTAACTCACTCTTAATTTTTAAACAGAGTTTTAAGGACCGTGTTCTCAGCTAAGTTTTCAAACTATTTTAAATTTTTAACTTTTTAAGGATTTTTAACATGTTTTTGTAATTTTTATTTCCTTGTTATTTGCAGGGCCCCACTGAAAAACACCTTGGTGATGTGGGCGCCCTGGATAAATATTATTATTATTATTATTATTATTATTATTATTAATAGTAGTAGTAGTAGTAGTAGTAGTAGTAGTAGTAGTAGTAGTAGTAGTAGCAGTAGTAGTAGTAGTAGAAATAAGGAAATCGAAAGGCCATTAAATGACCTACAAACTCCGAAAAAAAAATCGAATTGAGAGCAAAAACAACGGAACTGAGCGCTAAAAACCGGAAAGACAACTAGGTACGGCGTTTTTCTCGCTCAATAACTGTCCAAATTTTGAACTGTGTGCATGCCCGATATCAAATTTGCCAAACTACCTCGGAAATGAAAGAAAAGTTTAGTTTCCATGCTGCAGATGAAGTTTATAGACGTTTTGGACCAGGAATTGAGAAAAAAGGAGCAGAATTACGGCATCATTACCTTAAAATGGTGGGGTTTTTTTTAAAACGGTTGGGAGTGAAAGGGTGAAGCAAATTATCTTTTATTTTAAAGATGGCGTTTTCTCAAGTTATTTTACAACAATTATCAGAAGAATGCTGAAAGGAATCGAAATAGCCACAAAAAATCAATTTCGGTATTTTTGATTAATTTCAAATGGAGGTAAAAGGCTGTTGAGCGGATATCTCATGGAACGGAAGGATAGAGTTTTCAAAAAACGAGTGCTGAATGCAGAAGTAACGGAAGGAGAGTGCAGTGCCGGACATGCTCATCTGAGAAAGTTTAAAATTTACATCCTCGAAGAAATGCAATTTCCAACGTTTGAGCAGTAACTGGAATTTTAAACCTGCTTTAACATCAACCCACTTTTGCGCAAATTAAATAAATAATAACAAAAAAAATTATTGGCAAAGTTTCAGAAAACTGTTAAGAGGTACTGTACACCCCACCAAGGAAACTACATTCTAAACCAGGCAGAAAAAAAAAATAACCAAGGGTTGCAGACTTCCAAGAAATACGGAAATTTGTTTCCTTTTCATAATTTTTTTATTATATAGACAAGAGTGTTTTAGTGGAAAATAGACCACTCGTAAAGTTCGTACGAAAATACATCTGGGACTCGAGTGGCGTATTTTCCATATCCCTACTAGTGAGGATATCGATGACGTCATTTCCCGCTTTTACACTGTTGTTTGTGCAAAAGTACTCTTGCCTATATAGCAAAAAGAAAATTACACGGCGGCTTGAAGATACAAATTTCACTTTACCACTCGAAAATATATTCATATCTTCGCGCCGCCGTGTAATATCCAATATTTATTATATAGACAAGAGTGAAAAATAGACCACTTGTAAAGTTCATACGAAACTAAATCCGGGACTCGAGTGGCGTATTTTCCATATCCTCACTAGTGAGGATATCGATGACGTCATTTCCCTCTTTTACACTGTTTTTTGTGCAAAAACACGCTTGTATATATAATAAATCTTCGAACTTAGTTTTACGACACAAAAATGGCTTAACGTTTACACGTACTAAGATGTCCAATGAGGTTGAGGGAACTCAGAAAAAACTTTTGTTGCAGTTGCGCGGGTTCAAAAGCTCATAGGACAGCCAACTTTTTTCTCTTCGGCAAATTCTCTAGCAAACTGTTGGAATTAAGAACTGATAGTTTTAAATGGGAACGAAAAACCTGAGATCCTACAGCCTGAAACTCTTGAATTAAGGATAAAAACCAACGACAAACTCAAGCCACTTATGACGCTATTTCCGGTATTAAATCTGGGCACATTGCAATTGAACATAGGCGAGACTGTGAGCCGGTAAAATCAATGCGCCAACACTTTTCTCCTTGCTAGAGTATCTTTCAGTAAAACTTCTCCAGCTTTCCCTGGGACTCCTGTCCGTATAAACGTGGTATTTGTAAGGCAGGTTACAGTAAATTGAAAGAGTATACAACAATACAAATCAGGGATAATATATAGCGTTACTAGTAAAGCATATGGCGAGTAAGGGGACTGAGTTTCTACTAATCCATTTCGTTAACATTTGGTAAGAGCCACGAATGCCTTTTTTAATAACGGGCCTTGTGAGCTAGCGTAGACTGCAGGGCAGGCTCTCATTTGAGATGGAGAAGACCACCTGGGATTTCTACAAAGCAAAAGTTTATAACATAACAGACATGTTTATTCAAGATGTGAAAACTTTGTGGTAAAAGAAATAACATCTTGTAAAGGAAAACACGAGGGTGGCCCTATAACGTTTTTCCAACATGAAAAGAAAAGAGAAAAAGATAGACCTTCCATTGCTATGAAAATAACAATTTACCAGTTTTATTTACATCTAGAGGAAGTCTTTTTTTCAGCCATGCTTTAAATAGGTTACAAAAAGAATGCTAATGTGGATTACACATAGAATATTTAAAAATTTGTTGGATTGGTAAGCCAACGTACATTTTTTAAATAACGGTCCTACGGACAAGTAGTTGTTGCACAGGGCACCCAGAATCAGAAGCACACCACTTTAGTCTCAAAATATAACGGTTTGCACACCCAACAAGCGTCTTCGTATTACCTTAAAATAGAATATTAAAATCTCTCGTTTCGTCTCTTCTCAAAACAAATTATTCCATTCGTGTTTCCTGTTTTCCTTGTTAGAACCGAATCCTGTATCCCTTGAATGACAATCACCAATTGATAGAAGACGCAAAAGGTGAATTGAGTGTTCCAACACAGCATTCCGTCGTTCTCATCGACTGTGTGTGCTTCACAATCAACACAAGTAAAGCTACTATATGCTCCTGTTCCCCACTCCCATTCCCTGATTCCCCCGTTCCCTCTGTTAAAGATAGCCAAGCCAGAACACAATATTCTTTTACGATGGGAAAACCTTTCGGACACGTGTGGATGATCAATATGCATTCCAGCTGGTTTCCGTGCGTCGAGCGATAAGGCTGAATTTTCTGGGTGAAACGAACTAGGTTCTTCAATAAATTAGTTTTATGTGAATTACCGCAAAGGTTCGATTACTAACGAAATAACATTTTCTATTTTTGTGAAGCGATATTTTCCACAACTTGACAGTATTTCGAAATTTTAGCTCCAAAAAAGCCCGCAAGAAACTTGTTAACAATAATTTACCGCGCGCTAACAATTCTAATGGCAATGAACCAGCTGAAACCACAACACATTTGTTGAGAGCGACACCAGGGCTTTACGATCTTGGGTGCCCCACGAACGTGCTTTAAGCACGAACGTATTTTACTGCACGATTTATTTTTTGCAGCAGACCGGAAAGACGAACACTGAACACTGCAGTCTGCATATTTTTACCGAGCGCCGTAGAGACAAATTCTTAGAAAAAAAACTTTTATTTGATTACACAATTTCGTCATTTCGTCAACATGCACGGTATGCAGATTTTCCGTAATTCGAGATTCCGGATGAAATTTCCCCGCGAATCGAAAGATGTCAACAGCCGCTGGATTTATTGCATTATGGCACCTTTGAGTATTCAATAACTGGGCTTCCAAATTATTCTTTTTGGCATGTCTCGCTTTCGTTTAGTAAGTCTGTGAAAAATTTTTCGGCAATTTCAACATTATCACCTTATCCAACCAAAGAGCGAAAAAATAAAATTTTGAAAAATCTGACTCGTGATCTTTTACAGTTGTAGTCCCTTAACTAAAAATTGCGCTCACCAAAGGATATATCGCACTTACACACTTACCTGCAATCACCACATGTTGTGCATCGAGAATACGGTTTGTCTTGCTATGTTGAACAAAATTTAATTCATTTTCAACGCGTACAGCAAGATTATTGACCTCACATATCAACCACACTGTTACCAGAAAGACATCTTGAAATTATCTGTTGTGTATACACAAGAAAATAACTATTTCCCCCAAAATGCATGTTCCCGAAGTAGGAAGGAATAGCTTTTGGGTTTTTGTTTTTGTTTTTTGTTTTTTTTTTCGCTGGCAGTAAAAACACTTATAAATCATAACAACAATAACAACAACAACAACAACAACAACAATTTATTTAGACAGGGTAAACTAGAATTACACAGAGTAATTTTCATCCAGGCCCTGCTAAAATAAAGAAAAATAAATAAATAATAATAATAATAATAATAATAATAATAATAATAATAATCTAATACTAATGTTAGTTAAATACATATCAATGAATGAAGATATATACCTAACTGAAAAAACGTTGTCGTGTAAAAAGCATGTACTACAGTACTATGAACGGTGCGACCCAATGGTTTTCTTGCTTCTATTCTAAGGCACCGTGGAGATAATATTAACACAGGATACTCAAATCCACTCCAAAACCTTGTTAGGAATGAAAATATTTAAATGTCAATGGAACTGAGTAGTAAGCGTTTCAGTGCTGTCTTCCTAGAATTCCACCGTGTGGCATCGTTCACGGTTTACCGTATTTACTCGATTAGGCGCCGCGGCGCTCTTTAAATTTTTAGTGTTTCAGATGCGCCGCTTATTCTGGGGCGGCGCTCTTTAAAAAACATTACATTTATAAACGATAACAAGCAAATGTTAACAAACAGAAAAAGAAATATACCCCCTTTGAACTGAAAAACATGATAATACAGGAGAATAATTTTCCGAGACTGGTTTAGATTGAGTTGTAGCGTACTTGTTTATTATTTTGGTTCCTCCAGCACTGATTCAGTCTGATGATGCTTCCATTAAGGGCTGCATGGTTGTGAATGAATGCGGCGCTTATTCGAGGGCGGCGCTCTTTAATATTTTTGCTCCCATATGCGGTGCTTAATTGGGGGCAGCGTTTAATCGGGGGCGGCGCTTAATCGAGTAAATACGGTATACTATGCACCCGACAACGTTTTGTCAATCATGTGTATATAATATACTATAATATGTGATCGATAAGGCATAGGTTACTTGATAAAAACAGCAGTCACTATAATATAAAAGATATGCTATAACATACTTGACTTTGGTGATGTCTTTTGCTCCGTTTGTCAAAACGTTAGTCTATGTCACTAACAACAGTCCTTCTCAGGACTACACTCACCTAACAGACCAGTTACTAAGAATGATGATCGTAACGTTTTATTTCAAATCTACAGGATTGAACCACTTACAAAACCAGTTCTAAACCTAACTTAATCTCACTATAATAAGTATACAAACCCATAAGAAATCCGGACACTAACAAAATTCTCCGATAAATTTGAAGACGGTGAAAGAGACACATTTTCTGTCGCTAATCTTTGTAAAAGTTCCCGAAGATTTCCTCAACGACAGCAATTACAGTATCGCAGGAGCGCCCGAGTATTGCTAATCCTGGTATCAATAATTGCCGTTCTTCGCTTATTAAAATTAATAGCTCTTGAAGTTATGTAGAGGGATGTTGATATTTCTTGTTGAAATATCGTTAAGGGAATAGCTAGCCCTCTTGGCGACTGACCACCAGTTGTTAATAATTACTTCAAATTCCTGTTCAGAAAAAAAATATGCCAAACCGTCAGACCGTGGAGGCAGTTGTTGTCACTCGCTGTCATCAGAGTAAGGGGTTAGAATCTTAGGGGCCGTTTACATGAGAGAGGATGCCCCTAGGTAGTAGGGTTACCCTTGGTAGTAGAGTTTCCCTTCTCCTTTGTATTATGCGTTTCGTTTTACATGCGAGGGAGGGTGTCCCTAGGGGGTACTGTTTCCCTACCTTCAAGGTAGGGAAACCTTACATGGTAGGGACAAGTTTTATTTACATAAGCCCATGTAAAACCAAAAAGTGGGGCTAGCCCTAGGGGGCAGGGCTATGTTTCGTTGTTCTCAGCTTATGCGCAGATCAATTCGAAACTTCAACATCCCCCCCCCCGGGCATACCCCGGGCATTTGACTGTGCATCGTGCCCTGGGAGGGGGGAATTTGAACGTTTCTTTGGAAGGGTGGGGAATTTGAACCGGATTTATCACTTGTTCTGACGTAATAGGTTAGTGAATTTTTTCGGTTTTTGCGGGGTCTGACGGATTTACAAGATAGAATTTCGCCTTTGTTAGTGAATAACTCTTTGAAAAGGGTCTTTAAAGAAGATTGAAGGTGTCATTACGGCATATCTCTCTCTGAAAGGCATGTAAAGTGCTTGATTGAAGACCAAATTTGTCTTTGAGGAGAGGCAGTTCAGTACTAATTGGTGGGGCATTTGAACGGCTTTCTTGCCCCGAGGGGAGGGAATTTGAACAAGTCAATCTTCAAAAGTTCAAATGCCCGGGGGGTTGCCCGGGGGGGGATGTTGAACTTTCGAATTGATCGGCGCATTACCGCTGGCCACGCGTAAAAGACGCCAAATTCGAGCTAGCATGGCTTCGAACTGTTCAAGCTTTAGCTACAAACCTGGAGAATATTTTCGGTGATTCCAACTCCAAATAATGACTTTAGTCAACCTAAAGGTTCAGAAACGACGAGGGATGCAATGAAGGAAGACCTGATCGAGGAAAGCGCTTTCGAGGTCGAAGAAACAGACCAATACACCCAGAAAGCGAGCGCGAAATCATTTAAAAACGTAAACAAACGTAAAGCACCGGCAAGCCAAAGTAAAAGCAACAAGAAGGCGAAGAAGTTTTCTTGGTCAGCGGAGAAAGTGTAAGTTTTGTTAATTTTTGAAAACAATGTTTTTTAAAAAACCCATTTTTTTTAATAAACAAGTTTTACAACTTAAATTCGCACAGTGCTGCTCTCTAGTTAAGCTTTTTTTGAATTGCCCATTAATTTAGCCCCCCGAGGTAGGGGCAATTCAGCTTATGTAAAATGACGCTATCTCTTGACCCTGCTAGGGAGGGTGCCCCTTCCATCTTCGAACTTTGCATGTAGAACGACGGTATCTTCAACTCCAGTAGGTAGGGTGCCCCTATCCCTACGGGCACCCACTTTCCATGTAAACGGGCCCTTAGGAACACAAATTAGCTTAAAAACTGAAAGTCACATTTCAAATCATGAGACCACTCTCGGGAAGTTAAAAACACCAAAGCAAACACAGAACAATTTTTTAATTTTTTTACCCTTTTTTGTTTCCTTTTAGTCATTTTGAAAACCCTAAAAAGAGTACTCTAATAACCGAATGCATAACATTTAACAACACAGTCCACCAGACAATTAACCGATGGTAGCCCTCACCTCGCAGAAAAAGTCCCTTTATGTAAGAGATAAACCTTGAAAACGGTTGTTTAAAAGTGAATTTTGCCGCTCACTCGGTTAACCTACTGATAATGTAAATTGTGAAGGCTGCGTTCTGCTGGCAGAACAAAACAGCAAATCGGAAAACATAATCAAGACAAGCCTGGAAGGCGCCATCTTAACTTTAGTTCTGCAAAAGCTTCGCCGTAGTAGGTTGATCAAGGTCACTATGATTGGTTGATTGGTTGATTGATTGATTGATTGATTGATTGATTGATTGTTTGATTGATTGATTGATTGATTGATTGATTGATTGATTGATCGATTGATTGATTGATTGATTGATTGGTTGATTGCTTGCTTGCTTGCTTGCTTGCTTGCTTGCTTGCTTGTTTGCTTGTTTGCTTGTTTGCTTAATTTTATTTAGGTGGGGACGGGATAGGGCTTATTTTTTGACGTTAGTTTTCTTGGGTACGTGGCTAGGTTATTGCAATGCCCACACCACGCTTAATTATACGAGGTTTCAGGGAGGAAAAATTGTGGCCTGGTCCGATAGATTTCAAGTACTTGAATTGTTTTACGCAGTACTTGCGATTGTTGTACGCAGCAACTTTCAAGAGGGTTTTGGACTTAATACGGATCAAATGGGAAAACTTAATTTGAATGAGGGCTCAAAGCAACGAATTAATTGTTCCAGGACAGAATATGGCATTTTCCCCAAAGAGACGGCTTATCCGAATGGCAGCAACTGAAAAATGAGGTATACATTTCGGGCCTTGGACTTTCTGAGGCTTTTTACAGCCTTTTCTGGATAAAACAAGAAAGTTAATTCCCTGAGTAAATTACACGCATGATAATGAATTCATTTGGTTATGAAAGTCTGCCCTACACTTCGGCCGTTTGATTCAATTCATGCATTCGAAATCTAGCTCATATAAAGAGGGAACAAAACTGCTGGAGTCTACGGTCGAATAAAACATTTAGCAGTGAAAACAAGCTTGGACTTCAAGAAAATGCAATTATATAAAAGGTTCATTCAAGAGAGACCTTTAACACCGGGCGTTTAGTTGAGGACCACCTTTCGACAAAGTAGTCACGCAAATATACAGGTAATTATGTAACGCGATTTTTTAAAACGCATGACAATTCTAACTGTATGGTAATATTCTGAAAATGCGAAGGCTGTAGGAAAATTCAGAGGGTTAATTCTAGCAACTACGGTTTGGTTTGAAATACAATTTCGAAAACAGAAGAATGTTAAGAATTCAAGTACTGTCCTGAACCTAAGTGCTCACAAATGAAAACTCCAGCTTGTTAGGGCCTGTCTTGTTCTGTTATATATTTTGGTCACTCTTCAGGCCGTTTATATGATGAGAACTAAACCAAATTACATGAAATCTAGAAACCTTGAAGGTGACAGCAACTCACGTACCGTCACTGTGGGAGGGAATCGGTGTGGGAAGAAACCTTGTTTACTGAAAAAGCAAAGAAGGCGTGTAACCTTGACCGAGCTAGCAGAGCTTTAATTAGCCAAGTAAATTGCATAGAATCATTTGTTCCCCTTAGTAAATTTTCTTTATGCTTCTCGCTCGCTTAACCAGTTAATACTGCTGCTGTACATTGTCGAGGGTGAGATCTGTTTGCTTTTCAGTAAACACAACAAAATTAAGACAATAATTTTCGCGGATGCTGGCCACTGTCGTGGCCTTTTATTTGAAAGAAACTAAACCAGATAAACATTTTCCGGTATAGCAAATCTCCGACACTGGACCTAGGTCACTACGCTTAGAATTCCTTTAAGTGACCGTTGACTCGCATACCTCACCATTTTTATTTTTCATGGAAACGACCAGGTTATTTGAGAAATTACATTTCCTTGGGATTGATTTAGGCAAAATGTATCTCGTCGACTCTTAAATTGAAGCTGCAAAGAAGGCAATAGCGTACGTAGCATGTATCATTTTCTATATATGGTGCAATGCTGGCCTGTGTGTGCTCACAAGCGGAAATGATGTGTTCAAGTACCGATAAAAAAGTCAAGAATCGAGACTCCTGATGGGGATTAAAAGTATAACTTTAACTGTGAAATGTCGGCTGAATCATGTCTGCTTTCGTAATGTTGATGAAAACTGTAGATGCTACGTACTTTTGCTCTGCTAAAAAGGCAATTAAAAGAGACAGCTGCTCAGTTGTGACTGGAAAAATTAGTCCCCGAAGTTATAATGTTTCTGAGCGGAATTGTCAAGAAAGCAGCGAAGGCCTGCAAAAAGTGTAACTCAGTGAAGTGTTACTCAAATTTGCTATCAATCCTAGCAACTCTAGCAACTGCGTTAAGGCATAGCTCACGATCAGTCCTCTAGTTACAGGTGAGCCGGCAGTGGGGTTGACATTCGGAGCATACCCGGAGCCAGGGATTTTGTATTCCTCCACCTGCAAATGAGATAGACTATCAGCTGTTATGTTCTCAGTTTCCCCTCTAATATGAAGTGCCGTAAACAGAATGTTGTTTCTCCGACAGATGAGCACGAGGGCGCGCAGCAGCTTGAGCAAATATGGATCTTTGGTGGTTTGTTCATTAACGGGGTATGCAAATTTTGCATAATCTGTGATAAAAATCACTCGCTGTTTTTTTTTAACTCGTTGCGCAAATGACTGAGTCCTGGGACGATAGGAAAAACTCAAGAAAACTTATATGGGGCCTTTCCTGTCTCTGGCCAACTGTAACATGCCCACCGTTTTCCAAAAATGAGACGAAAACCGCTAGATTGTTAAGTGTCAGCATATAAAAACATAAGCTATAAGATGAGGCCTAGCCTTCCTCAACGAAAAAGGATGCATTACCACTGAAAGAGTCCAGAAAATTCCCAAACTCGCCAACCTTTTTTGGTCTCATTTATCAAGCGGATGTGATAACGTGAATGCCTGATAACACTGGTAAGATGTATCACCGCGCGGAGAAAAATTCCTCAGACCTAAAGTGGGGCAGGTGATGACCACAGAACTCTACGAATTGAAAGGCATGGACTACCTAATAGTCATTGACTACTTCTCAAGGTCCGTGGAAGTGGCAGCCATGGAGAAGACAATAAAGTCAAATTAAGTCATCAAATTAAGTCACAAAAACCCGTGGCTTAAAGTTAGGGAAAACTTAGGTCTCGCATCGCAGGGACAAATATCGTTTAGTTTTGCCTACATATTTGTCAACGATTTAGCTTAGTGTTTTTGCCCGTTCAAGACTTTAGCCTCTCAGAAAAATGGGGAGATGTTGTGTTAGCTTACATGACGTAAGTACTTAGGATTGTTACCCGCAAGGTATTTTGGGTTATTAAACATGGCTGCTTGAACGAAACACGTGTTATTCACTGCAGTGTCATTTTAAAAGAGAATAACTCGACACTAATGTTAGCACCAACTTCGCTGCCACAGACACTGGATGATGTAAGCCCCCTTTAGAGCTTGAGAAAACTTGGTAGTGCTTAGAACTGTCAACAAACTTTCGAATTCTGCCAAAACCCCCTCAGCAGCAAAGATGTTGCAGTGGTCAGAGCTGACTTGTCTCCCAAAACAGTTGCCCATAAAAGAAAGAAAACAATAATCCAAACGCCATTTCCTGAACCAAAAATCAATCCACATCCAACACTTCCAACCGTTGAACTGAATAAATAAAATTAAATAAAAGATTAAAAAAACGTTTCATAAAAGCCAGGGATTTGGGTGCGGGCACCAACAGTACAGATAACGAAAATTTCCAATATGGTATATTATTGCACATGTTGAGGATATAAAGGTTTAATTTTGGTATCTACGGTATGGCTGAAAGTTTACGAGTTTTGGATTATGGTGATATATATTTTTTTCACTTCCCAAAAGACAGTTGCCTCAAACTTTACTTTCCTATAAGCCGTGAAAGTGAGCCTAGTCCACAGTTTTTCGCTGGAAAACTGAAAACAATTAAGATTTTCTGATTCTGCTTTCTTCTTTTCCTCTTCTCCAAAAGAGAGTGAAAGCTAAAAGATAACCAACTGAAATTAACCCCATATATCAATTCAGTTTTTATCCTGCCACCCCCCTGTAATAGAGTTCATCCTACGTGCCATATGCCCTTTACACCCTTTTAACCTTTTCCTACTCTCTTCTAACTACAATAGAGATAACACCTTTTCCAATTATCATAAACTATTCTGCGGCATTACCAGGTCTGTATTTAAAGCTGCAGAACAGAACTTTCTGTTTTAGAATCAATTACAATGCTAAGTTAACAAAACAACTAAAGTAAGTTACAAAATTAACAACAATGAAACAACCATTATTTATTTATTTATTTATTTATTTATTTGTTTAATCAAATTCCAAATTACATTAAATTGCACAAGATAATCCAATGAATCTGAGGTCAGAATTATATCTTTTTATAGTGAAAAGTAGATATCGTTCCATTCATCATGGATTACCTGTAGTTTTTCATGTCATTTCCCGACGAGGTGAATAAAAAATTGCCTTCGATCTGTTCCATGATACAAAGTTCTGTACATGTCACGCAACTATCTCGGGATTACTTGAACGTGGCACTGTTTGAACATTTCACAAGGACGGAATACGCAGTCCTCGTGTTTAGAGAACCGTTCACCATCCCACGCGGCATGTTCTTCAAACATGTTTAACAGGTTGGATGAACACACCACGCGGGATGGCAAGGGTCTTAACATGGCCACCTATAGCAGGGCACCGCCCCATTGTTTTCCACCACTTGTGAATTGCACATAAATAATGAATGCCACTAAGGCAGTTAAAAAGAACAGCTGTGTAGCTCTGCGCCCCGGGGGGGGGGGGGGGTACTCCGAGTTTCAATTGACGGGGATGATCGAATGGAAGCAAAAATCAAAACCCAAAAATCCCTAGAGCTTCCAACAAAACCCAAAAAAATCCCTGGACCAAAAATTAACCCCAAAAAAATCCCATGCCGAACTTCCGAGCCTTAAAAATTTCCAGAAAAGATTAAATGATTTAATACGAAAAAAAAAACTAGAAATTGAATGTTTTTGTCTGTTTATGTTCATCATACCCGCTGATTTTATCTTTTCATCTTGTAGTCATTCTAACAACACTAGGGACACCCAAGAACATCTTCTGTTTCAACAATAACATTATGAATGAAAACTCTAAACAAGACCACTCGGGTAAGAACAAGTTTGGTTGTACTTTATTCACAGAACTATGTGGCCGGGATACGCGGGCACTACCACAAATCTTCAGATTGTTTTGAATACCCAGAAGAATCCCCACTTAAATCAACCCACCCCAAAAAATAATTGCCAAATTTTCCTACCCAAAAAATCCCGGAATCAAAAATTTCAAACCCAAAAAAATCCTTCGACCATCCCCGTCACTTGAAATCCTGAGTACCCCCCCCCCCCCCCGGGCTCTGCGCAGTAGCTTCAACATAGGGTGGATCTCTTGTACAGGGAAATATATACCCAAAAACAGCAACAACAGCTACTTCTAAACTCTACAAAAATTAAGGTTTTGGTGTACTGGGTTCAATACTTTTTTCGTTCACACGGCTATTGTTTTTGTTTCTGCCACTTTGAAGACGATTCATGAACGGTAAACGAAGTGGGGACTTACCTTAACGTTCACACCTTAAGAAAGAAAATGATTAATTTTGTTTCCCAACTTCGTTCCCATAGACCCTAGACAGAGGTCGATTGAGATTCAGAATACTTGCATGTACGTCTCCTGAGAACTGTTAACAAAGTTTCGAATTGTGCCAAAATCCGCTTCGGCAAAACCAACAAAAAAGCCATCATCAAAAAGTTCACAAGGAAAGTAGAGCATCAACGAAAGTGCAGTCTTTTGAACCACAAGCTCTTTCTCAGAGCCCACGAGGCTCCTATAGTTCAAAGGTAGAGCATCGGACTAGTAATCTCCCTAGTCTCTTCTCATTTTTTTCTCCGCTGTATATATTTTTAGTGCGCGCGCCGCTATCTGAACGCCTGGACCAGGCTAAGTAATCGAAGTTCGTAGGTTCGATTATTGAGTTGAGAGAACTCGGGTTTCATTTTTTGGAGAATGCCTTTGTGCCTCACCGATGAAAGCATTTTTCACAAAAGAAAATCAGAATCTAAAGGTAACAAGTTATCCTCAGCCATTAACATGAAATGTATACATGCATCCCTGCGAGTCGATTTTGATGGTCATGACCGACCGACCGATAAAATGTAACAGTTCTTATTTTTACGTTAAATGTTTGGTCCGCGATTCGGGAAACCAACCTGCGAATGCATATATGGACATTCACGCGTCGACCACTTTCGTGGTAATGTTATACTCTAAACTTCTAAACTTCTCTCTCTTTTTGAGGCTTCAATAGAAAATGATTGCCCCCCGCAGGGTTTTGGTGGGCCAAAACCCGAGGAGGCATCATTGAAGTCCCCGCGTATAGTATTCGTATTAGTATAATTAGTATACAGGAAAAATCTCGAAAAAAATCCCGTAAAAAAAACTCTCGAAAAAATCTCGAAAAAATCCCACAATCGACGCGCAAGATGGTATCCGGAATTGTAGAGAACGCCCGCAAGTGGGTATCGAGAGGCTGGTGTGAAATTTTTACGCCACGTGTACATATTTTGGAGCAGAAAGAAATTTCAAAGTACAGAATTTGCATGCACAACTTTAATTAACAAACACCCGGCTATGAGAAAAAGTGGTGTCGACCGCTCACCCTCGACGTCAGTGTTTTTTTACTAAGAAATTACCTTGGCACATCGCGACAGTTTTTCCAATTATTCTTAGCTAAGTATAGGGACCTTAAACATCGTCTTACGTTGCGTATGAGCCGAAATTTATTTTTTTGAAAATATTTTTGACGCCTGCGCTTAGTCCCACGTTCGCGACATGTTGAATATTCCATCTTTTCTTATTTCTTCTCCGCGCTTTAAACTCACCATCATTCTTTATTTATCACCTATAGGACACTCCGACATTGCTGATCCTAGCAGTATGCAGGACGCATGTCACCACGAACTCAGTAAATATGACCTATGCTTGTCATGAGTCGCCCAGTAGCTCAGTGGTTAGAGCGTCCAACCGGTGTACGGAAGGTCACGGGTTCGATTCCCATCGGGGACGCAGATTGAACATTCCATCTCTTTCATATTTCTTCTCCAACCTTTAAATTCACCATCTTTCTTTATTTACCACCTAAAGGGCACTTCGACATTGCTAATCCTAGCAGTACGCAGGACGCATGTCACCACGAACTCAGTAAATATGACCTATGCTCGCCACGAGTCGCCCAGTAGCTCAGTGGTTAGAGCGTCCGACCGGTGAACGGAAGGTCATGGGTTCGATTCCCGTCGGGGACTCAGATTTTTTCATTGTCCCACGCTCACGACATGTTGAATATTCCATCTTTTCTTATCAAAAACATTGTTTCACATTCTATAATTAGAACATGATCACACCCGCTCAGCCAATCAGTGTCCAGCATTTCGATGCTCTATATCCCATAAACTGTCTTAAATGTAAAGTGACGGGGGCTTTGAAGCAGAGGGAAATTGTGGGGTAAAATTAGTATACCCAGAGAATTTCTGCATTCATTAGTAGTTCTCTATAGTCATCAATATGCTCTATCTTATAGAGCATACTAATGAGGCATTGTTTTCCTTTGTTTGGAAGCCTCATTAGTATGCTGTATATAGAGAATACTAATGACTAAGTAGAATTTACTAATGAATGCACAAATTCTCTGTGAATATTTATAACTAAATCGATAAAAACAACAGCTTCAACGGCGAAAAAATTCCCATCTCACGGTGGAATAGCATAGCAAAAGGCAAATCGAAAGAAAAACCATTACTTTACTTTACATGAAATAAGAAGTGTTCAGACCTTAATTGAAACAGAAGGACAGATTTGTTTCTCCTTGTTTGGCGGACTACGAATGTTGTACTTGAACTTGACTTTGGCCTCTTGGTTTTTCCCGTGGGTTCCCCACTTGCTGGTGCCGGTGGTTGTAGCGCGTCAGAGGCTGCTTTCGCGAATGTATTAATCTAGTAAATCTTGAGTGGCAAAATGACTACCTCGAGTTCCTCAATTTCCGTGTATTGGCTCATGACCGTTTGCGCGCCAACTGCGATAAACTGCACGGTGAAGCACTCAAAAACATTGCAACTCGAAGGCATGTGCTGTACAATAGCGAAAATATCGTAAACAAAATAGCAACGTGTTTCAAGGTATGAACTAAGAAATTAAAATCCAAAAATACAATATGCACGCAAAAAAGAAATTCTTCGTGGGTGTGACCATGTTCTAAGACGGTGTGACAATGAATGCTCGTGTCCTATGGGATATAGCGTCCCTCGCCTGCGGCCTCGTGCTATTAGGGAACTTAAGCAAACACGACGGCGACGGCTGACGAGAACGTAAGAAAACAAAAGGTTTAAGTAGCAAAACAATGACTTTGCACGTGCGATACAGATTTTGGTGCATTTCTTTGCCGTCCTCTGCAAAACAACCACTTGAAATGACCAAATTCAAAGTATTATGTAGAACGTGAACACTTAGAACATGGTCATACCCACTCAGCCAATCAGTGTCCAGCATTTCGATGCTCTATATTCCATAAACTGTCTTAAATTATGTAAAGTGGCGGGGACTTTGAAGCACAGGGAAATTGCGGGGTAAAAGTACAGAGAATTTCTGCATTCATTAGTGGTTCTATATAGAGCATACTAATGAGGCATTGTTTTCCTTTGTTTGGAAGCCTCATTAGTATGCTCTATATAGAGCATACTAATGACTAAGTAGAAACTACTAATGAATGCACAAATTCTCTGTGAATATTTATAACTAAATCGATAAAAACAACAGCTTCAACGGCGATGTCAAAAAAACAACAAAAAATGCAATCTTGTAATAGCAAAGGAAAAAGCAAATCGAAAGAAAAACCATTACTTTACAGCTTTACATGCAATAAAAAATGTTCAGACCTTAATTGAAATAGAAGGACAGACTTGTCTCCTCGCGTTTGACGGACTACGAGTGTTGTACTTGAACTTCTTGCTGGTGCCGGTGGTCGTAGCGCGTAGAAGACTGCTTTCACCAGTGTAAATCTAGTAAATCTTGTGGGACAATCACTGCCTCGAGTTCCTCAGTCCGTGTATTGGCTCATGGCTGTTGACGCATCAACTGCGATAAACCGCGCGGTGAAGCACTCTCAGTAAAACATTGCAACTCAAAGGCGTGTGTCCAATAGCAAAAATATCGTAAACAAAATAGCAACGTGATTTCAAGGTGAGAACTAAAAAATTTAAATGCAAAAATACAATCTGCACGCAAAAACGAAATTCTTCGTGGGTGTGACCATGTTCTAAGACGGTTAGACAATGAACGCTCGTGTCCTATGGGATAAAGCGTCCCTCGCAAGATAGAACGCCACGAGGCCGTAGGCCTCGTGGCATTCTATCTTTGCTCGGGACACTATATCCCATAGAACTCTCGCGTTCATTGTCTAACCCTTACATATTCTATTAGACGACTGAAAACAACAAAAAAATATTCTAACAAGTAGGTGTGATAATTGCCTGCAAGGCGAACGGTGTGATTAATGCTCGCCATGCTTGGATCAGTTTATTACTAAGAAATTACCTTGTTACATCGCGACCGGTTATCTAATCATACACAGACTAGACATTCCTCAGACCTAATCTTGGAGGTGGTGGTTAGCGGCACTTACTTAAACTGTTTACAGCCGAGTTGGAGCAAAATGTGGGCAGATGGTTGGCATTCCTTTGGACTTCCAACTGGTATGAATGCCCTGGTGTTGAGTTCAAGGTCCGTTTGACGTCCATGGGGAGGACATGCGCAACAGCTTGGTATGCTCATGCCCATCCGTGCTCCCATGAATGTAATTTTCCGAAGCACGTGGAACGGATTTTGCCGTTAAAAATAATATCTGTAGCACGTAGCACTGCATTAGAAAATGTAACAAGGCAGCTCGTCAAGTGTACAAGGGAGACAGAGAACCGTCCAGAATTCGGAAAGATAAATTGTGCAGAACAATGCATAAGAGAGGTTTACAATTTAATTTTAAAGTTAATTTAAGTTATATTTCTCGCTCTTCCGAACTGCATTAACTAAGCAAAGTTGACATTTACAAACTATGGCTCCTTAAATACAGCGGTAATAGCTTTTATGGCAAATACTATTTAAAGAAATGTAAGATTTCCAGCCTAATAAACATGTTTCTGTTGCCGTTTATACTACAACAAACTTCTTGCAGTCATGTTGGGCGTTCTCACTTGTTACTGTTTTCACTGTAATCTAAGCAATTGTTTTTCTTTTAAATAAAATTGTTGTTCAATTTAATATGATTCTTGTTTACTGTAACTGAATTCAATTCAACGTCCGCGTTCATGATTCCTTCGCGATTTCCTCTGTTGATACTGGGCCTAAAAGGGTTACTCGCATTCACCATTTCATGACACACCTACTATTCAGTTACTAAGAGAGAAATCGTTTCGTTGAGAGAGAGAGAGAGAGAGAGAGAGAGAGAGAGAGAGAGAGAGAGAGAAAGAGAGAAAGAGAGAGACAGAGAAATCGTTTACTCATTTAAAAACACATCCGCGTGGTCTTTTGACTGAATTACGTGTTCTATGGACAATACTATAATAATCTATATACAATAAAAAGTGGAAGAAAGGTTATAATATAATAATAGCTCAAAAGGAATATACGTTGCATTAAAAAAACAAAATCGAGTAAAATACATATTAAAAATTATTGCTCTGGCTGATGATGAAACTATTCTTATAGCGGTCCGTTTTGCAGACAAGAATATTGGCAGCAAATTGGCCAGCTGATGGTTTCCGTCCTGTACAGTATTGCTGAAAAGATCTAAACATAGCAATTCGCGTCTAACAGATAGTGCAGGGATGCCAACCCTTTCTAATGCTACACTGTATTTACAGTCAGGAAAAAAACAGTTCGCATAGCACGCCGCAGAATACACTCTATTTCATCAGATAGATAACAGTGGAAAATTTGGCGTGCAGAGTCCAGCACTGATCTAATAACACTGCAATAAAATTGCAGTTCGCCCGCACTTCTCGACCATTGGTTACTGCTTAAGCTAGTATATAATAATAATGAAGGTTTATTCTTAGCTAAATATAAAGTCCTTAAACAACTTCACTCGATGCGGATTAGCCACTGCGGGCTGACCTTAAAATATGGTGATCAGGAGGTGTTTACCGGATAAATTGAACAACTGTTTCCCTCACGACTCCAGCGTTTTGCGAACTGCAACAGTTCACTGTTCACAGATAAAGGTTTCCCAGAGACCTTAGCGCACCTATGGTTGGAATTATACGCAGGATTCCCTCAAACATGAGATGTGACAAATTCGGCATTTTCACCCACCAACACGGAATTTTTAGATAGCTTAGATAGCTTAGATAGCTTTATTAATAAGTAAAATCATTGCAGCCCCAGGGCCCGCTGAATTGTGACCTACTTTACAGTGTGAATATTAAAAATATATATAAATATATAATACTACTATAAAAAGGATAAAATATGACCTATAATATAATACAAAAAGGGAAATATCAAAAAACTAACAATTAAAACTGTTTTCAATAATAAAAGTGTTTTTAAACCTATTTGTCTTACAAATCGGTAGTTTGAATTATCTCTGGCTTCGGGTGCAATAAGTGGACCCGTTGCATGGCGGCAGCAGTTCATGAAGCTTATGGCTTTGATCCAGGGGCGGGGGAGAACACTCCAATAGCGCCTGGCACTTTTTTTGTATACCCATGTTCCAACGATAGATGACGTCACATCCGGTCCGAAAGCCTACAACTTTTCCCACGAGCGGGAAAATCAAACTTGACGGCTACAGTTTCGTTCACTTAGTGAGTAAAATGGCCATATATTTCAATCGGCGGCAAATTTTCCTTTTATTTTTCGCGAAGGTGAAGACAAATATGTACTCTTTCCTCTCATTTAATTGGTTAAACGAATAGACTTAATGAATATTCAAAAATGTGGTGTTTTTGAGCCTTGCCTTCTCTGAAAGATGTCGGTATTTCTTTCCCCCGAAGTTAAGAGGATTCTGTAAATCGCTGGAGATCATGAATTCAAGGTAGGTAAAACTCCATTCAAATAGCCTATCCTGTAGAATAATAATTTGCTTATCAAAAAATTACAAAGGAAGCGTTCTACACTAGTGGGAACCCCATTAACACTCTTCGTTTTTTTGAGGAAACAAGCTGTTTTAATAAGCATACCTTCGTTCACTTATTTGACCGCACAAATAGTCAAAAGAATACCGAGTGTATGTTATTTCCCGTGGCTACCGAGACTTTGCTTCTCCTGTTTCTTTATTTATTTCGTTCCCTAATTAACACTGGAATACCTTTCCTCTGCTGTGATGAGTAAAGAACTGAAAACCCATTAAGTCTTAAGGTTGGTTTTTTTTTTGGTTCTCCTCCAAATCCAACACTTACAAGTTCTTTGGGAATGGATTACTGACTACGGATAGGGACGGTGAGTCTAGAGGAGAAATTCCAATTATTTTTGTAAAAAAATTTCTAGACAAACCCTTTTAACTTAGATTAATTTTCACGGCCCCGTTGAACTTAATAAAATCTTGAGACCTCCATGCCCCCCCCCCCCCCCCCCGCCATTTTAAGCAAAATCAGTCATATATTTTCAAGGACCCAAACGTAGAACGACCTATCCTTCTGTAGTAAAGAGTTCTTACTGCTAGATTTATAACCATTTTAAAACCATTGTGTAGTTCAAGAAAAAATTCATACCCCCATGGAAGGTCATTGGAAACTCCTAGGGGTTGGGGGTCTCAAAAGCCAAAATTTTAGAAGCAAAGTATAAAGCTTAACTGAAATTTCTTGGGGGATGGGGGGGGGGGGGACGAAAAACCTTCTGCAGGGGGGAGTGTGCATATTTTCTGGAACAACAGATTTAAGATTAGTTGGGAAATCATTGTTAGCAATCAATCAATGAGCCCATGACAGACAAATAAAAAAGAGAATGAATAGTGAGTACGACAGTGGAAGTAAATGAAAACAACTGGTTTGTTTGAAAAGAACTAATTACTCTTCAACAAGAACAATCATTGTCTTTATAACTTTAATGAAGTTGTAGTTTACAGTATTTATGATAAGTTGTAAACAACACAATGTATAGATCATTTCACTTATCCTAGGACTGCTCTATGCATAGTTATGCAGAGCTTTCTGTCTTAACCTTTCTATAGTAAGTTATGAATTAATATTAAAAGTCAATAATGTCAGACACACATGTAGAAAAGGATTCTGAAGTCTTTCATTGTATTTTCTGGTACCATAAACCTACCTTTATATTGACATTACTTTGTTTAGTTGTAATTGTTTACTATGGTCCATCAGTTTTAATAACAAATTTATTTTTGTTGTCAGTTGGTGTCATAAAATCAGAAAGGCCTTAATCCTGTAAGAGATGCCTAGTTGTATAGCCTACTGGAATTGTCCCCACAATTTGCTCTTTCCTTTTTCAGGAATCCAACTTTCTCCTTCAGCTACATGTACAAGTTCTTTGTATTTAATGACCTGTCCCTTATATAATTATCCCTGGAGGTACAGAGAACAGCCACTGCTCCCAAAGTAAAGAAGGTGCAAAGCAACAGAAATGGCAACCAACAGATATTATTATCTTAGTCTGTACATTGCCTAATTAAATTAACATTCACCACTGATGAACAGTCTGTGAACAGTCAACACTACACTATTATAACTTTCATAATGAACATTAAAGATGCCATCCACCTACTCAGTCTCAACAACAAACTTTTGGTGGCTCACAAATAATATGAATATAAACAGTTCAAAGCTGCATGTTGAAAACATACTTCATGTCTTCTTGATTTGTTGAAACCTGTGAAATAAAATGGAAGAGTACACTGTAGTCATTAGTTTTAAACCTTCATTCGGGGCTGTCATTAATGGCCAGGGATTTGGGATTTGGCCTGGCTATTAGCTATTGGCCTGGCTATTAGCTTGAGTTCCGGCTACTGGTAGAAACTTTGGACTTTGGTAGAAACAAGATACATGTACATGCATGTTGACAACACAAGAAAATATCAGATCTCTGACTACTTTTCACATTTTACCCACCTATTACCCACCTTTTACACCACCATTAGTGACAGCCCTGTTCATTTCATAATTACTAGACTTGGACATTAATGACTATCACAGTACTGTTTAATTGTTAATAAACAAACTTAGCATTTGGCAAATATTTCTAAGCCAACAGTTTTAGGTTTACATTAATACTACTTGCCAAGATTTTTTTTGGACCAAAGCAAATACTGTCGGAGTGAATTTAATATATTTTTTATAATAAAATTTCAATATACTGCACGCTCTGATTGGTTGAAACATCATTCTTTATCAGAGTACAGATGCACGGAGTAACCCCTGACGCCATTCTGTGCGCACTGGCAAGCTGAAAACGTTTCTTGTGCACGCTTGCAAGCTGGTAATAAAATTTGTTTTCTTGCAAATTAAGGCCGGTTTCTTTACACATGTGAGCAAAGCTATATTATAAAACAAATAAAAAAAGCCAAAACCGTGTTTTGTTCTGTGATAAAGCATGCAAGGAAGTGACGAGAGCACTCAAGAAGTAGGGAGAAGCACTCGCCTGCTGCTTGTGTTCACCTGACACTTCTTTCGTGCTTTAGTCACTGCCTTGCAGCTTTATCACAGAACAAAGCACGGTTTTGCCTTTTTTATTTGTTAAATAATCTTAAACAACAGGGAGTAGTCTCCCAACAAATTATTTTTTATAAAATGTACTTCAAACCAGCAGAAAGTTCACAAAGTAATGTGCTCAATACAAATCTGAAATTAAGCTGTATATTACCAGATTGAAGAAGGCAGAATAGCCAACAAAATTATTGTTGGCTACTCAACCTTCACTCTTTTCATCTGCTTTTTATTTAAGCAATATACCGCACATTTCTATGGTTTATTGGCTCAATAAACCATGCGGGATGTTCGAAGAACACGTGAAGAGATTGTCACAAGCCGAAGGTGAATGATTTACAAGCTTTTCGAGTGTTATTCCAGCAACCTATTGTAAGTGGTTTATTGAGCCAAAAAACCATATGATTTACTGGTATAATAATCAACAGGTATTGACCAATCACAGCGTGTACATTATCTTCAGTTACTGAATAATAAAATATATCTTATGGTTAAAATTTTCCTTTGATTTGAAAATTTACAAACTAATTTATTTTGTATTTTCCCTTGTCTTAGATCCATTTTCCATAATCTGAGACAAAGGAAAACAAAAACTAAACTGGTTTAAAATTTTCAAACCAAAGACAATTTTTTACCAAACATATACAGGGCATGTGTAATATGTACGGATAATACTGTATGTACCTTCAATTAATGTCAATAAATTTAAAAGCATAAACTTTGCTAAGGGTCTGTGCAGGCTTTTTCCCTTCATGTGAAGAGACCTGACAATTACACTTACTGTACATTTATAGAGAAATCTGGTATAATGTTTAACATACAGCAAGTTGCAGGAACATCCAAAATAACTGCTCCCATGAGCAATTAAAAGTCCCCAAGTGTCTGTATAAGGAGACTTTTGTCATCTGATTTTATATTTCCAAGACAACAACAATGTAAAGAACAAAGACAATACCCACAGAACAAATTATGCACCATGTTTGAGTCAAGCCTTTTCAAATAAAGACCAAAGAATTCATGCAGTATCAGACTCACATTACCTGTATATAAAACTTACATGTAGTAGTATTATTAATAAGAAGCATTGGAATCCCAGATCCTTGCATCTCATGGGGAGATATAAATTGGGTGTATAAATAACTGGGAGTGAAAAAAAAAACAGAACTAAATTAACAATGTTTGGTTGGAGAAGGAAAATCAGTTTTGGTCAAAATAAAACACAACGAATTTTACAAGGCAATTAAAACAGACATCTGAGGGCACTGTCAAGTGGAAGATATTTATAACATTGCAGAACATATGAAAAGTCTGCAAAAAGTCACTACACTTTATTCCCAAATATTAGCAATTATCACAGGGCAATTATTATGTCAGGGACGTGAAAAAATCAAGTGACTGTATATTAACTAATTCTGATGGTATAAAAATCACTGTTATCTCACCAAGTTATTTCTTACAGACCTGCCAACCTCCAAGACATGCAAATCTGGAGACTTTGAAAAAAAGCCCAGAAAAACCTGGAGATTAGGACCTCAAACCTGGAGATTTCCAAAATATGTGTTAAATGAAAATAAAAATGGTAGATTTCTTGTTTCAAGTATTCTTGGAGATTAGGACCTCAAACCTGGAGATTTCCAAAATATGTGTTAAATGAAAATAAAAATGGTAGATTTCTTGTTTCAAGTATTCTTTACCTTATTTCAAAGAAGTTAGACAAGGTTTTCCCAAGGTCAAACCAGAGATACAAACTGCGATTCCACCGCGGCAGCATCGCAGAAAATGCACCAATACTTTCGAACGGTACTGTACCTATTACATTCTTTTGCCGCATTTTTTGAAGAGTCAGTTTCTGTTTTGCTGTTGACGCGAGGCGCCAGTTTGAGTTAACTGTTCACAGCTCTAGCTTTCAGAAACCCAAGCACACCTATGTTTCACGGTAATGAGGTTGGAATTGTACCCAGGTTTCCCTCAAACATTAGATGTGATAAAATTCCCGAAAAATTGGCCATTTTTAACACGGATTTTTCAATATTGCTTCATACTACCTAAATTGTTTGGCAATTTCAAGGTTTTCTGATTCACCATGAGATTTGGAGGCCAAATCATGAGACCGTGAGTTGATAGCCCAAACCGTGAGTCTCATGGTGAAACCGTGAGAGTTGGCAGGTCTGTTCTTAATTTTTTGTCATATTACAACTTCACATAAATAATACCCAAACAACACACCCACGACACACACATTACTGATACAAAGAGAATTCTAATATAAACTATTCCCTGTTTAACAGTATTTATCAGCGGTTGCCAAATGTCAACAGTTTAAGTTGATCCTAGGCCACAATGAATACATTTTGTCCACATAACCGAGGATAAGCTGAACAAAATGCCTTGCTAGGCATTTAGCCCAACCATTTCAGCTTGTAGGCAACAAAGTTTTCATGACAATTTTGCACCCCGAGGCAAATTCCTCACTGCGTGTGGTAGTCATGAGAAACTTGCTGAGCCAGATTTATCAATGAGGCTGCTCACTTGGCTTCAAAGGTTGGTGTTCAAAAAAGCATCTGGTAGTCATCTCAGTGAAGTAGTAACTTTCTAAAGCAGTGGAAAAACTTGTAGAATTATAACGGCCAAAGCCAATTCAAGCTGTCTTTCTCCAGATTTCAAAAACAGGGACAGAAGACATCTGGCAGTGACAGAAATCTTAAAAAAAAAACAGTACTGTATTTCACGGCACTTATTAAATTGTTTGGAAGTTGTTAGTGCGTTGCTCATTTCAGGGTGGCACTTATTTAAAACTTCCTATTTGGGAACATGTGCACAGTACTATGTTCACAAATGACATCAATAACATAGCCCTACCAGATTCCAATAAGTAACAATGACAGCAATAACAAGCCATATTAGCCTTTCAGCATTAACAATCTCAAGAAACAAATAAAAATCAATAGTGCCGCATTGTTGCTGGGATGATGCAGCACTAATACAAGGGCGGCACTCTTTCAAGTAACTACGGTAAGTAAGTGGTAATGTTGAGAAATGCCATAATGCTTTCACCCACGACTTTGCTGGTGTAACAATACTAGACAGGGTCCCAAAGGGGTTTAGGGCTCCAGGGCTCCGGCCTAAAAAATGCAGGGCTCCAGGGCTCCAAGACGGAAAATTCAGGGCTCTAGGGCTCCATTGCTTCACTCCAGGGCTCCATTTAGCCAAACAGCATTTTTGTTCGGGCTCCAAGTTGAGAGAGGCTTTGGGTTCCAGGCTCCACGACAAATATTTCAGGGCTACAGGGCTCCATAGACCCCCCCCCCCCCCCCCATGGGACCCTGACTAGAAGTATTTTCTCTCTTATATTAAACTCCACTGAAAACACTACCAGGTACCATCTTGAACTCCAAGCTGTGAAGTTGTGAGCATGACACACAGCCAGATTCTGCACACACAGAGAAGAATTTGTCTCAGAAGACAAAGTTTATAAAAGATGTTGGATATTTTCTTCATGACATAATTTGAGGGGAAATTGTTATAAAAGCTTTGTTACACACGAGAGGTAATTGCTGAGCAAAATACCTCAGTGTGAAGCAGTTGGTTCTCTTTTTCCTTTTCTGTGTAATTGTGTGTGTACAGTAATTGACAAACTAGATTTCGGTTATTAAAACGCCAAACATTTACCAAACGATAACATTAATAAAGATTTAAGATTACTCCACCACAATTGCAAAGTGGCCTAATTTCCCCAGGGAAACCGCAAATATGCAATTAATCCATTTTTCTTTATGGCATAAAGGCTTTTTTGTATATAGCAACATAAATCTTTAAAGGAAGATAAAGAAATCGAATACTAACCTTGTAGCAGCATGCCACGGAGGTGTAATTATGTAGCACGGAGGTGTAATTATGTAGCGCTCCCAGCACTTTACGTCGAGTGTTAATAACCTTCCCGATGTTAACACTTCAAACTGTGACTTCCAGCGTTTTCTCCATTATATTCCACCCAGGATAGGCTATTTTAATTAATGCCTTCAGTGAATCAGAAACCGCAAGAGCCAAAATCTTGAACGCCACTCGTTTTGAAAGTGCGAAAAAAATCGCCATGCCATTCCCCGGAGTTGTGTGTCATTTATCGTCAAAATGATACTCATCATATTTGTTTTGCAAAATATTGGCGAAAATAGCTGGCAAAATACCTCTGCAACATCGATAATACACAACATACAAAATCATGGTTCACTGTAGGTGAAAATAACGAAGAAACTGAGTGGAAAGAGCGTCCATCTTGAACCTTCGCTGATCAACCAGTTCAGCGCTTTTTGCAACCGGATGTGACGTCATATATCGTTGGAACATGGGTATACAAAAATTTGACAAGTGTTCTGCCCCGCCCCTGCTTTGATCCCTTACAATTTGTTCGAATAGAGCTTTACTCAACGCCTACCTCTTCTCGTACAGTGAAGTGATGTCTAGAGCTACTAGAGCCTCAGCGTAGGGTAAGTCGGGTTGTATTATCCGCAGCGCGCGCTTTTACAACCTTTCCATTTCATTAGACTGGTACTGCGGCAGAGCATTATGGAAAACTGGGCACGCATATTCTAATACAGGACGTATGCATGTCGTGTAGGATTGCTTCAAGATTTCTGATTTACCGTGAGATTTGGAGGCCAAATTGTGAGACTGTGAGTTGGTACCTCAAACCGTAAGGGTTGTCAGCAAAAATTCAATTCTTACCAGCAGGGGCACCAGTAGTGTTAACTATTTCTAGTGATATACATTGTTTAGTTCCATGGAAATTTTACGCACTAGAAGGCGGATCGTCGCTGTATTCCTTTAAATTGACTGTGAACTCAACACCTGGTACAAATTATTTCATAGAACCTTATTCAACTACAGCAACAAAAAGACCCATAGATTTTGTGTCTCTTTCCTCTTGACGAAGGGTTTAGCCAGAACCTTCGTTTTGTATTTTAACGCAGCCTTATTTACAAAATTAAGACCCAATCGATTTGGTGACCCTTGGCGTCGAACAAAGTTAAAGCCAGATTCATCCTTCTGTTGTTTGACGTTAGTTAAGGTTAAGTTCAGGTCTTCGGTCTTGCTTTTCGTGTTTCAGACATTAGGAAACATGACGGTAGCGCCATGAAAAACGAACGTCATTATAAAGAAGCGTCCACGCCATTTCAATCTACCGCGCGATCATCGGTGCTAGTTCAATTTGTCTAATGTGGTAGAACTATTCAAGACCTACATTGCAGACTCAACGTCATTCGAGAAAATGTAACTCCTGATGCAGTGAAAAGGGATAAATTAAATTGTTGCCCGTATGGTTCTCATGTTCCTTTCTAGTCCTTCCCCATTGCATCTCTTTTCTCTCTCTTTTTTTGTTCCGTTCAAGTTTTACCTTAGTAAAAATGAATTGATTAAAAATTATCGGCTTTTCTTCACGTACTCCAGAAAACCTCAAATATGGTAATTTCACGTTGTTGTTTTGCAGAAGGTGGCAAAGAGATGTACTAAATTGTGAAACGCACCTGCACGGTCACAGTTCTTCTCTACGGTGCTCTGAAGAGACATGAAAATAACGCGACTTTGCAGCGACCCTTTATAGCGACTTTTGTAGCGACTTTGTTAGGGACTTTCCTAGCGACTTTGTTGCGGGCTCAAGTGTAGACTACGTTTCCTCGCTACTGTATATGTGACTAACTCATCAGTTGAAATTCTTGGTTGAAAACAACAAGGGGAGACACAGGAAAGGAAGGCCATATGATTTTCTTTATTTACCTCTTTTTTTTATTCAGTGTTTTGTAACGGAAGGTGTCATACCAAAGAGGAGTATTTGACTGTAAATCAAGCAGAAGGACGAGTTCGACGTTTCTTTATGGTCTTCTTGCAGTTAATTGACAACCTAGCTTTGTTCCAATTCGCACTCACCGCTTGCGCGTTTTCGACTCTTTTATGCCTAGACTGTGCACAGGTTTCAAATTTTGACGTGACTTTTTCAAGTGTGATAATAAATCTGTTATTCGATGGCTAAACATATAATACGCGAGGACATTTTGCTCATTGCTCGCTCGGGCTAAGAAAAATACTACGCAACTCGCAAAATATCCTCGTGTATTTTATGTTAAACCATCGTGCAAGATGATATATCACAATGTAAATCTTGAATTTGACGTCATGATATCGATGGCGATATCGGTAATCGAAAACATGCCAGATATCGTTTAATATCGTACTAAAATCGGATGGATTCTATAAGGACTGGTATCGGCCAGTAACATTCAATAACATTCTTTTTATCGGATGTTCGTTGCTGGGCTCAAAGTTCAATTTTTTCAACTTGCTTTCCATGTGATTTACGACTGAACTATAAACGGACGAGATCGTACGATTGCACGTCATAACTTGTCACGTGATCACAAGTACATAAACGATTTGCAGCCCCAGTTTTCTTTCTTTTGCTTCCACTCAAGATCTGGCGCGGAGGACGATAGACGCTTGCTGAAATTCGTGGAGATGTACGGCGGTTTATTTCTCTTTTATCTGTCAAAGCGACGTAAAAAACAAAATCAATCGACCGCTAACGCTGTTCGACGTGTCCGCAACCGAACAAGTTCGGTTTCTTCGTTGCTTATCCGCAATTTTCTCTGGTCGAAAACCTTGGTCCGGGTTGTTGATGGTAGCCGGTTGCGAATATCTGTCGCTTTCATTTCAGGTTCGTTACATGTTTGTGATCAGCTGAAAAGTAAAGACTGATACCAACTGACTATTCAATTTACTATCAAAACAGAAGGCTAAACGGCCACTCTAAGACGGTTCTTTCTTCAGTGCATATGGTATTAGAGCTAGCTCCAAAGTCTTAAAACTTATCCTTACGTAGGCTTCACTTCGAAATGGGGAAAACCCGAAAGACTAGCTTACTTGGAAGGCGTGCAAGCAGGCTTACTTCAAGGATCATGCGCTGGAAACTGCCTTAAAATGTAGGACAATTTGTTAGTTATCCGTTCTTAAAGAAAGAAGCCGCCGTTATCTGGGATTTTTGGTTGCCGCAAAAGCCGGCAGAATTAATTTCCAGATGCTGTTTGGGTAAGCGTTTTGTTAAGCGTTTTGGTAAAAACTAACAGGAAGCTTTACCGTTTACTATAGGGTAAAAAGGTAAACTCAGGTACATACCTACCAATAAAGCTTTCCAAGAGGCCCTCTGTTTCAGAAGCTTTGGTGATGGTGGACGCCTCGTGTCTGCTTTGCCTTAGTTTAATATTCAAGGCAGTTGGAGGAGTGACGTTTCTTGCGTGACAAACCAGAAAATGTTTCCTAAAAAGCAAACGCCACCTTGGTCACTGTTTAGAAGCAGAAGCGTTTTACAAATAGAAGCGTGTACTTTTGGTTCATTGTGGTCGATTATTCGGAACCAGTCAAAAATATAGAACAGAAACTTTATTGGCGTGTCAAAACTTCTAGCAGGGGAAAATCTCCCTGCTAATAGGGGCTTATCACAAGTTGGGCCTCCCCTCAGGTTTAAGAAACCATGAAAAATTAAGCCTCAATATTTCAAGTCTGTCGTCAAGATGAATTTAAACTTTCAATTGTTCTTTGCCTTATTCTTTCTTGTATCTTTTGTTTTAATATCCATTATTTTACTTACATCAGGATTTGCATGTGTAATGTTTCTGTCGAAGTTTCGGACAATATTGATCTGCTCAAGGCTTTTCTCGCTGATGTTTTGGTGGATCTTTCAAGATTTTTGCCGCCTTGCTATGGCGGTTGCCGGTTGAAAGCTACAATATCTACTCTAAGACTAGTCGTTAGAAATAGGATTTTGACTTATGTCTGGGATCACGCTGTATGTGTTTACCGACATATATGGTTTGCCAAAAATAGCACGCTGTGTTATACAAATTAGTTCGACCTAAACTTTTTCACAGACAAGACAGCTGATATTCAAATCGCTTTCTAATAGAGAAGCTTTGGAGAGAGTTCTGAACTTGAATCAAAGTTATTACAGCGACCATGTATGTTTAGCGGACAGAAAGCTTCTTGGTAGAGGCTCCTTCCAAAAAAAAAAATAAAATAAATAAAGTAACAAATTAAAAAAGATAACTTGGAAAATAATCAGGGTTCAGTTTAAACTGTAAATTTAGCGGATTAGGGATATGCTCTTCCTACCATGAACGGGGGGGCACCCTTGATGACTTTAATTTGTGCATCATCAAAATATTATCTTGAAAGGCTCAATGTTTTACTTTTTGGTCCCTTTGCATTCATTTTGATAACTTTAAAGATGACCGTCCTCAAAATTACAGGAATATAATAGATAACCAGATTTCCCTGAACTGGGTCTCTTGGAAAATTGACAAAGAGGATTAAATCATAATTTTGAAACGAAACAGTTAACAAATAACCCGTTGGTAACTAGCATTTGCATGTACTGAATAAAAATGTCACCGAATTATTTTACCAAATACTATAGCGGGGATAAAGAAAGGGAAAATACACAAAAAAAAAAAGAAAAAAAAAACCGTGCATAGGACTTGAGCCCCGAATACAAAAAATCCTTCACAGGCAAAAGACGAGAGAAAAATCACCCAAGCTGACCATGCCTATACCGCATCACTTTTCTAATGTTCCGCCCCTAGCAAATGTAGCTTGAACGGAGCAGGCGTGGGCAACAAAAATATATTACCACCTATTGAAATTGAACGATCAACTCCCGCCAGCCTCCATTAAACCGGGGCCAGATGTTATTGCTAAATAGGCCATTGAACAAACTCTGGTCAGTAGTGACAGTACTCCGTTAACTTCTTTAGTTGAATTCTGAAAGCCTTGTGTTTAAGGATACTGCGCACGAGAGATGTGCGAGACAATACGATACAAACCAATGCAATGCAATGCAATACAATACAACTTTATTGTGTCTAAGCTTAGCTATGTGGTAAGCTGTCGTAGTCCGGAGACTGCGACTACTCACCAGCTAGTTTGCAGGTATTCCACCTATAACTAAAAAATAACTCAAAATTAATCGTATCAGAATAAAAGTATCACTGAGATCTATTTACATAGGGCTAAACATTACAAATAATTTCTCGATAGAAACAACAATATCTGATACTATACATCAGGCAAAGTAAGTTATAAATTATGGTAGACCTGACAAATCTAGTTTTTTGATACTGTTTTTGAAACTGTTTTTAAGAAGACCCAGGATAAATCGGGTAAAAAAAATTGCCTAACATATACACCCAGTACACCATGACGAATATCACCTATCCGGAATGCGATGGAATGGCAAATGATATGTATGCTGCTGCTTGCCAATGGGGCTTAGGAGCTCCTGTGGCAGTTTTGAAAAGCTAGTGGGTGGCTCGTAACAAACTAAATATCCCAAATATCATTCCCATTCTCGGCAACTTTCGGTTTATTGAACTTAGTTCCTGCTTGATTATAATTATGATTATGACGATGAGGTAGAATTTTTCTCCGCGCGGTGATACATCTTACCAGTGTTATCAGGCATTCACGTTATCACATCCGCTTGATAAATGAGACCAAAAAAGGTTGGCGAGTTTGGGAATTTTCTGGACTCTTTCAGTGGTAATGCATCCTTTTTCGTTGAGGAAGGCTAGGCCTCATCTTATAGCTTATGTTTTTATATGCTGACACTTAACAATCTAGCGGTTTTCGTCTCATTTTTGGAAAACGGTGGGCATGTTACAGTTGGCCAGAGACAGGAAAGGCCCCATATAAGTTTTCTTGAGTTTTTCCTATCGTCCCAGGACTCAGTCATTTGCGCAACGAGTTAAAAAAAACAGCGAGTGATTTTTATCACAGATTATGCAAAATTTGCATACCCCGTTAATGAACAAACCACCAAAGATCCATATTTGCTCAAGCTGCTGCGCGCCCTCGTGCTCATCTGTCGGAGAAACAACATTCTGTTTACGGCACTTCATATTAGAGGGGAAACTGAGAACATAACAGCTGATAGTCTATCTCATTTGCAGGTGGAGGAATACAAAATCCCTGGCTCCGGGTATGCTCCGAATGTCAACCCCACTGCCGGCTCACCTGTAACTAGAGGACTGATCGTGAGCTATGCCTTAACGCAGTTGCTAGAGTTGCTAGGATTGATAGCAAATTTGAGTAACACTTCACTGAGTTACACTTTTTGCAGGCCTTCGCTGCTTTCTTGACAATTCCGCTCAGAAACATTATAACTTCGGGGACTAATTTTTCCAGTCACAACTGAGCAGCTGTCTCTTTTAATTGCCTTTTTAGCAGAGCAAAAGTACGTAGCATCTACAGTTTTCATCAACATTACGAAAGCAGACATGATTCAGCCGACATTTCACAGTTAAAGTTATACTTTTAATCCCCATCAGGAGTCTCGATTCTTGACTTTTTTATCGGTACTTGAACACATCATTTCCGCTTGTGAGCACACACAGGCCAGCATTGCACCATATATAGAAAATGATACATGCTACGTACGCTATTGCCTTCTTTGCAGCTTTAATTTAAGAGTCGACGAGATACATTTTGCCTAAATCAATCCCAAGGAAATGTAATTTCTCAAATAACCTGGTCGTTTCCATGAAAAATAAAAATGGTGAGGTATGCGAGTCAACGGTCACTTAAAGGAATTCTAAGCGTAGTGACCTAGGTCCAGTGTCGGAGATTTGCTATACCGGAAAATGTTTATCTGGTTTAGTTTCTTTCAAATAAAAGGCCACGACAGTGGCCAGCATCCGCGAAAATTATTGTCTTAATTTTGTTGTGTTTACTGAAAAGCAAACAGATCTCACCCTCGACAATGTACAGCAGCAGTATTAACTGGTTAAGCGAGCGAGAAGCATAAAGAAAATTTACTAAGGGGAACAAATGATTCTATGCAATTTACTTGGCTAATTAAAGCTCTGCTAGCTCGGTCAAGGTTACACGCCTTCTTTGCTTTTTCAGTAAACAAGGTTTCTTCCCACACCGATTCCCTCCCACAGTGACGGTACGTGAGTTGCTGTCACCTTCAAGGTTTCTAGATTTCATGTAATTTGGTTTAGTTCTCATCATATAAACGGCCTGAAGAGTGACCAAAATATATAACAGAACAAGACAGGCCCTAACAAGCTGGAGTTTTCATTTGTGAGCACTTAGGTTCAGGACAGTACTTGAATTCTTAACATTCTTCTGTTTTCGAAATTGTATTTCAAACCAAACCGTAGTTGCTAGAATTAACCCTCTGAATTTTCCTACAGCCTTCGCATTTTCAGAATATTACCATACAGTTAGAATTGTCATGCGTTTTAAAAAATCGCGTTACATAATTACCTGTATATTTGCGTGACTACTTTGTCGAAAGGTGGTCCTCAACTAAACGCCCGGTGTTAAAGGTCTCTCTTGAATGAACCTTTTATATAATTGCATTTTCTTGAAGTCCAAGCTTGTTTTCACTGCTAAATGTTTTATTCGACCGTAGACTCCAGCAGTTTTGTTCCCTCTTTATATGAGCTAGATTTCGAATGCATGAATTGAATCAAACGGCCGAAGTGTAGGGCAGACTTTCATAACCAAATGAATTCATTATCATGCGTGTAATTTACTCAGGGAATTAACTTTCTTGTTTTATCCAGAAAAGGCTGTAAAAAGCCTCAGAAAGTCCAAGGCCCGAAATGTATACCTCATTTTTCAGTTGCTGCCATTCGGATAAGCCGTCTCTTTGGGGAAAATGCCATATTCTGTCCTGGAACAATTAATTCGTTGCTTTGAGCCCTCATTCAAATTAAGTTTTCCCATTTGATCCGTATTAAGTCCAAAACCCTCTTGAAAGTTGCTGCGTACAACAATCGCAAGTACTGCGTAAAACAATTCAAGTACTTGAAATCTATCGGACCAGGCCACAATTTTTCCTCCCTGAAACCTCGTATAATTAAGCGTGGTGTGGGCATTGCAATAACCTAGCCACGTACCCAAGAAAACTAACGTCAAAAAATAAGCCCTATCCCGTCCCCACCTAAATAAAATTAAGCAAACAAGCAAACAAGCAAACAAGCAAGCAAGCAAGCAAGCAAGCAAGCAATCAACCAATCAATCAATCAATCAATCAATCGATCAATCAATCAATCAATCAATCAATCAATCAAACAATCAATCAATCAATCAATCAATCAATCAACCAATCAACCAATCATAGTGACCTTGATCAACCTACTACGGCGAAGCTTTTGCAGAACTAAAGTTAAGACGGCGCCTTCCAGGCTTGTCTTGATTATGTTTTCCGATTTGCTGTTTTGTTCTGCCAGCAGAACGCAGCCTTCACAATTTACATTATCAGTAGGTTAACCGAGTGAGCGGCAAAATTCACTTTTAAACAACCGTTTTCAAGGTTTATCTCTTACATAAAGGGACTTTTTCTGCGAGGTGAGGGCTACCATCGGTTAATTGTCTGGTGGACTGTGTTGTTAAATGTTATGCATTCGGTTATTAGAGTACTCTTTTTAGGGTTTTCAAAATGACTAAAAGGAAACAAAAAAGGGTAAAAAAATTAAAAAATTGTTCTGTGTTTGCTTTGGTGTTTTTAACTTCCCGAGAGTGGTCTCATGATTTGAAATGTGACTTTCAGTTTTTAAGCTAATTTGTGTTCCTAAGGGCCCGTTTACATGGAAAGTGGGTGCCCGTAGGGATAGGGGCACCCTACCTACTGGAGTTGAAGATACCGTCGTTCTACATGCAAAGTTCGAAGATGGAAGGGGCACCCTCCCTAGCAGGGTCAAGAGATAGCGTCATTTTACATAAGCTGAATTGCCCCTACCTCGGGGGGCTAAATTAATGGGCAATTCAAAAAAAGCTTAACTAGAGAGCAGCACTGTGCGAATTTAAGTTGTAAAACTTGTTTATTAAAAAAAATGGGTTTTTTAAAAAACATTGTTTTCAAAAATTAACAAAACTTACACTTTCTCCGCTGACCAAGAAAACTTCTTCGCCTTCTTGTTGCTTTTACTTTGGCTTGCCGGTGCTTTACGTTTGTTTACGTTTTTAAATGATTTCGCGCTCGCTTTCTGGGTGTATTGGTCTGTTTCTTCGACCTCGAAAGCGCTTTCCTCGATCAGGTCTTCCTTCATTGCATCCCTCGTCGTTTCTGAACCTTTAGGTTGACTAAAGTCATTATTTGGAGTTGGAATCACCGAAAATATTCTCCAGGTTTGTAGCTAAAGCTTGAACAGTTCGAAGCCATGCTAGCTCGAATTTGGCGTCTTTTACGCGTGGCCAGCGGTAATGCGCCGATCAATTCGAAAGTTCAACATCCCCCCCGGGCAACCCCCCGGGCATTTGAACTTTTGAAGATTGACTTGTTCAAATTCCCTCCCCTCGGGGCAAGAAAGCCGTTCAAATGCCCCACCAATTAGTACTGAACTGCCTCTCCTCAAAGACAAATTTGGTCTTCAATCAAGCACTTTACATGCCTTTCAGAGAGAGATATGCCGTAATGACACCTTCAATCTTCTTTAAAGACCCTTTTCAAAGAGTTATTCACTAACAAAGGCGAAATTCTATCTTGTAAATCCGTCAGACCCCGCAAAAACCGAAAAAATTCACTAACCTATTACGTCAGAACAAGTGATAAATCCGGTTCAAATTCCCCACCCTTCCAAAGAAACGTTCAAATTCCCCCCTCCCAGGGCACGATGCACAGTCAAATGCCCGGGGTATGCCCGGGGGGGGGGGGGGATGTTGAAGTTTCGAATTGATCTGCGCATAAGCTGAGAACAACGAAACATAGCCCTGCCCCCTAGGGCTAGCCCCACTTTTTGGTTTTGCATGGGCTTATGTAAATAAAACTTGTCCCTACCATGTAAGGTTTCCCTACCTTGAAGGTAGGGAAACAGTACCCCCTAGGGACACCCTCCCTCGCATGTAAAACGAAACGCATAATACAAAGGAGAAGGGAAACTCTACTACCAAGGGTAACCCTACTACCTAGGGGCATCCTCTCTCATGTAAACGGCCCCTAAGATTCTAACCCCTTACTCTGATGACAGCGAGTGACAACAACTGCCTCCACGGTCTGACGGTTTGGCATATTTTTTTTCTGAACAGGAATTTGAAGTAATTATTAACAACTGGTGGTCAGTCGCCAAGAGGGCTAGCTATTCCCTTAACGATATTTCAACAAGAAATATCAACATCCCTCTACATAACTTCAAGAGCTATTAATTTTAATAAGCGAAGAACGGCAATTATTGATACCAGGATTAGCAATACTCGGGCGCTCCTGCGATACTGTAATTGCTGTCGTTGAGGAAATCTTCGGGAACTTTTACAAAGATTAGCGACAGAAAATGTGTCTCTTTCACCGTCTTCAAATTTATCGGAGAATTTTGTTAGTGTCCGGATTTCTTATGGGTTTGTATACTTATTATAGTGAGATTAAGTTAGATTTAGAACTGGTTTTGTAAGTGGTTCAATCCTGTAGATTTGAAATAAAACGTTACGATCATCATTCTTAGTAACTGGTCTGTTAGGTGAGTGTAGTCCTGAGAAGGACTGTTGTTAGTGACATAGACTAACGTTTTGACAAACGGAGCAAAAGACATCACCAAAGTCAAGTATGTTATAGCATATCTTTTATATTATAGTGACTGCTGTTTTTATCAAGTAACCTATGCCTTATCGATCACATATTATAGTATATTATATACACATGATTGACAAAACGTTGTCGGGTGCATAGTATACCGTATTTACTCGATTAAGCGCCGCCCCCGATTAAACGCTGCCCCCAATTAAGCACCGCATATGGGAGCAAAAATATTAAAGAGCGCCGCCCTCGAATAAGCGCCGCATTCATTCACAACCATGCAGCCCTTAATGGAAGCATCATCAGACTGAATCAGTGCTGGAGGAACCAAAATAATAAACAAGTACGCTACAACTCAATCTAAACCAGTCTCGGAAAATTATTCTCCTGTATTATCATGTTTTTCAGTTCAAAGGGGGTATATTTCTTTTTCTGTTTGTTAACATTTGCTTGTTATCGTTTATAAATGTAATGTTTTTTAAAGAGCGCCGCCCCAGAATAAGCGGCGCATCTGAAACACTAAAAATTTAAAGAGCGCCGCGGCGCCTAATCGAGTAAATACGGTAAACCGTGAACGATGCCACACGGTGGAATTCTAGGAAGACAGCACTGAAACGCTTACTACTCAGTTCCATTGACATTTAAATATTTTCATTCCTAACAAGGTTTTGGAGTGGATTTGAGTATCCTGTGTTAATATTATCTCCACGGTGCCTTAGAATAGAAGCAAGAAAACCATTGGGTCGCACCGTTCATAGTACTGTAGTACATGCTTTTTACACGACAACGTTTTTTCAGTTAGGTATATATCTTCATTCATTGATATGTATTTAACTAACATTAGTATTAGATTATTATTATTATTATTATTATTATTATTATTATTTATTTATTTTTCTTTATTTTAGCAGGGCCTGGATGAAAATTACTCTGTGTAATTCTAGTTTACCCTGTCTAAATAAATTGTTGTTGTTGTTGTTGTTGTTATTGTTGTTATGATTTATAAGTGTTTTTACTGCCAGCGAAAAAAAAAACAAAAAACAAAAACAAAAACCCAAAAGCTATTCCTTCCTACTTCGGGAACATGCATTTTGGGGGAAATAGTTATTTTCTTGTGTATACACAACAGATAATTTCAAGATGTCTTTCTGGTAACAGTGTGGTTGATATGTGAGGTCGCAGGTGTTCTGAGAGTTTCCTTTCAAGAAGTGAACTTTTAATCAAGAGATGACTGTTTTGGACCTCTTTCTTCATTCTCAGAGTTTCGAAGACATCTATGAAATTAATGCTCTTAAATTCAGCGAGCAAACTCAACGGAAACCAAAAGCACTCTTCACGTAATGTGTGTCATCATCTCTGTCCAGAGATGATGGCAAACACTTGTTTATCATGGAACAAGATCGCTCTGGATTAACCCAAGTTCTGCTGATATAAATGTACGGCCAATATCTCTTAATACTGTTATAGGAACAAGTGTGCCTTTTCATAGCAGTTCCTCTTGAGAGGAACGCTTTTAAGTAAAAACATCCTGTCTGAGTTGTATTTTTTGGCCAAAAAATAGGAAAACGTATTTTCGGGCATAGCCCTACATAAAACTACAGGGAAACACGGCTATGGAGAGATTTTCGCGGTAGTTGGAATTATTTAAAGCTTTAAAAAAAAGGGAACTTAAATTTTGGGAAACGATCACTGTTTGTTTCCCTTCATTTCTTCCTTGGTTTTTCTTTCTTTCTTTCTTTTTCCTCGAAAAAACTCTCTTTATTTCTTTCTTTAATATGACCGGGAGTAGAGAAACCCTCATGCATAAATCATACTTGACTGTGACGATGTCTTTCGCTCACGTTGTCGAAACGTCAGTCACTGTCACTAACAACAGTCCTTCTCAGGACTACACTCACTTGGAATATCATCTAGACTACTTATAAACCTGACTCTTGGGATCAGACCATTTACCAAGAGTGATGACCGGAACGTTTTATTTCAGATCAGACTACCATCTAACGCTACAAGAACGACCTACTGCACATGCGTTAGATTATCATCAGTCACATCAGTTTTGGTCCAAGAGCCTCATTCCCTACTGGTCAGCAGCAGGGACAAGCGAGGGCTTTGGGAACTTTTGGTTTAAAATTCCTAAACCGTACTCGTACTCAATCTCCTACTCGTTGTCTAATCTAAAGGTTGGTAATTATTAACACATTGTGACACTATTAAATGGAAAAAGGATCAGTAAATAGGAGACGAGTTCGTTCGCTACAAAAAGCCAAAACTACACCATTTCTCTACTTTCCTGGCAAGGATGTGCCCAATTTGGTTTTAAATCGAAAAGATCCACTTTGGAGAATTTTCAAAAAAGTTGCATGTTTCTCTCAGCAAGCGAACACCCCGTCATGGCTGTTAACGTGTGATTAATTTCAACTGTTTATCCAAATTTGTGTCGGTTTTCAAAACATCGCTTCCTTAGCTGAACAAAGAATTAAAACAGACAGAATAGTCGACAAAAACCTTTTCCAGCCCAAAATTTTATTCAAACAACAAATAAATTTGCTTTAAGAAGCAAACAACTTTCGAATTCCTTGCTTGCGTGACAGGCATGACATTTTTGTAAACGATTTATTAGTGCGAACACTGCGCCAGCGCTGTTGATGTGTGACTAATTTCAACCGCTTATAAAAAATTGTGTCGGTTCTCAAGTTGTTGTGTTGTTGAGTGGTGAATTGTTCACAGGTACCAGCTAGTATTTACAAAAGTGAAGACCGAAAAGAAAGAAGAGGAGGTTTTATCTTAACCTCGTCTGGTAGATCATTCCACAAAACAGCTCTATGATGACTAAAGCTCCGCTGAGCAACCCTAATAGAAGTTCTAGGAATGAATATATTATTATTGCCACTTCTTAACTGTAGATGGATGTTAATTCGAACAGAATTTTGAGCTCCTTAGGGTAAAGACCATTCCTGAAAGGCATTTGAAAATAAAGAGGAATGCTGTTTTTTCAATATCTTCTCTCGTTCTAGAGATAATCAAGCGATGACCTCATAAGTGGGTACAGTGGAGAGACCAATCACGAAAGGAAATGGAAATATTGAGGCATTGTAACTGAAACTTGGCACCAGTAATGCACATTAAGAAAGAAACTCGGTAACGTAAACTTTGATGTTGCCGTGGCAACAGGTCTGGGAAGTTGCAAGGTGATGTTGCCATGGTAACAGCTTCCAGGTCTCTCTTTTTTGAGAAAGACATTCACCCTTTTATAGCCTGTCTTTCTTCCTCACTGACGGCAGGAAAACTCTAGTTTTGGAATCTGGTGCCTTGCTGTTATAGATGTGGTGGCATCAAAATGCGTCAGAGGAAATAAGTTAAACTTCCGATTGGCTTCTGTGGCATAAGAACGTTTTTGCTTAAATTTCCAGCTAGCAATTCCTCTAGAACCTCCTTTTCACATCCTTTGCGGTGGGTAAAGGGTCAATCTTCAAAATTGTGAAGTTATTTCCTTTCAGTTCACAAATTTGGACTTTACGTACTAAGCGTAAGACTATTTAGAGATTTATGTAATAAAAGAGAGGGCAAGAGTGAGGTCCCAACATTAAGCAATAATTGTACTAGGTTGAACACCGTCAGTAGCGTGCAGATAGTTATGTGCCAATTCCACGGGCGGAGGTAATTAATTGATCACGGCTAGACACCGATAAGTTACTATACTTGATAAAACAGAGTTTAAATTTTTTTTACTATACAACTCATGAGTTCTCGGTCAAAAGCAAAAATTCAATCATTCAAGTCATGGTCCCAGTCACATACAAACACTACATTTTTAACTTCCCATAAATGGACACCTCTCATAAGCGGACACTCATTCGTGGTTCCAGCCATGTACAAACACTTCATTTTCAACCATCCATAAGCGGCCACCTTTCCTAAGCATTCAATCAGCTATATCCAGTTATACACAGTTAACGTTATATAAAAAAAGGATTAGTTATTACTAAGTATGAAACGAGTTCGGAACGATAAGTTGCTGCACTCTCAGGAACTCCTGTAGAATCTCGTTTCCAGTCGGTCGTTGTTGAGGCTCAATCGCATGACACCATGCCATTATTTCACGAAGCTGACTTTTTACAAAACTGCTTCCTTTCACGCCACCCAGTAAACTTTCCACAATCCAGGGAAGCTTCCAGATGTCGATTTTTTCGTCGTAGGCTGGACGTAAATTGAACTGTAATGGTTCTGACTCATTTTTCCCCCCTTGCCGTTCTATTTCCCTCTACAGCGGAATTGACATATTCGGCCTTGTATCGCAGCCTCTATCGTCGGTTACTTCTACTAACCTATCTACATCGTTCACGACCATATGAAAGTCATCCGTTATCAAGTATTGTGAGAGTAATTTACTAGGGGTACCTCCATCACACTGAGCACGAACTCCAATGGGACTGTTGTGTAGATAGTCCATAATCCTGACGTAATCCACGCTTAGTTGAAACCTTGTTTGTATGTTGTTGTACCGGGAGAGCTCGGGTCGCTGAAGAAGCCGGTCTAGATATCTTACCGAACCATGTTTGTAAAACATTGTGACAACTTTCAAGAAAAAGAACAGCACCTGTTGATAGTTATCTTATTCAGTATCCTCAGAGAACATGGTCGAAATCAGCCAAATCACCAGACACTGGACGCGTTCACAAATTACATCATCATCAGCAGCAGCAGCAGCATCATCATCACCATTATAAGCTTTAGTTTAAAATACGGATAACCCAGTATTCGAGCTTCACTAGCTCTGTTACAGAGGGGTGTGATAAAGTTTCTTATGCCATAGAAATTAGACATATATCTGCTTAACATAGCATTGTGTACGGTGACATAAGATCTGATTTGTCTACAAGAAAATAAAGTTTGCTACAGGTAGCCAGAAAATGTAAAACGACTTTTTTTTCCAGAATCAATTACAGTGTTATAAAGACGAAATACCAAAAACAAGTTACAGCAATAATGTAAACAATATATTATTATATCACTGGATGGTCAGAAGTAGAAAATCGCTCCATTCGTAATGGCTCACCTGTAGTTTTTCAGGACACCTGCCTATCAGACGAGTGACGAATTCCCCTTGAATTTGTTCCATGATAGACATTCCATTTGCACAGTTTTCCCGCTTTCGAGCATTTGTCGCAGAACAATTAATAAACACAACTTGGTTCCCCTTCCACTGCGCCCGCCAAACGAGTTTGGTGACGCCGCCGGCCATACGCTTTATGGGATGAACTTGAAGAGCAATTTGCGAGCAATTCAACCAAGGCGTGCACTCACTCCAACCGGGAAAACTAAACGTGCCATGAGAACACGCCACGCAGCCCTGCCGTGTGGCGAACACATGTTTGATGAACACGCCGCGAGGGGTGGCACCGGTCTCAACATGTTCTGCGAAGCGCCATCCCATTGCGTTCCAGCACTTGGGTAATTCACATAAACAATGAATACGAGCAAGGCAGTTGTAGAACAAAGCTGAAAAGCTCTGCACAAGCACTTGAGCATGAACTGCATCTTTTGTAGGAGGAAAACCATGGCCATCAACAACTGCTTTTAAACCCTAATGAAAAACACATGTCTTGTCACAACTGTCGTATTTACTTTCTCGTTCTTACAGATCCCTTTTTGCGGTTAACTTCTTCCTGCGCTTTGCAGACTTTGAAGAAAGATAGAAATTTGTTTAGTTCCATTTCAAAAATATTTTTGACAAAGTAGTTTGAGACAAGACGTTGTCTTCGAACTTTTACAGAATAAATGTCTTTTTTTACACATCCTAATGCAAGCTGTCCAGTGAGCACGAGCGAACCTAAAAAGTATTTGTGTTGATCCCGGCCCGCTTCTGGAAACCCTTACCCTATTTCAGACCAAAATATGTGATTTTTCCTAACCTAGTTATTTCAGACCTGACCCAAAATTTGATACCCTCTTTCAGACCAGACCCTAACCCTATTCCGTTTGCGTAAACATTCGAGAAGGGCATCAAATTCCCAACGTTAATCAAACCTCAGTTCTTAGGAGAAGAAAATTACTAAAAAGACAGCTTCTTGTAAGAACCATGCCAGATCCCATATCAGAGTACACAAACCTCACCCTATTTCAGACCAAACTGGTCAAAATCTATACCCTTTTTGAGACCAAAAAGGCTCAAAAACCATACCCTTTGGCGCCGCACATACCTATATAGCTTATATAAGGGAGTACCCCCGGGGATGTTGATTAACTTTTGATTCCGCTAAAAATCCCCAAGCGAGCAAGGTTGGTGCAGTGGTCAGAGTATCTTTGTCCCAAAATAGTTGCCTGGGTTCAAATCCCGGTATTAGAAAGCCAACCCTATGGCTCTTGACAAATTGTAATTTGGAAATGGTATTTTGTGATGGAAAGAAAACCACAGAACCTGGGGGGAAATTCTGTACATGTACATATACGTAGGTAGTAAGGTTGAACTCAACCCACTCAGAATTCACCTCCTCCGGGACTCGAATTGGGGCTCATTGGTTAATCATTAGTGTGAGGCGAGGCAGAAAGCCAACACTGCTTTCTCTTGTTTGGCTTTGAATAAATAAATTTTGGCAACTTTCCTCAGGTTTTAGACTTTTGCCCGTCACAGCGAGGTATTTGTTAGGCAAGATGCCGGTTTGTATCACGAGAATTCAAAATGTAGCAGACCAGGGATAATCTATGCGGAATTGCACTGTAATTAGTTCTGTGAGCTAAGAGCGCAAACCAAGGTACCGGAATTCCATCTACTTTATTTGGTTGATAGCTAACTCCAAGAGACAGGAATGCATTTTCATTCGGGTTGCTAATCATGAGCTAGCAGAGACTGCCGCGTACACCTTCCTTCCGAGAAGGAGAGGGCTTCTCGGGGTCTGCAAAAACTGGCAAAAGTAAGTCAATTAAGCTCCCACGAAAAATGTTGACCAAAGGCTCAACAGGGTTTGTAGCCGAGAACATTCATCAGGGTCCGTAAACTAAACCTAAAGAAGAGAAACGGCAGAAAACTTCAAATCTCAGAAAGATGGAAACCTCAAGGAAATAAATTGGGTGTTATCCCGTTCTCTGTTATGAAGAACAGTTTATTTCATAGGTACTGAGATTTATCCACGAAAATCACGGTGATTAAAATTCGTACTGATTTTAAACGAAGCCAATCAGGAGCACGAAAGACAAAATTTCACTGTGAAAAAATATCGTTCGTCCAATCAGCAACGCGAACGACGAAATTTCACTGGTGATGAATGAACGTACTGAAGGAAACGTCATCCGACAGCCGTTGCACACAAAAAAACGCGCGCTTTGAAAAATGGCCGAGGGAAGGTTTCCTTCTGTTTGCTCAGTTGAAGAATTCATTTTAGAACAAGAAAACAAAAACACCGCTCAAAAAACTGAACGAGATGTAAGATTGCTTGAAAGATTTTTGAAAACGAAGAACGAAGACAGAAAAATAGAAGATATTCCGGCTGTTGAGCTGAATGAATACATCAGCCAATTCATCATCTCCGTCCGCACCAAAGATGGCAATAAATACGAACCGACTTCTCTTCGAAGTTTAGTGGCTAGCTTCGAAAGACACCTGAAGAAAAAGAGCTATTCTGTAAGCATAATCAACGACTTGGTGTTTTCAGAAAACCAGGAACGTTCTTCAGTCCAAACAAAAACAGCTAAAGAAGTAAGGTAAAGGAAATAAACCTAAAGCGTCGGTAGCTTTGACAAGCGAAGAGTTGAAAATATTGTACGAGAAGGGTTTGCTCGGTATGTGTAGTCCCGAGGCACTTTTAAACACGCTCTGGCTACTTCGGACTCCGTGGGTGCCAAGAGCATCGTGATATGTGCTGGGGAGATGTAAAGCTACAGAAAACGGCAAGCGGAGTCGAGTACTTGGAGTTCAATGAAAGACAAACAAAAACTAGAACGGGATCAGACTGCAGCGATGTCAGAACCGTACCGCCGAAAATGTTTGCGACCGACGGAACTGAAAGAGATCCTGTCGCGGTCTACAAATGTTTTGCCAGGAAGAGACCTGAGGAAATGAATCAAGATGGTGCTCCCTTTTATTTGGCTGTAAACAACGGTTTGAAGACGGACTCGCTCGCAACAAAAGGCCGGTTCAAGTCCGGTGCTGTTGGCATAAACAAACTCCGCAATGGTTTAATGAAGACCATGGTTCAGAAAGCAGGAATTGAAAACGACAGGCTTCGAAATCACGGCGGCAGAAAGACAATGATCCAGACGCTAAGTGAACACGACATTCCACCTACGCAAATTGCACAACTATCTGGCCATAAGAATTTGAAGAGCATAGAAAATTACAGCACTGTTTCAACGAAGCAACAGATTCACATGTCAAAAGTGCTGAGCAGTGTGATGGCTGGTACCACAGCTTCGTCCTCTTCTGAAACAGCTTGTACGCCGTCCTCCGACTCTCAGAATGGTGGTAAGCAGCAGTCCATGGCACTATTCAGTGGCGCAGTTATTCAAGGTGGCAATTTCTCCATCAACATTAACACTTTAAATCAGTCTCCGACGCTTTCTACAAATCCGTCAAGCCCCGAAGCAGTGCGATGGAAACGCCTAAGGCTTTTGGAACTGGAAAGTGACTCTGATGATGAATAAATTGTGACTTATCTTCTTGACTTAACTTTGTTATTGGCATGGCTTCCTTTATTAATAGACATTTGACTTTACTGAAAAATTTTGAGTGCTGTAGATGTTTGATTTACTCAGTTGTTGAGCACTTGAATGGTTTTACAGTGTAATTTATTTGTGCAAATAAATTTGTCTACTCAGTACTACACGAAAAAGAAAATCTCAGTACCTATGAAATAAACACATTACAGCGTGGAAAATGCTTTGTACGATTTTTATTCACTCGTTGATACGTATCAGAAAACTCACTCTTTCGCTTCGCTCACTCGTTCGTTTTCTGACACTACTCAACTCGTGAATAAAAATCGTACGCGCGCATTTTCCATGAAGTAATCTCTATTTACTATCAAATTGGCACCTGAGAATAAATTACATTCATGGAGTACGACTGCAATAGAATAAAATATTGGAGAAATACATACATATTAACAAATTTTTAATATAATCACTCAAGCTTAGCTTATCAGCTAAAGATGTACTCCTTTCGCTCGCAAAGTCCAGAAAGGCATCTCTGGAGTCCCCAGTTTGAAACCACCGTAGACTAACTTTCCAATTCGTCGTTAAATTAAAGTTTGTGGGTTTTTATTCAAAACTTTCAATAATTAATTGTTTGCCCGCTCATCTTTCTTTCCTTGTCGCCAGTTTAATTTGTTTACATATAATTTTTGGCGGAGCCGCAGAGAGAAAAAAAAACATCGCCAACGAGAAGTAGAAGCAAAATTAGTATATGTAATAGGACTACATGCTGTCCAATTTGGAAGTAATTGGATGAAAAAAATTCCAAGGACAGCCAAAATTGGACGAGGCCGTACTTACTTATTAATTATATAGCTAGACAGTTAATCCAGCATTGTCAGGAAAACCATTAACCTTGAAGAAAGGCAGACTGAAATGTTGAGAATTTTTTATTTCCAAAATATTTAAAATGGAATGCCACAATCACATAGAATAACAATATAATGAAAAAGAGAATACTGTAAATTTCAAAGGTGTAATATTATTTTCAAAATATTCATGAAGAATAAAATATAGTGTATAGAAATAGGTCTAACACATACAATTTATGGGGAAAATTACAATAAGAAAAAATTGCAATCATCAGCAATAATTAAATTTCAAAGGTGTAAAAAAATTTTTGTTCTTGTTTTTTTTTTTTTTTTTACTCAGTTCCAAAATATCTAATACTGAATGTTGTCATACAAAGAATAAAATGTAGCGAGTACAAAAAACATACAATAACGAGGGTGAAATTGCAATAAAAAGAAAATGCTATTAAATCCAAAGGTGTCTTAATTCTCTTGCTTTCGCCTCAAGTTGTTGCCTCGAAATTGCAAATTCACTATCGCGCAAAAATACTGTAGTTTCGGCCACAGTTTTTCAAATGGCGTTCTCAATCTCATTAATAATTCATGAATTTACAAGCCAATTAGGACACGCCAATTTAGTCAGGTGTGTGTGGTTTGAGACCCCGATGAAACACTGGACAGAAGTCGTTCCATGATAGTTTGATTGTAATATTGTCACCCTCCTTACCGTATATAACTCCGTTACTGTTGTTCAAATTGAGGGAATGAATTATGGCTCTAACTAGAGAGTCTTTGAGCGATTTGTCCCTCTTATAAGCGACAGTATTAGTGTAAGAGAAAGTTTTATCTCTCAGTTTTTAGTGCGAGTATGGCCATAGTTTCCGTCTTGATAAGAAGAATGCTTATAAAAATAGCAAGACCGGTTTCGGAAATCTGAGTGGCTTCCTTCTTCAGTTGCTTTGGTGAACAATAGACACCAATGCGTATGCAAGTGCGGATCAACCAGCAAAATGCTTAGTGATGGTCGAAGAAAACTCGCAAAAAACTCTTTAGAACTGATAATAAATTCTTATGAACTGATATCGCAGAATACGAACAATTTTAGTGGCTAAAGGTTTTAATTCTGTTAGCCAGATAGTGGAGTCTGCTTCGTACGGTGGTGGTGTAGTTTTTGTAAAGCAAATGATTGTAATATTGTCACCCTCCTTACCGTATATAACTCCGTTACTGTTGTTCAAATTGAGGGAATGCATTATGGCTCTAACTAGAGAGTCTTTGAGCGATTTTTCCCTCTTATAAGCGACAGTATTAGTGTAAGAGAAAGTTATCTCTCAGTTTTTAGGGCGAGTATGGCCATAGTTTTCGTCTTGATAAGAAGAATGCTTATCAAAATAGCAAGACTGGTTTCGGAAATCTGAGTGGTTTCCTTCTTCAGTTGCTTTGGTGCTCAAGTGAGTGTGAGCTGGTGTGGCCAAATGATCACAGAGTTGCTGTTTATATAGTTCAGCGTGCGCGTCATGTTAATTGAGTGACCAATTAAAAGCAAGAGAATTTTGATCCGTTACGCGTTGTTTGGCGTGGTTTTATTGTTTGCAAGAACAATAGACCGCACGTCTTATGATCTTTCTGAAATGCTTTGAATGCCATATCAACAGCATATAAAGGACCCGGTGTTAAGCATATCATATTGTTCAAGTAAACACCGCTGACCGGTAACGTCCCATGGCGTATGTTATTGTCTCTTCCACTTCGAAGAAAGCTGTTGTCTGCAGTTTTCACACAGTAAGTTGGAGTGAAATGCTTGGCTACATGGAATCCTAGTTGAAAGGATGCATCTTTCCATCTTTTGGAGCGAATGGTGACGTCTGATCGAGAAGTAGAACGAAAGGCTACGGTGGAAATGTACCCGTACTGACTGAACTCCATGTTGGCTTATTTCTGCCAACAGTGCCACCAAACCTGATTTCAGTGGGCTGAAATAAGGGGATGGACTACTGCCGGGGATGAATAACACTACCAGCTGAAAGAAAAGGTTTAGATTACTGGATTTTTAAACAATGCGAGTGCTGTACAGAAAGAACCGGCTCGCTCAACGTAAGTCGAAAAGTGGAGAAATGAACAAAGCCGTCAAGTAAGCTGTACTTCGATTCAAATTGTTTCCAAAAATAGTTTATGAAAGGTTGTTTTCATCAGAGAATTACTTAACAGACAATGTTCTTTAAATCTCAAGGTCGTCTCAGCTTTCTTCCGATTTTTTCAGCAAATTTACGGAATGTTAATTTTGACAAAATTTAAGAAATCTCATTTTTATGGTTTCTTTGTTGATTGCCATGAAAACAAAATAAGCCCGCCCCGCCGAGAATTTTGCAGATTTAGTAACTACAATGTCTCTTGTAAGCTATCCATGTAGTTTCAATTCTAGAACTGATGTACTTTTGAAGATGTTGAAAGAAATGTACTGCTTGTTTTACTCACGAATTAAAATGGCCGAGACACGGTGTAGTTAATTCGCTGTTTATTTCGTTTACGTTGAATATAATGAAAAGCCGTATACATAGAAAGAATGTACAATAGTGGTTTTACATTTGTCCCAAGTCTCGAGTTGTAGTGTTTTAATAAACTTGAGAAATAACGTTTTAAATGTTGCAGTTTTCACAACAGTTTTTGAGTTCAAAATTGGGTTCTCGGGCGTCAACAAACAGTCACGTTACCATGGCAACAACTAAGTTATGACCTCAATAATGGCCATTTTCGAACATCCCCCGTGGATATCTACTTGCATGCAAATTTAAGTTGGGGGGTCAAAATTTTTCATTTCCCACTTTGTTTGATTCTTACAGCGAACTGCTCTAAATGACACAAACACCGACGTGAATAGGCAAGCTTTATTAATCCCAAAATAAGTAGAATCACTCTAAAATTTACGTTTACGGTGCAATTAAAAAATTTTCCTGAATATCTCGTAGCGACCACCGTTCTTATTCGCAACCGAGTTTTGGACGAATTTTGTGAGCCAATACTTTAAGAAAGACCATCCAGGTCCTCCAACTTCTCTTCAAGACTTTGCACGCGGTGAATATCATAATCCTTGAACACGCCTCCCGGGTCACGAAAAGGGAATGTTTGCTCGCGCGCTGCCTGGCAAGTTCTCAAAACCTCAACGGCTCACTTGTCTTTGTACTGTGTACTTCTACTCTTGGACTGTGCAAGCGAGGAATCTTCTTGCACACTTTTGGGCGGCCGAAACCGGCGAGATTCATCCTCAGCTAACCCGTCCACGTTTCAAAACAAGCAGGACGCCACTGCATGCAAATTGTGGCGACTTGAAGTAAACAAGCTTAAGTTGTGAAAAACACGGATCTTATATAATCATCACAAACTATGCGCTAATTAAACAAAAGATGGCAAAAATTAAATGTTTACGCGAATAATATCCTTTGTTTGCAATAAGTCCCCGATTGCAAACTGTACGCTAATCAAACAAAAGAAATCAAAAATGAATTTTTCGTGAATAATATCTTTTGTTTGCAATTAGGCCTTCGGCCTCGTGCTTTCATCAGTTTTCTCGTGTTTGGAAACCCCGATGAAACACTCGCACTCGTTTTTGAAATATGACGTCCAAAGAGCACTGCATGACAGCCAGGCTTTCTGGTTCGTACTCGTCACCGTCTTTTTTTCGAATTTCAGAAAAAAAACGGCAAAGAATTGCATCTAGCTCTTGGCGAGGAATATCTTAACTGTCTCGCTTCGTTACGCTGCGCTCTCCACTCGTTAAAAACCTTGAGCCAAGTTTTTGTACTCTTTGAGGTGTTTTCGTTTTGGTTTTTGCTTCTAAGGTTAGCAAGCTCCTCGCCTGGCAACGTAGGAAATCTCTCATTTGCGTTACTATTGCTGAAAAGATCATGAGAAATGGAAAAAAAATGGCAAATCTTCACTGAATTCCGCCTTTGTCAACTAACAATACGACAAGAAGTCCCGTTTACAGTGCTGACGCTATGCTTTGTGTTGACTGGCTGGTTTCTCTCACTATTGTTTTTCCTTGGATTTGATTGGCTCAGACAAACGGTCCTATTTTTCTTAAACTGGACAGCTTGTGTATTTTAACTGAAAGTCCTAATTGAAACTATCCAAAATTAATCGTTAATTGGACAGTTTTCAGAAATTAAAGGCTAATACTTGGGCTGACGATATTGGAATAACTAACTAGCTATATAATTAAGAAAAGAATTGACCAGGGCGGGAAAAGGTTGGGCGATGAAACGAGCAGTCCGCTCTTCAAGCGATGTGTGATGCGGAGAAGGACTGGCACGAGCGCTCTTTCCGCGCTTCCGGTGCGTTTGGTGGCCGGCAAAATTTACCTTTCAACAAACCGGAAATCTCATTTTCTTTCTTTATTTTTCAGCCAGCCGTGCACTATGATTAAAACGTTTTTCCACAGTCCTGGCTCACAGCTTAAAATCCTTATGTCTGCGTGGACATTAGTCAATCTTTTTCACAGTAAGTTCCCGAAAAATGCGCTCAATTTGAGAGTGTCGAATGCTTGCTCTTGCCGAAAAACATGACATGGTTGTCTTTCCTCGTCTCTTTTAAAAAAGCTCCAAATTACTCCACCCTAAATCTTACATATATTAAAGGCCGATAAATTTTACTTGACATAATAAAAAATTAGCTGGAGATATTTGGAGATAGTGGCGTTTTGCAACTTTAAACTTTGCCTCCTTGCAACGCGCCATGGCGATGATTCGTCGCAACGCCACAAACTGTATGTAAACAAATTAAAAGTGAAATTAAATTTGCAGATTTCTCCTCCCTTTATCTCACAAAAACAAAGCAAAGAAAACCGTCTAAACTGAGGAGCAATTTTATTTGTAGTGCCTAAAGAAACAGACAAGCATAGGAGAGGTTTTGGGGAAAAAAGAAGAAGAAGCGCGGTGTTAATGTTGATTTGATTTAATTAATTAACTAGGGACGTGTCATGATTAACCTTGCACGAGCTGCACGAATTATAAATACACGTCATGCCACGCGTCATCCAAACGCCATTTTCCATCTTTTTACTTTGCTCTACTCGTTTTAAGACAGTTTTTTAGCATCGATTAAGGCGGAAAAGACAAAGAAAAGATAACCCAAAGTTAACGTTTTTCGGAAACTATTAATAGATTGTTAGGATTTTGAATTTGGATCTTTGAATTTTGAATTTTGGTCTAGCACCCAATTCGATCCCAGTCCACTGCATCACACCTTTTTGCTCGGACACGCTCGTTTCATCGCCCAACCTTTTTCCGCCCTGGAATTGACAGTCTATTAAACCGTTAATTGGAACTTCGGTCAAGGGTGCCCCTTATTTCAAATAGGCACTCGCCCCTTCGCTTATTAAATTTATTTACTGTTTTATTAAATTAGCACTTTCAAGCTGAGAGTCTAAATGCTCTCTGGTCTAATTCTTGGAAATAGGCCTCCTTGACACTGGCTATAGTAACAGTTGTCACAAAAACCTTTTCGCAGGGGAACATTTGACTCTTACTCGTCAATCGCTTTACGGTGATCAAAGTCAGGGAATTGAACGTTAATACTTAGAAAAGGCTCTTTTCTGCGTTTCACGTTAAGTCAAAGGCCAAGGCAAAGCCGGCGAAATCGCATTTCCTAGCCACTGGCTCAACCCTTTTACGGGAAAATTTCAAACAATTACGTACACAAAGAGATATCGCACTTACACACTTACCTGTTGTCATCACGTGGACCGCACAGAGTAACAAGAGGTTAGCATTGTATGTTTTAAAAATAATAATAAGTTTAATTATTTTCAACACGTACAGCCAACAGCCTGGCTGTTAAGTGAAAAAAGAATGCTGCCAGGACAGGGTCTTGAATTAGTTGTTCCTGTTGCGTGGTTAAATAAAGTATTGTTGTTGTATTGTCCACAAGTAAGGAATTATTACCCGCAGTGCGTGTCCCCCGCTGGAGAAAGATATCACTGTTTGTTTCCCTTTATTTCTTCCTTTATTTTTCTTTCTTTCTTTCTTTTTACTCGAAAAAACTCTCTTTATTTCTTTTTTTTTAAATATGACCGGGTGCAGTGAAACCCTCATGCATAAATCATACTTGACTGTGTCAATGTCTTTCGCTCACGTTGTCGAAACGTCTGTCACTGTCACTAACAACAGTCCTTCTCAGGACTACACTCACTTGGAATATCATCTAGACTACTTATAAACCTGACTCTTGGGATCAGACCATTTACTAAGAGTGATGACCAGAACGTTTTATTTCACATCGGACTACCATCTAACGGTACAAGTGCGGCCTACTGCCCATGCGTTAGATTATCATCAGTGACATCAGTTTTAGTCTAAGAGCCTCATTCCCTACTGGTCAGCAGCAGGGACAAGCGAGGGCTTTGGGAACTTTTGGTTTAAAATTCCAAAACCGTACTCGTACTCAATCTCCTACTCGTTGTCTTATCTTAAGGTTCGTAATTACTAACACATTGTGACATTATTAAATGGAAAAAGGATCAGCAAATAGGAGACGAGTTACAAAAAGCAAAAACTACACCATTTCTCTACTTTCCTGGCAAGGATGTGCCCAATTTGGTTTTAAATCGAAAAGATCTACTTTGGAGAATTTTCACAAAAGCCGCACGTTTCTCTCAGCAAGCGAACACCGCGTCATGGTTGTTAATATGTGATTAATTTCAACCGCTTATCCAAGTTTATGTCGGTTTTCAAAACATCGCTTCCTTAGCTGAACAAAGAATTAAAACAGACAGAATAGTCGACAAAAACCTTTTCCAGCCCAAAATTTTATTCAAATAACAAATAGATTTGCTTTAAGATGTAAACAACTTTCGAATTCCTTGCTTGCCTGAAAACAGGCATGACATTTTTGTAAGCAATTTATGGGTGCGAACACAGCACCAAGGTTGTTGACGTGTGACTAATTTCAACCGCTTATGTAAATTTGTGTCGGTTTTCAAAACATTGTGTTGTTGAGTGGTGAATTGTTCACAGGTACCAGCTAGTATTTACAAAAGTGAAGACCGAAAAGAAAGAAGAGGTGGTTTTATCTTAACCTCGTCTGGTAGATCATTCCACAAAAAGGCTCTATGATAACTAAAGCTCCACTGAGCAACCCTAATGGAAGTTCTAGGAATGAATATATTATTGTTGCCACTTCTCACATTAGATGGATGTTAATTCGAACAGAGTTTGTAAAGTATTTAAGATAGTACGCGCGCTCTCGTTGGTCGATAGGTGTGTTAGATGAGATTATGTTAACACAGTTGTGATGTCACGCCTTCTGTGATTCCCCGCACAATTTGAAAACATTTCAAAGCTTTCGCAAGACTCGTAAAGCAATTTCAAGTACAAATACTAAGGAAATGGGGACAAATTTGCCAAATTTTGATTTGGTGTTTGGCTATCTCTTCCCCTTTGAGCCCGAGGAAAACAAGCAAAAGAAAGACGCGCGCTGAATGAAAAACACAACTCGGCGAAACTCGGCATAACTTTATCGCTTAGCGAAATAATGAAAAATAATCTTGCGTAACGTTTTTGCCACGCTTTGACAAATTTGTGTATTTGTAAACGACAGCAAAATTTAATCGCTCGGAAAAGGTTTTAACGGCAAATTTATTGAATCGAGCATGGCTTCAAAACATGCACAGCAAACATGTTTTAACGAAAGTAAACTTCGGAGGCAAATTTTTATAAAACTGACCTTTATTTCACTCCAAGAATTGCTCAAATCCACTGAATTACTCCCTGAGTTCGTGGAAAGTCATTTTCATTCCTTTGGCTTTGTACAGACGGTAGATCAGCAACTAAGATTCTCGCCGTTCAAAAATATTCGCTGTCAGACAGACTATGACAACTAATCTCTTCTTTTTCCTTCTTAGTTGGTTTCTGAGAAGTTCAGTCAATTAAAAGTCAAACTTTACAGCTTACCGATTGTGTCCTCAATGAATATTTCCAGAATTGCTGAAGTTTTGTCACTTAAATTTTAAGAACCTGCAAGGCACAACGTAGCTGATTTAGATAGCTAAGAGAAACGCGAGCGCAAGGCTTTTTGTTGACATTAGCTACTGGTTAGCTACTGCCTGGAAAATTTAACACCAGACGAGAGAAGTAATCCATGGAAGCTTGGTCTAAATGAAGGTTTTTGAACGAAGAATTTTCCCAAAACCAACTGTTTTGACGCTTCGAAGATGATCTCTGAAATGCACGGATCTATTTTTGATCAAAGATGACAGAATTATCGAGGTAATGGGTTCAAATGAAGACAGAACAAGGCACTAAGTGTTCGCTAAATTAGTTTGCAAAACACAGGCTATGATATACTCAATATGACTTGCTTTTATTGCTTCATTCTCAGATTAATAGTTCTAAATCAAGGTGGTTTTGTAAAGTTACTTGCTAAGCGCAATTAGCAATCATCAAGTGACGTGTACTTTAGAACTTGTTTATATTGTGAATCAAGAATAGTTAATGAGCTATTTTAATGTTGCTTACAATTATTTAATTACAGCTATATGCGAAATATTACCAGTGTACATTTGTGTCCTGTTGTAGTTTAAAACTATTTTGTGCTGTCCTGATGTAAGGGAGCATTGCTCGCATTACATTTGCTCTCGAATTTCACGCATAGGTTGTGGTTCGTAATTTGCATAATTTAGAAATACTGGTGTTCGAAAGCGGCGCCACGTTCTTTAAACCTTCTGGCCGCACGATTTTATTTTATTATAATTAAGACCAAGTCCTTGCCTTTCCATGACTGCAAGGAAATTGCTATACGAGGTCTCACTTTTTGTCAACATGCATTATTGTGTACCCATTTTCCTGTTCTTTTAAAAGCTGTGAAATTAGGTTGATAAAAGGAACTGTTTTAACTACTCAAAACAACTACATGGAAATGTCAGTCACATTGTAGGATAAGGAAGAGTTGTACTTATCAATCAACAGTAGAATTTTGTCCTGCATCAAATTTTAAGTGTTGTGAGGAGTTACCAAAGTTATTGAAAATTGACATTTTTGTACTAATAAAATATCCATTTTTGTCCACCAGGGGACCCCCCCTTGTAAACTGTAAGAGAAAGCATTTAGAGCCCAAACGAAAAGTGTTTTTAAAGTATCCAGACAAAGTGTAATTCACATACAAGATTAGAAGGAAATCTATTTTGTGACCAATTTGGGTTATGAGGATCTTAGAGAGACAGCCACTTAAGGCATTTTTTAATGCCTTAAAAGAAGAAACCCTTAACTCTTTTCCGTCAAGAGTTGTATTTTCCCGACGTTGAAGTCGGGAACCATTGAGCCACTTGTACATAACGTCATCATTTTTTGACGTCACCAGATTGTTTTGATAAGCAGCTAGCACAGCAAGGACAGATCCATCCATACGTGTGTCCATTTTGAATATCGACCAAATTCTGGCAGAGCTGTACCAGAAAAACGTGTCCAATTTTGGCTGCAAAGTTGGTGGTAAAATAGGCCAAGTCACCTAGTTGATCAATGTTCCATTTCCAGGTTTTTAGAAGGACTGAGGCCAAAACTTTTCCAGTGGATAGAAAGGTGATAAAGGGTAGAAGATAAAGAGAAAAGAAAGGGAGAGAAAAAGGAAAGCAAAAGAAGCGAGAAAAAATTAGAAATGAATCAGCAAAAAAAAAACAGTTCACATTTTGGCTTATGCGCATGCGTGAAAGCAAAATAATGTACAATTTACAACAGAAGCTGGCTCAAAATTGAGCTAAACTGTAAGAAAACGCTTTTGTAGCAAAGTTTAGTGGCATTTGGCATCATAGCACTTCAAAAACCGCTTTAGCGGTAAAAAATGCGTTTTTCTAAGGGAAAAATGCTGACGGTAAAGGGTTAAAGGAGCTACGTCACGGACAACGCATCTTGAAAAAACTGGCAGGTTTTTTCAAGTTTGTCATTCGTAATCCATCTTAACCTCCCCCAGTCGTAGCCATCCTTGTTTATTTTTGGTTTATTCTTACTTCTTTGGTGTTTTTCTGCCTTAGGAAACTATTCTTGTGAGGTTTTCCTCAATGAGAAAATAATTTTGTTAGATCAGAAAAGTGAATGAAAATACCGTGACATAGTTCCTTTAAGGTGCCACTGGGACCAGAATTTTGGTATTCCATATTTTTGCATTTGCGAAAATAGTCTCTGGTTGTTAGTCACCATGCCAAATTTCAACTCATTACGACGACTGAAAGCCGCTTTTTTCGGACGGGTTTTGTCGAGATTTTACGGCCGCCATTACTGGCCCTTGTTCCGGAAGCTGGCTTGCGAATTAGCGGAAGTGACGTTAGAGGCTCACCTCAAACCTTGTACCCTTCACGGTGATCAGACAATCACATATTATGTGACTGTTTCAATATATAGAACGAGAAAAAATTCGCCAACTTTGCAATATGTATTATTTAACAAGTTATCTAATATAGAACCACCTCCTCGCTGATGGACAACGGCGAGGTACATGCGTCTGTACATAAAAAAGACTGATATCTCGCCGATGTACAACGGCGAGGTAGGTGCACCTGTATATAAAAAAGACTGATATCTCGCCGATGTACAACGGCGAGGTAGGTGCGTCTGTATATAAGAAAGACTGATATCTCGCCGATGTACAACGGCGAGGTAGGTGCGTCTGTATGTAAGAAAGACTGATATCTCGCCGATGTACAACGGCGAGGTAGGTGCGTCTGTATATAAGAAAGACTGATATCTCGCCGATGTACAACGGCGAGGTAGGTGCGTCTGTATATAAGAAAGACTGATATCTCGCCGATGATCGACGGCAAAGTACATGCGTCTGTATATAAGAAAGACTGATATCTCGCCGATGTACAACGGCGAGGTAGGTGCGTCTTCATATAAGAAAGACTGATATCTCGCCGATGCTCAACGGCGAAGTACATGCGTCTGCATATAAGAAAGACTGATATCTCGCCGATGTACAACGGCGAGGTAGGTGCGTCTGTATATAAGAAAGACTGATATCTCGCCGATGCTCAACGGCGAAGTACATGCGTCTGTATATAAGAAAGACTGATATCTCGCCGATGCTCAACGGCAAAGTACATGCGTCTGTATATAAGAAAGACTGATATCTCGCCGATGATCAACGGCGAGATATTGAGTCCTTTATTATACCGACGGTTTCACTTCGCCGATGATCAACGGCGAGATATTGAGTCCTTTTTATACAGACGGTTTCACTTCGCCGATGATCAACGGCGAGATTTCCGATCTGTATTATATAAAATATATTTAATCAAACTGATGTTAAATAATACATATTGCGGCGAAGTTGGCGAATTTTGTCTCGTTCTATATATTGAAACAGTCACATAATATGTGATTGTCTGATCACCGAGAGGTAGGTGCGTCTGTATCTAAGAAAGACTGATATCTCGCCGATGTACAACGGCGAAGTAGGTGCGTCTGAATAATATCTCGCCGATGTGCAACGGCGAGGTATATGCGTCTGTATATAAGAGAGACTGATATCTCGCCGATGCGCAACGGCGAGGTATATGCGTCTGTCTATAAGAAAGACTGATATCTCGCCGATGTGCAACGGAGAGGTAGGTGCGTCTGTATATAAGCAAGACTGATATCTCACCGATGTACAACGGCGAGGTAGGTGCGTCTGAATATGAGAAAGACTGATATCGCGCCGATGTGCAACGGCGAGGTATATGCGTCTGTATATAAGAGAGACTGATATCTCGCCGATGTGCAACGGAGAGGTAGGTGCGTCTGTATATAAGCAAGACTAATATCTCGCCGATGTACAACGGCTAGGTAGGTGCGTTTGTATATAAGCAAGACTGATATCTCGCCGATGTGCAATGGCGAGGTATATGCGTCCGTATATAAGAGACTGATATCTCGCCGATGTGCAACGGAGAGGTAGGTGCGTCTGTATATAAGCAAGACTGATATCTCGCCGATGTACAACAGCGAGGTTATTAAGTGCGACTGCATAAAATTGCAGCTTGAAATTCCGCCGGCGTAGTTCATCGGCGAATTATATAAAATGGAGCATGATGGAGATAAGTCTGTTGGCCGATGCAAAAAAGGAAAGATAGATTTCCGCTGCAGAAGTTACACAAGCACGGATTTCTTAAACTATGGGGCAGTGTTCCGTTGGCCAGTGAGAAATATTTCTTTGACAATTGAAAAAAAACAAACAAACAAACAAACAGAGTAACAAACAAACAGACAAACAACAGGTTACGGAAATTGAATGCTCGAAGTTATTTATTAGCCTGATCATTAGCAAAAGTCAGTTTTCTATTCGTGATGAAGGACCTAGGCTTGTAACATGCCTGTCACATCGCTCATTTTTCTTGAACTAACAAGCCCAACCCTATATTCACTCCAGTCTTACAAGGAGTTGGTTTTACGAGCAAAAAGTAATCCCAGTCAGCCGAACCGGGACAATTAAATCAAGCTTAAGGTCATTCCATCGAAAAAAAAGTTGTAATGAGAATCTGTTGAAACTTTGCAGAGTTACTAATTATACCTAGTACATTAAAAAAATAAAATAAAAAGAGGGGGTCACCGTGTCTGATTTCACGCTACGGGGCTGTAGTATATAGGTAATTTGCTATCTTTCGACAGCAATATTAAAAAACCTATCCTTGTACCTGAGACACCCATTATTTCAACAAAGTCATTACTAGCAATGAAATATAAGCATTATTCTTATGACAGACGAACAGTGTTACAGTAGAACGTCTTAAAATTGCCGCCAAAATGAAACTTGTTTGAAATAATAGGCAAATCGAGCGTCTGCACGGTTCCAGTGAAACGCCTAAAATCTGACTGTAACAATTATGGTTTAAATCTTATCTGTCCAATCGCATGCAGTATGTGTCCGTGGATGGCGGGGCTTCCTTGAATCATGCTCTTCAGTGTGGTGTTCCACAAGGATCAGTGTTGGGACCCATTTTGTACCTGCTTTACACTTCACCCCTTTCTGACATTGTTAAGAAATTCAACTTGAGTTATCATTTTTATGCTGATGATTCACAACTTTATCTGTCCTTTCAGCCAACTATACCCGGTGATAGGGATTTAGCTGTGTCCAACATTGAGCGCTGTGTACACGAGATTGATCACTGGATGTTGGTTAATCGTCTTAAACTGAACAAAGATAAGACTGAACTTCTAGTGATCTCCGCTAAACATCTACCGAGACCAATCCTTCAAGAAATCTCTGTCGTCAATGAGACCATCCGCTCCTCGCAGAAAGCAAGAAATATTGGTGTCATTTTTGACCATCATTTTCGTTTCAATGAGCATATTGCAAGTATTTGCAAATCATCTTTTTATCATCTCCGTAATATCAGCAATATAAGAAAGTACCTGTCATCCACCACTACTGAAATACTTGTTCATGCGTTTGTATCTTCAAAATTGGATCACTGCAATTCTTTACTCTATGGCTTACCGAACTGTCTAATAAAAAAGTTACAGCACGTCCAGAATGCCGCCGCTCGTCTCATTACCCTCTCAAGAAAACACGAACACATCACACCTATTTTGTTAAATCTCCACTGGCTTCCTGTTAATTATCGCATCATCTTTAAAATTCTACTCATCACGTACAAGGCTCTAAACGATCTGGCACCTACATACGTTCGCGATCTTCTTACTCCTTACACTCCACCTCGTCAGCTACGTTCATCTTCAAAAGACCTTCTTTCAATTCCGCATTTCAATTTGAAAACATATGGCGCAAGATCTTTCTCCGTGGCAGCTCCTACACTCTGGAATACTCTGCTTTCCGACATCAAGAACAGCTCCTCAGTGTCCCTTTTTAAACATAAACTTAAAACTTTCCTTTTTAAAAAAGCATTTTTATAACTTTTTAGCAACTTTTTTTATTAGTCTTAAGATTTTAAGTTGTAAAGCGCTTTTGAACTTTTAGGATATTGGCGCTATATAAATATTTTATTATTATTATTATTTATGAATCAACCAGAATATTTCAAAATTGAATAATGAAAAATTCCTCAAATTTGAATATATCATGTAAAGTCGTATTTTCCTTAAATAAATGGAATAAAAAAGTGGGGTCACCGAGTTCGTTTGGGAGAAAACGACCATTTATTTCTCTGAACAGCTCAGCTTCCATAGAAAACCTATCAAGTTCCGAACGCGCGCGCGCTCGTGCGCGCGCTAATCACGCAATAAATCATGCGCAGAAAGGATGCGCAATGCAATTGAATGGAATCACCTTAATTGAAATAATAAATATACATTGCAATATCTATTGTTTTACGCATTTACTGTTAAATTGCTTTATTTCGTTCGTGCGGAACTATTTATAAAGGATATGTTTTTGTCCCCCGTTTGGGCTAGGGTAAGGTTTTGTGCTCTGTGGAACCGGGGTCTGGAATTGGGTATGTTTTTTATCACTCGTCTCTTAAGTACAGCGGTTCTGGCGACCGTTTCTCGAGACTCCCGATAACTTTCCGGGCCCGAAAACTATTTTAGGTGCACAATATTCTCGAATAGCTATACAATTTTTATTGATTTTGAAAGCTAAATTTTAATTTTTTTAATTTCTGACAATTAGCTGACAAAGTGAGCTCGAAAAAATAGTTCCCGGGCCTGGAAAGTTATCGGGAGTTTCGAGAAACGGGTCCCAGGGGTGCGTTTCTTGAAAGCCCCCGGAACGTTTTCGGCCCCGAAAAGCCATTCGTAAAAATATGGACCTCTCATTCTGCAAAGCTGTTATTTTAGCTTGTCTTTAAGATAAGAAATGTTTAGCTAATAGCAAAGGTTCATGCTTAGAAACTTCTTTGTTTACAAGATACAGTGTGAATTATCGTGCCCGAAATAGACCCGAAAAGTTTCGGGGCTTTTGAGAAATGCACGCCAGGTCTGAAACAGAGTACGGAAATCACATATTTTTGTCTGATGTAACGGGGTCAAGTATTCTGGTAGCAGAATGTTTCTGGTTGTAAAAAAAAAAAACATTTCTTCTGATGTATTGCCCAACGTTTCATTTGACATATACTCTTATGTTGAAACATAATATCCAGTTCACTTTGTATTGAACAAATGCAGAGCAAAATACAAACGTTAAGACGGAAAGTTGTAACTCGAGTTCCACGCAGTAAGCGATCATGTGATGATCATCTGATGATCGCTTTGTGCTTGAAACTCGAGTTACAACTTTCCGTCTTTACATTTGTATTTTGCTCTGCATTTCTGTGCATAGAGCACTCATAGAACTACACATATCTTTTTTTCCCTGGAATTAGTTATGAATATATGTCAATTTTGACCGTCTGGGGAAGTATTGAGCATTGGTATTTGCCCTCTTTTTATTAAATTCAAGATCTGGATTTACTTTACGAGAAACTTTACGAGAATGGCGAGTCTGAACCATATGCTTGGGTTCATCATGACCTGATTTCTTACAGTAAGCGATCATGTGATGATCATCTGATGATCGCTTTGTGCTTGAAACTCGAGTTACAACTTTCCGTCTTTACATTTGTATTTTGCTCTGCATTTCTGTGCATAGAGCACTCATAGAACTACACATATCTTTTTTTCCCTGGAATTAGTTATGAATATATGTCAATTTTGACCGTCTGGGGAAGTATTGAGCATTGGTATTTGCCCTCTTTTTATTAAATTCAAGATCTGGATTTACTTTACGAGAAACTTTACGAGAATGGCGAGTCTGAACCATATGTTTGGGTTCATCATGACCTGATTTCTTACGTTAACCAAACAGTGTAACTAAACAAGATTAAACAAGGATTGTAGTCATGAAGACATATCATTTTCGTGACTTATAAAATTCGAACATCCTTCTCTTCTACGGATGTCAGCCACTCCTGGTCCCCGTCTTCATAATTCACCAAATAACCTTCCGAAGGATTCCAGGCGACAATGGTGCCCTTAATCCAGCCCAGGTATTCAGTACTTCCATCGCTATTTTCGCGGTTGAATTCTACGTCAATCGTACGTCCAATAAGAGCGTTACCTGGTTGATACAATGCAAACATTCCATCAGTTACGTGGCAGCCTTAGTGTCGCACAGATTCCAGTACTGACAACAGGTAAGAGTTGATTAAAACCGATGACATTGCGAAAAATGACTAGTCTTGCTCTCTAGGATAAGGGTTGTATTAGAAAAAGAGAGTACCCGGCAACGATTGTTACTTTGTTTAATACAAACAAACAAACAAACCAATTACCCACAAATTAGTCAATGGTCTATGAAATTTTGGCTCAGAAGAAAGCGCCTCTGATTGAATACATGATTTTTTATTTTGTGAAAACTGTTGTCACCATGACTCCATAGCTCTTTCTATTCTAACGCTTTTTTCTCAACGAAGCTGGTTTTCCCCTTATTTTATTGATGAACAAAATTAAACACAGCTATAATAGCAGAAGCATCACCGTACCGTTCTTAAGTCGTTCCTTCCTTCCTGGCGCTGCAAGTGTCGCAGTTTATCTGGTGGACCTGGATACATTAATAGAGAGCTAATATTAGTCGTGCTTTTTTCTTAGGTAAACGTAGAGGTTAGGGGATTGCATGCACCCCGGCCAGTATCAAAGCTCATAGTCATTTCAAGGTTTACCCTTTTTGAAAAACATTCTATTGCTTTAGAAACACAAATAATATACAGATTTAGCCAACCCTAAAAGCCGAGCTCCCAGGGAATAAGCTGGTGTTCGTTTCTCAAAAACATTACTGAAACTTCATACTCATCGAATAACTGTTAATTGTTTTTGCCAATTTTTTGTCAGGGACATAAGGGAGAGTACAGTTTTTACTGTGCTTGAGTGCATTGTTTTAAATAACTCCAGTGCACTGAGCCACTCTGTAGAACAGTCACCTTTAAATGTTGTCATACTTTTTACCAGTTCGATTCTGGATTTTTTGAAATGGTTAATGCTTCAATAGACCCCTTATCGGCATGCCGTTGCCTTTTTACGTGAAAAACTATAGTCACCTCTCATTTCACATTATTATTTCTCCCGTTTGCTTATTGCTATCAGTGCCCATTTGGACACGCAGTAACGGTTTCGAGTTATTACTGTGTTTAAGGAAAATTTCTTACCATCATCCGTCGTCATATAACGTTTTCTTTTTCGTCGATCGTTTCTCCGTCCTCTAGCCTCGTCTGAATTGTCTCAGTAGGATAGCGAGTCATTCATGCGCGCTCCTACAACCTTTGCAGCCTGCACCCAATCTTCGCGATAGATATTTTCCAATAACGGTTCCAGGCTATTTGCTTTCTCCGGTATTGATTGCCTGTTGATAGACTCGCCTGGGTTATTTGTGTTTGGCGCTTGCTCCCAAGTTTCTTCAGGTAGTAATGTGTACGCCTTTGTGAACATTCCTGTAAATGATCGGTACGAAACACGTCAGTTTAACTTCTCAAGTTTTCATAATGTCATGACTACAAAGACAATGCTTCTGCAGACCTAGTAACCCAAAGGAGCTAAATGAAGGGTGTTTCGTGCGAAACTCACTCAAATGATTAATCCTCTTCTAACAACGAGACCACGGTTTCAGTTTGCGCCAAGAATCGTTGGTTAATCCCGAAGGTACCTTGAAGTCGGAGATAACGTTCTCGCCATCTGATAGAGGCCTCTCACCAGCCAGAATGTCAAAGAGACGGAGTACATTATTTTTGTCCGGTTCCTCTGTTATTCTCGAAGAGATCGTCCTGAAGACGGTCTTCTCTTGCGCAGTCTGGCACACGAGCTTCTCGACCCTTTGAAGCGATCTTATCCAATGCACCTGTGGAGATATTATGATGCATTGCACAATAAATTTTCTGTATTCCGTATTCTGTTATGATACATTACATGTACTTATTTTGTTATGACGAAGCAGGGACTTGGGATGTAATTAAGTATCATAATTTCTTAATTTTAATGCTTCTAAAGAAAAATTAAGTCTCATTGTTAAAATATAACAATACCTCTAGCGATAGAAGAATTTGTATTTATAACTGAATCAACTCCTGACATTGTAGGCATGATTGGGCACATACATGGCAACCTCTAAGAAGCTTTCCGGCCAGTTTCTCTCCTATGGCATCCCGGAAACCGTTGCTTTCAGCGTCACTGAAGTCAACCACAATCTCCTCCAATTTTCCCCCCATTTTGAAAGTTGGGTAGTCTGCAGTAGTCTTCGTAAAAACGTCCTTTATCGCCATGGCATACGAGCTTCCATCTTGCTTGTTTAACAGGATACGAGCAACAGCGTTGTCTACCCAAATCAAATAGAAATTAATATTGGTAAAGACAGTTTGATAAAAGGATTATCTTCAGGACACTCAGTACAATTTCTCCAGTTTCTTATCCTTATATCTAAATGGACAGAACCTAAATTCCAACTGACCATCTATGTGTTTTGATACGTTTTACAGGTAACATATATCAACCTGTTTAGAGAGGCAAAGGTTAATTTTAGACTAAACAGCTGAAAGGAACGTTACTAATAAGTTGTATCATCATCACCATCATCATCATCACCATCATCATCATCACCATCATCATCATCATCATCATCATTCTCATCATCATCAAGGAGACCTACAAATACACAACAGGTTACCAACTTCTGTATTCCCATGTCATGAAAAATACAGCCAATCAGATGCCTAGAAAGCCATTATATTTGCCGTGGTATCCCATGGGTTTTCCATGGGTTGTATTCAACGGTAGTGCTGAACTGGAGGAGTGGTCTGCACTAAAAGTAGTTTACCACTCGAATAATGACTCTTTTGTAATTAACAATTGATTTAAGGGTTTCTTCATTTCACGTTATCTGACATACTCATTGTACGGTAAAGGTAAAGTCGCACACTAGCTAGGGAGGCCCACACGGCCGGAGCTTATCCCGGTTTCTCTCGCATGAAGCAACTGAGAGCATTGCTACTGCCCACTGGATAGGCTGCTAGTCCATCGCAAGGTTACCCCACACAGGGTTACAAGCAGGGTTACCCCCAGCGGCCTTCAGATTTGAAGTCCGACGCGCTGACCATTACACCACCTCGCTCCCACACAACATACCCATTGTACATACAAAATAATTATGAACATGTTGTGTAAAAGAACATAGGGACTAATTATGCCTAAAAAAAATTTGTAAAGAGGTAGGTATACTAACATTGCAAGGTGTTTTCGTTGAAAGCCGCCATGTTTAGTAGATAAGGAAATCCTTATTCCCCGTATAGGTTATGTCAGCAAATAATACTTTAGTACAACTTAATTGTTTCAACTGGAAAGGAGACGCAAAGAACGCCATATTTCTTCCTGGTGTGAAGACGTATTCATGTTCCTGCATCTGATAATGTCCAACCAGTTGGTTTACTTCTGCGGCTAATGCGTCCTCATCTGCAAAACAAGCGAGTGAGACAAGTTTTGCTTAATTATGTTTTAAAAATAGATACGTAATTTTCTTTGTAACGTTCAATAGGACGCCTATGACATCGTCTTTGTTTACAACCAAAAATATTGTTTTCCTGCTCCGGAAACATGATTTTAGAAAAATAATAAAATATTTCCTAACTCAGAGCGCAATAAAAATTTTTAAAAACTGTTGAAGTGGAATATTTCGTCCGGACCAACCAAACTTCATCAGCCACGGTAGAAATCTGAATATTAAGAAGGGTTATATCGCTTCATAAGGGTCTCAAGGGGCCTAAAATAGTGTTATAGATGTTGGCTAATTTGAAGCCATTGTCTCTATTCAAAGAGGGCTTTCGTAACCGGATCTCAATTGCTTCCCTTATGCGGCGTTTGAACGTGTTGCTTTCCGTGGCGAGAACTTTTGTTTTGCTGGAATCCACCGAATGTCCCGTGAGCTGGCAATGCTCGTGAACGGCTGATGAGTCCCTTGAAAGGTGTTCCCTAATTCTGGTTTCAAGCACGCGAGAAGTTCCTTGACACCTGCTTACACGTGAACCAAGATGGCTCAACAAAAGTCACAGTGTACCGGAAACCGACCCATACGGATCAGTACCTGAATTTCCACTCTAACCACCACCTACAACATAAAAGAGCTGTGGTTAACACTCTGCTACTTCGAGCTAAGACCTTGGTTTCTGAAGAAGATGACAGAGTACATGAAATTCAGCATGTTAAGCAAGCTTTGAAAACTAACAACTATCGAGATTGGATGCTAACAATACCGAACACTGAATCCGACACGAGAGAGTCCAAAGAATCCCGCAACGAGAAGAGAGTATACGCCTCAGTACCATACATCAAAGGCATTTCGGAACGCCTACAAAGAGCATTTAAATCACACGAGGTCACAATCGTCCACAAGCCTGTCAATTCTCTCAGATCGCAATTGGTACAGGTTAAAGAAAAAACTGAAAACCTAAAGAAGTGTGGCACAGTTTATCACATTCATTGTGATCATTGCAACAAACAATACATTGGCGAAACTTCTCGCGTGCTTGAAACCAGAATTAAGGAACATCTTTCAAGGGACTCATCAGCCGTTCACGAACATTGCCAACTCACGGGACATTCGGTGGATTCCAGCAAAACAAAAGTTCTCGCCACGGAAAGCAACACGTTCAAACGCCGCATAAGGGAAGCAATTGAGATCCGGTTACGAAAGCCCTCTTTGAATAGAGACAATGGCTTCGAATTAGCCAACATCTATAACACTATTCTAGGCCCCTTGAGACCCTTATGAAGTGATATAACCCTTCTTAATATTCACATTTCGTTAGGAAATTAGGTTAGGAAATATTTTATTATTTTTTTAAAATCGTCTTTGTTTGTTAAATTGGGAGGAGGGGAGGGAACCTCCACCCAAGGTTTTTGGTGTGTTTTTGAACTAGGTAATAGAAAAAATATTATTTTTTGGTAAAAACTAAAGGGATTGGGAACATAACAACAGTTTTTTTTTTAATCACAGCTCGCAGCAACACTCTGCCAGCATCAGTGGAAGCTCCAGAATGCTTCATAATTTCTTACATTTAGACTCATCGTCCACTTTTGTCTTGATTTTTGGGAACTGTTCGATGATATGAAGCATTCTGGAGCTTCCACTGATGCTGGCAGAGTGTTGCTGCAATGCCACCTTTCGTTCCCTCCTGATACGGTCAATGTTCAATGCCGCGGCACTGTTCTCACCAGGAATGTAGTCCATACCCTGACCTACATCAGTGTTGACAGTGAGAAAAGTAAAATGAGATTGATTAACTAAATATCCGACAGTTTAGCGATTTTCCATGCAGGGATGTATAGCCTTGTAATCTGAGAGAGATAGCACGACCGTGTAAGTGCGAAAACATGAATGCTCTTCTCTCTTAAAAAATGACTTAAACAATTTTCACCGTTGAAAATTCAGAAACACGAAATTTCAAGTATAATATGCACAATGAACGTAGCACACCTTTCAGTAAGTCTTTGGATGTCTTAGTTATGTCTTGATGAACTACTCGCTGAATATCCTCTGACACTTTACTGGATATCTTGTGTTCAGCAGGCTTGGGATGATTATGTTTAACGTTTCCATTTGAGGAGAACACTCCAAGCCATCTACGATTATCCCCTTGCTAGATGGCCAGATATAAACAAAATGGATGGGACACTTTCCAGTTTTGGTGAACGGTTTGCTTGGACCATGCTCTTTACACTTGTTCTTTAAATGCCTATTTGCCACAGTATAATTACAACTGTCTCCCCCACATATTTTTACTCCCTCACAGGATCCTCTTTTTATAAACACCAGTCTCCTTCCCATCAATCTTGGTGACAACTTTTTGTGTCTGCGAACCTCGAGCTGTCAACTGGTTATCCTCAGAGATGAAGTGTATTCTATTTTTGGCCGCAAACGGAAGAGTTGTAAAATCTGCTGTGAACATTAATTTCCCGTTATCACGGGAAAATCCTGGAAACTCGTAATCATCTTTTGAGGCGAATTCGTCCCAGCTGCTTTTATCTTTAAGTAATTTCCTTACTTTAGGAAGAAAATGGATTCCCCGGCTGCTACTTCTGATGACCCTTTTTTGGTCTGTCTTTTTTCGTGGATGGAAGGGATCGATTGACGGATCCAGAACAGAAATGTCCTGTGGCTTTAGCAGAAAGCTTTTTCCTTTTGATGACGTGACATATCTCCTTGATGTTTTATAGAATCTGTTGAACGAAGAGACCTTGAACTTCATATCAATAAGGCCTAAGGCCACACATTGTCGCAGTACTCTGCCCCACCAGTTGCTATCATGCCCTGTACCTTTTCCATACGATTTGGACGCTTCCACGACTGGCTGGACGTCTCCCTCTTTCAACCACTCCTGGCTAGAACCGCGAACAAAGGAGACAAGTTTCTTTTCGTTTACGCCACCGTGAAACCTAGGTAATTCACATAAGTCCTTGACTGCATTTAAAATTATCAAAGCATCTTCCTTAATGTTGATTAGCGAGGTACTACGACCTTCATCTTGGCAACTATCGCAACAGTTATTTCCTGACGGCATGCTTGAGCTGTCCGGGTTATCTCCAAACACTTTTTAAGTGTTTGGTTTGACTCACAGCTGAATTTCAACGCCCACATTAGAAAAACATGTAGTCTATCCTTTGGAACACTATATAAAATTAGACGCATCAGAAAATACCTAACGTTCAAGAGTGCACAAACATTAGTCCTTGCATTAGTAATTGGACGCTAAATTACTGTAACAGTCTGCTGTACGGTTTACCAGCCAGTTACATTAACATGTTGCAACGGGTACAAAACGCTGCCGCAAGACTAATCTCGAATACCCCGCGTTTTGGTCACATTTCTCCGGTTATGAAAGACCTGCATTGGCTACCTGTTAAGTACCGTATAATGTTTAAAATAGTTGTATTCACATTCAAGGCTATACATGGTAGTGCCCCCACATATATTAGTCAGTTAATAAGACTCAAGCCAAAGTCAACTTATATGCTTCGTTCAAATAAAAAAGACTTTCTGCTCGATCAGCCACGCAAAATGAAGAAGACAACAGGAGACAGGGCGTTCCTTGCCGCTGCACCAACTTTGTGGAACGCTCTCCCAGATGATTTGAGAACTTTGGACAATTTAAAAAGTTTTAAGTCACAGTTAAAAACTCATTTTTTTAAATTAGCATATAATTTGTGTTCGTAGTGTTTTTAACATTTATTTAAGTTTTCAAGCGATTTCAATGACATCGATTTTTTATAGGTATATATATGTATGAATAATTTTTATAAGTACATTATTGTTGTAATACTATGATAACTATTTATGTAAAGCGCATTAGATCATATATGCATAGATTTTTGCGCTATAGAAATAATAAAGTTAAAGTTAAAGTTAAAGAATTCTTTCCGCAGGCAATGTCCAGTATAAATTTGACAAACGAATCTCCAAGCAGAAAGAAAGTCTTCTTCCAGTTGTCTTGTTTCTTTATCTGAACATCCTCCGGTCCAGTAGCCAAACCGCTGATCATCCTTACTTTCGTTGACCAAAAGAACGAAATGTCCATCATTTCCTTCTCTCGCCGCCCTTCCAAGCTCCTGCACAACGGCCCTCATTTTACGGGCGCAACCAATTCGTAATACTACACTCACATGTGGACAATGAGTGCCAAGCTCGAATGATTCCGTAGCAACTAAAATCTGAATTTCTTTGTTATTGAAGGCTCTTTCAATCTCCACTTTTGATGCCACTGACATGTCTCTCCCATGGTATCCTTTAACGTCTTCTACACCACACTCCTTTAACGTTTCAACCAGCTTTTCGACATCGTTCTTAAAGTCTACATAGACAATTGCATAGTTGTGGCCTACCATTGAGCATATCTCCTGGGCAACATCTTTCCAAGGCCGAGCATTTGATTTGCAACTACTTCCATCAGTATTCTTTGCCTTGGATTTCTTTTGTTCTGTTACAAGTTTGTATTGGCCGAGAGACATCTTAATATTTGGACGATCAACAGTTCCTTTAATAACTACAGGATGCCGGAGATAAACTGAACACAGCTTACTCAGCGACTGACTATCGATCGTAGCTGTCAATGCTATCACCGGTATGTCGACAAACGTAGCTGGAATGTCTTTCAGACAATCGTAGCATTTTCGAAATTCAGAGTTCCCATCGAAAATCTTATGGGCCTCGTCCAAAACGATCATTTTGATTTCATTTTTGTGCTCTGTAAAGAAGTCCATATTCGTCGCAAAGCATTCTGGGGTCATGTACACTAAAGATGGCTTTCGCTCTTCCATTTTGTCTAGTCGCGCAAAGTGTTTCTCTTTTTCTTGACCAGCGGGACTACCAAATGGTATAGCGTCTACTCCCTTTTCTTTCAGATGGTTTACTTGATTTAATATGAGAGAGATTGTTGGACAAATAACAATAGTGTACTTCACAGAAGAAAATAAAGAGGGCACCTGGTAAACAAGACTCTTTCCACTTCCAGTCCTTTGTATAACAACCACATCATTTCCTTCTTCTATGGCATTAATTGCCTCTATTTGAAACTCTCTAAATGTCGCCAGACCGAAGTTTGTCAGGTGGCCTTTCCAAAGAATTACCTCAGAGTCGGTTGGTGGGAGAAGACTCGATGGGTGTATGTAGTCGGCTTGACTGTTGGTCTGTCCTTCGTCTGTTTTAGTGGCTCCCTGAGTATTTTGTGATTTCTCAAAGTCATCAAGAACTGCCAATAAATCATCTTCACCATCACTGACATCTATCTGGACAACTTCTCTTTGTAAGTCAACCTCTAGTAAAGATTGGGGGGCTGGTTGGCTAACAGACGATGCGATTCTCTTTCGAACCCATCTTGCAAGCGCGTTAGTTACGTTTGATAGCTGTTGGCCACGGTAACTGGCAGAAGTAATTACGCCATTGCCATTTCCACCAACTGCATAAGAAACTTTATGGGTGTCTATAACATAAAAACGATTACAATCGTCGTCTACTGTGTGAACAATAGTGAAGATAATTGGGGGACAAGTGTAAACAGCAAACGCATTTTACGATTTGTTAGCCATATGTCGAAGGGCGTCTTCCAACTCAGTCACCCCTTCAGCAGATTGACCCACGATTAAAGTGGAAAGTGACTCTTTAAAATTATACCGGCGCAATGGAAGCTGTTGTGCGTGAAGTATTTCATAAGCTTCGTCCACAGAGAAATGTTTGCTTATGTCCCGCAACCTATTAACCTCAGTGGGAAAGGTGGTAATGATTTTCTCTATAGTGTTCTTGAGTGTTGTTGCATTACGGAATGCTTCAGAATTGGTGGTATAAAGGTTGTCTATGATTTTCATAGTCAAGAAGGAACACGAATTAGTACCGTCCAAGGCACTGGCGTTTTTCTTCAAATCTTGCACGAGCTCTAGATCTTGGTCTAAAACTCCTCCGTTTGCAGCAAAACCTTGAGCTAATACTTCGCTAGCGTCCTCTATAACTTTATTTTGATGGTACGATAACGGTAAAACAGATATAATGTTCTCGTCTACTGCGTCTGTGTCTACGTCTGCGTTGATTGGAGTAGTAGTCGGAGAGGACTGACCTTCCAAATCACTGGTGTCTGAACATGCTATTTCTTTTAGCGATGCCGATATCTCTGACATGTTTGGTCTCTCAGATGCGCTTGCTTTCCAACACTGCGTGATTAAATGCAGAAACGAACCTGACTGCCCTCCCTCAATGTTCAGTTCTGATAGCGGTGGTCTTAATCCCTTCTCAGCAGTGGACACAATGAGTTCTGGAATATCGCATACCCCGTGCCATGGATGAGGTTTTGAAGGGTAAGCCAGCTCATAAAGGAAGAGTGCGAAGCTGTAGACATCAGATGCTTGCGTGTGCTTTGCACCAGGTCTTGCTATTTCTGGCGCAAGAAATGGTACCGTGCCAACTAAGCCACGACTAGACTCCTTTCTTGCGTTTCTCCCTTGGGAGGGCTGTCACGAAGTCATTGTCAGAGTAGTTTGCTTATGGTGATAAACTGCTTCCCCAAAGTCGCCAATCTTTATTTTCCAGTCAGTGTTAGTTGGTCCCCCAGAGTTAAAAAAATTGGCAGCTTTAACATCTCTGTGGATAATATTTTTAGAATGAAGATAGGCCAATCCTTCAGCTCCACTATGAGCAATATGGATACGGATATTCCATGAAATGTTATCTTCCATCTCGTCCAACAGCATTCTTACAACAAACACGGGTATCTCTTCTTCGTCAATGGTTATACGTTTTGCCATTAATTCATATGCCAACATGTACTTAGATCTCTCGATGCCATAGAATTTTATGACGTTTTGGTGATCCAGATGTTTAAAAAGCCCTACTTCCTTTTCTATAGAACGTTTGACTCTTCTCGTGACGGGGACAATTGATTCCTTAAGGGCGATCGGGATATCACCAAATTTGCCAAACGAAGCTAACGAACCCTTATACATTTTGCAAGTTGCGCCTACTGCAAAATGTTTCTCGTCCATTTTAACTTGTTCCGGGTTAAGGAAAAGTTCGTCACCTCCTCCCCTTAACTTAATAGCTGTGAAAAAAATAATAAAGAGATTTAGCAAGACGTTTACGGCAAACGCGAAATGAGGACGTGATCACAATTTTCCCTCCATTTTTCACATTTGCCGTCTACCGATTTCAACGTGAGATGGACTGTTTTTGCGTTCGTCAACAACGTCAGCATTTATTCTAAGTTTTTAAATCGTTCTGATACAATTACCGGACTTTGCTCAAGCTCAGTGTTGTTTTATTTGTTACTCTGTGTAAAATAACCGGTTAATTGTCGGCGTTTACACAAAAAGGAGAGAAAAAGTACAAAGAAGCGAGCTGATGTTTCATTGTCACCTTCACCGAGGCTGTCAATTCTTTTACAAACAAGGCGCTCAAATTATACAGCTACATCAAGACATCCCAAAGAAACTGCATTCATCCGTAAGTAGTATTTTAGTTAATAGCTAGAAAGATGTTTTTGGTGTATTTTAGCTTTAAAGAGTTTACGCGAAACTTAAGAGGAAATGTTCCATTTTAAAAAATCGCAGACGGCAAACGGCAGACTGCCGTTTGCCGTTTGCCAGTAACATCATGCTAAATCTCTTTAATAATAATAATAATAATAATAATAATAATAACATAACATTTGCAAATGGACAAAGCAAGAAAGCTACGGTAGTTAACAACCCCTGCGGTTGAGGAAAAGCGAACACTCGAGTGATTGTTTGCGAATAGCAAAAACCATGCGTTTTTGTTTACAAACGTATGTGAATTCCTCTCACTGAAGTTTTAGAACAAGGGAAGTACTCCAACGCTTACCTTCGGATTAGAACACTTCGACTTCTTGGTCTTCTTGAAAACTCGATTTTTGATGGATTGCCGCTGAAAAATAGCCAAAAACATTTGTCAACTAATTAGATATACCACTTAGTGAAGTTCTTTTCACACTGTGATGAGTGGATACTTTCTTTCGCTAAGGTAACACGAAAAACGTCTATGGTAATTGATGTATCATTGTTTAAAGGGCCGGATGCCGTAAGGGTGGGGTCCACGTAAAACCATGTGAAGTGCGTGCTGGGCACTCTGGACGCAATAAAAGCACGAGCACATACCACTTATGTAGAAAGAAGGGAACCGTGTAGCTGGGTAGAGGTGCCTTAATTTTGTCTGTAAGCCGCAAAAAGTCGGTCAGGATCGCCGGAATATGTGGAAAAGAAAGATCTTAGCAAGGAACATCAGAATCCAATAAGAAAATTTAGAATGACCACGCATATTTAGAGCTAATTGATATTAAATTTGGATAGAAAGTGCCACACATTATTTGTATTTTAAAGGTTTTTCCGTAATTACCCTGCTGTCAGGACGGGGTCTGGTAATACCCTTTTTTTTTTCGTGGTTTTTTTTTTGGTGGTCACTTGCCCCAGACCTCCGGTTTTCGCTCGGCCAAAGAAATACTCGTCGTGTCTTTCGCTACACAGCCAAGGGCTTTTATCTTGAATGACCGTAACATATTTTACACCCCCCAGGGGGGGGGACAACGGCGGGGTCTAATGCCCCTGGGGCTTTTGTTTTCATTCATTACTCCGCCGTGAGGACGAGGTTTTTTTTTTTGGTGGTCACTTGCCCCAGGCTTCCCTTGGACAAACAAATATGCGTTGCAAACTTTCGGTCAACATAAGCAATGTCTCCAGTCGTTTAGGATCGATTCGCTAAAATCTTTATGGAAGACGGTGTAGAAAATTACCAGGGATGCAATGGTCTAAAAATCTCTTCGACGAGAGCACGGACAAAGATGATAACAAGCTTTGAAAGGCGCCGATTCGATACCCGAGCCTGCTAAACAGACATTATTCAATATTGAAATGCTTGCATTTCTTGGCAGTTTTGCTTTGCCTCGCCACAATCTTTAAGGATGTTTGTGTAGAAAACTACAAGGAATTCAATGGGATTAACTTCTCTTCGACGAGGGGAAGGACGAATGTGCTAGCGAGCTTTAATTTGAAAGCTGGCACGAACTCACGATCGCTATAATAGTACGTTATGATGTAAAGTGTATCATCTATGAGTGCCAAGAAGTAAGCAAAACTACCCTCCATAATTCCCCCGACCACAGACCTTTAAAAAAGAAATTAGTACTGAGAACCAGGATCAAAGAAAAATCTTTGACCCCGGCGAGATTTGAACGCAAGACCTCCGGTAGCCTGCGAGCAGGCTCTCTATTCGGGGGGGCAACGTGAATTATTTTCTTTGAGAGCGCCGAAGGCGCGAGTTTCGGCGAACGAAGTGAAGGCGAGCGAAGCGAGCCCGCGGTGAAAAACGAGAGCCTGCACGTGAGTCATTGAATTTCAATTCCGGCCCCTCGAAATGTGACAACTTGTTGACAACTCGCCACGCTTCCGGTGTCAAATAACTAGCCAATAGGGAACGAGAAAAATATAAACAAACATGACAGAAAGATGCACGTGGAAGTTTTCTCGGGATTTCGTTTCTCGGGATTTCGTCTTTGTGGCTCTTCATGGAAGGATCGGAAGAACGCGTTTTAACTCCGAAAAAAGTTGTCAACAAAGTAAGTGGACATTGCCGTATCTGCAGTTGTAGTTTTTTGGTGAAATATGGAACTGGAAAATCGGGTCGAATGTCCACGGAAAATCTATTTGAAGTTTCAAATCGCGATGGAAGTCGCGGACAAGTATTGGCGACGATGTGCGAAAACATTGGTATTTATTTCGTAAAATTGTCTTCTTTGTCGAGCCGTGTGTGTAATTCTTGCACCCGAAAAATTAGGAACTTATGCATATTAATTGAGCCATATGCATATTAATTACTCATATTAATTGAGCCTGTCATTTTTGACCAATCAGAGTGCTGCGTTCGTGGACGAACGCGCCGGATTCAAAATTCAATGGGATACGTGCAGGCTCTCAATTTTCACCGCGGGCTCGCTTCGCTCGCCGAAACTCGCGCCTTCGGCGCTCTCGAAGAAAATAATTCACGTTGCGTTGCCCCCCGAATAGAGAGCCTGCTCGCAGGCTAGACCTCCGGATTAGATCACCATCGCTCTACCAACTGAGCTACGAGGTCAAGCTGGGAGCAGGTATCCATCCGCTGACCGATGATCGGGCAGACTCTCAATAGCGTTTGATGGTGCAATCGGCGTGGCGTTTGATGGTGCGTTGAAAGTGGAAGTTCCCGCCATCGAAGGAACGAGGGGAGAGAGAACAGCGGCGGGGTTAATGCCCCTGGGGCTTTTCTTGTTAGTTTTTTTGGTGGTCACTTGCCCCAGACCTCCGCTCGGTCAAAACAATACTTACAGGTAATTTTCGTTCGTTTAGCGTTTATTCGCCAGAATTTTCATGAAAGTTGGTGTAGAAAATTACTGGCGATTTAATGGCATAAAAACCCCTTCAATGAAAGCATAATGAAGGTGCTAGCGAGCTTTGAAGCTGGCATGAATTCTAATAACTTTCCCTGGCACGTAAACATTACATCACTGAAACACAGAAGCCGATTCGGGGAAGGCTAAGAATCAACAACAACAACAAACTGATATTCTCACCCAGTCGGCGATCCAGAAACATAACGAATATTATCAAAATCACTTCCTGTGTGGTACTGTAAGTTCTTATTTCAGGAAAAACGTGCTAGTAACCTGTACGATATATTTATGCAAAGGCCATAAATGCCGTAGAAAGTCTTCGATTCATTGAAATACTCGTTTATTACGGAATTGAAAGTATTCGGATATAAAGCAGACTCGTACCCCGTCGCTATTTATGAATCTGGGGGAAAGGGATAGAAGATTCGATTCTATTAAGGCGCGCCCCTTCCCATGTCACCCTGCGCGCCTTAATAGAATCTTTCCCCCAGACTCATTAATAGCGACTGGGTACGAGACTGGATATAAAGTACTCACTTTTCTTGTCGTGTTCAAAGTATTCCGATTCGTGAGCCAACCCGGGTAATTTTTAATTCCGGATTCGTCCTTTTGCGCGTAGACGCGAAAGCGAATCCGGTACCAAAAGTTACCGGATTCGTCATTATTTAAACTCAACGTTAATAAACATTAAGAAAGTTAAATTATAAATGAGATTAAAGTTAATCAAAGTTAAATTTCAAAAAGTGTTAATTTGGACAGATATTTTTCAAACAAATTCTAGTCTGACATGTACAGCCACCGGAACAGTATACACGGGCGAACAAAGCTTACATTAGTGGTCTCTCTCTGATCTCGACTGTTAATTCCTGTTCGTTAAGGGTTTTGGACAATATTAGACATCCTTACCTTAGGTTTTGAATGCCATCCGGATGGTAAAGGTAATATAGGCTCTCCAGGCTCGCCTTCATTCCAACTTTCGTGACCTACATTCTTTTCCTGAGAAGGAAAGAAAATTCACTTTACAAACTGGTCGATGTTAAGAGGGGATTGGACACTTTTTTGCTCCTATCCCGTGGCTCACCGTTTCAGAAATAAACCTTTCATTGTGCGTTGTGAATGGTTCAATTCCCGCTGTTACCACCCTCCCCCCCTCAGGGAAGTAGAAGGTGGAGAGATAATTTTTAAATCTAAGTCTAAGAATGGCCGAGAACATGGATGTGACCAGCCTCGTTTCCGTAAAATTATGTCAATGGTTACTATTCCAAATATGACAATTACTCCATTGTTACTCCCAGCTAACATCTCAATTACTATGACAACTATGACTGCTAAAGGGGGGAAACTTTCTGTAGAAACAAAAGCGACGGAATAAGATGAGAGTCGATGGTAAGCGATTTATTTTAAAGTGAGCAGCTGGGTGTGATTATCTATTAAACATCGATTTCTGACATGAAACGATAACAATTAACTAATTTCTTCGATTGCAATCTAATTATATCGAATTATTCATTTGCAATTAATGATCGATTTTCATCGATTAATTGCGCCGGGAAACTCGCCCTCTACCAATCTTTGTGATCATATGGAACACTCACCAACGGTTGTTGCCGGTGTGTGGTCAACTACAATTACGATCGCAAAATTTAAAAGACGTAAAATATTATTAGACACCGCATATCCACCTCGACGCTACTTGACCAGAAGAATCGCGATATGTTGAATGACGCTTTGTTCGGGCTGGCCAGGCATCCGGTGTTCTATGTCGATTAATTGCGCCGGGAAACTCGCCCCTTACCAATCTTTGTGATCATATGGAACACTCACCAACGGTTGTTGCCGGTGTGTGGTCAACTACAATTACGATCGCAAAAATTAAAGACGTAAAATATTATTAGACACCTCATATCAACCTCGACGCTACTTGACCAGAAGAATCGCGATATGTTGAATGACGCTTTGTTCAGGCTGGCCAGGCATCCGGTGTTCTATTCTGGAAATTACTTAGATAAGTTTAAAAGACCAATAAATGAAGCCAAAATATGTGATGATTTGGAATCATGATAACCGTAAACGTCGCTCAAGATCTTCGGAATAAGTAGTTTCCTCACACTTAAAATATATGAAGTGATATCATTTACCTGGATGGACAAAATCCTTGCTATTTCAAGGGTGTCTTCTTCATCTTGTTGCTGATACTGCCGAAGCCACGTATCAACTTCCCTGGCACAACCGCGGACACAATCAGCATAACTGGACCACATCTTTCTAAGCCTCGAAACGTACAAAACGAAACCTCGAACGAACAAACGAACTCACACGCTAAGAATACGGCGGATTAACGACGTGCGAAAAATGATTACTTGTAAGTTGTGTTACTGTAACAAAATACCCTTTTAAACACCTTCGCGATAGAAAGGGTGGACACATTGTAGACAAAAGTAGGCTCTTTGATAACTTTTTGGGCCCAGAGCTATAATTAGAAGTCAGATATACACTGACAGGTAAGACCCACAAATCAATCAATGGATTTCAAAGACGTGCTTTTCTCGAAAGCCCCGAAGATTTCCCGGCTGATTTCGGCCACGATAATTGTCATAATTCACTTTGTATCTTGTAAACAAAGAAGTTTCTAAGCAAGAAACTTTGCTAGACATCATCGATCGAATAATTATCGATCGGTTCATCGATCGGCTGATCATACAGACAGGACTCAATATTTCGCCGCTGATCATCGGCGAGTTTTGGAGTTCTTCATTATACAGACACCTTCACTTCGCCGATGATCAACGGCGAAATATTGAGTCCTTCATTATACAGGTTTCACTTCGCCGATGATCAACGGCGAGATATTGAGTCCTTGATTATACAAAAGGTTGCACTTCGCCGATGATCAACGGCGAGATATCGATGCCTACTTTATACCGACGGTTTCACTTCGCCGATGATCAACGGCGAGATATTGAGCCCTTCATTATATAGACGGTTTCACTTCGCCGATGATCAACGGCGAGATATCGATGCCTACTTTATACCGACGGTTTCACTTCGCCGATGATCAACGGCGAGATATTGAGTCCTTCATTGTATAGACGGTTTCACTTCGCCGATGATCAACGGCGAGATATCGATGCCTACATTATACCGACGGTTTCACTTCGCCGATAATCAAAGGCGAGATATTGAGTCCTTCACTATATAGACGGTTTCACTTCGCTGATGATCAACGGCGAGATTTCCGATCTGTATTATATAAAATATATTTAATCAAACTGATTGCGACATTCACATGAAAAAAGCCGTTCTATATATTGAAACAATCACATAATATGTGAATGTCTGTACTCCCGGCCTTGAAATTTTCGTTGCTGCAGCAATTATAAAGGGTATTACTTGTGTTGTACAATTCTACAACAATAAATCCAACCACCGAGCTGGTATTTCACTTCATCAAAGCCTTCGAGCAGACCCGCAATGGAAAAATGGATAATGTTCCTACTCACACACACTGCAAATTTCAACCCGAGAGGTATTTTTGTCGGCTGTTCTGATCACTTCACGGACGAGTGATTCCAGACTGCTGTTCATGTCGAAGGATCCTAGAGGTCGATTATTCCATTGTCCATTTCAACTATATGGGAAAAAAAATATCCGGGAAAAACGAGACGAAAGGTACCTAATCTTAACGCAGTTGAAGTGTTAGTTTGTTTCTTTTTCAACGCATCCACCATTGTGCAAAACTTATTTTCTTTTAACGTATTTTAAAATTTATTTTGCTTGTGGAAAACCCTTTTAGTTCTTGAAGATGTTCGGCGAAGTCCTCATAAAATGCATCCTGGGCGAATGCAGGACCGCCGCGATTAAGCCAATAGTTTGTATTGCTTAGCTTTTTTCCTTTTTTTAATTTCGCGTGTGTTAATTTCAAAGCAGTAATCGCTTAGAAGCATGGTTATTTATTTTATAGGATACCATCCTGAATGTCGAGAAACTTTTCTCCTTATTCCCTGTCGGTGAAGAGTCGATTGACATTATTGTTCTAAATATATAAAGGCTTCAACAGGTCGGCTCGTCTTTGCGTGGAAATTTAAGTTGGGAAAAAATGTAACACGCCACTCTTTGTCTAAGGGGTTTACAATGTTATTTCTTTTAACTGTCATAGCAATCTTTGTAAATGAACTAACAAGAAAAATGATTAGATATCAAGTTATTATTTTTACGCAATGAATAAAGCAAGTGAAAGCTTCGTTTCCTCGGCGATCCGCATGTTGTTGTTGAGCAGCAGAAAATTTTCCTTGTGGCTTTGACTTGCACTACAAATATTTAGATTCCGGTCACACAGGGCCTCCAGTTGTTAATAAAAGGTCTTGGTTTATTTCACTTTTTTCGGCTCAAGTTAAGAATTCTACAAAAACTGTTCAAAATATTTAGAAACGCCAATGCAAGCACTTGTGTTGCAATGCATTAAGCGATCACTGTACTATGGTGGACACGATAAGCTTCATCAGCTGACTGCCAGATGACTACAGCATTACGGTTCTTCAAGAAAGTTTCCCATACTATGCTAAGAATAGCCAAAAATCTCAATGCTTGCAATATATAATGAATATAAACAACGGCAGACAAAATATAGCTTCCTTTGTTTCTCCAACGAAGCGAACAATAAAATCAATCGACCGATGCTTGAGAATTCGCGAGCATCAAATTCTAGAGTTTTTATAGGCGTTTTGTCTAAATTTCCAAAGCTTAAAACATCAGTTTTTCGAATAGCTGGACAGCGATTCATCCGTAGGATAAGAGTTATCCGCTCTTTGAGCAACTTGAGCCTGAACTGTAATCACTGTATAAGCATTGTTTCCCGCATATTTTGAACTCCCGCCAATAAGGCGAGAAAAACAACTTTGAAAAGTCTGTTTACAAGCTTATGAGCTGAAATCTCCTGACATCAGTTCTTACATCGTACGGTAAGAAGAATTCTTCATTTGCCGAATGAAATGAATCTTCTGATGATTCGGAAGCTAAAGACTGTTCCGAATCGTAGAAATACTCTTCGGAGGTTTCGCAGTCGACGGTAGGCATCTTGAGTCAAAACACAAGGAAACGCGACTGAGGTGAGCCTCTGACGTCACAAGCTATCAAATTGCGCAATCACCCAGGAACACGTTTTTAGTAATGGCGGACACATTTTACGCAACTTTGGAGCTAAAAACTATTAGGATGGACGGTTCCTTGTTCAGTTTTCCGGGTAAATATAGAAACAACGCGATATTTTGCGACAGAATTTGGCAGAAATAAACCTACGAATTTTCGTCTCAGTGGCACTTTAAAAACCCTTAAAAGGGTTTCGCAAATGTGTTGAAGTGATTTATTACAGTTTTTCTCCCCGCCCCCAAACACTTCAGCCCAAACAAAGTTAATGACGCAAGATTATTTTTTCAAAATGTCAAAATTTTTCCGTTTTATTGCATTTATTATTTTACCATTACTTTTTCTTTTTTTAGCAATAAATTTCCTAGTTTCTCTCTTTGCTTTCGCTATTTCGCTTATCTACTTTTTCAAGGATTCAACTACCCTGCGAGCAGTGGTTCCCGGCGAACAAGAGGACGAGGAACCACTGCAAGCAAACGTTTAGCGTCGTCCCCAACTCTGGATGAATAAATTAAGTCACAACCAGGAAAACCGGTTTCAAACCGGTTTGACGCGTGCGCTAACGCTTAGGACTGCTGTGATTCACGTGCCCATTCTATTGAAGGATCTTCTTGCTTATCGTACGAGTCAAGCAAAGGATATCCAAACAGACAGAAGTGCTAGTCAAGCTTATGCGCCGATATTTTACTTCATTACGGAGCGCATTCTTCACGCGCTAAATTATAAATGCGATGAGCGGACTCACTCTGCATTGCCGGTAGGGAGCTATCTTCTGTATCTTCAGTAAGTTTTGTTTTCATCGACTCGTGTGTAATTTCAGAATGAAATGAATATCCATCTTGTGCGTTAATAACAAAGAAAATAAAAGCTGTTAATAAAAGAGTTTTTTGTATCTGAAAAGAATGCGAAATGTTCTCGTTTTATCTAGTGCTGATTTTCAAAACCTCCTTGATCGATCCTAGATTCGTTTGTAAATACAAATGGGAAATAATTTTCTGCGAGCGTTCGCTGAATATTTTATGTAGCGCGGAGGAGGCTCGCTTTAATACGAACACAAATATTCCTTGATTTCGTGGTCATTAAAAAGCTGCCAAAATGCTAAAATAATCGAAAGCCCTTTTACTGGCACAAAAAATCGAAAATAGCGGAGAAATTTCAGCAGCTTATATTTTTACCAGTTGAACTGTTGACCTTTTGTCGCGCGCTCGTCCAGGGCGCGTGTTTGCTCTGATTGGCCAAAATCTGACAGCTCAGACAATGGGCACTCCGTCACTCCCGCATGCTCGATGGAAATCCAACGTTTGCTTGCAGTGGTTCCTCGTCCTCTCGTTCGCCGGGAACCACTGCTCGCAGGGTAGGATTCAACACGAGGATGTCGGGCAAAGACTTGGCGCCCAGGTAGAATATCCTTGCTCAGTATTGCTTTGCCCCTGATTGTTCCTTTTGTTCCCCGGGTTCCTTTACCTTTCTTTTCTGTTCTCTTCTCTTTCCCTTTCTCCCATCCTTCCTTTCAGTATAAATTCCAACCTTTCAATTAAATGAAAACAATCGTTTCATAAAAGTCAAAATTTTCTACCCCAATACAAATTAATTTTTTCAATCTCTCTAAACCATTTTACATTAGATCAGAAATTAGGAAATAATATACAAAAACCATTTCCCCCACCTTATTATCTTCTAGCTACATAACATCTCCTCTATTTCTCTTCCATCCCTTCGATTTTCTGATTTCCTAGTTATTATTATTATTATTGTTATTATTGTTATTATTATTATTATTATTATTATTACAAGTGAGACCGGAAAACAATATTATAATTATTAGTTAATTATTAGTTATACACATCTAATCAAATTAGAACCCTTTTTTATAAATTTTAAATAAGCCCCTGTTGTAGGTAATGTAAACTTAAACATTTTACACATTTTTTAGAAATGCTTTATTCAATAAGTGATTGGAAACCAGGATACTACAGTGTAATATGCTCTCATATTTTTCTCCTTTTATGGTAAAATGATGCTATAGTTAAATAATTGTGTAACTTGTTTACTTCTATTAATTCCCCGGGACGTTTAATTAAATTTCCTGACTGCCCAATAGTGGTAGTGATTCAGAGGGAGTCGCTTTTTGGAGTAAATATGAAATATAATTTCTGTAAAAACTCTAGTAAGTCAGGACTGCTCTCTAATACGCCTTCTTTCGTACAAGTGGTCTGAACTAAAATGAAACTTGTTAATTACAAGTAAATTATTTGTTACTAATTATGTCATGACATTAGAGCTTGTAAATTATTTTATGTTTTGACTGATGCCGGGGATAATTTTACTGCCAGAGGAAGATGCAAACATTGCAGCATGATACATGTAATTTCTTACATGTAATTTCAGGTGAATCAATTCATTCATCTATTTTAAGTACCAATCAGTCAATCAATCAACCACTCGACTACTCAGTTGATAAATCAGTAAATCAGCCAATTACAAAATCAATCAGTGAATCAATCAATCAATCAACCAATCAATCAATCAATTAATCTGTGACTACAGTTTCGCCAAATAGCAAATGGTCCAGTAATGACTAGTGACTTTATTTGATGCACAGATTATGACTCATTCTGTTACTACCCCAGAACGTGATGGCAGTAGATCTTGTGATTTCAATTTGTTTTTGGTTTGATAATCTGTCAACAATAACAGGGCTCGAGACTAACGGTAGCCAACTAGTCACAGACTAGTAAAAATTCCATTTTGGCTAGTAGGTTTTGTGCTTTCACTAGCCATTTTGGCTAGTGATAATTTCAAAGCAGTAAAGCACCAGATGAAACCAAACTGACTATTACCTCTGACGATTGGATCCCAAAAGTAAATTGAGTGAACGGAAACTAAAACTTAATTATTCCGTAAAAGAATATCATAAGTAATGTTCGTATGATACTTAGCACTTGTTCAGCTTGTTTTGTCCTCTCAACGTTTCTCCGTACTAATTCTTGTCTCACTTGGCAACGTTTAATTTCTCTGTCATTAGTACGTTCCAATGAAATTAGCCGTCTTCAGAATATTTCATCAGACGTTTCCTTGAAAGGTCTATTAGTGCGTTCCTGATATGAAATTCTTTAGTCTTCTCTTGTCGACTTTTTTCCATTCATTACTACGTTCGCACAATAATAGTTTCTCTTCCCATGCAGCGTTTCTCTCTGCGTAACGTCGTTCGTATGATATTAGTCTTGTTTTCACATCTTGGATTCTCAACGTTTCTCCATACGCCGTTATCACGTTCGCACGATACTGGTCTTCCCAAGTTTTCAGTGTGTTAGTGCATTCGTACGTTAGTATATTCACACGGTATTACTTTTAAGTCTTGTATTCTCAACGTTTATCCGTACATTAGTGCGACATAAGTTGTCTTCCGTAATTTATTGTCCAACCGAATAGGTTTTTCCTTTCGGCGTTCTTCCGTACGTTACAACTTCTTACGGAATTAGCTTTGTCTAATAACGCTTCTCCGTAAGTTAGTAGTTGTGTATTTTATTAGCCTCAGTGTCTCCTCAACTTGTCTCTGTACCTTGCTTCGTTGGCAGTGTTTTCTTTACTGTAGTGCATTTGCAACCAACGTGTTCGATACGACAACCTTAGTAATTTCGAAACTTATTAGCTTTGTCTGCTCAATGTTTCTCCGTACTAAAATACACTCACAATTTACTACTCTTCTCTTGCAGACATTTTTCCATACGTGACTGAATTGAGTGCTGCTTGGAATGATTTAACTTAATCAGTAAAAGTAGAGAATGAGATATCTACAAAATTAAATCCACCTTCTTTCAACTCTATTATCTTAAGTGTATTTTCCCAAACGTCATCAAAATATAAGCTGAAATAAAAGTTGTAAGACCTACCTTATTAGACTGAAATTTTAATTTGTTGTTTGTCATCAAAACATGCCAAAACTATCATTCAAAGTCTTGTTTAAAAGGCAAGACTCTGTAGAGCTTTTGAACATTACTTGATTAAACAAACATTCGTAACACGTCAGTCATATAAAAACATTTTGTCAGCAGTCAAGAAAAGCCCAGCTAATCAATAATCGAGTTGGAAATGTTTGCAACACTGTTAATGATGCTACACAAATAAATTTAAGCTTATATGCCAAATTCAGCATTTGGGGAATAGCCTGAATTTCTTGCTTTAAGCAGGAACTGTTTGAAATATTAATTTTAACAGCCACGCTGTAATTAAAGCTTACTGAAAACAAAAAGGAATGCTTTTCCACCCTTCAACTTGCCCAACAAATGACACGATTGAATCGCAGTCGAGTGTACAAAAACTACATCTCTCGGCTGTTTACAACCGGAATGAGCTTTCAATTATTTAGGCACTGAACTAACTATAAATATGAAACATCAAGGTAATGATCGATCGGAAAAGCTCTAAAAAGCTGTTTACTGAACACAAATAATAAGCTCAACTAAGTGTGCACTGTATTTCCCAACAAAAGTCATGAATCAGAATTTAAAAGCACCGTACCTGACATTCTGACTTTGCAGCCTGTTTGACTTGACAGTTCACCCAAATTTCTGAGCAATGCAGCGAAAAGTCAAGTGTTGTCCACTTTCCGAGAAACTATTAACAATTCTTCGGTACAAATGGACGAAATAAAGCTAGCAAATTGCTGGCGAAACACCTTTTCACGCCATTTTCCACCTTTTGCCGCGAGCTGTGCGACCATACCTGAAAAGTGCACCAGTTAAGCACAAGTCTCCCTGAACAATAAGTGGCATTGATGCCCAGTACTCCGCATGCCTGCGAATCACATCCCTGAGCTATATGAAAACGAATTTTTTTCAAAAAAACTGTTAACGCAGTTGGGAGGAGCATAGTCTGAAACCAAATATACTGATTCGTTTTTACATTTATATTAAAACCTCACAAAAACAGGGAATTATCAAAAGTTTAAGGTTCATTTTTTATTTCGTTTTTATCAAAAGAAAAACTTTTAACGGTTGTTTTTGAATAACTTGCAATTTTTTCTGCCATATGACTGGGAGAAATTACGGATATATTGAGCTCAATGCAGTTTTAAAGTGATTTGAAATATTCCGTGCGCTCTGGTCACATGACTGATGATGTCACAACAATAAGGTTATCATGGACCTTACTTTCATGTGAAGTTCTATTAAACAGCCAAAGTTTGCTTCTCTCTGCCTTAAACTGCCATAGCTACAGACTCCTCACCAGTCCCCTGGGAAATACTCCTGTACAGAGCCACCTTAACTTTCAAATGCCAGATGTAAACTGGCAATTTCCAAATTGCCCATTCCAATGACCATCAGGGCACGTTATCTGCTTTTAAATTGGTAGAGGCCCGTTCTTGCAGTGAGCTAAAACATCTTTTTTGCCATAGTTACGTGACTAATGACGCCATCACCCTAACATTGATATGAGGGGTAAGTTTCACACGATTGTAAATAACAGATGGTACAGCGTCCTCTTCGACCACAAGTTAACTAAGTTATTTAGCATTGAAAATTTTTCTGGTGCAAAGCATGCTGGGAAGGTTCTTATTATAATTATATTGTTTTTAATTATTATTATTATTATTATTATTATTATTATTATTATTATTATTATTATTATTATTATTACAAGTGAGACCGGAAAACAATATTATAATTATTAGTTAATCATTAGTAATACACCCCTCATCAAATTAGAACCAGTGTTTCATAAATTTTAAATAAGCCTCTGTTGTAGGTAATATAAACTTAAATATCTAAGCAATTTAAATGCTTTATTCAATAAGTGATTTGAAACCGGGATACTATAGTGCAATACGTTTTCTACACTGTAAGACGCTCTTATACTCATATTTTTCTCCTTATATGGTAAAATGACGCTATAGTTGAATGATGATGATGATGATGATGATGTACCTTATTTACTTGTATTAATTCCCCGGGATGTTTAATTAATAGTAGGAAGTAGTGAACCCTAAAACATCCCAGGGCATTGCTTTCTTTCTTGACTGTCCAATAGTGGTAGTTACTCAGAAGGAGTACCTCACTGGAGTTAATACGAAATATAATTTAAATTACTGTAAAAGCTCTAATAGTCCTGCTCTCTAATACGCCTTCTTACCTACTACTTGCTAATTACAAATAAATTATTTGCTTACAATTATGTCATGACATTGGGGCTTGAAAATTATTTTATGTTTCGACTGATGCCGGGTATTATTTTACTGCCAGAGGAAGATGCGAAGAAGTGCAGCATTATGCATGTAATTACTAACATGTAATTCAGGTGAATAAATTCATTCAACTATTTTAAGTACCAATCAGTCAATCAATCAACCACTCAACCAACTGGCTGATAAATCAGTCAATCAGCCAATTAAAAAATAAATCATTCAATCAATCAATCAATCAATTAATCAGTCAATCAATAAATCAATAAATCAATCAATCTGTGACTTCAGTGTTGCCAATGCGAATAACAAATGGTCCAGTAATGACAAGTGACTTTATTTGATGCACAGATTATGACTCACTCTCTTACTACCCCAGACCGTGATGGCAGTAGATCTCGAGACTTTAGTTCTTTTTGGTTTGATAATTTGTTACCAATAAGCATTGTTACTGATTGCCATAATCTGGTACCAAAGAAAAACAAAAGGAATAGCCTCTTCCTAAATCATTTCAGAATAGTCTGAAACCTAACAGGCAATGAACTGACAAAAAGGGATCAGACTGTGGTGAATCAGTCAGTCAATATAGTTTTCCCCATAAAGAGAATTCAATCAAATAGGTCTGACTCTTCATTCCTGGGATAGTAGTTGGGGGGGGGGGATACTCCCCCAAAAAGAGATATGGGGCAGGGTGTACTCCAGGATTCATTCCATTTTCATACATCGTCCACTTAGTAGTACTGAGGGGACAGTCAAACTAATCAATGACATCAAAATGTTAAGCAGAAAAAGACAAAAAAATATATAACCTTATTTCAAAACTGCTCTTCAAATTTTTTATTTGAATTGATAAAGTGTGTCTGGGAATATAGCTGAAAGTATAAATTCCTTAACCAAACCCTTATAATAAGCTGCCATATTTTCCTGACATCAGGTTGATGGAATAAAAACCTGTAAGAAAAACAAAGTAGATTTTAATTATCGCAATTACCAATAGTAGGACAGTCAGTGTGCACGCACCAGAGAAAAATGAGAGACTGCTCGTAGTCTATGAGAATGGTACCAACTTGGGCCGGTACGACTTCAGATCGACTCCAAATGCTTACCTCTGTTTACGCGAAATGTACGAAACATGAAGCTAGTATAAAATAATTATCATCTTAGGCTGTACTTACATGAGTGATTTCATCCCGAGATGACTTTCATATCGGTGTCTGGTCATTTACCTGTAAGTTTTTACATGGTTTGGAGCTGAAATGGTGTTTACCCCGGGACGATTTCATCCTGGTGCTGAAGACCGGGATGAAATCATCCTGGGGTGAACACATTTCAGCTCCAAATCATGTAAACATTTACAAGTAAATGACCAGACACCGCAATGAAAGTCACCCCGGGATAGGATAAAAGTCATCCGGGGATAAAGTCACTCATGTAAACAGGGCCTTAGGCTGGTTTAACTCATCACTGCTGCTGAACCAATATGAATGACTCAGAACGGTTTGAAATCAGACTGGGGAGCCACTTAAGCATGAACAGGGTCCCAATTGGTCTGAGATATTTGTTTTGGGTATGCACGTTTAATAAGTGGCGTTGGAGCATTCCAAGCTGTTGGATAATAGATAAACTGGATTTTTAAGGATGGGATGGTTGCGGACCATATTAACACAAACAGAGTTTAGATTGGTCTCAGGTAAACACTGCATGCCAGTCTGACTTTCAGACCGGTCTCATGTAAACAAAATCACACCAGTCTGAGTTTGCACCGGTCTCATGAAATCAGGGCATTACTGCCCCTGGGTCTCTGAGGATGTTGTGAAACATTCTTAAGAGCTGCTTGACTTTAGGCTAAGGGGGTGTTTACATAATACCAGCATGATTTTCATTCTGGTACAAGTTCCTCCCGATTTCCTCTTGTTTCTCTGTATTTGTTTCATGATTACAGCACAAAATCTCATAACTGTACAAGTCATACCTGTGTGAGCTTGCCCCAGTAGTGGTACTGGGTCACAATAATCACTGTGGTACGGAAACCCATACATGGTATAACTGTTTGATTCATTCTGCATTAAGTTTTAACCCTTTAACCATCAAGAATAAATCTTACATCACTGTGAAAAATGGATTTTGTAACTTAAGTGGGTATAAGGTTTTCATCACCTACCCCAATGGAAGTCTTGATGGAACACTCATGTAAATGTTGTGATTTAATTTTATCCTTGGTTCAACTTTTATTTTCCTTTGTGAGTATTAGGATTTCCAAATTTTCTTTTTCCGAAAAGGCTGTTTTAGCCACCCAGTCTTCTATGTGTTTACACGACAATATAAAACAGATCATGCTCAAATTCCACACCACAGAAATTTGTGCTTGTTCTCAGACACTTAAAGGCAGATGGTTTAAATATCTGGTATATTTGAATGATTTTAAAACTGTTTAACTGTGCTTAATTATGTTTGACTGGGTTCAGAAATTGGAATCAAACACTGCTGTATGCATATTATTGGTTTAATTGTGTTCAACTACCGAACCCAAATTAAACCGATCATTGCATCTGACCCAGTTCATTTTACTGAACAGTAAGATAGTATGTAAGCTGGGACAATTATATGATTGATATCTTCCCTGGCATACCTTCACTGTAAGAAAAGCTGCATCACTGATCACTGCTGACATATACATGCCTAGTATAGATAAAAAAGGATCAGTGAAAACAACAACTTCAGGGCTAAAAATTGACAGTCTCCTGGTTGCCAGTAGCAATTTAAAACTGACCAGGGCCACTAAAAGTTGAGGTTTGTTTTTATTGACATGTGACTCCAGTCTTACTTAGAGTTCTACAGTATGTGGTACTTTTTCCACATGATTATTGGCGAAATCCCTGGGTAAAAGACTTACTTCTCACCCGGGTTGGGAGGGGTGTATTCAAGTAAATATGGTTTTAAATTTTTTGATTTAGACTAGAGGATTTTGAAAGCCACTTTATCTAAATGGCCTGGTCCACTATACTAAGCGAGCAAGTGAAAAGACGCTGGGGACGAGGTTGGAATTCAAGGATACTGGCCCGAGTTGCAATTCAATGATTCAAGCACTGAAATTAATTTTTACCCTGCAAATTATGGAATAACTTAATCAGTAAAAGTAGAGAATGAGATGTACAAAAAAATTACATCCACCTGCTTTGAACTCGATTATCTTAAACATATTATTTTCCCAAAAGTGATCATACCTAATTCGAAATTTAAATTTGTTGTTTGTCATCAAATCATGCCAACTACTTGTATAGCTTTGAAACTTACTTGATCTAAGAAACATTCGTGAGTCATTAGATGTATATAAATAATTTGCAAGCAGTGAAGAAAAGCCCAGCTAATAAACAAATGGAGTTGGAGATAAAATAAAGTATGTTATGTGTTATGTTATGTTGTTATGAGATGTTTACAACACGTAAGCTTAAATGATGCTACACAAAAGAATTTAAGCTTATCTGCCAGTAACAACATTAGGAGAATAGCCTGACCTTCTTGCTTTAAGCAATAGCTGTTTGAAACATTAATTTTAACAGCAACGCTGTAATTAAGGTTACTGAAAACATTAAGGATGCGATGCTACACTTTTACTTGGCCAACAAATAACATACGATTCACAGACGAGCGTACAAAAACTACATCACTACATAATACGTTTATTTAAAGACTTACGAAACTTAATAAACTTTAGTTACCAACCTAAGTGTCTATCTTTCGGCTTTTTGCTACCGGAACGAAAATGGCAAATTATTTAAGCACTGGACTAACGGTAAATATGAAACATTATACTATAAAGATCGATCGGTAAAGCCCTGCTAATATATTTTAAAAGCTGTTTACCGAAGACAATAAAAAGCTATAACTACACGTACCTGACATGAGCAATGCAGCGAAAAATGAAGTGCTGTCCTCTTTCCGAAAAACCATTAACAATTCTTTAGCAAAAATGGACCACAGAAAGCTAAAAAACCTTTTCACCCGATTTTTCAGCTAGCTATGCCGCCGCGCCTAAAAAGTGCACCAGTCTTCCTGAGCAATCCGTGACATTGGTGCCCAGTACTCCGCGTGCCGGCAAATTCACATCCCTAAGCTATATGAAAACGAATTTAAAAAAAAAACTGTTAACGTAGTTAGAAAGAGCATAGTTTGAAACCAAATACGCTGATTCGTTTTTACATTTATATTAAAACCTCACAAAACAGGGGATTATCAAAAGTTTAAGGTTCATTTTTCATTGTGCTTTTTTCAAAAGGAAAAATAATAATCGACGTTTTTGAATAACTGGCAAATTGTTCTGCAATATTACTGTGAGAAATTACGAATTTATTGAGCTTAAAGCAGTTTTAAAGTGATTTGAATTTTCTGTGCGCTCTGGTCACGTGACCAATGACGTCACAACAGTGAGCATATCATGGTCGTTACTTTCATGCGAAGTTCTATTAACCAGCCAAGCTTTGCTTCTCATCCGGCGAGAAGATATCATCATTAAACCCGCAGACAAAGGCTCGGGGACGGTTGTCATGGACTTGGACTGCTACGAAAATGAATGCCTCCGACAACTCAATGACACAGAATTCTACGAAAACATCGACAAAGACATTACTCCGCTCACTCACGAATGTGTCAAAAGATACATTTCCGGATTACAATTTGACAAAATGATTAATGACGAGACAGCGAAATACCTCAAAGGAAACTCTCCTAAACCAGGTCGCTTTTACACCATTCCTAAAATACACAAACAGGGTCATCCTTGTCGCCCTATAGTCTCTAGCAATAGCCATCCCACAGAAGGTATTTCCCAATTTGTCGATTTTCATCTTCAACCACTAGTTACCAAACTTCCTTCTTACATAAAAGATACCACCCATTTTCTCAACAAACTCAACAGCATCGGTCAACTACCTGATGGTGTTTTACTCGTTACCCTTGATGTATCTTCACTCTAAACAAACATACCTCATAATGACGGAATCCAAGCCTGCAGCGAATTTCTGGACCAACGGCTCAATCCTACTATCCAGACGACCAGACTCTGTGATCTCATTCGCATGATACTTACTAATAACACTTTCACTTTTAATGGACAGCATTACAGACAAATTAACGGAACAGCTATGGGGACCAAAATGGCTCCCTCATACGCCAACCTTTTCATGGGAAAATTTGAAAAAGACGCTCTAGCAGCTGCTTCACATTCTCCCCTAATTTGGTGGCGTTACATCGATGACATCTTCCTCCTCTGGACACATGGCGAAGAAAAATTAAACGATTTTATCACATACTTAAACAACCTACACCCTACAATCAAATTTACCAATTCCTTCTCCTACAACGAAATCCCGTTCCTTGATGTTAACGTACTGCTCATCAACGGCAGATTAGAAACTGACCTTTATGTTAAGCCTACAGACAAACATCAGTATCTCCTTAAATCATCCTGCCACCCATCTCACACCAAACAATCAATCCCGTTCAGCATGGCCTTACGACTTAGAAGAATTTGTTAAACGGATAGGTTCTTTAACACACGTTCCAACGCACTCACAACACATTTAATCAAGAGAGGATATCAACACCGTTTTCTTAAAGAAGAAATGGAGAATGTGCGTCAAATTCCACGCAGCAAAGCCCTCGAAACATCTACGAAACAAGAGAATAACAGAATCCCGTTTGTAGTAACATTTAATCCAGCCCTTCCTAACATACGTCAAATCATTTTCAACAACCTAAACATTCTTCGTTCTTCACAGCGATGCAAAGCAGCATTCCCTTCTCCTCCTCTCATATCATACCGCCGTTGCAACAACCTACGTGACATTCTAGTCAGAGCCACACACAGCAGACCACCCCCCAAAACACCTGGAGCTTTCCGCTGTGACAGAAGTAGGTGCAAAACATGTCCTTTCATTACAGAGGGAACCACGTTTTACACCTTCTTCTCCACTAACGAACAAAGGCAAATTCTACATCACATCTCTTGCTCATCTTCCAATCTCATCTATATGATACAGTGCTCCAGATGCAAGATACAATACATTGGAGAAACTAAACGTCAACTCAGCGACAGATTTGGGGAACACAGACGCGCAATCGAAAAAGTGATAGTAGTAAAGGGGGCCCAGATAGCAAAATTTCCCACGTTAATTTGCATACACACCCCCTGTTCTGGCTTCTGATTGGTTGTTAGGTTGCCCCTAGTAACCCTCCACTGACCATAAGGGATAGTGGGCTCAACCGGAAGTCACATGACTGGAACCGGAAGTCACATGACCGGAACCGGAAGTGACGTCACCGGAACCGGAAGTGGCTGGAAATGTGAAGGTCACGTGTTTTGTGGTGGGAAACCGCTGACCAGTTGTAAAAAAATAGATCGTGGGCTCAGAATGGAGAAAAAACCGCTGAGGAACGTGGGCTCAAAGTCCAAAGTCCAATTTTCGCATCGGGGGAGGTCCTTGACTCAAAGAAAAGACGCTATGTTGGAAAAAAGGGTGTTTTAATGGCAGACATTTTTGAACAGTTCAACAAGTCATATAATGATAATCCATGGCATGCGGATGATCAGAGTTCCATTTCACAAGAGGAAGCAGAAGCACGATCTAGGGACCTACTTCCGATTTATCCAATGCAAAGTCCTAGTTCCGATAATCCATGGCACGATCTAGGGGTCTGACCGTCGAGGGCAAGACAACGGAGACGAGAAGAAATTCAAACCTTATTCAATATGAGTTCCTTTTGATGATATGAATGTTCCTATTCCATGACGAGTATTCCTATTAGTTCCTTTTGATGATATGAATGTTCCTATTCCATGATGAGTATTCCTATTAGTTCCTTTTTGATATGAGTGTTCCTATTAATGAGTTCCTTTTGATGAGTATTCCTTTCACCGTTTTCTACGAAGCCTTGGAAGAATTAATGGAACGTGTCCTGTATTATGACATGGACTCGGTCATCTACTTAGAGGAACCTGGCCAACGCGTCCAAGGATTGGGGTACTCCCAAGCAACCAAGCAAGCAAGCAACAGTTACAGATCCCCTGCGGTTGGTTGCCATGACACGGCTCTCGACCAATCAGGTATGCTAGTGAGAAGAGGCAAGCAATACCACCAGTATAACTTGGTATACTCTTAGGAAAGGAGTCACGTGATTTCCGATGACACCCGTCTCTCATTGGTATCCATAGGGATAAGTGTTGAAGCTGATTGGATCTACCACTCTCTTATCGTACACGAACTGGTAACGTTTGTAATCGGGGAAGGTGTAGAGCTGATAGGTTTGAGGATCCCGGACAATGTGATGTGTTTTGATGACTTGGGTTTGACGCGGTTTCTGGAGTGGCTTTTGGATTTCGTCCAGAACGTTTTGACGCATGACGTTGTAGTTCAACTGGCTCTTGCCTTCGCTGTTGAGGTGGAATCCCCTCACTTTGCATTCGATGTATCCTTTCTTGGTTTGGTAGCCATAATTCTTGGGACCACCCGACACAAATTCCACAATGTAGTCGTCACCATCCAATTCACTGGTGAACTCCCCAAGGTAATCCCCCAAGACCGGGTTGGACTGACCCTCGTCTTCAACGAAGATGACAGAGTCGGTGTCGTAGTAGAGGACACGTTCCTGCAATTGCTCCAATGCGGCATACAGTCGGAGCCGGGCACAACAGGTTGTGAAACACGCCACAAAGATGTTGAGGTTGGGTGAGACCGGGATGTCTTGGTCTTGGTATTGGTAATGTACTTCGACCATGTCGTCATTGATGACGGAGACGTGACGTACATCCATGGTATCCGTGTCTAGGAAATGATGGAAGCTTTGAGGATCATGGAATGTTTCGACTTGGGTCTTGTTAAGACGTTGTCCAAACTTGCCCCACATGGAATTCAACATCATCTTCGCCAAGGTTCGCAACCCAGGATTCTTCTTAATGTTGGCGTACTCCAGCTGGATGCCTTCATGCTCGTAGTAGTCTCGGATGTACTGCTGGCGTTTGGTTTCGTCGTCCCCGACCCCCGGTGGCCACCCACTAGCTTCTTGTTTGATTTTCAACCAAGTGTTGACGTAGTCGCGGAACAATCCCTCACAAGTTTCGTTGAAGTGCCAGACTTCGTAGATGTACTGGACTTCGTATCCCAAGTCCACCGCTTTGTCTAATTCTGGGCTGCACCATGTCCCGGTCAGGGGCGTTGCTCGTCGGTATGGATGCATTCGGCTGATCTCTCTAAAGGCCTATTTGCCATTTCTTCTTTCACACAGGCGGCACAGAGGGGAAAAAGGAGTTTCCCAGCATGACGGTAAGGCAGTACGGGATGGTAGAGGTGACGTGGAGGGAGGATTTGGCAACGGATCAGGCCAAAGTACTGACGGATGTCCGTGTGACCTGGATGTGAAATGAAGGTAGGATGTCCTTTGGGGTAGACGCACGTCTTGTTGACCCAAGGGTACAAGGAGGTCACATCAATGTAATGGATCTTTTGACCGGCTGTGACATGGTGGTACAGTTTCACGGCATTGGTCCGACCTCCACAGAAAGCGTCGCGTGGATTCAGCGGTTCTGTGAATTGAAGGTGTGCCACAAACGTACGGATGTCGGGTGAGGTGTCTGAGACGGGTCCAATCACATTCCCACATTTCTTCGAGAATGTACCCTTGCTCTCTAAGTTGTTGGATCTTTTGTTGCGTGGTCTCGTAGACATCTTGCATGGTTCGATCATAGTGGCGCAGATGTGTTTCGTGACGGTTGGGGTAACAGCGGGAGCATCCGTGCCAGAAACAGCCGTGAAATTCGTACACGGTGTTTGTAGTGCCATCGAAACCGTCTACATGGAAGTGGGTGCCAGGGATGCGATACTCACCGGCATTGCCGGCATGTTGAATGTTCTGGGTCTGTTGTTGTTGGCACCAGCTTAACCATTCCAGGGCCACGTTTGAGTGATTGATGGAGTTGCGCCAACCACGGACGGGTTCACTGGCAATACTGTCGGGGATCATTCGGTTCATACGTAAATCCCGGTTACAGGCAGAGGCAATGGTGATGTGGTCGAAGGGGTTGAAGCTCGTCAGGGTTTCAAACAACCGTTTGAAAGTCAGGCATCCTTGTTTCAAGAGACGTACATCCGATTTGCAGTACTCAACCAATTCTTTCTGAAAGTCAAAGACCTTATCGCGTTGCTCTTGATGCCACTTTTCCAAGGCTTGCTTGCCTTCGGGAGACATGGTTTCAGGCATGTAGTAATCGAGGGCCGGGATGGGTCCCACGTACGTTTGATGCTCGGGAAGATTGAACTTGTGTGGGAAGTAGCCTTTTTTCAGTTCCGTCAATCGAAAGGTTTTGGGAAAGGCGGATAGAGGCATCTGGAAAAAACTGAGAGAATCGATGAATCGGATCCGATCGTGTTTGACTTCCAAGAGTTTACACCCGTTCCGGAGCTGCTCGACCAAACGGTTGTCGCCATAGTATTGATGAATCACAAAGTAGCCATCGTACCCTTGGAAATTATGAGCTAAGACATTGACTTGTCTTGTGTCATTGTTTGTCAAGGTATCCAATCATTCGAGAAAATCTCGAATACAATGTTCGCCTGGGAAACACAGGGGGTTGTCGTTGTCTTCGGTTTCGGCCACGACGAGATTGGCAATGTGTTCTTCGTGGGGTTGCATGGCTTCAATATCAAAAAACACGTGCAAGGGTGGACTACTGTCGTCCACATCTTCCTCCTCTGGTGTGGTTTGAAGCTCTGCGGCCGCTCCTCGTTTAGCACGAGGACCTCCTTGACGTTTCCTCTTTCTCTTCTTTTCTTGAGGCCTTGGGGCTCTTTGAATAAAACATCGATGAGTCTGGGCGTCCACGTACTCGTGACAAGAAGGGCAGTCCACGTACCAACATTGGTGCCTTTCAAGGGCTTGGGGGCCCACTTCTTGCTTTCGGCAGGAGGGGCATCGACGGCGATGAAAACAGATGGTGGTTTGAGGACTGGTGGCTGGTTTGCCCGCATGGTCTTTGACGAGATGCGTTTGGAAACACGTGTCTCCAAAAAAGTCCCGATGACATTGTTGGCAACGTCGTGTGGCTTTCTGGCCTCGGGGGTAAGCCTCCAGGAAATCGGGGCAGTCTTTTTGACGACAGCCCCCGCATTCCTTTTTCTTGTTGCATCGATGATGTGCCTCTGTGTTATAGGGTTTCCAACAGTGAGCACATACATAACTGGACCCGAAAAATCCCGGTAAACGGGTAATGACATCGTAATGACCTTGGTGGTGCAAGAGTATCAATTGTTTGTCTTGGGTGCCTCCAAACGTGGTAATGTGATAAGACCGGTGAGCATCCACCAGGATGATCTGGTAATTGGCAAGGGACGGTGCGGCACTGAAGGCCGTTAAGGCATCGTAGCTGCAAGGACCTGGAGGGACGCGAGCTTCGTCATGGAGCCGCAACGCGAGTTCCCTTTGCAGTTTGCCTCCCTGGCGAATGCTGTGGTATTTCGGGTGGTGGTCTACCTTGGCTTTGGCAACGACGAGGGCCCGGGCACAACAGAGTTCATCGTCATTTGGGATGCGGATGACCGATTTCGAATTCTTGGTAATTGTTTGAAGTGTGGCATGCCCTGGTTTGCCACGACGCGGTTTGCCGGTTCCCTGAGGGGCATGATGGACTTGGGTGATGGACAATTGAAACGAGTCGTCCATTTCAAATTGTTCATTGCTGTTAAGGGCTTGGGCTAATCGATCGAAGACGGCATCCACACGTTCACCTCCTCCTTCACGCCATTCTCCTGCTCGTAATCCCCAGCCCTGGAAGTTATTATGGAGGCGGTTTGAACCGATCGTGAAGTAGAGTCGATCTTGATCGTGGAGGTTGGGCGTGGTGGCTAACACTTGATTCACCGCTCGACGTAAGCCGTCTTGAAGTGCTTGACTAATCTTCTCATTGGGAATGAAGTTCCCCCTTTGGCATAAACGGGTATTGAAATGACGTTCACAAACACCCATACGGTTGCTCAAACGGTCGACATAGGGTTGGAGTTCAAAGTCAAACGTTCCCATTGAGGCATCCAAACCTCCTGCTCCACTTTGTTGAAGGAGGTTGGTTTGAAATTGATGTTGGCGTTCCAAACGATCGAGGAGGTCATTGCACAAGTCATCTTCCTCGCTGTCTCCCATCGCTTCCGGGCATAAGAAATCAGAGGGTGTCTCCTCTTCTTCTTTCTCAGAGTCTGAGGTTTCGAGACCTAGTAATCTCAATGTTTCCTCGTGGTCGAGGCCACTAGGCCCCGCTTCATCGTCTTGGTGAGAGGACATGATCAGATGAACCAGCTGGAGGTCGATGCTCGTTTTTTCTAGAGAAAAAAAGGTCACGTGGGAGAAGGGGATGGACCAATCACCAAACAGGGCACAGGGTGCCCCAGGGAGGAGTGGGAAGGGGTGGGGGGACCCCCCTCCCCCCACCCTAGTTGGGACCCACCATGCAACGCGGGGAACGAATTGAGAGACTATAAAACAGATCGAACCTCGGGGTGAGTCATCTCAACATGGCCTCTTGTCAAGAAAAGCTGTTGGAAGAATTCGAAGAGTTTGAACTGAATTTAGAAGTGGAAGACATCTTGAAGAAAGTCAAGGGGGAGTTGGTGCTCGAACGGGGGGTGGGTGAATTTGGCCAACAGTTGAAGCTGAGGGAGGAGCAGAAACGGGCCGCCCAGATCCAACGAGAGACATTGGTGGAAGAACACTGGTCACCTGGTCATTACCCACAGTTGACGACAGATTGGTTCATCCAAGGACTGGACTACTGTTGGACCAATTGGCATCACCAATTCAAGCGCCCTCTTACGCCCCCACCAGCACCACCACCCTCTCCAAATGCCTCAAGAAAAAGAGGACCCCCGGTGCAGCAGCCACCGTCGCAGACCCCCAGTCAGATACCGACAAAGCACCGACTTTGACGCCCACGACGACTATGACCCCCACGACGACGATGACACCGACAAAGACTATGACCCCCACGACGCCGACAAAGACTATGACACCCACGACGACGACGACGACGACGACGACGACGACGACGACGACGACGACGACGACATTAACGAGGAACTGGCAGACCTCCGGGCGAAACATGCGCGACGACTGGTCAACCAAGCCAAGTACCGAGCCAGGCATCCCGAGCGAATAGCCGCCGCGAAACAAAGGTATCGGGCGAAATGTAAGAGCAAGGCACATAACATGAGGGCCAAATGTAAACGGTACCGGGTCGAACACCCAGAGAAAGTGGCCGCCTACAAAAAATCGTACCGAGAAACGCATCGGGACCTCAAGGCGGAGTACCAAAAGCGCTACCGGGAAAGGCATCGAGCCCGCGTGGCGGAGAGCAGAAAGCGCTATCGGGAAAGGCATCCAGACCGCGTGGCGGAGTCCTATAAGCGCTACCGGGAAAAAAATCGAGCCCGCGTGGCGGAGGCTCAAAAGCGCTACCAGGAAAGACATCCAGACCGCGTGGCGGAGACCCAAAAGCGCTACAATGAAAAGCGTCGGGAACGGTACCAAAAGCATGTGGCGAACAATGAAAAAAAGAGAACTCGAGAGAAATTGAATGCATTAGGACCTTTGAAACTGGTCATTTCAGTCACGGATTATTTGAAATCGCCTTCGGGGCACACACCTGTGACGACGTATGTCAGAGCATTTTGTGACTCGCTCGAATCTGTGGATACGAACGAATCGCCCGCGGAGAATGACTCTCATACTCTGATTGATTTGGATTCGGGGACTATGCAAGTCGTGGAACACCCTGAATGTGACTTTGATGACCTTTCCTTTTTGCAGGACTTATTGAAAGACATGTCACCCGACGATTGGGAGCAGGTCATGGACGATGTCGAGGATTCTTCCCTTGATTTGGAGCAATTGCTGCCCCCTGATGGCATTGTTGATTTGTTCGAGGACATGTCGCCCGACGAGGGCATCGATTTGTTGTATGATTTGGTGTCTTAACCCTCGTATCAGTATTTTGGCAGAACATTTAATCGTCTCAGTATTTGGCAGAACATTTAATCGTCTCAGTATTTTGGCAGAACATTTAATCGTCTCAGTATTTGGCAGAACATTGTGGTAGGACTTTTTGAAGACAACTCATGAACAAATGAGACAGTGACATTTTCATTTTTTATTTTTTACTCAACATGTAACGGTTGGGGGTGTCATTAAATTACAATTTTAAACGTTTCTTGGTTTGCATAATTTTTTTTTGACCACACGTTCCGTCTTGGTTTTCTTGCCGGGTAATCGATCAATGGCTTGGATCATCTTAGTATCGGCTTTCCATTCGTCTTGCAAATTCTTGGCACGGCTGTAATCAATGTCGTGTTGTTTAGCAATCTGGTCCAAGCGATTGATACCGGTGTCCCAGCAGATTTGGACCCCCCCAAATTTGGACCCCCCGGTCCAAATTCGCTAGCGAATATGGACCCCCGGGGGACCCAATCCGCTAGCGGATTTGGACCCCCTTCGCGGATTTGGACCCCCTATGTAATTATAAAAACCCACGCTGTTATTCGCATATAAAGTACCGAAATAATTTCACTTTTCGATCTTGAAGAAGAAACGTTTCGTTTGGCTTTCAAAATACTGCAAACCTATTCATAAATAGAGGTAGAGTCAGACTAGATCAAGTAAATTGACAGTTCGTTTTAGGCACACAGTCAGACCTCTAAACGTTGCAGTTAAAGCACGCGCTGCGGTATTTCTTACAGAAGATACGATTTTAAAATCTTGTTTTCTTTCATACGTGTTATTATTTTTCCAGGATACTGAATTCAACATAGTTTGAACGGGCGGTTTAACAAAGGAGGTGCTACTTTTTAAAGTAACACCTTTGGTTGGAAAACGCATTTTGCGCCCTGCAAAAAAAGTTTGCTTGACTATACAACTTAGATTAGTTAATTTCTCAGAAAGCGTGCTTACGTACACGCGCTAGGAAAAGTGATTTCTCTTGTTCATTTTAATGAAAATAGCAGAGTCATGCTTAAGGGTCCTTAAGGTTCAGTAAATGGAGTGCTACCGCAAACCCACCAAACTTCTGTAAGTGTCTGAAACACGCGCTGCGGTATTTCTTACAGAAGGTGTGATTTTAAAATCCTATTTTTTCTTTTACTCCCTTTGTTACCATTTATTCTAACAAACTTAATTTGAGGTGAGAAGAAGGTGAGAAAAAAAAGCTAATTTTAAAAGTACGCTTGCTACTCCGCCCCTCCGATTACCGCGGCAAGCTGATGTCAAATACTATTGTTTATCTTAGCGCGGTTTCATAAATAGAATTAAACAATTGCAAAAGAACAAAAGACTAAAAACTTTTGTTTTGACAAACGTAAACTTCGCTTACACTAATCCAGCAGGGAGGAGTCGATTGTGGGCTCTTCGCCCTTGCCTTCGCCTGTGACCTTGCGAGTGGAAATGACCCGTCCGAAATTGCTTATTGCCAGAGTGGAATGCGCCAGCATTTGATTCGTTGTTTAGAAAACGAACATTTTGAAACTTTTCCCCGTCAGGACCGTCTGCAAAAAACTCCACGTAAAAGCCAAAGAGTTAATTGTGACATTGACTTGTTTTGTTCATGTAGCATGCCAGAATGCTACGATAACATGATCGAATGTGACTTGTGCCTTGAATGGTATCACATGGGGTGCGTAGAACTGAACGAGGAGCCGGAAGGTGAATGGCTTTGTAAAGTCTGTAGACCACCATCAAAAAGGCTTCGAAAAATGTAAGAACTGTAGTGGTGTAGGACTTCAAGTTTCAAAATTTAATGTAATAGATTTTTTTAAGAATGCAAGTTCTTAAAATTCGTTGTTGTTAACTGGAGTTTCTTATTCATTAACATAATACCATTTCCTCATTTGGTCATGTAAATATAGCTTTTTTAAAACTTGCTTTGATTCAGTTATAGTAGAAAGTATTGTAAGTCATGTTTTTTTTAAACTTGAGATTGTAAACTCGCTTTAAGTCAATTATGGTAGAAAATATTGTAAGTTATCGTCATTAAAGTTTAGTTTTCAAAATTTATCGATACAAACTAGCGTTGTAGGTTCTCTTTTACCCTAAGTATTAAAGATTACTTGAAAAGAAAAAAACTGCCTTAATATTTTTATTTTGCCTCTTTAACAGCTCCAAATACAATTTTGCTAGTTTTACTCAATAGAACGCTTGTTTTCAAGGGGGTCCAAATCCGCGAGAGGGGGTCCATATCCGCTAGCGGATTTGGACCGGGGGGTCCAAATCCGCTGTGACACCGGGATCCCCACGTTTGACGTTTGGCCAAATGCGTGCCAGACCCCATGTACTGATAACCAGGCCAATGAAATTCTTTGCCGGTTTTAGCAATCCATTTTTGTACACCCAATGCCCCTCCTCGTTGGGTGCGTTTCCGTTTAATACCCCTTCTCCTCTAGGTGGGCATCTTTTAGTCACTGTCGTCGTAATCCAATCGACGTCGTAACTTTTTGCCTTGGTACCAATCTTCCCAAGCGGGTAAGGGTTTCAATCGTTCCACTTCTCGGGCGGGTGCTTTGCCTTTGCCTTTGCCTTTGCCTTTGCCTTTGTCTTTCGCGAAACCACTTTCGGCTAAATGTTTTTCCCAAGTCTTGCGACGCTCTCGTACGGCTTCTAAACGCGACCGGATATCCCCTCGACTGGTGGAAGGGGCCTCTTTCTTGAGAATGGGAATCTTACTGGTGGTGGCTGCTCCTTTGTCTTTCTTGGTTGCGGGGGTAATGGGAGGTTTGGGAGTGACGGGCTGCCTTTTATCATGCGCTTCAACCATTGTTCCACAGGTCCCGTCACCAAATCCCCGGCTTCTTCCTCTTCTTCGCCTGGTGGGCCACCCGGTGCACCGACACCCACGAATGCGTTTGGTTAACTTGGTTAATTCTTGACTCAACGGTTTGGTTTGAGCATTGACCAGGGCTGGGGGTAATTGGGGGTTGGCTAACAACACATGTTTTTTGGCGGCTAACGTAGCGGCTTTGTTCAACAAGGCATTTTCGGTGAGTTCTCCTTTGTAATATTGAATGAGTTGTTCCAGGTCCTTGTGGGGAATCATGTAGACCTCGTCCATGGTTGACTACAGTCGGGGCAAAGTTCCCCGTCTTCCAAGGCACGACAGCTCTCACAAAGACGGGACCTCAACATATGTTGGTACTCTCGATACAATAAGAACACTCGTCTTTCCACTTGTCGGTTTCTCGATTGGCGTCTTGTAACAGACGCATCCACGTGGGAAGGGTTAACGAACACATTGACATAACACGTGATGCAGTCCTTGAAACAACCCTCGTCCTTTTTGTTGGACCAACCACGCACAACGTTTTTTCACGGAATGTCGACGACGTCCCAAGTCGCGTAGCACCTTTTTATAGGGTTGAAGTTTGGCCAGGATGGGTGGGGTCACAGGAATCTTGTTTTTTAAGAAGTTCAAGACCAGTTCACTCACAGCATTGATTTGATCAGCATTGGCATGTTGTAACAAATCTTGACGTTTGAAACGATTGGCTTCTTGTAACATGGACCGTAAAAACGGTAATTGACGTCGAAGGCGTTTCATTGGATACAACACTTGTTGGGTTTTTTGGCATAGCCTTTGTCGATCAACCAACTGTTGTACCCTTTGGTACCCCTTCGTCTTTTATACGCTTGATATTGTTGTTTGTACCCCGATATCATCTTTCTCCCTTCGGCAGCACTCATTTGCGGTTTTATCAAGGCCTTGACCAAATCACTAGTGACTTCATACCCCTTTTTCACGTCGACGAACCAAGGTATGCCTTCTCCTTGCTGGGTTCTTCTTCTTTTTCTTTTTCTCCGTCTTCTTCGGGCGGCCATGGTTCTAAGAGCGTGGGGCTGGGAGGGAGCGGCTTGTTATCTGTCCAATAGTCTTTGGGTCTCAAGGGACGAGGACATCCGTCCACATAGCATGGCGCTTCCACGGGTTGGTACCGAAAATGACGGTGGTAATCTTGGACACATCGTTTGGGTAACGGAGGGGTGAAATCCACAATGGTATCATCCAAGGTTTGCATCTTGATCAAAAACCCTTCCAGATCCCCCAAGGGAACACCACGGACATAGGTTTTCAATTCGGTCAAGGCTTTGGCATACGTGGTAAACGCAAACCGACTCATGGTCACTTTAAATCGGTATTGTTTAAAATCGTTCCATCCTTTGACCACGGTCCCCACCGCAGCCAAACACGCTACCAACGTACTGTTGTCCAAGAGGGGACCAGCAATCATGCCTGCAGCCATCAGGAGTAACGCCATGCCATTGAACAAGGCATTGACACACTTGAAATGATTCAACATTTTTCGATAACACCACCATTGTTGGTGGTAAAAGGCATACAAGGAATCCATGCGTTGTAATAATTCCGGTGGGAAGGGGACGCCAGGACGTCGGGATCCATTCAATAACGACACGACGGTTTTCATCACGGCGAAACCCGGGACGAAGAAGTTTGCACGCTCGGTGCTCCTCCCTGTTTATAACTGGTCACAATGCTATTGGTCATGGTGACATTGGCAATTTCACGTCCTTGTGCCAATTGTTCTCGATCTTGTAACATCATCCGTAAACGTCGTTGTAAATCCGCTTGACGCAAGGTACGAGGTGGTGGACTCCCAGACGTCCAAGATCCTCGAGGGGTGGCTGGATTGGAGGCAGGTGTCAAAGGTGAAGTGGGGGTTCGTCGTCGTCGTCCACGACGGCCACCACCCCTACCACGACGACCACCGCCACCACCACCACCACGTCCAGCACCACCACGTCCAGCACCACCACCACCACCACCACCATCATCATCACCCCCGGCACCCGCTGCTGTTCGAGCACCCGCCACTGTTCTTCTTCTTCGAGGATCGGGCGACACGCGTGCGCTTCCCCAAGTAAGGGGGCTTGCCGGGGAAGACTCTGGGGTGGTATGTATGCTATGGAATGAGGGTGAATGTGATGCCTGACTTCCTACCCCTGCGGGGGAAGAGGTCTGTAAAGGGGGCGCATCCCGCACATCGGGCCAGCCCGCGATGACGTCGGCAGGGGGGAGGGATTCCATAAACCGATAGAGGGCATCGGCTTGCATTTCCTCCATGGCGACGTCGAGAAGCCCTTGGTCTCCCGTCAAATATAGATCTTGCCAGGCCCTTGGGGACATTTGATTGCTGCTGGCCGCCCCAACACCCGCGGGGGCCACGGTATCATACGCTTGCGGAGGTTGACGGTCATCGTCATCATCGGCCATGCTCGCTCTCTTTTTCCTGTTCAAAAGGTGTGTCGTCCCTTTATAGACGTTTTTGATAGGTGCGAGTCCATCCTTCGTCTTTTAAGAGGTGACTCAACAAACGTTGTTGATCGGAGGAGGCGGGGTGTAAATCCAAGACCAAATAGCCATACGGTCGTGTGGTGGCCTGATGAAACGTCTCTAACGTGTCTTTCCAGGTGGTAGGAAACGATTGCAGCAACACGTTGCGTAGCCCCAATTGATCTCGGGGGTTCTTGAACGCCACGATGTAATGAGCATTGCGGGAAATACTTTTGGCATATCGACCCACGGGAAACATGTCTTGGCACAAGTACAACACGGTCACCCCTTGATGATGCGAATGTTTGGTGAATAAATCCAACACGCGTTTATCGTGACTCCCTTCATCCATTAAATCATCCAAGACGAGGACCCCATGTCCTTGAGGAAACCATTGCACCAACGCGTCATGATCGGGAATCCCTTCGTGAAACACCACCCCTTGATCTTGCATGCCTTGAAATCGATCTTGCCATGCACCATAACAATAATGCCTTTGGGTCGGTGGGGTTTCAAACAAGTCCGAGTTCTCTAACAAGAGTCTTTCCGTAAACACGGTTTTGCCACATCCCGAAGGACCCACGACCAAAATACTGGATGGGGTATGAAAACGAAACGGTTTCCCCGTTTGCATGATGATGAGGACTAATACCCATGAAAAAAAAGGCACCTTTTTATTGGAGTCGGTGGGACTGGAACCCACGCACGACCTCCTATTTTTCGGGGATCCAAGGCTCTACCGACTGAGCTACGACTCCGACACAATATGTTTTTCCAACATGTTTTTTTATTTAACAATTACATTGATGATACGGGTGACAACAGACTTGATACCATCTCGCTTCTTGGCCTACAATGAGTTGTTGAAGGCGTTGACCGGTTTGATGGTCATTGCTTACATAATCATGATCAGAAAACTCATTTAAAAACTCTTGCAAGGTCCGTCCACGGGCTTTGGCTTTCAAGTACAACAAGGCGTAATCACCACAACTCTTGCTTGAAATGGCTTGGAGGGACTTGCCATTGGTCACCACATACTTCCAATGTTGCACGATCCAATCTCGTAACGGGGTGGCTTGCACGTACGTGTCCATGGGCAAGGCATAACTGTCGAGGACTTCACACACGTTTCCATCCGTCCAGACCGCTAACCAATGTTGTCCCGGTTGATCGTGCGGGTCCGTATTCACTATGTACCCTTGCGAAGTGGTTTTGACAGGACTCTTGGGTAAACGATCACAGGCCACTGTTCCGTAAAAGACAGGTTTCAATTGCGGGTCGTCTCGGGCTAAATAATCCAACTGCACATTATTCAAGGCCACGTGTTCTATCTTCAGTGTTGGTAAATGTTATACAACACGGCTCCGTTCTTGTCAATCTCCAGCAAGTTCTCAAATTCCCCATACACGAGTACAGTTATATTGACACCGGGTGCGGCTCCAAATTCCAAGACGAGTTGTAAATCTCCAGTTTGCTTGGGCTTGAGGTTTTGACTGTCAGCACATCCATTGGCTACATTGTCAAACATGTACAAGATACAATTTTTAGCTTGGCCCCAATCCAGCAGTTCCACCATATTGCCTTTCTTTTTACACCAAGCGCCACTGGCTTGCAGAAAACGGAAGTAGCCTAGATTATCTCGGGTGCCATTGTTGTGCACTAACTGCAGGGTTTCATAAGGGTATTCTTCTCCTTTGACAATCTGTTTAATGGAAGTCAGACCAAATTTCTGGAAGCAGAAAGGATCTCGGGTCACATCTCCATTGAAGGCTCGGCTGTCCAACAACCCCACAATCAATCGGTCGGGTATTCTGTTTTGAAACAGGTTGGGGACATCAAAACGGACCAGGTTGCCTTGCATGCTGAAGGTGCGGATTTCACTGCGGACGGTCGGGTAAGCAGGCACTTGGTCTTCATTGTGTCTTTTGCTAGACAAACTATGGTAGATGGCGTCATTCAAACGCAGTTGACATAGATGAAACCGTAGTTTCACATCCCCTTCTATCAATCGGCCAGCTAGAGCCACTCCATTGAAAAACAGGTTCGGGCCATTGAAATGAAATTTCATCTTGATTTCTATGCCAGGGACCAACAGTTTGCCGGTGTGAAACACTTCCAAGTGAGGGGTAAACACCAGACTGTGAGTGACACCTCCAGCATACTTGGCGGTTTCGGCTACCATGGCGGCCAAGGCTCCTTTGTGATTGGCACTGAGAGCCCGGTAGTCTCCATGCGGGGTGGTACTGTCTGTGTTGTTGGCAGTCCATTGGGGTGGGGAATCCACTTGCTTGAACCATCCTTGGGGTCCTAACACAGTCTTGCCATCTTCTCGGTCATAATTCAACAAGGTTTCCAGGTAAGCCTTGTAATGATAGGTGTCAGTTTGAGGACTGATCAACGTGCCATTCAACTGCAAGTCAATTTGTTTGATGATGGAATGGGCCAAATTATTAACGGGCCACAATTTCTGATTGGCCACCAAGTTCCCGGCATCATCCTTTTTCAAACTCAATTCCATGGTAAAGTAACTGCGTCCCAAATCCACAAAATCGTCCAACCCCGGAATGATGAATTCCATGGGATTGATACCCGTGGTAGTGGGTTGGATGGTGACCATGCGATAGGCATTGATGCTAATGTCGGTGGGCGGCACCTTGAAAATCCGTAACGCAGGGTTCACGGTCCCTTCGGAACGTGCGTGAGCTGGTGCGGTTTGCGTACTCACGTCAGGCATGTTTAATGTCGTCGTCGTCGTCGTCGAGTAGTGGTACCCCGTTGTCGTGAGGGGTTTTTATAGCGTCGTGCTAAGCGTTGTCTCAAATCAAACCCGGGTACTCTCATCACCTCGGGACTGAACCATCCACCACGTTGTCGTCGCATGAGTTTCCAAAAAGGAAACAGACCTCCCCATTGAGACAAACCTCGATCACTACGAATCCGTCGAGGTCGTGAATGTACGGGTTCCATTAGACTCCAAAAATATCGCGCGCACGTTTGGTTTGTTTGGGAAACAAAGCACTGGCCACCCGCACAGCTTCTTTCACGTTCTTATGACTCAAGGCTTTCTTGGCTCGTTTGGTAATTTCTTTTTTGATGACGTCTTCGGCTTTGCGTTTGACACCTCGTGTGAAACCCGTTTCCAATCCTCTCTTTATATTACTAGGCAGTTTTAAAGAATCTCGCGTCCTTTTAAGGCCTTGGAAACCCCACGCAAGAGATCCGTCATCAACCCTTTGCCATGTTGATCATACCACTCGTCTGTCCGAAATCGTGTCAAACTTCCCCCACGCATCGTGCTGTACTCTTCACGCGTTACCAAGGATCACGTTTTGTTTGTGTCACAGGACTCGTCTCTTTTTATACCGTCATCGTCTTCTTTTTCGAAAAGCTGCTTCCAACCCTTTTTTGGCACCGTAACTCGCCGCACCACCCGCGGCACCCAACGCCACGGCTTTCCCTCCAGCCACCAAGGCTGGAATAAGCGCAGCGAGTGGCAAGAGACCCCCTCGTTGCCTTCTTCTTCGTCTCCTTCGACGCACTCTTGTCTTGGGCATCTTTATTGTGATTGGACACTCCCTTCTCAAGTCCTCCCCTTTTTATGTCTTTTTGAAGTGTAACGTGACAATGGTATGGCCTTCGCCAAACTTGACCAAGTCTCCTCCGGTACCAATCGTTTCGGCTACTTGAATGTGAATGATTTCCACCACCTCGTTACGAAGAGGTAGGTATTGAATGTGCAACGGTTCAAAATACATGGTGCCTCGTCCTTCTCGCTTGTACTGGATTTCACGCAACAAATCGGTCACGCGATTGCCCACCACACTGCTGCCTGCCACGTCCGAGTACACATGGAGTGTTCGGGTGGGGTCACCCACCACGGCACGAAACGCCACATTCAAGTTGGTGAAACGCCAATTCACGCTGAAACTCAACCAAATCCATGTGGTCCCACCACCATCCGTGGTCACTTGATAATACTCCGGCTCGTTCTTGCTATTTCTTAATTCCATGTTCCTATTGTCGGGAACCTTTTCATCACGGAATTCCATGTTCAAGTTGGGTCCCAACGCATATTGATCTCGGTCGTTTTTTGCAAACCATCCCATTTTTTCGGCCATGAGATGATGAATGCTAAAGTGAGGGACGAACATCGTCGTGTTGTCTTTGTATGGAAGCACGTACTTGTACCGTGCGATATTGCGATTGTTGATCACCAAATCCTTGCCGTCTCACTCAAAGGTCGTACACGTCTTTTCTCCATTCTCCGTATTCGGTGCGCCATGGTAGTTCTTGTAACCATAGTTCATACGTTGTCTCACCCAATGCAAAAAAGCTTTCATAAAGGTCACGCCATCCACAATGGAAGGATCCTGTTTCAAATCGTCCATTTTCATATTGAAGCTAAAGACCTTACGTCCCGCGGAGGAGGTCACTCGATAACAAGAGGTGCCAAACACGAACTGATCCGCTGGCAGCAGATTAAAAATGTTGACCCCCGTGTCCGGTAAGGAAATGGCACTCAACCCCACTTGCCATCCACCCCCCGTGAGCTGTAACGGTTGAGGTAAACGAATCTTGAAGGAATTGGCTTGGTTGCTGGGAAATTCATGTCGGTTAGCATGACTGGGTAACGTCACGTAGAATGACATCTTGTCTTCTTCTTCTTCACACCGCCACTTCCCTTTTAAAGTGCAGGGTCAGGAGGGTACGCCCTTCGCCAAACTTGACCAGATCCCCATTGGTTTCAGCAATCTGGGTTTCCACGATTTCCACCACTTCATTGCGTACCGGGACATATTGAATATGTCGAGGTTCAAAGTGCGTGGTGTTTTGAGGCTGGTACTTGATTTCTCGTAAGAGATCGGTGATACGACCCCCTACCATGCTGCTGGTCCCTACATCACAATACACGTGCAAAGGACGCGTGGAGGGAAATTCCGACGAGGGACGAAAGGTCTCGTTCAAATTCACAAACCGCCAATTACACGTCATACTCAATTCCATATAATCCCCATCCACTTTCCAAAACATGGGCTTGTTGTTGTCATCGCGGATATCGGACGGTATGGGAATGGAGTCCAAATGAAATTCTTGTAATATATTGGGACCCAATCGATACACGCCCGTCGACACTTCTTCAATCCATCCCATTTTCAGGGCCAAGGTTTTGCCCCATGACACGTGCGCCACGTGAACTTTGTAATCCACCTTGACGGTATTCAACACCAAATCCCCTTCTGAGGTCCATTCAAAGGTCGGGTACAATTTGACGCCATTGTTCTCCGCCCATTTGTTGAGGGCTTCGGTTTGTTTCGCACGGCTTTGCTCGTAACGATACACCAGTTGATGAAAAAAGTGCGATCCCGTCGACGAGAGCAATTGCTTTCTCATATCTCGACCATAGACAAAGAGTTCGCGACGTTGATGCCACCACACATCGCCCCCTTGATCGTTTGTGTCATGCACGCGTTCGTACCATCGTACATACAACAGAGGGTGGGAATCGCCCACTCCCCCTTGTTCCGCTACCACTGGAATGGTGGGTAAGGATAAACTCACCATGCCCACCATCCATCCTCGTCCTACAAATCGGATAGGTTTGGGCAATCGGTTTCTGAAATGATGACTCTTGTTCCCAGGAAACTCCTTGGTACTAGCATGACTCATCAACGTCACGTAAAAAAACGAAGAGTTGGGGACGAACGTCATTTTAGTCGCGTCGTCGTCTCTTGGGTGGGCTTGTCTCTTTGGTCTTGGGTTGTCGTTTGGGCGGGCTTGTCTCTTTCTTTTTCTTCGGTGGTCGGAGGGACGTCACGTCTTGGCTAGCAATCCAACTATTGTACTTGTCCGGCCACCCTTTCCACTTGACCAACCATCGATCTTTTTGTCGCTTAAGTACCTTTTCGATCCGAAACACATCGGACACATGGACTTTTTGTAAATCCTCTTCATAAAACGTGCCTTGGACGGGGGTGTCATCCCATTCACGAATCTTATACGTGGGCACGGGTCCCGGGACCACACGATGCACGACAAACACTTCTTCGGTCCAACCGGGTAAATAGCCTTTTTCAAACGTACGATGAATCTTATTGAGACGTACACGATCTCCTACTTTGAATTTGGGTTTTTTCTTGCCTTTCAAACCGTTTGCCATACAATCGTTTCCACACAGCTTCTTCGTTGTCCCATGTCACGTCTTGAGGGGCCATACCAATACTTCGATGACGGGTGGCATTATAGCCTTGCACCAACTCGGGTAACACATCGTCAAACCGTAAGGTGTTGGCAGCGGTGAAATAACGGTACAAACGTTCTTTCAAGGTACGGTTAAATCGTTCCACCACACTGGCTTTAGCATCCCCTTCAGTCGAAAAATGTTGAATGCCTTGCTCGTCAAGCCATCGTTGAAAGGTCCGGTTGTAAAATTCCTTCCCTCGATCCGTTTGCAATCGATTGGGTTGACGTCGTCCTTGTTTCAAAATCTTCTCAAAGGCATGGACCAACGCCACCCCGGTTTTGTCTTTCAACGGTTGCACCCACGCGTATTCGGACAAGACATCCAACACCGTCAGTAAATATCGTATTCCCCGATTATACTTGGCCAACGGTTGCACTTCCACTAAATCTGCTACCCATTGATCATCTAAACCTCCTACGATCACGGGGACGGTGGGAAAACGACGACGACGCGGTTTATGTAACGTGTAGGCCAAATCCCGTTCCAAGACCCGTTGGACTTTCTTCAAGGGGAGACGATGGGCTTTGGCAAACCGTTGCACCCCTCCTAAACTCCCCGGGGCTCGAGGATCGTGGTAACGACTCAACCATGATTGGGAGACATTCTTTCGAGGGGCCATACTTTCTGGCATTCATCCCATAAGGTCGGTATGGTGGGTACAGTGTCGGGATGCGCCTTTTGAATGATTCGATACCATCGCCACGCGTTCGGATGGGCTTTTAACCATAAGACAAACACCACCCATCGATACAGGTTGCGGTCTACGTGGGTTTCTTCAAAGATCTGGAGAGGATGCGTGTCCTCGGGACAAGGGGGAATGGGGATTTTGGCACCGGGTTGGTGATCATATAAGACTTGGCAAAGGGTTTGATGACATTGCCATTGCACCAGAGACAAGACAGAATCCCACGCATAACACATCCACACAGACTCCATGGTGACACTGATAAAAAATTTTATTCGTTCTCTCATTAAAAGAGACCTAGACGTCCACAGGTGATCGTCTCTAGACCTTTCTGCCAGTTCTCAACACTGTCACTGTACTTAGGGGGCGGTGGAGCTGGGGCTACCATCATTTCTTGACGGTTCTTGAGATCTTGAATTTCTCGCAACAATTGTTTCTCATAGTCTGTCAGGGGCCGATCCTCTTTGCTTCTGACTCGAGGTGGCGGGCCTGGGATGTCCACTCCACGTTTGGGATATCCTTGAGCATCACGGCTGGGTAAAAGCGGCTGAGCGAGTGGATCGGCTTTTTTGGGGGGATGGTCATGAAACCAACTCCAGTACTTGGGACCCAAGGGTTGATCGGCCCACCGGAAGAAGCCACACTTTTTCTTGGAACAGGTCACATACAATCGATCGGGGTTCTGGGTAGAATGGCTCTGTTGAAGCGTGGCGGGTTCACGGCAAAAGCATTGCAAACAACGCCACATGTCCAACACTTCTGAATGAGGTTGACTATACACGGCTTTCATATACTCCAGGGCTTGATCTTGTCCACAAAACAGCAAACACGGTTGCATGGGACATTTCACATACCTCCATCCCTTTTGAGATTCTCGTGCCTCCAAACGCACATCATGGCAAGGGCATACCATATAGTCCATCGACGTTCTTTCACTGTCCTCCTCATTATCAAACACGGTCGTCAATGTGAATGGTGGCGGTGGTGGTGCTGTAGATTGCTCCACCATGTCATTCAATTCTTTCATCATGTCTTCCACCGCGGCTCGGGTGTCTTCCACGACCTCGCGCACCACAGGATCACAGTCCACATTCTCTTTCTCCTTCTTTTTCTTCCCCGCCGCGTGTACACTTTGGGACGATTTTCTCTTCCGATCGACGGACATCGTGCTCAAGGTTGTTTTTTCACCCACCCCATGCCTTTTTATACCCACGACCCTTGGGTCTCATTGGTCAGCTTATCCTACCCATATAAGGACCTCTCATCTTCCCATTGGTCAGCTTTTCCCTATCCAAATAAGGACCTCTTGTCTTCCCATTGGTCAGCGTTCCCTATTTAAGGAGCTCCCTTGGTCCCTGAGTCTTCATTCAAAGCATGCCTCCCGAGATCGCTATGATCGGAGAAGACGATGTCGAGGCCTTGGAACTGCAGATTGGCCATGGACATGTGGTGTACACCGGGGGAGCCAGAGGCACCGATGAACTCGTCGAACAAATGGCTAAACAGTTTGGGATGCAAGTAGAAGTCCTGGTCCCCCCTAACCATCCTCGAGCCACCGTCATCACCCCTTCCACCGTGGAAGTCTTGATGCTGGCCAACCCACATCTTCACCAGGCGGCTGAGAAACTAGGAAAACGAATGCCCTGCAATTGCTGCAACGCAATTATCAAATTGCCAAAAAAGCACATACCCTCTATGCTTTTGGCATCTTGGAACAGGATCATAAGCGCGTGAAAGGAGGCACTGGTTGGACCGTGCAATTGGCCATGGATCAAGGCAAACCTGTCTACCTCTTTGACATACCCAGTAAATCATGGTACCGCTCGGACCATTACTACCAAGTCAACGAGAATGCCGCCACCCTAGTCACTGGCAGTCAATTTGTCCCTTGGGGACCCAAAAAGCCCACCCTTCATCAAAGCAGTGCTATCGTGGGATCCCGCGATGTGGACGACAAAACCCGAGCAGAAATTCAAGCCTTATTCAATCGCACGTTCTGTCTACCCGAGAACATTGATCAATTACGCCTGGAGCTTGAAGACTTTCATTTGTAATTTTTTTTTAGTTTTTATTTTTTCAATCTGCACATAGCCTTTTCAATTTTTTAGTTTTTTATTTTTCCAATTGTACATAGCTTTTTCAATTTTTTAGTTTTTTCAATTGTAAATAGGAGCGCCCCACCCGCGTGGCAAGAACACGGACAACCATTTGTAAAAAACATCAACTCTTTTTTAATTAAAAAATAAAAAGATCACAACACTGAGTTTGCACCATGGTCATAAATAATGTCTCTCTTGACACACAGTAGCCTTGACTCACAATAAAAACTCAACAGGAATAAAATGTTCAAGTGCTTAAACAACGTTCCACTGCTGCAAAGACCTCCTTCTCCATCTGTTCCATGCGTTGGTACTCCTCTCTTTGCTTTAGCATTTCTTTAAAGAAATATGCGACGGTGTCCCACTGGTCCTCTTTATGGACGCGCGGCATGTGTTCCGCCAAGAAGGAGTCTAGTTGACAAAACTGTGCCAGTGAGATGGGCCAATACTGCTCGTCCATCGAAAACACCAACCACCGATAAATCCAGGGGATTATCCTTTTCCTTAAGGCCTTCTTCAACATTTTGTAGGTCACTGGATGCAATTGGTGCCCGTTCTCCACCTCCACAAAGCACAGGATAAATAAACGGATGAAAGCGGCCACGCGTTGTTTGTTAAGGGGGCGCCACGCTTCTTCCTGCCTTTCGTACATTCTCATGGTGTGACGTTCAACAGGCGTCCTCTCCGGCCCCGCTCTCCTCCTGAAACTGTCTTCTCCTTCTCCATTAACACAACTGGCTAGGGAGCCCAAGGGCTTTCTTGATTTCACCATTTTTCAGCTCACACAACAAACATAAGTCACCAAGGACCGGCTCAAAGCTAGGAGTGACGTCCTGGGGTCTCGCTTGACCTATATACCCTAATCCACGCAAAGCATCATGGACCATCTAAGGAGGGGGGAGGGGGGTCCCCCCACCCCTTCCCCTCCCAAAGCATCATGGGTCTTCCCTCTCATTGGTTCCTTACCCTCTCACGTGACCCTTTGTTTCTCTATAAAAAACCATCGTCCCATTCCATGTTTCACACCCATGGATGATCCAGAGATTAGTCCAGAAGCCCAACAAGTGATTGATCGTCTACGAGCCTTGTTGTCTCAACTCGAAAAAGACTTGGAGGAAATCCGCTTCAAAGCTTCTTATTTTGAACTGCTTCGCCTTCACAGTGAAAAACACCTCAGTCGTAACGAATTGTGTTTATTAACCTTGAAAAACTTTTACCAGTGGTGAATGGGCGACAAAGCCAGTCCTAAAGCCGACAAGATCAGTCCTGAAGCCGTGCAAATCCTACAACGTTTAGGAGAGATCCGAAAACAAATCTTAGACCTGGCCAAACCCTTACGTTACCAACTCACTTACCAAGAATTGTGCCGACTCCGCCTCGAAGGCATCATCACCCCCACCGAATTTCAACTCTTGACCAATCCACTCTTTGATCCTTTCACCTGATGGCTCAATCCAAACCCTGTGTGATCTGTTTGACACCTGTCACCAATTATGCCACGTTGAGGTGCTGTGGTCAACCTTGTCATGCTGGCTGTGCCATCGCCTGTGACAAGCCATACACAAACCAGCGTCAGATCCTCACTTGTCCTAGCTGCCAACACGTCGTTCCTCTTTCCGTCCTTGAAGTCACCCCTCTTCAACAATGGAAAAAAGACCCGGAGTTTGTCCAGCAAGTCAAAGACACTTGGAAAGACATATATTATTTGCCGGCCGGGAGGTCCGTATTGAGAAAAACTGTGCCAGAGGTCTTGAGTACGGCCCGAGGCCGCAGGCCGAGGGCCGTGCTCAAGACCGAGGGCACAGTTTTTCTCAATACGGACCGACCAAGGCCGGCAAATAATATTTTTATTTTTTTCTTGTTGTTTTTCAAAAGTTAAACGTGTCTTGTTGTTTTCGGAAAGCAACGTTTTGCAAGCGCGCGTAAAATGAACCATGAAACGAAGCCGTTTGTGACACCAGAGCAGCAAAATACGCTTTTTTACTCTGTTAAAACTCAGAAATCACAGAAAGCAATATAACTAAAAGAAACTCCTTTATTTTCCCAAATTTCGATACATGTAGCTAACTCCTGCTCGATTTACTCAAATGTTTGTCGAAAGGGAAGAGGCGATTTACATTGTACAACCTTCGGTATTTTAACAAGAAATTTTGGAAAGAAAGTTTTTAACGACAATGTACAAAAAATTTCAGAATTCTAAGTTTCGGAGAACGTTTTAAAGATTTTAAAGGTTTTAAAAACCCATTACAAATTCCGTTCCGTTGACCGCGGTCAAGATCGGAAAATTCCGCCCGCTCCCGGAACCAATCAGATTGCAGGATTTGGTTCATCTTGCCCGCTCACGCGCAGAGAAAAAAATAAAATCCTTTATGGTATGGCATTTGTTATGAAAACGAGGACGTCATGGAAGGATTCTGGGGAGAACTCCGAGATCCGTATGATGCTAACCGCAAAACCCTCAACTTTCTGGGTCACACCAAAAGCCAAGCCATTTCACGTATGAAAACCTGTTTGAGCTTCTTGTAAAAGGACCCCCTATGTTTGGACATTGGACTCATTTTTTTTCCCACTTGTTGTCAAAAATAGGAATGAAAAACCAATAAAACATGTTTCATGACATTTTCTTGTGTTGTTTTGAATGAAGGACCTCCCCCGATGCGAAAATTGGACTTTGGACTTTGAGCCCACGTTCCTCAGCGGTTTTTTCTCCATTCTGAGCCCGCGATCTAATTTTTACAACTGGTCAGCGGTTTCCCACCACAAAACACGTGACCTTCACATTTCCAGTCACTTTCGGTTCCGGTGACGTCAGTGGAGACTTTGGAACCCATTTATTTGGGATTTCATAAACTAACACTTGGCAGGCCACAAAGATTGCTAAAAACTACTGATTTAATTTTTATAAATAACAAGAACGAGTACGGCATTTCAAACTTAGTGCGCATGCCTTAGATTATCATCAGTCACACGACACAGCGGCAAAATGAGTGCGCGTGCGCTAACTCGTTCCCGCCATTTTCGCGGGCGGGCGCAAGCAGAGAGACTGGATTCAATAGTAACCATTCGGGGAAAATGGAGGCAATTTAAAAATTCCCGTCATATGTTTTCATTTTGCGGAGATAAGGCCGTCACGATACAGATAAGGTTTTCACCTTGAAGGCAGTTCCTAGAGAGACTCTTCTTCCACATATCTTTTTTAGCAAACTAATTGTCTTCGCCACCAAAGTAAATTTTTTGCTCGAAGTCAATGGCTCGTAAGTGAAACATGAATTGTGTCAGATAACCTTATACTTTTGCCGTAGCAGTGCTAGCTTTCGCCTTTTCTAAAGGTAAATTACTTAGCTGTTGTTTGAGGGCTAAAACTCGGGATAAGTCCGTTTGCAAGAAAAAGATGATTGAAAAAGCTGGTAGTCAAAATTAAATCCACAGAAAAACTCGCCTGAAATTCAGGCTATAAGGCGAAAACAACATGCGGACCGCTGAGGAAACGACACTTTTGCTTGCTTTATATCACGAAGTATAAAATTGATTCTTACTTTTACGTCTTTCTAAGGTGCTTAATTAACTTGGATTGGCATGCATGATAGCTGCAGGAATAAATTTCTAAACCCTTAGGCAAATATTGGGATTTCTCATTTTTTCCTAGGTTCAGTTTCCATGCTAAACAAGGTGTCCTCAGTCACAACTCAAACTTGCAATCAATCGACTTTTTACAGACAGAGAGCAAAGAGAGGAAAGTTTGTCATTTTAAGAAGCTTTTTTATAAAGCAATAAAAGCGAGAACTTCTCTAGAATCACCGAACAGAAAAGGTTTATATAATTGGCAAAGTTGAAATAATTAAATAAATGTGCAAAATATAATCTTCCATCACGGCGTTCTGGCATCACACCGCAGTACTAGAAGAGTTTATTCTACAAATCTATAAATTTAAATTTAAATGATTTTGGAAATAAATTCGTTGCAAAAAGAAAGAAACTATAATCACTCATGATTCTAAGAGCTAAAGCATGCCGAAGATTTATTTCATACAAGCCGAAAATAAGGCGATTAAAAAAATGTGATCCATGCAGCTGTTTATAACCGATGCGTGACAATCTTTCTTTCTTGGCAAGCGCTCGTAACACAATCTACCTTGTAGCGGTGCTAAAGTAACCTCAACTTGAATTTGCCAGATCATCCCAAAACAGCGAAAAGTCTTGATGGAATTGGCTGTTTTCGCAGTGCTCGTGATCGTAAACAAGTTTTAGGAAGACGTGCAACTGTTGTTGTTTTTCCGAATTTGATTTCAGTGCGGCCCATTGGAAGTTGAGCAGCCCGAGTGAACTCTTCTGCTACATTAAAGGAATAATCTCTGGAGACAGAATAGAGTTTTAGTCTCGGTCTTCTCTCTCTTCATGCATTTTTAACAACGCGCTGCATCCAACACAAGCCACGCAATAAGCTTAATCAAACATTCGAGGCTCCGAACTAATTATGAACTAATCTTTTGTTGCAAGCACCAAACCCTTAATGCAAAGTACAACAAGTTTCAAACCCTTTCAACAAAACCAACCTCACCTCGCTGACTCTTGCTTTCTGGTTACGAACTACACAAAACTGGAGCTTTCTCCGTTATATATAATAGCTTTCTGATCATAACCGGAAACAAGAAAATGACCGGAAGCCCGCCAAAAAGCCGAGCATGCGCACTCATTTTGCCGCTGTGTCCAGTCACACCAGTTTTGTTCCCAGAGCTTCATTCTCTACTGGTCAGCAGCAGGGATGAGCGAGGGCTTTGGGAACTCGTACTCGTACACAAGTCGAATCCAAAGGTCGCGTATTGTTAGCACCCTGTGACATTATTTAATCGAAAAAGGATCAGTAAATGTAAGACGAGTTCGTAACGATAAGTTGCCGCACCCTCATGCAGAAGCTCCTGTAGAACCTCGCTCGCAGTTGGTCGTTGTTGAGAGTCAATCGCATGACACCATTCCATTATTTCACCAAGCTGACTTTTTACAAAACTGCTTCCTTTCACGCCACCCAGTAACCTTTCCACAATCCAGGGAAGCTTCCAGATGTCGATTTTTTCGTCGTAGGCCGGACCTAAATCAAATGGTAACGGTTCTAACACTTTTTGCCACCCTTGTCATTCAATTTTCTTCTCCACAGAATGTGGCACATTTGGCCTTTTTTTGCAACCCCAATCCTTGGTTCATTCTTCTAAATCATCTACATCGTTCACGACCATATGGAAGTTATCAGTGATCAAATATTGTGAAAGTAATCTATTAAGGTTTGGTCCATCACACATTACACGAACTCCAATGGGACTGTTATGTAGGTAGTCCATAATCTTGACGTAATCTACGCTTAGCTAAAGTCTTGTCTGTATGTTGTTGTACTGGGAGATCTCGGGTCGCCGAAGAAGCCTGTCTAGACCTACTGGCGAGCCATGTTTGTAATACACTGTGACAGCCTTCAAGAAAAAGAGCAACATAGTGTGTGTGAGATCCCCTTCAGTATCGGTTCTCAAAATAAGGCCAAAATGGTTGAGACAACCTAAACACCAGGTTCGAAAGTTAATAATTTGCAATAATTAATCATCAACAATTACAATCAATAAGAAAAATTTTAAGAACATTCTAAACAAGAACACCTGTGGTTTATCAAAGACAGGCCTTTACAAGCTGGAGTTTATTTGTGAGTCACTAGGTTCATGAGCTACACGAATTCTTAATTATTAAAATAGTTTTTCTATGGGGTATTATAAATAAATATTGTGGTATCTGTTTTAGAAATTGCAAAAAAAATACGTGATGCAAAAATGAAAACCCTCAAAAATTTCATACCAAACTGTAGTTGCTAGAGTTAACCCTTTGAATTCTCCTACATCTTGCATTCACAGTACTTTGCAATACAGTAATAAACGACATGCCTTTTATGAAATTGCGTTACCTATATATTGACTACTTGTCATAAGATGATCTCCAGCTAAAGGCCCGTGGTTAAAGGTTTGCCTTAAAAAAACAATTCTTTAGCATTTTTTAAGTGTAAGTTTGTTTTCACCGCCGAATGTGTTGATACGACAAAATTAACCCAGTGTAGACCTCTAGCGTTTGTTCCCTATTTATATGAGCTAATAACGTGGACCCCAGAATGATTAGAAAAGTTGAAAAAGATCTGATTGGCTTGAACTTAATTGGAAAAAAGTGTTAGTTTACATAGAAGGAAAAAATGAATTAATTTCCGGCAGTTTATTAGCAATCATGAAAAAAGCGTTAGTTCACATGGAACGAAAATGAATGAATTAATCACCCGGTAGTTCATTTGCAACCATTATCTCGATCCAGTAGTCTCTTTTGATTGCGTTTGAGACGGCGTTTCTTTTGCTCAGTAATATAGTTGGAAAAACCTTTATTGCAATGTGAATAATAATAATAATAATAATAATAATAATAATAAATTTAATATCTGTATTGCGCGGGCTCCATACGGAAATATGCTCACCCGATTCATCCTTACAAGCAACTTCCCTTGACAGATTGCCGCAAATGTTAGTGCTAAAGCTTTAAAACTGTGTAATATGTAGATTTTGTCAAGCCTAAACGCGGAGCCGCCAAGGAATAAACTGGTGTTCGTTTCTTAATTGTGTCAGGACAATTGTGTCAGTGGTTGGTGAGTAAGAAGTTTTAATTTGTTTGAATTATGGCGGATCTTGAGGGTCTTCAAATCGATTTGCAAGTGGCGTTCTGTGGGTTAAGCGAAGAAAAACTAAAAGATGTTTGCAGTAAATTGAATATTACTTTGGCGCAGGAAAGTAAAGGGAGGCTGGTGTTTATTCAAGCACTAAATAAATATCTCGAGACCGAAGAACTGAGTGAAACAAAACTCAAGGATTTAGCTGTGCACATAGGTATGGAGGGAAAGATCACGGAACCCAAATTGAAAACAGAATCGTGGGGCTCCCTGAAGCATGCGGAATTAAAACGGAGCAACAGCCAGTTTTATCGATCTCTAAGATAAAGAGGGACTTTAAAATTTCAGGCCAAATTGGCGACGTCTTACAGAAAGATCGTCTGAGTTTCTCATCGCTGGTACACCAGATCGAAAATGGGTGAAGAAATGATTACAAGGAAGATGAAATCAAAGAAGCCGTGATAAAAGCCATAAATCCTGCTTTAAGTTTAAGGAGCTATTTGGAGGGAAAATCTGGTTTAACCCTGGCAAAATTGAGGTACATTTTGCGTTCTCACTACCAGGAGAAAACAGCAACGGCACTGTACCATCAGTTAAGTTCAACTGTTCAAATGTCTACAGAAAAACCTCAGGATTTTTAATTAGTTTGTTGGATTTGAAGCAGAAAGTGTTCTTCGCATCGCAAGAGTCGGAATCAGGGTTGAAATATGATCCAGCTTTGGTGCATGGAATGTTTATACAAAGTTTTTCTATTGGCCTGTTGAGTGAAAATATAAAGCTAGACATGAAGCCCTACTTACAGAAGGACGTTGTGAGTGATGAAGAACTATTCGAAGCACTAAATGTGTGTGTCAGTAGTGAGAATGAAAGATTGCAAAAGCTTGGGTCACGGTTGACCCCAAAGGTGAGCGCTGTGCATGAAACTGAGGATGTTGCTGAACGTGTCAAAGATGGGGAGAAGGTGAACACGGTGGATCAAGCCCTGCTAAAGGAAGTCAGAGAGCTGGAAGCGAAGATTGCTGCTGTCAAGGAAAGGGTTACCTCTCCGCCCCAAGTGCCAAAACAGCCTTTTATGCAGCAACCCATGCGGCCATTCTTACAGTGTAGAATGTGTCAACAAAATGGGGTCGAAGGATTTTGCGATCATGGGAATGTCACGGTCGACCTGGCCACCGTGCCACTAGAGGATTGCAGGGAAAAGGACCAAGGTCACGCCCGTGGGACAGGGTGTGACCATACAGGAGGACCAGTCCTATTGTGTTCAGTGTGATAAAGGTAGTCATGACCATTCATTATTTAATCGTTGTGGAGCCTGTAAGACCAGTAGGTATTGTTCCAGGGAGTGTCAGGCAGAACACTGGCCCCAGCATAAAGCAATTTGTATGGCTATACAGGAACTGGAAAGACAAAAGGAGGTTGAAGATGATAATATACCTCTAAACACAGCATTTCCTTGTCACTTAACTCCAAAACAGCGAGCTGGATTAACAAAACTCGTAGGACAGAGGTGCATTGTGAAATGCAGCATACAGGGAAAAGAGGTTGAGGCATTATGGGATACTGGTTCCCAGGTCTGTGCGGTGTCACGGGCATGGAAGCAGGCTTACCTTCCCCTTGAAAAACTGAGGAGTGTTAATGAATTGTTAGAAGAAGGACAGGAGTTGAGTTTGGAGGCCACGAGTGGAACGGACATTCCCTTTGATGGCTGGATTGAAGTCACATTTAGGCTAGCTGGGGATGATGCAGGCACCGATGAACTGATGGTACCAGTACTAGTAAGACAACAAGAACAAGAGCATCCTATCATCGGTTTCAATATTATAGAAGAGATCTTGAAGAGACACAATGGAGAACCCCTAGTTGTTTCTCACACCATAATTCAAAGGTCCTTTCCCTCAGTCGACCCGTCCAAAGTGGAAACATTAGTCAACCTTGTTTGCATAAGAATCGAGGATGCAGGCACTTCGGTGGTGAGGATTGGAAGGAGAGATGTGATGGTCCCAAGAGGGGAATCAGTGAAAGTAAAGTGTCGTGTTCCCCTTGGACCTGTTGCCGAGGAACTGCCGGTAATATTTGAGCCCAAGGAAGAAAGTAATATTCCAGAAGGACTTGAATTGTCCGAGGAGCTGAGGAAAATTACCCCAGGCACGTCCAGCCAGGTTACAATTTTAGTACGCAACAGCACCAACAGGAACATCCTGCTGAAACGTAGAACGGAACTAGGTCAGATTCAGATGTGAAGTCAGTGCTACCTATCCCAAGGTCTCCAGATCAAGAGCGCGCTCAGGAAGAGGAGTCGGTCGAAGTTCCCCACATCAATGGAACAAGCACAGGAATCGTGGGAACCGCCAGTCGACCTAAGCCATTTGCAAGAACATCAGCAATCGAATGTTCGCGAGATGATACGAGAAGAGGCTGGTACGTTTGCGAGAGATGAGAATGAAGTAGGTTGCATTGATAATTTGGAACTGAACATTAATCTAAAGGATGATCAGCCGGTGCAAAAGAATTATGTGTCCATCCCTAAACCCCTGTATGGAGAAGTTAAAGAGTATATTGAAGATCTGATCAACCGTAACTGGATCAGCAAGTCTTGCTCGGTCTATTCTTCCCCCATGGTGTGTGTACGGAAGAAGGATGGCAGTCTACGATTATGAACTACCGCTACCTACAGACGACTTAATGGACTTAATGGACCAGTCACTGAGATGATCTACATATAATTCTATCTTTATTCGCAGTTCAAATATATGAATTTTATATATTCATGTTCATTCAGATATATATATATATATATATACACACCCGTTTTCAAAAACATTGCACCTTGAAAAATATATATACATATATATTTACCTTTTGTTTTCATATTTATTCTTTTGTTTTCGCGTTGTGAAGACAAATGATGTATATATGTATATAAGCCAATTTATAAGTATTATAAATTAAAGTTAATGGGACAAGGAGCTACCAAGGTTTTACTCTGGATCAGAGATGCGGGAGCCATCACCAATCTGCTTGAGTCTATCCCGGAGTGGGCCTGGATCATCACACTATGTGTTATCCACGATATGCAGATTTCCTCCATAGATGCCTGGCTATTACAACCTAGTACTGCAGTCATGAACTTTACTTCACAGAATAACCTATGCTTTGATTCACAAGCTTTATTTATTTGTTTATATATCTATTTATTTATTTAGTTATTTTTCTGGTATGTGATTGCCCCTATTTTCAGGGTTTCAAGCACCCATCAAGCACCCTCAATCTGCCTTTGTTCATTTCAGCCTTCCAGTCTAGTAATCATTCTGGTTGAGTACCTTTGTTAACCAGCTCCCCTCCCTCCCTCCCACGTGTTGTCTCAGTTTCTATGGGCATGGCTTTGCACAGTTTCATAACCGTTGCCCCAAACGTTATAAACACCTGTATCCGGTTGTATGCAATAGTACCTTATCTACAGTATACATCTTGTTCCGTCAGCATATAGATGTAAAATTAATGTACCAGCTAATTGTATATTACCATAGTTTCTAGTCTAAATGTAGTTTATTGTTCATTCTTTACCACAGCGCAAAGCTGTGATGAGACTGCGAACTCTGGCTTTATAGCCTTTTTCTTAGCCTCATTTACTACTGACTTGCTTTTCATTATTGGCGTTGTTTTATTTATTTATTTATTTATTTTTATTTCCTAATTTTTGATCAGTTCTTTGAATAGCGTGATCAATGTAAAGGCATGACAGTTATTACTCTGGCCTTCGTGCACTGCTGTAGTTGTTAGTCTTATTTTAGTAATTGTTAATTTCAATAAACATGGGTAAGGGAGGAAGTGCTCCCAATACAGGTCACACTTTTCCCCATGGACTCACAGTCTCAGTTACTTCTATATTCTGCGCCATTCACAACTGGTTACTATGGTAACCTTAGGGTATAGGCTCGGATAGGATAAGGACCTCGCTCATGGGGGATTTTAGCCCTCTGGGGAGGATAAGGACCTCGCTCTGAGGGGATTGTTAGCCCCCTGGGGAGGATCGGATAAGGACCTCGCTCATGGGGGATTTTAGCCCTCTGGGGAGGTTACCGTCCTCGCTCATGGGGGATAGCCCTCAGGGGAGGACTTTTTGGGACCTCACTCATTGCGGAACTCAGCCCTCTGGGGAGGCCCATTGCCAATCTAGACTAGCCTGACCTATATGCAATCTATGCTTCACTGGAGTACTTCCTCCCCTACCCCTTTATCCCACAAACTGTTGTCGTCTCACTTACTCTCATGGGTTGGAACATTAATATTTTTCAAGTAGCAATGTTTTTGAAAACGGGTGTATATATATATATATATATATATATATATATATATATATATATATATACGAGTTGATTTGCAGAACTGCTTTCAGAGTGCTCAATAGTAAACTAGAGCGTGATTAAAACAGATGATGAACAGATCAACTGTAGATTTGACTTGGCATTTTATTACTATTTAGTTTCGTACTACACAACTTGTGTGCAGCACTCATCAGATAAAATTGCCAAATGCGAATTTACATCTTTACACTGATTTACATCTTTACACTCAAATCAGTGTAAAGATGTAAATTCGCATTTGGCAATTTTATCTGATGAGTGCTGCACACAAGTTGTGTAGTACGAAACAAAATAGTAATAAAATGCCAAGTCAAATCTACAGTTGATCTGTTCATCATCTGTTATATATATATTATATATATCATATATATTTTTGTGGTTTTATATGCTTTATTCTGGAGGAAAGATCTAGACAAATGATGTTTTTGATGGACTATATATATATATATACACGGAATGTTGACGCAGGCAGAGAAAAGGGCCGATGATCTATTGTACAGACATTTTTGTGGTGAAGGACATAATGGACTGAGTGACGTTAAGATCCAATTGATAGACCGGGTGAATGGAGAACAACAGTTGCGCGAGAAAGAGGGTCAATGGGCCTATAAACTGAACACACTAGATCCGAATGGATTGAATGACAATGATTTTTTCTTTGTACAAAATAGGCGCTCAAGGCGTACGTAGATTTATGTAAAGTTAGTGGGCGCGCGCGTGCAGGGTAGTTAACGATTTGTTGTAGCGCGCGCGCGTGGATGCTCCATTTGAAACTTGTTTTTATAGTATGGCGCGTGCAGGGCAACGGTTATTCACCCTGAAGAAGACGCCTAAAATGCGTCGAAATATAGGTGTGTGAAAAAAGTTTAATGATTGTCTTCATTTGTGATAACATATATATATATATATATATATATATATATATATATATATATATATATATATATATATATATATATATATAATATAGAATTGTGGAGTCGGACTAATTCAAAACCATTTATGTAACCATGGGGTCGTTTGATGGCGCTGAAACATGCGAGCTGGTTGGCTGCTACATCTTATCCCTCCTTACCCAAAAGTACGGAAGCAACATTGGCCTTTATCGCGATGACGGGCTGTCTGCATTCAATAAAACGCCCCAAGAGATCGAGAGAATTAAGAAAGACTTGTGCAAAATTTTCCGTGACAATGATCTGAAGATTACAGTAGAGGCCAACGTAACCAGAGTAAATTTCTTAGATGTCACCCTCGACCTAAAAACCGGAAAACACCTTCCATACACAAAAAAAGGAAATGTACCGTTGTATGTACACAAGCAGTCTAACCACCCACCCTCTATCCTAAGAAACATCCCTGAATCGATCAACAAGCGCCTCTCGCAAATATCATCCGACAAAGAATGTTTCGACAAGACCAAAAGCATTTACCAAGACGCGCTTAACAAAAGTGGTTATGAATACACCCTTTCTTACAAAGACGCAGCTCCCGATGCACCAAAAGCGAGAAGAAATCGGCAAAGGAACATAACATGGTTCAACCCACCATACAGCCAAAATGTGGATACCAAAGTCGGCAAATGCTTTCTTTCACTCATCGATCAGCACTTTCCAAAAACCAGCCCTCTTCACAAAATCTTTAACCGGAACACTCTTAAGCTGAGCTATAGCTGTATGAGCAACGTTAAATCTATAATCTCCAGCCACAACAAAGCTCAAATTAGCAAACCTGTCAATCCATCCGAAGAAGTCAACAACTGCAATTGCCGAAATAAGAGCTCTTGTCCACTTGAAGGAAATTGTAAAGAGCGGAACATTATTTATCAAGCAGAGGTCACCACCCCTCAGTCAAAGGAGACCTTCATCGGTCTTTGTGACACGACATTCAAAGAACGCTACCGAAACCATACATGCTCCTTCAGAAACGAACGGTACAAGAATGCAACCGAGCTCAGCAAGCAGAGGTCACCACCCCTCAGTCAAAGGAGACCTACATCGGTCTTTGTGACACGACATTCAAAGAACGCTACCGAAACCATACATGCTCCTTCAGAAACGAACGGTACAAGAATGCAACCGAGCTCAGCAAGTATATATGGGGTCTAAAGGACCGGAAAATCAATTACGAGATAAGATGGCGGAAAATAAGACAAGCACGATCGTATTCTAATATCAACAAAAAATGTAATCTGTGTCTTTGTGAGAAATATTTTATAATTTGCAAACCGGAAATGTCAACACTTAATCAAAGAAACGAACTGACTTCGATCTGTAGACACTCCAAGAAATTCTTGTTAAATACCGTGTTAGCTTTATAACATCTTGACATGTCACGCAAGTACTCATTGTTCCCTATTTTCAAATTTGTATATCTTTTCATGTAACCGTTTTTTCTGGCAGTCGCCTGATGATTGCCTCGCATGAGGCATGAAACTCAGAGTAGCGAATAAATGGTTTTGAATTAGTCCGACTCCACAATTCTATATTGTAACAGCTCTGGTTTTACCATCGAGCACTTTTATCGCAGATGAAGTCTTCAGTTTATCGACTTGTTGTCTACATATATATATATATATATATATATTTATTAAAAACTGGACTAGGTATATTGGATTTCTAGCATTTTGATTGGCTGAACGGAGCTAGGCTATCAGCTCATATACCTGCTGCGACAAATATGGTCAATGAACACTCAACAACAAAGTGAGCTGAAAGTTTTTTCCTCGCGAGCAACCCGACGAGCAAAATGGACGAGAAAAATCCCTTGGCAGCGAATGTAAATTAAGCAGAAATTCTAACATCGTCACCAACAAGCATCACCAACAGCGTCGTCTAACACAAGTCAAAATTGTTTGAAGAAACTGTGCAGAAATAGAAATTTAAGAGGGACGGTAAGGGGGGGTCCTGTGCACGGTTCACGGCTATTAAACACGACAAATAACGGTTCACGGTAATTAATGCTCCACTTTCACGATTCACGGAAAATAACACTGTAACCAAGGAGGATTTCAGCTGTGAAGCCCTTCACGTGTCTATTTGTTTTATTCTTTACTCTTAGAATTGATGAGTACAGTGTATGTTATCTTTTGGGAGCTATCGTTTCTTGTGCCTGACAATAGTGATGAATTTCAGCTGATGAAAATTGCGCGTATAGACTCATTTGCATTGCTCGGACAGTTCTATATTAACATCCGGTCAGACGACGGTGTTTTTCTCTCCCAGGACTGATGAGAGATGTAGGGGAAAGGCCTGATCGCAGGCTAGTTTTTTCGCTCAAGTTGTTACGACTTCGAGAGGAAAGTCATCGTTTCCTCATGGATACACGCTAGATCTACAACTGGAAGTTCTCTTCCAGACTCAGTGCAGCCAGTGTGGATGTAGGATTTAAAAAGTGGTTCGAAGACCGAAAGCTTCCTTTTTTTAATTATTTTAATTAGCGAATGCTTTTATGAGGCTTATCATTTTTAGAATATGTTATTAGACTCGATGATATACTTTTTTATAATAACCCCCACAAATACTGTAAGTGAAGGTGAAGGTAGTGAAAGTAAATCGATGAAGAATAGTACTTAACGTCAACGTCATTTGACCTTCCCTTGTCTCTTACCTTAAACTGGTCTAACGAAAACTCAAAAGAACTTGGATGTGACTTTTACCATTCTTCCGCTACGAGTAGTAACTGCTCCAATAAAAGTCATTTCGTCCTCGTTGTCTACTTGACCTTCAATGTCTGAATCTGTGTCATATTCTGACTCCTGCTCACAATCCCCTGTATCTCTGCTACCTTCTCTTGACATTTCTGCCGCATCCTCTTGTTGTTCGTTCTGATCAACATCTACAGGAGCTTCCGAAGGTCTTGTCTGGAATGTCACTTTCTCGTTTTGCTCAACAGAAGTGGCATACATGTTTAATGGCAGTGTGCCTGCTTTAAACATCGTCGTTTCCTGACGCACGGTGCGTTGTCGGACGGCCTTGCCGTAGTTTTCTGCCCACTCCTTCATCAATTCTTTCTTGCAGCTGTTCAGCTTCCGTATGGGTTTTAGGTGGTTCATTTTTGAAAGAGCATTCAGTGGTGTCATTTGAGGAATTACAGGGTAGTACGACTTCTCGTGGGTAAAGTAGTAAGCAGCCCACCGTACAACCCGTTTGATGCTTTCATAGACAGTGTCATCAGAGATCGTTTTAAAATTGATCTTAATTATCACGCAGTCTTCAAAGGCTTCAAATAACAAAGCAGAATCCTGCCATTTGAAACTTTAAAACAGGTTAAAAAAAACTCCTGTGAGGATCCAAGAATGCCCAAGAACGTTACCACCCATGTAATCCATTTTCACGAGAAATATTTCAATGATAATCACGAATATCGGATAATCTTTTTTATGTTTCACGTATCACGACAAGCACAACATTCACAGTTCACGTATTATAATTTCACACTTTCACAGATCACGGAAATTAAAACCGCTTGATCACGTATCACGCAAAAACCCCTTTCATCCCCTCATTTAAGCATTAAGCGTCGTGGTTACAATTAATTTCTTTCATCGATCGTCACGTCGATCATTGAAATTGAACACGGTAGGTTTTATCAGGAAAGCTTTCCACTTCAAAATATCAAGACAAGACATAAAATAAAACACAGTGAAATGGGGCAGGAGCATTTAATAAAAACTATCACACATTCCTGGCGAGTCGGTGCGAAAATCATGAAGCAGTCTAAACAAGTACTAAAAAAATACAGCGGCAAACTACCAAGAAGGAAGGAAGGGCGAGATTTTTTTCGCCTTTAACACGCAAAATTGACACTGGTTTACCTGCACTCGTTGTAGCTCTGTGTTCCAACAGGTCCAAATGCTCAGATAGAAATCGGATGCCATGTAAAGGGAGTTGAATCGCTTTTCCAGTTGTTTGAATGTTGTTTTTAAGTTTACCATTCCGTCCGCAACCTTTAAACTGAGAACAACTGCATCAGTTTTGCACTTTGCATTTAACAAACTATGATGGTGACTTCTAATGTCCCTCACTACAGTAATCTTGCTTCTGAGCTGCATGGAAATTACCTCTTCAAGTTCAAATTTGTTCTGTCTTCAGTTCGATGAAACACGCACATGATGGCTCCGTTGTGCGAACAGAATACAAACTTGTTCAGTCTCAACTCCAGCATGCAGCTAATATGGTGAAATTGTACAGCTTCAATCCGCTTTGAACGATGATAACAACAATGTTTCAGGAAAAATCAAACATGTACCATATTTCAGAGCCAATAATTAGAAGATTTCTTTCCAAAACTTGTGCTACTGTGTTCACTTTCGAGCAGTTTTCATTGATTCATTCAGCTTTGCAATGAAACGCTGCAACACTTCGCAAGGTTTTGGCGCCTTTTTCGTTCAGTCATGTGAGCGATTCTTGTTCCGTTTAAATTTCTTTTCTCATTTTTCCCGTTCTTTCTTAATTTTTTTTTAAATAGTGGTTAAGTTTTTAATAAAACAATTATTCTACTCGGGCTTGCTGGATATCAAATGATTATAACCAACTCGGCGCTACGCGCCTCGTTGGTTATCTATCATTCGATATCCAGCGCGCCCTCGTAGAATAATTGTTAAATATATATATATATATATATATATAGATTGAATGAAGAAACTGTGTCACCAACGAAAAATGCCGCTTGTGACACAGGGTACAGAGGAGCGAAGTTCGAGCAGAACGTTTAGTTTTCCTTGCGAAAGACAACCGACATACTTGCGTTACTCGCGTTACCTAGATTTTTACCGCAGATCAAATTACTGTGGGCTCTTAGGGTCGCTGAGATCGACTTACACTAAATAATACGACAAGGGAAGAAACAGATTTGGGCTGATTTTTAGAATTCCTCTATCTCGTAAGAAAATTCCCCAAAACACCTTATTTTAAGAATCTGGTCTAGAATTTACCTATTCTCAACAAATATGGAAAAAAGTTGTTTAAAAATGACGAAAAACATAGTTTTCGCCGAGCGGAATTTACGGCTTCCACGCTTCGCTTTCGCACTATGTGCACCGCAACACTCGGTGACGGAAATGACGTAAATATGGTGATTTGATCGAAATGTTGGGAGCCATGAAAGTGGATACTTCCACGTTCGGTTGCCGTTTTCTCTCCGCTGCACTCGTGTCGCCTCCGGAAAGACCTTGCTCAAAATCATGCCCATTTCTTTGGCAATCAAAACGAAATTTTCCTTTTCACAGCCGCTCACATTATAATCTTCAAGAATTCCACTCAGTGTTGTGTAATTGCGGTGGTCTATCTGGTAATTCAGCGATAGCCTGCAATAATTTTTAAATTGGTCCCAGGGGCCGTTTGATCGCGGAAATATGGTATTTTTATATTCACGTTTGAAAGGAGATTGTCGAAACACTTACCATTTAGATACGAAAACGTGTTTTTCCCTGTTCGATAGTTTCGATTTCTCCCACTCAGGTCGGTTTTCTTGTAACGGAGCTTTCCTCTTCATGGGCGAACTCGTCGTTTTTAAAACTCCCTCCACATGTGGTGTTTTGAACTTTGAATTAGTGACGGTCCACTGCTTTTCCGCTTCCGGTAACGATCACTTCCGTCACCATGTGCTGCGGTGCACATCGATCGAGATCACGTGGTATAAGTTTCCTCCCTTGTCCTTATTTTTACTCGGCACTTCGTGCCTCGTTCGGAAAGCTTCGATTTCCGAAGAAAAGCCGTTGCCCTTCGGGCAACGTGTTAGGTGACCGCGTAGTGTATAAAGTCGATCTCAGTGATCCTAAGAGCCCACAGTAATTTGACCTGCGATAAAAATCAGGTAACGCGAGTAACGCAAGTTCCCTGCAAATTATGTCGGTTGTCTTTGGCAAGGAAAACTAAACGTTCTGCTCGAACTTCGCTCCTCTGTACCCTGTGTTTGTGAGTGGGATCCGAACGGATACACGATGCCTTGACTCCAAGAATTAGATATGTTGAATGAAAAAGGAAGTCAACTGCAAACCGCTCACAGGTCCATGTTTAATACAAACGTTTCGCCCTTCGGGCTTCTTCAGTGTATGCTTTGACAATACGTAGAACGTAGGTGGTTGCTTGAAACGTCTGAAAACCAACAAATTAAAAAAAAGTAAAGCGAGTCGCATAGTAAAGTGAGGCATCTGTTCCTCAGCATGTCAGCACAACTGTAATTTTGCAGGTTAACCCAGTTTTCATAAATCAGGTAGATTATTATTTTATTTTTTTTTTTACAATTTGTGGGGGTAGTCCATAGGGAAGCCCATGGGCCATGGCTTAGTTTTGTCCACACCCCTTCGCTTCCACTTTCAACACATTTTGCGAATTTGGCTTCGAGTATGCTTACGATTCAGAATTTTGAGAGAGCCGTTGAACGAGAACATCGCAAAACCAGACCAACGTTACGGAATGTTCAGTCTCCTTGTAATCGGTTCTCAATTCGTTTTTTTTATATATTTATATATATATATATATGTATATAAATTTTTGGGGGGTGGGGGTGGGGGATTGGGGTGTTGGCCCTTTGATAGTCCTTCCCTGCTGGAAAAGATTTCACCTAAACGTTGAGGAAAGGGGAAATTTTTAACAAAAAGTAGCAGGCAGTGCCAAGGCCAAGAAAAAGGAAATTTTTTCGGCTTTCTGTGTTTGACTCTGATCCGCTTTATTATAATCATTCAAGACTAGCTGGCCGCATATAGACACACTTTTTTCTACGCAACTCTCAGAATTTCATTCAAGAATTCCTCGAAATGAATGCATTTGTTTTTCTCTGTTCAGATTCATCCTTATTCATCTTTTCTCAACTGTCAGTTGACGTTTATGGATTCATAATATCAAAAATGTCTAATCAGAAATGTTCGCTTTGATTTTCCTTTTCCTGTCATTAAGTTCAATTATTCCCATGAAACTTTAAAGAGGGCTCTTTGGCAAAAAAGTCAACAGTGAAAAGTACAAGCAGCAAAATAATGATGTAATAATAATTGAAAAAAATTTAGTCTGTTAAAACCTTTACATGCGACAGCCACTTACCTTAATATAAGCAATCGCGCGTCGCTTCGCTTATTAAATTAACACTTTCAAGCTGAGCGAAGAGAGGATATCAGACTTAAGACCTGAGCCAAACATGAACGAAAGTCGACCATAGTTCAACCTCTTCGAGAAAACACGATGATCAGTTAGAGTTCATGAGTAACTGGTCCAGCGAGAGCGAAAAGTTGAACTACAGTCGATTTTAATGACGATTTTTTAAAACCCTACGACAGTCGTAACCACAATCAAAATGTTAGAATGATGTGAGCAAGCGCGCGCTACAAAAGTCGCATACAACAGTCGTAAGCAAAAGTCGTACCGTCTAAATCGGCCCGAAGCAGATTCAAACTCAAAGAGCGCATGAGAGATTCAGGGCAAACAAAAGCGAGAATTGTCAACTCTCGTTAGCTCTCACTCTTTTTTGGCCCGGCTTTTATACACTTACCAGTTAACGACACACGCTGTGCTCAGAATGGCTTGAGATTACTCTTATGTTTGAAAATAATTTGATTTTGAACAGGTACACCAAGCATTCTTGATTTTACGTAACAACCAGATTGTTGTTCAGAAAGTATTTTTAGTTTGTAGTTGATAGTAATTTTCTAAATATCGCCGTAGGCACTGTAAAACACCTTTTACCCATTTAAAGTGATTAATATTGGTAACAGGACTGAGTGGGGTTCAATAAGACTGAGTGGGGTTCAAATTAGACATACACGTGTTTTGTTTATTACGAAATGAAGAAATGAAACTCGTTTCCCTTGGTACAGACGATGTTGCTCAGTTATTATTCGGTATCTCGAACTCCCGTTATAGCGAAAAAAAAAATTTGCTTTCCCTCGTTCAAGATTGCATGAGACTACAGTAATTCCTTTTGTGATCAGCTGAAACATTTGAACCGATCAAACTAGGGTAGCGGAGCAAACAAATATGATTTTTTTTTTCCTGCTCTAACGTCCTAGAAAGAGGATACCATGAAGACCCCTACGTCACACAGAACACTTCAGCCCCCAAACACTTCAGCCCAAGCAAACTTAATGACACAAGATTATTTTTTTTCAAAATGTCAATATTTTTCATTTTTTTGTTATTATTATTTTACCATTACTTTTTCTTCTTTTAGCAATAAATTTCCCAGTCTCCCTCTTCGCTATTTCGCTTATCTACTTTTTCAAGGATTCGACACGAGGATGTCGGGCAAAGAGTTGGCGCCCACCTAGAATATCCTCGCTCAGTAGTAATTTGCCCCTGATGACTCCTTTTGTTCCCTGGGTTCCTCTATCTTTCTTTTCTGTTCTCTTCTCTTTCTCTTTCTCTTTCTCTTTCTCTTTCTCTTTCTCTTTCTCTTTCTCTTTCTCGTTCTCTTTCTCCCATCCTTCCTTTCAGTATAAACTCCAACCGTTCAATTATATTAATACAATCGTTTTGTAAAAGTAAAAATTTTCTACCCTCATACAAATTAATTTTTTCAATCTCCTTAAACCATTTCACATTAGATCAGAAATTAGCAAATAATATACAAAACAAAAACCATTTCCCCCTTCTTGTTATCTTCTAGCTACATATCCACTTCCCTTTATTTCTCTTCCACCCCTTCAAATTTCTGATGTCCTAAATCTTTTTTATTACTATTATTATTATTTTACTCGTAAACCTTGTACGACATTAGATCAGAAATTAGCAAATAATATACAAAACAAAAACCATTTCCCCCTTCTTGTTATCTTCTACCTACATAACCACTTCCCTTTATTTCTCTTCCACCCCTTCAAATTTCTGATTTCCTAAATTTTTCAGTTTTTATTATTATTATTATTATTTTACTCGTAAACCTTATACGACTCCAGCTTTCTCTGATAATAATGTGACATTATTTTCATTTTCTGGTTGCCTTTTTTTTCAATAAATCTCTAATCCTATCGAGCTGTGAGTGTGCTGTATGACAGAGTTCTCCCCTCAATATAATCAATAACTATAACAAAACATTTTTACTTTTATTTTTTCTCACAACAACCACCCGTGCATACAAGAGAACCCCCCTTAGAATCAGTGGAGACTTTGGAACCCATTTATTTGGGATTTCATAAACTAACACTTGGCAGGCCACAAAGATTGCTAGAAAAACTACTGATTTAGTTTTTATAAATAACAAGAAACGAGTGCGGCATTTCAAACCTAGTGCGCATGCTTTATATTATCATCAGTCACACTAGTTTTGTTCCCAGAGCTTCATTCCCTAAGGTCGCCTACTGTTAACACCCTGTAACATTAATTAATCGAAAAAGGATCAGTAAATATAAGACAAGTTCGTAACAATAAGTTGCTGCACTCTCAGTAACTCCTCTAGAACCTCTTTTGCAGTCGGTCGGTGTTGAGGGTCAATCGCATGACACCATTCCATTATTTCACCAAGCTGACTTTTTACAAAACTGCTTCCTTTCACGCCACCCAGTAACCTTTCCACAATCCAGGGAAGCTTCCAGATGTCGATTTTTTCGTCGTAAGCCGGACCGAAATGAAATGGTAACGGTTCTGACACTTTTTGCCACCGTTGTCGTTCAATTTCCTTCTCCACAGAACGTGACACATTCGGCCTTTTTTCGCAACCCCCATCCTTGGTTACTTCTTCTAAACTATCTACATCGTTCACGACCATATGAAAGTCATCAGTGATCAAATATTGTGAACGTAATTTACGAGAGCTAAGTCCATCACACTGAACACGAACTCCAATGGGACTGTTGTGTAGGTAGTCCATAATCCTGACGTAATCCACGCTTAGCTGAAGTCTTGTCCTTATGTTGTTGTACTGGGAGAGCTCGGGTTGCCGAAGAAGCCAGTCTAGACCTAATGCCGAGCCATGTTTGTAATACACTGTGACAGCCTTCAAGAAAAAGAGCAACATAGTCTGCGTGAGATCTCATTCAGTATCGGTTCCCAACATGTGGTCAGTATGGTTGAGAGCAGCTTAATAACCAGGTTGCTTGCGAAAACTGTTTAAACCAATAGCGAGTGACCTTGTGACGTCATGTATTGGCGCCAGAAATCTCATGAGCGGGAAGGGAATGCCGCAAATGGATGACACCATATATTTGAGTTGAGAAAAGGTATTCACAAACAGTAAAGAAAATGATTTTAGAGCTAAAAAAATCTAATACTAGTTTTCAATCAATCAATCAATCAATCAATCAGACAATTAATCAACCAATTTTATTTTTCACCTACACCAAGACATTAATTACAACAGATTCCCAATTTTTAGTGGCAACGAAGAAGATGTGAAGTGAATGGAGTCCAAAGGAAGCAGAGCTTGTAACATGGACCTCGGAATAATTATTACAAAAGTTGAAAAAGATCTGATTGGTTTGAACTTAACTGAAAAGATATTAGTTCACGTGGAGGGAAAATATCATATAATTACCGGTAGTTAATAATTTGGAAACATTAATCATTAACAATTATAATCAATAACAATTGTCTTAAGAATAGTTCAAATAACTGGGAGTGTGGAAAAGTGATTTAATGTCATAAACGGAATGAAAGAGGATCAATTAGTTGCGACATTAGAAAAAAAAGGATTTATACATGTGATTCTTAAAGGACTGGGTACTGGGTTAACTTTTAATTTCAGGGATCAGCCTGCATTTGGTTCCCTTTAATCTGACAATCGATCTGACAGGCTAACGATTGCCACGAATCAACTAGGAAGAACCAATTTGAACAGAGAAGCTGTGAATAAATAAATATGTATGTAAAGCAGAGAATTGTTCTATTTCCATGGCTCTTGTTCTCTGAAAATGAAGTACAGAGATTCGAAAAAAGAAACATATTTTGAAAAGAGGAAACGGCTCTGGTAGCAAGGCCGTATCGAACTTCTTAAAACGTATGACAACATTTCCTATGTAACGGACAGCATGGAAAGGGTGGGAAAATTTGCCCAACTGTGCATGACGGCAGTCAATTTCAGTGTTGTGAAGACAAAAAAACAAAAACAACTTACAAACAATGAACAATGCATTATATCTTTTGATATTCAGGTAAAACAAATTGCTCCATTCGCACATTCGTGATAGCTTACCTCTAGTTTTTCAGGACACCTGCCGATCAGGCGAGTGACAAATTCGCCTTGAATCTGTTCCATGATAGACATTCCCTTTGTACAGCTTTTCCGCTTAACACCACCTGTTGCAGAACAATTGATTAACACTACTTGGTACCCCTTCCAGTCAGCCAGCCAAACCGGTTTAGTTACGCCGCCGGTTAGACGTCTTATGGGATGAACTTGAAGAGCAATTTGCGAGCAATTCAACCAAGGGGTGCATTCACTCCAACCAGAAAATATAAACGTGCCAAGAGGACACGGAAAACAGCTCTCGCGTGTGGTGGACATGTTTGATGAACACGCCGCGTGGGGTGAGACAGGTCTCGATACGTTCTGCGGAGCGCCGTCCCATTGGGTTCTACCACTTGTGTAATACACATAAATAATGAATATGAGCAAGGCGGTTGTAGAACAAAGCTGAATAGCTCTGCACAATCGCTTCAGCATGAACTGCATCTTTTGCCGTATGAGGAAAACCATGGCCATCAACAACTGCTTCTAAACCCTAAGGAAAACCATACGTCTTGTCACAATTAAAGATCCCTTTTTACCCCGCCTTCGCCAATATGGCGACGACGGTGTCCAGTAATACCCATATTTTTCTCTCGTCTTCTGTTTTCTTTTTTTTTTGTCCTTCACTTACCCCAGACTCTCGGTTTTCGCTCAGCCAAAAATACTAGTCGCAAACGTTTGGTAAACATAGCCATTATTTTCGGTCATTTAGCGTCGATTCGCCAACATTTTTATAAAGTCGGTGTAGAAAATATTTGAGATTCAATGGTATAAAAATCCCTTCGACAAGAGCAAGGACGAAGATGCTAGAGAGCTTTGAAAGTCAGCCTAGTTTTCGCTCTGCCAAACAAACGAGGTTAATTATTGAACCGGTGAAATGGAAGCATTTTTCTGCAGTTTTGCTTTCCTCGGGGTTAACTTCTCTGAGATGAGAGTAAGGACAAAGTGCTAGCGAGCTTTGCAAGCCAACGATTCGAGCTGGCATTGAATCGCATTTTGACGGCGCAATTACGTGGCACGAAAACATTACGGGCGGGTTATTTAAACGAAGTCTAACTTAGACCGTGGTTTAAGGCAACGAATAAACCACTACATCTGTTTACAAGTGGGTTATTTATAAGAAATACGTGTTGTAGTAGCCTGTGCTGCATGCCTGCTCGACATTTATTATGACAAAGAAGAAGGCTTAAATATTTGGGAATGCCAGATTGAAATCGATTAAGGCCGTGATTTTGTTAAACATCGTCTAAACTTTGTTTAAATAACCGGCCCTACGTTATTCAAAGTCAAAAGCCGATCCTAGGATGCTCCTTGCTCGTGTCAAATCATTCATCAAATCATGGCCTGAAAATAGACTTTTACAATGTTTTCGGCAGATACCCAAAAAGCTGAAATAACTATTTGGGTTCTTACATAACGTAACGGAGTCATGCTATGGTCAAAATATAGACTTGCTCCAAGTCGCTCGTAATGGAGGACGCGCGCGCAATCCACGCACGTGAATCAAAATGGCGGCCGGTTCTGCGGAACAAGCTCTTTCTCTATCATCACATCACGCGCAACACACGAAAATATTCCGCGCGCGAGTTTTACAATTAAGTGAACATCGATCACCGCGCTACACATGCACATATACAGAGCGGTTTTTGCAACAATCACTAGCTTAACATCTCTTTTGTCCCGAGAAAAAACGAGCGACCTGTAGCAAGTCTAGTCAAAATATTTCGTCACGCTTAGTTCGTCACGCAGACTACAATTTACACCACTTGGGCTCGCATCTTGAGTGACCGTAGCCGGAGTTTTGAAGATAAACTGCCATTTTAAAGAATTAAACGCCGTGTATTGGCCCCCATCTGATCAAATTCGAATCCAAAACTTTATTTGCAACATGAGAAATTAACTTCCCTTCCACTTTCAAGGCATTTTGCGAATTTGACTTCGGGCATGCGCACGATTCAAAATTTTGAGAGAGCTGTTGAACGAAGACAACGCCAACGAAAACAACTTTTCGAAATGTTCCGATCCGTCCCTTTGTATTTAGTTCTAAATTTGTTTATTTTAGTTTCGAAGGGGGCGAGAAGTTGTTGGCCGTTTGATAATCCTAAAGGCTTCCCTGTTTTGGAAAAGATTTCACCTGAACGTTGAGGAAAGGGGAAATTTTTAACAAGAAGTAGCAAGCAGTGCCAAGGCCAAATTTCGCTTCAATTCCACAAGAAAAGTTTTTGGAGTTTTCTGTGTGTAACTCTGATCAACTTTATCTGATCAAATATTCTAAATTGGACACCTTTTGTTAGAATTTTGCCGTGTGCATCAGTTGGTGATCAAAAACATCGGCTGCCACTAAAAATGATGACGTCAAGCTACGAGGACCTGGTCCCTCACGGCCGGGTTTGGCCGACAAGGCCGTTAATGGGCTAAACATGTAAGAGAAACCGAAACCTAGGATAACTTTCAATGTTTATATTGCGCATTTTCTTCAATATAAAGCATTTAAATTAAAGCAAAATTTCATGGACAACAAGGTTTAACTATATAAAGCATAAAAATTTAAGTAAAATAGACCTTTTTACCGATACAGCAGCCATATTGATTTTGCCCTCTGGGTATCCCATAATACTGGATTGACTCTATTATTGTGATAATGCTGCATTATCACTACAAAAGAATAAATAAATTTCAATGTGTACTATGGGATGCCCAGGGAGCAAAATCAATATGGCTGCTGTATCGGTAAAAAGATCTATTGCATGGACAACAAGTTCCTAATCATCATATCTCAGAAACCTAAACTTTCATAGATAAGCTGCTTGGCCACGATTGTGTTCTATGTTCTGTTGAAGATTTTCGAGCGGCAACCATATTTGGCAGGCCACGTGACCATCAAAATGCAAAACGTGACGTACCGATTTCTTGAAAATTCGCATTATTATAGAAGTTTTGACGTCATAAGTACGTATATTTATACATTTAATACTCTGGTTTTTCTATTCCTTGTAAAAAAAAGTATTTGATTACGTTGGATTGTAAAGGAGGTTAAATTATCTCCGATTCGCGATTCAGTTGAAACTCTACCTCCTTTCCTCCGAGTTTTAGGGTTTTTTCTTTTTAATGCGCGGTTGGGGACTAGCACTAGCCACGCTACGATGTTCATCCTCCTACATTTCATCAATCTAGCAGCACAAAACGCTGCAAAACCGCGTATGACAATATATCATCAACAAAAATCCCTTAGCAACAATGGCGGACCTGTAGTTAAGGGTCTCCCCCTTAGTTATTACAGGGACCGCGGACACCATTTTAAAGTGATGGCCAAGACTTCGTGAAGGGGATATGCAAGATTAGACGCGTTTTGTTACTTTCAAGTGGTAAAATTCATACATAATCCATGTCATCTGGAGCACTAAAAAATCAACCCAAGCAAAAAAGTGATAGGGCTATAACCCTACCAACCCCTCCCCCTCTGCGGTCCTTAAACCAATGCACCACATTATATAGGAATCGCTGTGTATAAACTGACAATATGAAAATGTGTGATCTATTGAATCCTATTCTCCACAATATAAACAATCACTATCCTCCTTTATAACGAACCTATGAAGTTCTTTTCCTGTTACCGCAATTCAGCGTAGAAATTTGAAATGGAATGCCTTTAATTTGTTCTCTTTGGAAATTTGCCTAACAATAGCCTCTGTGGTCCGCACGAATTGCCATCTGCTTTCAATGACCATTTTTCTACTACTGGGCTAAAACTTATTAATGATATGCAAGACAGTGGGAGCAGCTCGCGGCATTTTTGCAATTTTTTGGTCAAATTCCCGATCCTTGGGACTGGAAAAAAACTTCAAATTTGATAAAATAGCCACACCTGGGAATAACAAAACCGTGTAATGACATGTGTTAAAAGTAATGAAGTAATTTGAAATGAACGTTTCTAACTCTTGTTATCGATGGTAGATTGACGAAGATTGAAGTTGAATAAAGTCAAGGAAAAAAGAACAATCCCCGAGAGTTGTAGATTGTTTCCCAGTAACGGAAAACTGTGTCATTTTCTTTATTCTCGTGTTTGAATGACATTTGGTGATTTCGCCATCTAGTTTTGAACTCCGTGGCGGTGAGGCCGACGTATGTCTCTGTGCTTTCAGCCGTGGTGATTGTGGCTTGGTACACTACTTCCTTGACTAAGCATTCTCCTTTTAAAGGACATTTGTTTGGCTCTCTGCAGTTGCAGGGTTTGGGGGTGTTTTTTCTTCAGGTGGCGTGTTCTGTCTTAGAATGGTTTTGTTGTGTCCATCGATGATCTGTTTTATGTTAGGTGAACAACTGCAACTCAGCTTAAGATTATTTTTGTTAAAAAGTGTTCTTAATTTATGGTTAGGTGGGAAGCAGTTCTCGATCAAATTTAGAAATTCTGTTCCTATGTTAGTTTGCACATTTTTACTAAATGGTGGGTTGAACCATATTATGTCCTTTGAAAGGAGAATGCTTAGTCAAGGAAGTAGTGTACCAAGCCACAATCACCACGGCTGAAAGCACAGAGACATACGTCGGCCTCACCGCCATGGAGTTCAAAACGAGATGGCGAAATCACCAAACGTCATTCAAACACGAGAATAAAAAAAATGACACCGAACTAAGCAAACATCTATGGCAGCTAAAAGATCAAAAGAAAGACTTCACAATCTCCTGGAAAATCCTAGCCAAGGCCAAATCTTATACCAATCTTACCAAACGATGTAACCTATGTAATACCGAGAAATTCTATATTTTATATAAACCGGACATGGCAACGCTTAACAAACGTAATGAGCTTGTATCAACTTGCAGGCACAAGCGAAAGTTTCTCCTTAAATTCAATCGCGTCCTCAAGGACCAATCATAAGCTTACAAATGTACATTACTATTGTTCTTTAAGTTTGAATTTTGTAACGATCATACTACTGATGTATATAATGAGTACATAAACATTGTTACATATATATATATATATATATATATATAAAGTAGACGATGAAACAGAAAAACAAAATAACGTAAACCTAAAACTATAAAAAGGGAGCACAAACAAGTGTAAAGTGCGATAAAATGACACACCCAATCAAAGGCGAAAGCGGGGAAATGAAAATAGAAACGAATGAAATATAGCAGGTATAGCAAAGCGGACTAGGAAGCACGTGAAATATTCAGGCTAAATATAAAACAATGAAAACAAAAAAAACTGAAACTGAACCCAAACGAGAGCAAATAAGCCAAAGAAAGAACAAAAACACGTGGACCTGCAGGCATGCAATGTGTAGGAGAGTATACAAATAGGCGCAACGGCTGGTCTGCACATGTTCTAAACCTCTATTTTTATCGGTCTCCAGGCGCAATGCGAAAAAAACTGACACGGCTAAAAAAACCTAGGCAAAGCGTAATGAAATACCTCAAGTTGTTCGTCCTGAGGCAGTTGTCGCGGCTCTTCAGTAGCCGGTGGGACTAATGGTTGTTCCGCTACTTGGCCGGCGTTAACAGCTCGTGCGGCCACAATTTCTGCTTGATCAGCACAAGGTCTTTGGATATGCCGAACCTCAGCAGAAGCCTCAGTCATTGCACACTAGAGTATATGTGCGCCCATTCGGACAAATTTTATGCAAATGAGATTCAGGCCGCGAAGCGGGTCGTAACCCTAAGTGGGGAAGCGGGATGGAACCCTAGCTCATGAATAATAGCCCTAACCCTAAGTGGAACCCTAAGTCTCTATGAGACTTAACCCTAAGCCACCATCTTGTTTTGTCTCGAAGGTTTCTTCTCGAAAGCCGCGTATTCTTCTCGGAAATTAATTCGCGGAAACCAAATCAAAACAAAAGCGGACCCTGAGGAAACAGTCGAAACATATAAACAAAAGCGCCTTGAAATCATCCCATCAAATCACCCTTAGCCCTTAAAACAGAAATCAAGCGCAGATAAAATCAATCCTCCTTTATTATTCTTCGCGCGTGGGCGAACAAGATTTACAATACTTTAAAACAACGCACTGGTATCAAATCCTACAAAGCTGTAGGAAAATAAAGTTTATGGGAACCTTGCCGTTTTCTTTCAATCTTACGGCCCTTATTGTCACTCTCAATGGTTACAATATCAATATGATCATTAAATGTCACGATCTTCGGTTTTTCATCCACGGATAATTTCTGCCATTCCTCATTCATCTTCGGTATTCTAGCCCGATCCTTTCTTCGACGTATCATTTTGGTGCGCCATCTTTTCTTGGACCGATTATATTTTGCGGCATTCTTTCCTTGGTCCCATAAGATGATTGTATGATGTATTCCAATCAGGTCCCTCCTTGTTCTATTATGCGGTATTCCAAACAAATCCATACTTGCTCAAACCGGTCTTTGCAAATTTTTCAAAGCGTATCGTTCTTGCTTTAAGTTAATGCTTTCCAAGAACCAACTGAAACTCCCGTGCTGTAAACTGTGAAGACCTATTTCCCTTACAATAAACGGTTGCTGGTTCAGTTGATACCCATCCAAATCGACAATCATACAGATTTGTTCCAGGTTGTCTTCTGTCTAAAACAGAGTTGATTTGGTTTAACTGACACACCCTAAACAGGTACAGACTTGCCCCATGAGGTCATAACCGTCTTTGTCGTTAGAATGTTTGTCGGAACATATCGAATCATACCTGGTGACGTCATATCCACCTTGTTTTGTATATAAAAATTGTATTGCGCGAATTTTCTAAAAGGGAACGATCAAAGATGGCTGCTTGTTTTCTCTATCTCTCGTCAAGTTTTACGGATTGGTTTCTTTACAAGACACACTTGTACCTGTGTAAGCAGTTGTATGAACCCACCGACTTACCGGAACCGACAGACGATCCTTTACAGGTAATTGAACTCTGTCAAGGCAATATCGGGCGTTGGATTGCATTTATGGTCTGGTTGGAAACATGTCCGAACGCGTTTCCTTGTTTTCAAGAAATACGGCGACGTTACACCATTCCCTCTATTGTAACGTTGGATGGTCTACTACGGCTAAAAGATAGATCTCTAACGCAGTCCACTTAACTTCGACCAAAATGAACTACAGAAGTTTTTACTCTACGGGTGAAGAATGTCAACGTCGGATGTTCACCTAGATGTCCCAAACAACGGTTCTTTTAGGAACCACCAAAGCCTATGAAAGTAAATGACCAATAAAACATTACTTTCTGTTTTGAGTAACCAGGTGTTTAGAAAAAATCAACATATTATTTTTGGTTAAGACTGTATTTTTTTTTTTCAATACTGTCCAAGAATGACAGAACTTGGATGGGGAATATACCCCATTTGACCCTGACTAAAATGTTTGGGTGAACTGCCTTCATCTTCGGGACTGGCCTCTTCTACAGTCATGTCCTCTTCTGGACTATCCTCTTCTGGACTGTCCTCTTCTGGACTGTCATACATGTCATCATCAGGTGACTCGTTGGGTGACTCGTCCGTGTCCTCTTTGTCTGTGTCGGATTCTTCCAAAGGTTGAAAAACCCGATTTAGCAAATATTTGCGCTGGTTGACCCCAGCCTCGACGGCTTCATTGAAATCCATATCTTCCTCTTCTTGGAATTTCTTACGGGTTTCCAAGATGGCCTCATGGATCGGGTCCTCTCTAAGCATATGAACCCACTTCAAGTGGTCAATGTACTGATGTCTCAACTCTTTCTGTAGCTCAGGCAACATCTCGTTGTACGCGCGAATTCTTGCCCGTTTCTTACTCAAACCAGCTTTCTGCAAACTATTAACGAGATGTCTAAAATCTTTCAATTTGATCACCTTGACTCTTTCACGAAATTCATCCCACGGATCTATATCTGAGATTTCCTCTTCTTTTTTGACTGGGGATGCGGATGATTCGGGAAACTCATCCAATGGAGTCAAAGTGTTGGGTGACATGAGGTCTCCAAAAATGTCAAAAACAAATTTCTTTCCTGTTTTTGGATCGACGTGTACCGTAGGACTCCCTAGATCTTCGGGTTCACCTGTTTCTGGTTCCGTTGTTTCCGTCGGACTCGGTGGTTCTGGGGTAATTGGTTCAAAAATATTGTTTTCTGAGTGACCCTGTTCGTTACTATCACGCTGTTCAACTTGTAAATGGTTGGCTTCGTGACGTTTTCGATTATCCGATCGAGTAAATTGTTTCAGACAGTAACGACACGTCGTACTCATCGAGACATTTGCACGGTTTGATGTTTACACAAAAATGATCTAAAATGATCAGAATTGCGACTTATATACGTTGCTCACAACATGAGGTCGAGGTTACATCAGGTCGAGGTTCTGATAAGTCCATCAGTACCTCTTGAAGCGCTTTTTGAATTTTTTCCAAGGCCTGTTGTAGGTCATCCTTCGGTTTTGATACCTTTAGCTTATGTTTCCAACAGTGATGTTTTTCGTGGCGTTTTCGATTCCGATTGATGGTAAAGGGTTTGTCACAATATTGACATAGATAGCACATGATTGCTCCGTCAAGTGTTGACTCCAATTGATATTTTAGTGTCTAGAATGATCCCTTTATAGTCAATTTCGTAACGCATGCAGGACCCTGTATTCAGTAATGTATAGTTAGACCCATTCCCCCTCTACCTACCCCTCAGCTTCTTGAAGTTATAACCTCCTCATATGAGTTGAGGTTAACCAGCCCCGTCATGTACTATCCTCCTCCTCCTCCTCCTCCTCAAAATAGTATCCCCCTCGTACCCTCCTCCTCCTCAAAATGGTATCCCCTTCGTACCCTCCTCCTCCTCAAAATGGTATCCCCCTCGTACCCTCCTCCTCCTCCTCAAAATGGTATCCCCTTCGTACCCTCCTCCTCCTCCTCAAAATAGTATCCCCCCTCGTACCCTCCTCCTCCGAATAGTATCCGAATAGTATCCGGATACTATTTTGAGGAGGAGGAGGAGGAGGAGGGTACGAGGGGGATACCATTTTGAGGAGGAGGAGGGTACGAGGGGGAAACTATTTTGAGGAGGAGGAGGAGGGTACGAAGGGGATACCATTTTGAGGAGGAGGAGGAGGGTACGAGGGGGATACTATTTTGAGGAGGAGGAGGAGGAGGGCACGAGGGGGATACTATTTTGAGGAGGAGGAGGAGGGTACGAGGGGGGATACTATTTTGAGGAGGAGGAGGAGGGTACGAGGGGGATACTATTTTGAGGAGGAGGAGGAGGGTACGAGGGGGATACTATTTTGAGGAGGAGGAGGAGGGTACGAGGGGGGATACTATTTTGAGGAGGAGGAGGGTACGAGGAAGATACTATTTTGAGGAGGAGGAGGAGGGTACGAGGGGGATACTATTTTGAGGAGGAGGAGGAGGAGGAGGATAGTACATGACGGGGCTGGTTAACCTCAACTCATATGAGGAGGTTATAACTTCAAGAAGCTGAGGGGTAGGTAGAGGGGGAATGGGTCTAACTATACATTACTGAATACAGGGTCCTGCATGCGTTACGAAATTGACTATAAAGGGATCATTCTAGACACTAAAATATCAATTGGAGTCAACACTTGACGGAGCAATCATGTGCTATCTATGTCAATATTGTGACAAACCCTTTACCATCAATCGGAATCGAAAACGCCACGAAAAACATCACTGTTGGAAACATAAGCTAAAGGTATCAAAACCGAAGGATGACCTACAACAGGCCTTGGAAAAAATTCAAAAAGCGCTTCAAGAGGTACTGATGGACTTATCAGAACCTCGACCTGATGTAACCTCGACCTCATGTTGTGAGCAACGTATATAAGTCGCAATTCTGATCATTTTAGATCATTTTTGTGTAAACATCAAACCGTGCAAATGTCTCGATGAGTACGACGTGTCGTTACTGTCTGAAACAATTTACTCGATCGGATAATCGAAAACGTCACGAAGCCAACCATTTACAAGTTGAACAGCGTGATAGTAACGAACAGGGTCACTCAGAAAACAATATTTTTGAACCAATTACCCCAGAACCACCGAGTCCGACGGAAACAACGGAACCAGAAACAGGTGAACCCGAAGATCTAGGGAGTCCTACGGTACACGTCGATCCAAAAACAGGAAAGAAATTTGTTTTTGACATTTTTGGAGACCTCATGTCACCCAACACTTTGACTCCATTGGATGAGTTTCCCGAATCATCCGCATCCCCAGTCAAAACAGAAGAGGAAATCTCAGATATAGATCCGTGGGATGAATTTCATGAAAGGGTCAAGGTGATCAAATTGAAAGATTTTAGACATCTCGTTAATAGTTTGCAGAAAGCTGGTTTGAGTAAGAAACGGGCAAGAATTCGCGCGTACAACGAGATGTTGCCTGAGCTACAGAAAGAGTTGAGACATCAGTACATTGACCACTTGAAGTGGGTTCATATGCTTAGAGAGGACCCGATCCATGAGGCCATCTTGGAAACCCGTAAGAAATTCCAAGAAGAGGAAGATATGGATTTCAATGAAGCCGTCGAGGCTGGGGTCAACCAGCGCAAATATTTGCTAAATCGGGTTTTTCAACCTTTGGAAGAATCCGACACAGACAAAGAGGACACGGACGAGTCACCCAACGAGTCACCTGATGATGACATGTATGACAGTCCAGAAGAGGACAGTCCAGAAGAGGATAGTCCAGAAGAGGACATGACTGTAGAAGAGGCCAGTCCCGAAGATGAAGGCAGTTCACCCAAACATTTTAGTCAGGGTCAAATGGGGTATATTCCCCATCCAAGTTCTGTCATTCTTGGACAGTATTGAAAAAAAAAAATACAGTCTTAACCAAAAATAATATGTTGATTTTTTCTAAACACCTGGTTAGTCAAAACAGAAAGTAATGTTTTATTGGTCATTTACTTTCATAGGCTTTGGTGGTTCCTAAAAGAACCGTTGTTTGGGACATCTAGGTGAACATCCGACGTTGACATTCTTCACTCGTAGAGTAAAAACTTCTGTAGTTCATTTTGGTCGAAGTTAAGTGGACTGCGTTAGAGATCTATCTTTTAGCCGTAGTAGACCATCCAACGTTACAATAGAGGGAATGGCGTAACGTCGCCGTATTTCTTGAAAACAAGGAAACGCGTTCGGACATGTTTCCAACCAGACCATAAATGCAATCCAACGCCCGATATTGCCTTGACAGAGTTCAATTACCTGTAAAGGATCGTCTGTCGGTTCCGGTAAGTCGGTGGGTTCATACAACTGCTTACACAGGTACAAGTGTGTCTTGTAAAGAAACCAATCCGTAAAACTTGACGAGAGATAGAGAAAACAAGCAGCCATCTTTGATCGTTCCCTTTTAGAAAATTCGCGCAATACAATTTTTATATACAAAACAAGGTGGATATGACGTCACCAGGTATGATTCGATATGTTCCGACAAACATTCTAACGACAAAGACGGTTATGACCTCATGGGGCAAGTCTGTACCTGTTTAGGGTGTGTCAGTTAAACCAAATCAACTCTGTTTTAGACAGAAGACAACCTGGAACAAATCTGTATGATTGTCGATTTGGATGGGTATCAACTGAACCAGCAACCGTTTATTGTAAGGGAAATAGGTCTTCACAGTTTACAGCACGGGAGTTTCAGTTGGTTCTTGGAAAGCATTAACTTAAAGCAAGAACGATACGCTTTGAAAAATTTGCAAAGACCGGTTTGAGCAAGTATGGATTTGTTTGGAATACCGCATAATAGAACAAGGAGGGACCTGATTGGAATACATCATACTATCATCTTATCGGACCAAGGAAAGAATGCCGCAAAATATAATCGGTCCAAGAAAAGATGGCGCACCAAAATGATACGTCGAAGAAAGGATCGGGCTAGAATACCGAAGATGAATGAGGAATGGCAGAAATTATCCGTGGATGAAAAACCGAAGATCGTGACATTTAATGATCATATTGATATTGTAACCATTGAGAGTGACAATAAGGGCCGTAAGATTGAAAGAAAACGGCAAGGTTCCCATAAACTTTATTTTCCTACAGCTTTGTAGGATTTGATACCAGTGCGTTGTTTTAAAGTATTGTAAATCTTGTTCGCCCACGCGCGAAGAATAATAAAGGAGGATTGATTTTATCTGCGCTTGATTTCTGTTTTAAGGGCTAAGGGTGATTTGATGGGATGATTTCAAGGCGCTTTTGTTTATATGTTTCGACTGTTTCCTCAGGGTCCGCTTTTGTTTTGATTTGGTTTCCGCGAATTAATTTCCGAGAAGAATACGCGTGGGTCACTCACGTTTTTGCGTTTGCCTCGATCTAGAAGCTTTGCTTCGTAAGAAAAGAGTAAGAAAATGTTTTGCTTGTCGAATAGGATCCCTAACAGGGGCCCTTGGCGGCCGTCTGAAATAACCCACAAAATTATCGTAACCTACACAACCTCACTCTCCTTCGTCCCTCACTCACTCACAACCTCACTCTCCTTCGTCCCTCACTCACACACACACACACAACTAGTATCTCGAATAAAGCTAGGATGCTGGTCCGTTTCTTTTGGTGAAAGATCCTACTGATAGAACCCATTCATGTCATTACTCAGCCAGCCCGGGCCTGGCGCAGTCAGGTAAGTATTACGTTTCTAATCGGATATGTCTTCCAAATTCACCAGGTTCGAATCTCGGGTGGCGCACCTTTCTTTTTCTTTCTTTCTTCTTCTTTCTTCTTACTTAGGGTTCAAAACAACATGGCGGGAAACAACATGATGGCGGAAAACAAGATGGCGGCTTAGGGTTCAAAACAACATGGCGGCTTAAAACAAGATGGCGGGTTAGGGTTGAAAAACAACATGGCGGCTTTCGAGAAGAAACCTTCGAGACAAAACAAGATGGTGGCTTAGGGTTAAGTCTCATAGAGACTTAGGGTTCCACTTAGGGTTAGGGCTATTATTCATGAGCTAGGGTTCCATCCCGCTTCCCCACTTAGGGTTACGACCCGCTTCGCGGCCTGAATCTCATTTGCATAAAATTTGTCCGAATGGGCGCACATATACTCTTACACTAATCAAGGGTGTGCGAGGAAAGAGAGAGAATAGAATGGACTCTCTTTATATACGCTCCAGTGAGACCGAATGAGATTCTAATGACAATTTGAGCAGATTCAAACTCTTCAAGAGCGCACACGAGAGGCGCCATGTAATAAGCACACGAGAGGTTACAGAGCAAACAAAAGCGAGAATTGTCAACTCTCGTTAGCTCTCACTCTTTTTGGGCCGGCTTTTATACACTTCCAGTTATCGACACAGGCTGTGCTCAGAGCTTCACAGCGGTCAAACGAAAAAAACAAGGTCACTTCTGGTTTTGCAGAGCCTTGAAGTTTGAATCAGTTCAGACTTTTACGAGCGCAAAGTTCGTATGAAAACGATGCATAAAATGTCCCGATAAACCAAATTTCGCACCGATAAAACTTGTGGATGCCAGTTACTTCATTCTGAACACATGCTCAAAGTAAAAAGCTTAGTTTTCAGAAGTGGCGTTAAGTTTTGCGGTTAAGTGAAACTGTTGACATTTGTCTGTATTTTCTTTTGTAAAATTATGGCGGGAACTGCGCACGCGTCGTGCGTTTGACCGCTGTGAAGCTCAGAGTAGACTTGAGATTACTCTTATGTTTGAATACAATTTAATTTTGAACACGTAGACCTAGCGTTCTTGTTTTCACGTAACAACCAGACTGTTGCCAGGAAAGCATTTTAACTTAGTTGATGCTGTATCCACAAGTGAAATGCAGGCGGATGAATTTGCACTCATCTTGGATGGTGGAAGAGAGGCAATACTCGTATATACCTATTCACTCATACTTATTCATGGCTTAAACAAGAGGAGAACCTCGTTCCCTATTCGCGCGAAAGAGTGATCGCCCTGTTCAGTTTCCAACATCGCCGTAGGCAGTAAAACACTCATTACCCATCTAGAGTGATAAATTAACGTATCCTTTTAATTCAAAGTTGTAGACGAAATCAGCAACAAAATGCCAACCCTACACTTTGAAAGTCCAAAACATCCTCCCAAAAAATTACGGAAAGGGAAACTGAAGCACCATAGTTTTTCCAACTTTCAGAGAAACAGCCCAAGAGTTTCCGCCATTTTTTTTTCCATTCAGAAACGAGCACAAGTGATCAGTCGTAGGTACTTCGATGGTTACGTGGAAAGAAGAAGAAGAAGAAGAAGAAGAAGAAGAAGAAGAAGAAGAAGAAGAAATCGAGTCTATTAAACCGTTACATACTGAGCAACTTTTATCGCCGTGGCCACTTCCCTTTGGGGGGCACGCATCGCTTCGCTTATTAAATCGTTCACTTATTAAATTCACTTACAAGCTGACCGTATAAGTGCAGTGTGTCGAGTTGATGAATATTGGCCTCCTAGCTACTGGCTACAGTAACAACTGTTTACAAATACTTTTTCAAAAAGAAAATCAGAAGCTAAAGCTAACCAGTTATCGTCAATCTCTTATCCCGCCTGTGATCAAAGTCAGGGTATCGGGTGCGAATACGTGAAACTGAATAGCCTCTTCTTTGACTGTAACTTCAAAATGTAGCTTAAAGAATAGCTCTCCTAAAGATTGGCTACATTAATTTGTGTTCTCCCGCTCACGAGAGGAAATCAGACTTAAGGGCAAGCCAAACGAGAACCAGAGTCGACGATAGTCAGGATAGTTCAAATTATTCATTCAGAGTTCATGACTAACAGGCAAGGCAAAAGTGAAAAGTTCAACTTCAATCGATTCTGATGACAATTTGAGCAGAATGATTTAAACTGTCCATGAGCGCACGAGAGTTTCAGTTAAAACCAGAGCGAGAATTTTGAACTCCTTTCAATGACTCTCATTCTCATTTAGCCCGGGTTTTTATCGGCACTTACCAGTTATCGACACACGTTGTGCTCAGCGCGACTCAGTTGAGATTACTTTTACGTTTGAATACCAATTAACTTTCAACACGAACAACTAGCATTCTTTATTTCTCATAACAACCAGAGTGCTGCCAGGAGAGCATTTTCATTTAATTGATGCTGTATACGCAACTGAAAAAATATTTCTTGAATTGCAGGCGGATGGACTTATACTCATTCAGGATGGTGGAAGAGAGACAATTCTCCTAGTTGTTCATTGAAACTCATGATGGCTTGAACAAGAGGAGAACATCGCTCCCTATATACGCGCGCGAAAGAGTGATCGCCCTTGAAACAAATTTTCAAAATATCGCCGTAGGCACTGTAAAACAGATATTACCCACCGACATTACCAATTTAGAGTGATTGATTAACGTAGAGCCTCGGCGACCCAGGGGCAGATAGCCGGGGTGAAACGCGGATAAGATTTCGCCCGTTTTATCTGCCTTTTGTCCAGCCTATCTGCCCCTGGGTCTCCGAGGATGATTAATGTATCATTTTATTGCCAAGCTATAAACGAAATCACTGGCAAAACCAATTTTATTTTCAACCCCACTGACCCTAATCATGCTAATCGGAACACAAACTCATCAGAAACCAAGCAATTTTAAACTCCCAAAAAAATCTTTCAAAAAATTTAGTCGGAGAAACTGAAGTGTCATGGCACAGGCTTACCATCCTCTGTTTGTGTGGTGGGCTGTGCATTTATAATGGCTGTGTCGGTTTATCAAATTAGCAAAACTAAAGCCGAAATTTAGGAGTTTTAAAACTGAGGAAAACGAAATAAAAACTCATAAAATTGCTGCCATGGTGTTTTGATTTGTGTTTCTGTGTTTGTTTTGACGATTTAAGGCTCGCGAAAGCGATGTTTTCAAAATAACGGTCAGACTCGCTCAAAAGTAGAGAAAGAGAACAAGGCATGCAACTAGGTGACCCGCAAATTACATTACCCAGTTGAACATTTCACCAAAAAAGTCGTATTTGCCCGATTCACTCACACAAAAAAATCTTAGCCCTCGTTCTCGTTTGGCTTGCCCGTATATTGGGCGCAATATATACATATTTGATTTTTATTTTTGCAACCTTCATCCAGCGCCAAGGTAGTTGAGAAGGCTGTGAAAAGAGAGATGACTTCAGAAAGTCACGTTCAAAAACATTTTTAAATAACAAATAGTTGACAACACTTTTTGATATCCACTTCCCGCTCCCTTTCAATATTAGACCTTGACAGGCCAATCTCGTGCGAGTAAAATTGATGACACCAATATTTCCCCTCCATTAAGCTTCCCCTCTGACCCCTTATCGCAATGTTGAATGTCAAACAATTTTTTTTCACATGGGATTGGCCTGCAAAGCTCCAAATAATATGGGGAGGGAAGGGGGGAAACAGACTGTTGATGTCAGCTATTTGAAAATGTTTTTGAACGTGACCTGAAATCATCTATCTTTTCACAGCCTTTACAGCTACTTTTGGCAATAGTCCTTATCAGGAAATCTTTAAAAAATGCCTTCAATTTCCATAAGCTGCGCTACCGTGCATTGACGTTTGAAGGACAAGCACAAGTCGCCATTTAGATCTCTGGCTATCAAGAATTCCTTAGAATTCCTTCAACTAGATAGTGGTCAGAGCGGGGCTTGAACCCGGACCTCCGGATTTCACGTCCGACGCCCTAACCACTTGGCCATGCTGACAATAGCAGAAACAATTTGTGGTTCGTGGTGATTCGTTCGCGACCTAGTGCGAGTTTATTTAATAAGCAAGGACAAGACAGATAGAAGATAACTAACAGAAAATGTTTATGTATATTAAAGAAAATTTAGCTATAAATTTGGTACATTCTTGCAACAACGATCACACGTGATGAAGTCTTGTCATATGGGGTGCTGGGTATGCATTTTCCTAATTTTCGCCGTCGGCCTACTTCTGCAGAAGAAGAACAAAGCAAGAAATAATAAGGTAGTCTTAGACAAGAAACTTTACTCCATAGTCTCTCTCCACACAGGTGTATAAAGGGTTACCGGCGACCTAGTGTCGGGGGTAACCCTGCGATGGACTAGCATCCCATCCAGTAGGGAGTAGCAATACTGTCAGGTCCTTTATGCTACAGAAACCGGATAAGCTCTGGCCCTGTGGGCCTCCTTGGCTCGTGTGCACTTTACCTTACGTTATTAAGGAATACGCTTCACTTTCCATGTCAACTTTCATTTTGGACATTAAAAACAACAGGATCACAAAAAATTGTCACACATTGCTTTGCTTCTATTTCATTTAAAGACTCAAACGCGACCGTAGAGCCACCTTGTACAAGAAAGTAGTGCTCTGAGTAGCTATTATTTGAGTTACACTTATAATTTTGTCCACCATACGCAGCCCCACAGGAATTTTAGCGTTCTTTTGAGTAGTAGCAATTTAGGATTTCATCCACAGACTCAAATGAAAGCAAGAGTCCCCTTGTATACAGCATAATAAAAAAGCACCACAGGATCTTCCCTGCCCCATAGACTCAAACGTTAAAACCAGATAGTGCAGCAGAGTAATAAATGGCTTACATGCATGTCAGAATTTTATTCACAGACTCAAGCTACAACCACCTTGCACAATGGTGTTTCTGGCGGTACCATTCTATCGAAGCTGTACCTTGAATTCTGCATTGGTGCATGAGCAATGCATGCTGTTAACATTACCTACGTCATGCATTCAAGATAGGAAAAAACCCAAAACAAACCTAAAGTAGAAACCAGAAACGCTTACCTTGCAGCAGATGTTCTTCGTCGGCCGTCGATACTTTCCCAGTTTTAACTGGCAGTTCGGACATACGTGTTCCACATCTTGAAACCGTTTCCACAGAAACGGCACCAGGCAGCAGCCTCCGAGGCATCCCAATAAGCACAGCGCCGCTGCAAACACAATCGTCATCTTTCCAACCCTATACGTCACCATAGTCATCACGTGATTCTTGCAGGATCCACAGAAGGTGTACAGGGACTCATCTTTGAAATCCTCGCGATCATCGACGTTAAAGGACTCCATGTGAACCACTGGACTTTCTCCATCGCTGTCGGATTTGTAGTTTATTGTTGGCTGAGAAGAGACTGCAAAAACGAATGGTAAAAGCAGTTTTCTTAATCAACAAAGCACGCGAGAAATGGTAGATCTCGTGGGACCTCAGTTAGCGACCTTAGCTTAGATCGGAATGAAAGTCACTGAATTTGGCGCATGAAGGACTACTTTTCAAAGCTGGCGTTTATGCTTTTGTTCATCTGCGTTATCGCACCAATCGCGTTGGTATACCTTCGATCAGCAACACGGTAGGAACGATAGCCTGTTCCAGGCTCCAAAGTAGCAATAGGAATAGAGCGAAATAAAGAAAAGGGACGCGAAATAAAGCGCATGTCGCCCCTTTCCCACTTAGTATTCACGCGTTTTATTGTCGCGTTTGCTTTTTCACTATCTGAGAGTCTGGAACAGGTAAAGAGGAGCAAAGGGACTGGAGATGTGACTGGTTTGAAATTCGAAAGTTCTTCTACTACTCAATCACCTTTCCGTACTCAACTGGATCTGAAGATTGCTAGGTGAGGCTAATTATGAGGAAGAAAACTTCTTTCATTTATATAAAAGTAACCAAATTCACCCAGTTACACGCGAACAATTCCTAACTATAATACCTTATTTATATAGCGCTATTTCTACTAATTATCCCATAGTACTTAACGAGAAAAGGCAGAGGAACGACAGGTAACAATTCTTCCCGGCATCACCCTGGACAGGAAAGTTGGTTGCTTTAGAAAGGTATCAAGGAAAGTGAATTTCACTGAAAAAAATTTGTCAAGATCGCTTATATGGTGGTGGATCAGAGCGGTTAGATTAAACAAGCTGTGTATTTGCATTTGAATTGAGGACGTCGTTTGCTTTAATTCAATCTTATGCTAAAATAAATTATTGTAACACTTGAAATTCTGACCACTAGAATAATCAGAAGTGTTACAATCACGATGATTATAAAATCAGTATTATGCATTGCATACTGGTCATTTTATTCGTTAGCTAACTACAGGGAGAACAGCTTTACTGAATGTATATGATCTCGAAATTCAAGTTACTACATGCGTTGCAAATTGTAACTGGCTAGTAAGAATAAGGCATTTGAAACAGGACTCGACTTGTAACTTTCATGTTTTAATGTTATGTAATCGAAAATGAAGGCACAGCCGTATCATCAAAAAAATGTTACCCTCTTTGAAAAACGAAAACTATTTTAGTCGTTTTCGATCGGCCGTAGAGAAAGAGATACAATGAAAATTTCAAAGGAAAAGTAACAGACACAGTTAGCGAATTTGTCCTCATTTCCTTGTACCATAATTGACTAGATATTTTTACAGTCATGATGTTTTGACAACATTGTGTTACAAGCTGAAGTTCATTTAATTTCACGAGAAAAATACGTTGCGTCCAAATAAAGGCATTCCGGGAAGAGAATAGACAGATTGCTCGCTATAATTCCCTTATTCCATTGATCTTTTGGACGCTTATGAATACTAAATATATCCTAAAAATAAACGGTAAGTATATCAGCAACTTTTGTAGAAATAATGGAGCAAAGTAATAAAATTTCCCGAACAAGCGGTTTCGTTTGTATGACAATTTGGTTTGTTCTTTCTTTATGGGTTTAAAAAAGATTGAAAAAAAATTATTCTACGCCTAAATAATTGAGAAAATTTATTTTGCAATGTAGACTCATCACTTAGCATTTACGAGTGCCATACTTAACATCGTACATCGTACATCGTGGTATAAATACACTTATAATTTTGAATACCAATGACTATAATCGCAGAAAAGAATTAAATAAATGCAACCGCAAACTTTTCTAAATAGCCAAAATCAGAACTACAAATCGAAAAACTGGCACGTTGTATGTTTGTTCTTATCTCGGATAATGGCTAATCGAACTAAGTCGCCTTTATTACTATTTTCTGAACACTCCGTCGATGCATGACCGAAACATTTCAGAAATTCAACTTACCAGGTATATTAATGCTATGAGTGCTTCCGGATGGCATCTCAGCCTCTGAATTACTCATGGTAAGGCGTTTCACTGACGGCGAAAAAGATATTTTCTTCCCCACAGTTAGTTTAAGAATCGATTTTTATTGTCTGCATTCTTCTCGGTATATGACAGACGTATAACGTTACGCTTACTAGATAAACCAATGACACTGCATCCTAGCAGAGCCTGCGAACTTGTAAGTGTTCTTTTACCTTGACCCTCACAATAGCTTCTGGGGGATTGGAAACGATTGAAAAGTCTCTCAATTCTCGTTCCCAGCGCCACCTGATCCTCTATATTTGCGTTAAAGCCAGCAGGGCCTGTGTTTGAGGGGTGTTTCTCGTGCTCAGGCACGGTCAAGAATGATCAAACTCGAAAACAATTTTCTTTAGAATGAACTTTTTAAACTTCTTTATGGGAGTCTTAATCTGAGTATTCACCAATGAAAAAACCCCATTAAGCAGTGATAAAACATGACGCTATTTCGAATTGTGACTTAGTCAATTACGATGCGCTTGTGGCGCATTTTTCCCCTAAAAATAGCAAAATTAACTCTAAAAATGTGTCTAGTTACGGTATCTGATCCTGGCTATGGCTCTTAGTACCATAAGAGATCAGCAGCCTCTTTTTCTGGCGTTTCCCAGGCCCAGTTATCCTAGGGAAGAGGTTGTTCCAGGAAGCGTCGTATGAAGAAAAATTTCGCTCCCCACTATCAGAGCTGCTGAAACAGGCTAGACGATAGTTATCTACCTAATTCAAACTCAGTTCAGTAACTTATCTACCATACCGTGCCCAAAATCCCCTTACGCATTCAGGACCAACACTCTTACTTATGGAAAACGTGCTTATTTTCAAGACAAGATGGAATATTCAACATGACACGAGCATGGGACAAAAAGAAATTTAATCCCCGAAGAGAACCGGTCGGAGGTACTAACCACTGAGCTACTGGGAGACACGTGGGGAGCTACTCGTAGGTCATGTTTATTATAGGTTCATGGAAACATGCTTCCTGCATACTTCTACCTATGGTAGAAAAGTACCAAAGCAGTAATAATAAACCAAAACTAAACAAGGATGGTTACAACTCAGGGAGATTAAGATGGATTATGGCGGAATGACAAACTTGAAAAAAACTTGCCAATTTTTTTCGGCAAGATGCTTTGTCCGTGACGTAGCTCCTTTAAGTTTTGTGCAGGATGATAAACAAAGAACGATAGTAATTTTGTTAAGCTCGAAGAAGAAATAAGAAAAGATGGAATATTCAGCATGTTACGAGCGTGGAATAAATAAAAAATGAGAGCCCCCGACGGAAATCGGAACATGATCTTCAGGACACCGGTCGGACGCTCTTTGTCCACACACGGGACATCTAGTGAATATTCCATCTTTTCCTATTTCTTCTCAAAGCTTCAAAAACTTTACCACCTTCCATTACTTTACTTGTTTTTATAGACTATGAGCAGTCCCAATTTTCAGCAAGGGATATTCGAGTAAGAAGCGAATGTATGCCGCAGGAGACTACCTTAATGAGCCAGTGATTTCATTAATGAGGAGGAGAGGAACCAAGATAAAATAGGTGCTTACTAGTTTTATGGTGAGCCTTCAAAAATCGGTGGGGAGGGATGCTGAGTAATGGTGGACTTTTTTTCCAATGAACCGGTATACTAAGAAAGAGATTTGCACTTGCCATGTACACTAATTCGTTTTTCATTCTTTTTCATTTCATTTTTTTACAGGAGACAGGAAACTGGAAGAAATGGACAAAACGTAGAGAATTTTCCGATTTTTCTCCAGAACACGAAAAGACGAAATGGTTTTGTGAAAAATTTTTGAGCCGCATGATTCTCATCCAGGAGCCATAATCGGGGACGGAGACCGTAAGCGCGGGGTCCACGCGGCCCCATCGAAAAAGACAAATGTGCTATTTTTAGAAAAAATTGCGCCACCCTCAACGTCATAAACGCGCGTGGCTACACGCAAATTTGCGTTCAACGTGGATGTGACCAAGATGGTTATAATTATTTGATATCCAGTATGCCCGAGTACATAATGGTTTTTATTATTAAAAACGCAATCACTAATTGCTATGAAATCAAGAAAGAGAAAATAAAAAGAGAGAAACTCCGAGATAAAAGGGAACAGAAATCGATCGCGATCACATGACTGACCGAAAAAGGCGCCAAAACCTTGCAAAGTGTTGCAGCGTTTCTTTGCGGAGCTGAATGAATCAATGAAACTGCCCCGAAGTGAACGTACAAGCACAAGGTTTGGGAAAAATCTTCCAATTATGGGCTCTGAAATGTGGCACGTGTTTGAGTTTTCCTGCAAATTGTTGGAATCGTCGTTCAAAGCGGATTGAAGCTGTACGATCTCACTGTTATGGCTGCTGGAGTTCAAATGAAAGAGTTTGTAATCGCCCCGTTCGCACAACGCTGACAACGGAGCCATCATGTGTTTGTTTGATCGAACTGAAGGCAGAATTAATAATTAAGCTTGAACGATAATTTCTATGCAGCTCACTGAAACAAGACTACGGAGGTGAGGAACATTAGAATTCACCATCTTACTTTTCAAATGCAAACCACAAAACGCAATTGTTCTCAGTTTAGAGCCCGCGGACGGAATGGTAAAAACAACACTCATACAAAGGTGAAAGCGATTCAACGTATTTTACATGGCATCCGACTTGTGTCTAAATGTCTGGAGCTGGTCAAGGGAACACAGATAGAGCCACAACGAGTACAGGTAAACCAGTGTCAATTTTGCGTGGTAAAGCCAAAAAATGTCGCCCTCTTCTGGTACTGAATTTGACTGCTGCATGATTTTTGTACTGACTCGCCATAAAAAGTGTGACAATTTTTATTAAATGCTTCTTTCCTATTTTACTGTGCTTATTTTGTCTTTTGTCGATATTTCCGACTCAAAGCCTTCCGTATAAAACCTACTGTTTGGAAATTTTAAGAACAAGTGATTGAGTTGACGATGAAAGAAATTGTAAACACAGCGCTAAATGCTTATATTTCTATTTCTACAGTTTCTGTTCGTCCTAAGAAATCAAGCATTTGTGTCTCAGTGACGTTCAGTTGTAATTTCTCCTTAATTTTGCTTCGATACAAAGTGATTTTTCTCGCCGGGTTGCTGACGGAGAAAAAAATCAAGCTCACTCTGTCGTTGAAACCCTTGCCATGTCCACTGCGCTATGTATCCCTTCTAGGTTCGTAAATTACCCAGTAAGTCATATTCAGTACTAGGGCAGCATGAAGTTTCACTTCATCTTTCTCCTTCTCATCGACGGAAGTAGTTTTTTCTTGGTGTTTTTCCAGTTCTCTATTTTGTCGACGATTGATAACGCACGGCGAGCGTATTTGATTGAAAACAAAGCGCGCTTTTCACTATTGTCTTCATTATCAACATTTCGGTCATTTCGGTAAAGGCGGGCATTATTTCACAAAACATACGCTGCGAAATCTCGGCAAACGTTTTCTTTACTGATTCGGTATTTGAATCTATGTTACTATTTTTCTTGCTGGGGAAATAGTGACAACGATTTATCAGTGCGTTACTTTTCTTCGCAACGTGCTTGGAAAATCATTTTACAGTCTTTGCGGCTGCCCTTCAATCTCTGTACGTCCTCAGAGGAAATACATTTTCGGGATGTATTTTCCCTTTTCCTGCCTGATTCGCCTTCAACTGATTTTTTCGTCGTTCGACGCCTTTTTGGCCCGCAAAACGTTTGTTCCGTCTAACGGGGAAATCCTCGTCCGACATGTCCGACGCATCTTCGCTACAGGATTTTTCTAAAATATTCTCACTGCCATCATCGGAATCACTTGTACAATCCTCGTATCCAGAGTCACTATCCAAAAAGTTATCCTCAAGGGCTTGCCTTAGATTTGGAATTGTCACTGATAACAAAAACTGGATTTCTTCATCTCCAACGAAGGCAATTTCCTACGCCATTTTGTTTGTTTTTTCTTTGCGCGGCATCCTCGCAACATAAAAGCGTGTTTCACGCGCGTGATGGCGCAATTTTTTCTAAAAATAGCACATTTGTCTTTTTCGATGGGGCCAACCCCATCACTGAAAATGGTATTCAGTTACGGTCTCCGTCCCCGATTATGGCTCCTGTCTCATCCAAGTACTTAGAGCGATTTTCGTCGGACCATGAAACAGTTTCTAGTAGTTAGTGTATAATAGTATCTATTAAAGTGTATTAGTCTAGTCTAATCTTTAGATCAGACTACAGTCTATCAATAGGTCTAATGACTAGGTCTATTCATGACAACAAACCCTTTTGTCTAAAAACTCACAAGTTTATTGTAATTCAGAACTGTTCAGGATTACGTTAATAAAATAATTACTGGTCCAGCTTGCTTGAGTTCATTGCTTTCGACACTTTATTCTACAGAAGCACTCTTCGAGATCGTTGGTAAAAGTGTCTTACGTTTAAAGGGCTGATTTGTTCAAATGCGCTCACAATGGCCAACATGGTATTTTCTTTCAAGAAACCAGGGGTGAAACGAGCAATTGCTTTTGCTTGTCCAAAGACCATTTCGATGGGATTTAAATCATAACTATAGCCTGGCAGTTTAACAAGAGTAATGTTCTTTCTAGCTAAAATTCTGCATAATACGATTTCATTATGTACACTTGCATTATCAGCCACCAAATAACTGTTCGCGGGCAAGAGTGGCAGCACTTGGTTCTCTATTACATCAGTTATTAGATCTGCCGTGAAATTTCCTTCAACTGGAATTGCCTGCAAGACTCCCTCGTTAAATCCACAAACACCTAGAGTCGAAAACTTTCCAGCTCGTGCTCTGCTTTTCTGACGAAGGACCGGACATGCAAATCCTGAGTCTGTCCTTCCATATTCACGCTCATCAGTCTCGCAATTAAAGTGTGTCTCGTCGAAAAAATAAACTTTAGCTGGGTCAACAGTCCTTCGCCATTGAAAAAAAAGTTGACGACAATGGAGATTGTAGGGTGTCATCCTTTCCTGAGCCACGTGAATGCATTTCTTTCGAGTGATGCGGAGCCTTATGAACAGTTTCGCTATTGATGCTATAGATGGAACATCGCCGGGAGCCAGATGGAAATCGCTCGCAAGTATCTGTTGCAGCTCACGAAGGTAGAGAGTGGGGTACATTCTGACAAGAACTTCAAGATATGCTGCCTTCCACCATGTCATTTGTCTTGGACGCACATTATTGCGTACCGAAGGTATCAATGTTGCCCTTTGTTGAAATAATCGCACATATTGGTCTACACAATTGTAGGAAACCCGACAAATTCTTGACGTGTTAGCTATGGACAACGTTTCCAAAAACGTCACAATGATCTGAAGTCGTTTTTGTGTCGGGTAAGAACTTCCAAAACGGTAGCAACCGTGGTTCTGGTTTATACGCCACGACATTCTAAAAATTAAATGTCATGTTTTGAATCATATAAAAACAAATACTCGAATGTATTTGTGAATGTATAGAGCAAACAATGGAGGGAGCTAGAGGCAATTAAAAAATACAATGAAACTTGTGTTGCACGTGCAACATATCGTAGATGCAAATAAAATTTATTGTGAAGATTACACGTTGGGGATTTTGAACAGTTTGTATTCAGTCGCACCGTGTGTACCACACATATTTGCTTTAGTATGTCGGGGAGGACATGTGGTAAATGCCGCTTACACGGCCAAGTCGAGCTGCTAAAAGGACATAAAAGAAATTGTCCTTATGCAAACTGTTCCTGCCCTAAATGTGCAAGTCACGAGCACCTCCTCGCACTTCGAATGACAGATCGTCATTCGAATGAGGACAAGGGAAAACGCTGGCGCACTAACCTGACGCAGTCCTGCACAGCAAAGAAAGCAGAAGACCACCAAGCTGTACGGTTTCCAGAAATGACCGCTCAAGTGGATAGTGAACCTATGTTTGCTCTGAAGGTGGCAAATTTTGAAGCAGCAAAGAAGGCAATGGAGAAAAGCAAGCCAAAGTCAGAGCAAAGGAAAGGTAAACATGTTTACAACGACTAACTATCCCGACTTAAAATTAAGGCGTTGAGTATTTCAAGGGGATTTTTGATCTTCTAGAGGACCTCGTCACTATTTTACTCCGGTACCGATACAAATTCAAGCTTTGTAACGGAGGGGGACATTGGGGTTTGCGGGATTACGGTTCTGAGCGATTTTTCTTACGGTTTTACGGTATTTTCGATTCACAACTGCGGGATTGCGGTTTCATCCAGTACGACGGTACGCGTTATTTTAGCATTTTGAGCAGGTGTGTTCGGTAAAATGTCTAATTTTGTACGGTATTTCGGTGAGGGAACTTTCCTTACAATGTTAGTAAGAGAAGGAATTTTGCGCAAGTTTCAGTGCGGTTTTCGGTAACCTGCGATCAGGCGAATTATTTCGCGCTCTCATTTACTCTCTGTCTTTTTGTGGTCGCGCGAAAAATCCCGTAAGAGAATGTAAGGAGCGTGAAAATTTGGCCTGATCGCAGGTTAGGTTTTCGGTATTTGAGAGGATATCTTGCGGTTTTACGGCACGGTTTTGGAGACCCCCAGTGTTCCCTCAGTAAAAGAAATGAGTAAACGGCATGTAAAGAGGCTATAACCCAGCCTATTTTTATTTGCATACTTGTCTGTGTTCAAAATAGTTTTAATATTGTCTGTGTAAGATTAGACCTATTTCCCTAGTATAAAATTGAAAAATGTTGTAATTTAATTACAATTTCAGCTAAACAACAGGAGCAGCTTGAGAAACACCGGCACCTATACAACAGCATTAATTCGTATTCACAAGAAATCGCCGCCACAGTGAAAGACCTCAACCCGGTGACCGTGTTAAAAACGGCAATTCAGTTGCACCAAAGACAGCCCAGACGAGAGAGACACCTCGGCGCGTCAAGCACTGCGACAGTCACCACTTTCTCCCCAACGGCTCAAGCACATCCGTCCCCTTCGCCAGTTGTTCCGACTCAGCAGCACTTTACTCAGAAGTTGGAAAACTTGAAAAAGGTCTTGCCATTCGCAAATGAGGTAAAATTAGCCTCCCTTCTTGCTCGAGCACAAGGGGATATGGATGCAGTCGTTCAAGAAATCTTGGACTCGTCTAACGATCCGGAAGTTGAGCACACTCACGATGCAGCAGGTGAAGCGGAGAATCTAACAATCATCGACCTTACAGTCCCGGCCGATGACGAGAAATGCTTCACCGAAACCACCACGGCAAAGTCCGCAGAAAGAATCAAGCAACTGGCGAGCATGCCAGTTGAAACAGCAGCATTGAGAGATATTATCAAGACCGTCGAAGAAAACGATGCAGCGAAAGCTAATTTTAATTTATATTCTTTTCATAAGCCAGAGAAAAGTGCAACAAATGTAAATGTTTTCAAAAGTATGGAAGAGAATAGATATTCGCAACAACTCTCGACCATGCAGCATGTAAACCCGCGTGAGTGCCCTTACTGCTTTAAAAGTATTTCCACTGACCAACAAGGCAGTTTTTGTAACTTCTGTGGAGGAATTTTCCCAAAAAATTACACGAGGTGGTAAAAATTAATGTCGCAACAAGTATCATATACATGTGCATTTCCGCTGTCGTAACATGACTCGAGAATCAGTAATAAAGGAAAAATAAACCACACGTTCACTGTATATTTGTGCTTGTCCATTTTGTGTTGTTTTTCTTGTGTTTTGATTTAGACTAATCTCCTTTTGGGAATAGAAGCTAATAGACCTCAGCCGTCCCTTGACTAGCAGCAACTAATTTGGCGTAACAGTATATACTTGTACAGTAACTGTTTCACGGTCCGAGGAAAATCGCTCTAACTACTGGATCCAAAAAATGTGACAAAGTCACAGCCACCCGTGACATAAAATACTGGGTGTCCGAGGATGCGATAAAGAACTGGGAACGACCATGTGACTTGGCTACCAAGCTTTTCAAAAAGAAACAAACAGTAAATTGTGACCCAAAGACCTGCTTGTTTCCTACAATATTTACTTTCAAACAGTGATTAAAATGTCGAAAACCAACAGCGATAAGGACTTCAAAATGACCAAAGAGGTGAGTGAGATGAACATCTAAGTTAAATGTCGTCAAAAACCGAGTTGTTTTTTACGCGGAGTATCATGTTAGGTTTGAATTATTTAAGCTTGTTTGTAACCAGCCGAGAAAAAATTAGCTTAATCAAAGGCGTTTTAATTCTATCTACTATATTGTAAGTAAACCGTTTGGTTTGGTAGGACATAAAAATGTGTATTTAACCTTTAAAATGTTGTTAGCAATAAAGCAATCGACTGGTGGACTACGCGTGATTTAAATCAGCTGAATGAATAGTAAATTTCACACGGTATTACATCAGCATTATGGTGATGGCTACGATGTCGAGCTTAAAAATGTTTATATTTTTGTAGCGTCAACAGGTTTGCAGTTGGTTTATCGCCATGGTTTATGTCCTCAAAAAAATCTGTTGATATAAAGGCTGGTTTTAAACATCTTGTTACTGCACTACTCCTTACATATTCAAGAAGTTCAAATGACCTTAACCTTTTGGTCACAGATGAGGAAGGAAATAAAAAATTTCAGCTCTGCGAAGGTGAAAGGTCTCTCATGTCCCAGTAGAGGACCTTCACCTAAAAAAGGTGGATGACCATTAGACCCCTTAATTTAATTAGCTGTTAACAAAAAAATATTAAATTATTCTGAGTTGTACAAAACCAATTACTTTGTAGGAGCTTGATAAATTTGAAAAAGCCTTGAAAGATGAAGAGTTTCGCAAACTGTTGGTGGAATATGCCAAAGAGATATCAGATCCTGAAAACAAGAAGGTAAACCTATCAGCAAATACAGAATGGTTATATGGCAGTCAAACCACAACCACACCAACACTTGTACTCAGTATTCAAACTTAGGGCTGTTCACATGATACCAGAATGAGTTTCATTCCGGAATGAGTTTCGTTCCAGAATGAAGTTCGTACTGCATTCACATGACAAAATCGACCGACTCAGCCATCTTGAAAACGACCATTTTGTCCACCATTTTGAAAACGATACGCATGCGCCACTCGCCCCAGACTACGCAGTTTGCGTTTTCATCTCGGAACGGAGTTCGTTTTCAGTTTACATGATACCAGAATGAAAGGTCATACCAGAACGAGGAATTTCATTCAGATTGAAAACCGGAATGAACTCATTCCGGAATGACTTTTTGCGGGATCTAACTTTCGTCTCGGTATCATGTAAACAGATACAGAGAAATATATGGGGATGGAATGAACTCGTTCTGGAATGAAAGTCATTCCGGTATCATGTGAACGGCCCCTTAGGCGCCGTTTACATGAGCTATTTCATCCCGGGATGACTTTCAACTCAGTGTCTGGTCATTTACCTGTAAGTGTTTACGTGATTTGGAGCAAAAATGTGTTTGTCCCAGGATGATTTCATCCCGGTCTTCAGCACCGAGATGAAATCATCCCGGGGCAGACACATTTTTGCTCAAAATCATGTAAACACTCAAAGGTAAATGACCAGACACCGAGATGAAAGTCATCCCGGGATGAGATGCAAGTCATCCCGGGATAAAACTCATCCCAGGATGAAATAACTCATGAATGTAAACGGCGCCTTACAAGGTTTTGCATATGCTATGAATTTTTTTTTAGTGTAAAACACTGATGCATGTGAAGAGCTTATTTTTTTAAATTTTGCTCAGTAATGACCTTTAGTTTTTTAACTATCCAATTGACTTGGTGAAATCTGTGAAAGTTTTTAGCTTTCAGACAAAAATAATAAATGTGTGGATCATTATTTAACTCACAAAATAAGCAGTGACTGGAAAAACTTGAGGAGTTAGAGCTTTTTCTTTTCTTTTCTTTCTTTTGCTGTATTGGAAAATCATTAATTACTGATGCCCATTTTGCTCCAAGCCATCATTCCAGATATTTAACCAAAGCTTTATCTCTTATCTGGAACACTGCAAGTCTTTCAATTTCATAACTTTAAATGTGGCTAAATACTCATCTTGTGAATCTGTATCATGTTCTTATTATGGTTTATCATAATTATTGTTATAAAAATATTTTTATTAGCATGACTGTTGAAAATATTTCATGAATATCCAACGTTTAATTTTTAATTTTTGTTCAGTATCAAGGCTGTATATTTAGATAGTATTCTAGAGTTCAATAGAACTCCTTATATTACATTTGGATCCATTTTTTACAGAAATATGAAGAAGAAATAGCGCAGATGGAGAAAATGAGGGGAGTAGATGTCAAATTTGTTAATCCTGAGGTAACAAAATACTCTTCATTTGCCTTGATGGAAATCTTATACAAAATCCTACAGGATTTTCTAGGATCAATTAGGATCCTACAGGATCCTGTAAGATCACACGGGATCCCACTTTGGATCCTATAGGATTCTACAGGATCTTTATTAGGATCCCATAGGATTTTAAGTAGGATCTTACCAGGATCCTGGGTTAGGATCCTATAAGATCCCACAAGGATCTCATTAAGATCCTGTGTAGACTTTCTACTAGCGTGGTACACAGTAAAGTCTTCACGAGGCGACTATCTTAGAACTGCCAGAGCTCAGCCCAGTTTCTGCAACATGAAGCAGCTAGGAGCATCACAACTCCTCCCTGGATGAGCCTTTAACCACCCACCCCCCGTTGTTTCGATCAAAAGTTCAACATGCTAACCACTGCACCTCTAAGCTGTATAACAATGGAGTGAATGAACTTAACAGTTGCTGATTTTAAGATACAATTATTAATTCAAGAGTAGGTCAATGTGTAAAGTAATATTGTGGAATATTATTGTTAAATATACAGCTGATGCCCAAGAATACAACATGGGGACCTTAATCAGGCTGAAGGTCTCTCTCTGAAAACTGTGGACACCCAAGTGAGGCACACTGTTGCTGAGGGTGGACATTACATCTGCCACAAATAACGGTGTTACAAACTGTGACTTAGAGCATAATTGTCTTCTTTTATAGGATGGTTATGTAGTCAAGACAACAGATTGTAGCTGTGGAGTGAAAGCATTTGTCAATATTTGTTCCAATCAGAACATCGGTCAAGCCACATCACAGTACATGGAGAAAGAGGAAAATGGAAAAACGTAAGCAACTGGACTGAAGTTCTTAGTTTAGAGACCTTTGCTTATAGCTAATACATTAATTTTAGATGCAAGAGGCTGAAACACCCCTGCACACTTTATTTTCTTGCATCTTTTCACATGGGTCATGTACATAGCAAAAATTCCAGTGCACCTCTAGAAAAAGTATGGTAAAGTTGATTTTCTCTGATAAAATATTTTATGATGGGAGCAAATTTGCTTTCCCAGCATACAAGCATCTATTATTTTTATTGACTTCATTATATAATCAAAGCTGGTCATTTTACTGACTTGTTTTAAGATTCTATTTTCAGCAGTACTTTTTACAGTCAACGCGCTTCACGCATGAACGGTCATTTAATGAAGATTGCATTCTTCACGTGCGCATTCCTTTCTTTAATTGGATAAACGTATTCTTGTAGATAGATTGAAAGATAACGATTTTTTTTCGATGAACGAAATCGATTCTTCAAAAGGTCACACGTAACATCAGAAATCGTCTACATGGCGCACTCGGAAGAAGTGCTAATCAATTACTTCAGGGATGTCATCCGTTATCAAGGATCTTAACCTCCACAAGAAAACAAGAAAATGGTTGAGTTGTTGCGTGGACTGAATAGTGTCGGACAATTTTATGAACAGCTCCTTTTGGCACTCTTGTGTTCCGTGGAATATCTGACAACCCCAATCCAGCATTGAAAAGGTTAACAATTTCGTTGCTTGCATTAAAAGGCAAAGATTTACTCGTTCCTTGCATTAGAAGGCAAAGATTTACTCGTTCCTTGCATTAGAAGGCAAAGGTTTACCAGGATCCCAAAAGCTCCCAAGCGAATTTCTTGCCATTTGGAGTTGGGAAACCTAAACTTTCATGTTCCGATCATGTGCAAACCTATGTAGACCACAACACACCGCGGCGAAAACCGTTACAGGTTTAAAATTGTGGCAGCTGTTGTTTATATTTTCTGCGGGTTTCCAATTAAGCCACGAAACCTCCAGCCAAAGAATAAGTTGCCTTGTTAAAATTAGAGACTCCTTTGGATTTTCTTTCTAACGATTTTCTCTTTACAGGTTATTTTTGTCGGTTTTATGTTCTCGCCATTTTTTGCGCCGGCTTGAAAACAATAAAAATATCACGCCTGACATACCGGAAAATTGAGCTAAAAAAACTAACTTTTCAGTTCTGTTCGGAAAGTTTGAATTATTATTATGATGTAACAAAAAAATTTTCAAATAACTGTTTCGAATATAGAATCCAAGTTTCAAAGAATCGCTAAATTTTTTGAAGAATGAAATCGAAGAATGAACTAATCAATGAATATTTGAAGTTGAGCGTTCATGCGTGAACCGCGTTGACTGTAAGTATGCAAAAGTAAATGTAAAAAGCTGACATTTCGGTGTCTCCATGACATCATTATCAGGGCTAAAAAAATCGCTTTTTATTACTTTTTAAGTCTCACTGGATTTTCAAAACAGTGCCAATATCAAAAGTTAAAAAAATTGTTTAGGATTTCTATTCCTACCCTTCCTGGTCCCCTCACTATTTCCTCGCTTTTAAGAACTCATGAATTGTACTTCTTCCTCCTTTAATGCTCTTTTTTGCAAAATTAGGAAAGCAGGCCAGCAGTGGAATATTCCTTACAGCTTGTCCCAGCCTAGAGATGATTTTGACAGAGGTAACTAAACAGTATGATCACATCCATGATAAAACGTCTTCAGTCAGGAATTAACATTGATTTACATGTAAACAAACATCAGGAGATTTGAGTTCCGATATGAGAGTTGAGTAGTGGACAAGTGCTTAGCAAGCCAGGCATTGGCATCATCAGAAGATTGTTATTTGGTGTCTGGTCTCTGATCAATTTTCTTTCTTTAAACAAGAAACTAGTTCATGGCTATCAACTTTCCTTGCATACCAGAGATGCAGTGGACTAGCATTGTGTTGTTGTAGAAAGCTATAAATCCAGATATGTAAATGTATCTCAGGCTGCCAAGGAAGGTTTTCTTGGTTTGAACCTTCCACCCCTCTGTTAACTGACTACATGAACCTTGCACAACATAACAGAGATTGGGTGCCCAGGATACCCTGGGGCCTTCACTGTGGTCAGCTGGCCCCCAGATGGACTACTCCATTGCTGACAAATCCCTGCCACCCTTCATGTCCCTGGTTCCAGAAAATATCCATACCCCACCACAGAGGGTCATTGGGAATTCTGAGGGGCAGGGGGTCTTAAAGGCCAAAATTTTTAAAGGAAAGTTTGAGCCTAAACTGGAATTTCCAGAGGGGTTGGGGGGGGGGGGGGGGGGGGGGTTCAAAGCAAAAAAACCCTCCATGGCGGGAATATGGATATTTTCTGGAACAACACAATAAAAAGTAGGCAAAGTGAGGGAGGGAAGGACACTGCTCTCCGCCATTTTGAATCGTACTTGACGTCAAATTGTACAACGAGACCAGCAGTCGGGTAACTTGGGCTCTAAAAAACGAGCCCACATTACCCGACCGCTGGTCTCCTTGTACATTTTGACGTCATGGACAAGCGGCCAGGCTGCTAAGTACGATTCAAAATGGCAGGGTGCAGTGTTGAATTTTGGCCCTCTTTGGAGAGGAATTTCAGTGGGAACGGATGCACTTTAGAAGCTAAAACCATGGTCAGTAACTCAGCTTAGTGTTATCTTTTTGTTGGAGATTTCAAAAATACACCGTTTCTGGAGTGACCTTCTCCTTTAATTTAACCCAGAAGGTGACAGTTTGTAAATTTTATAAGTTTTAGCCTAAGATTATATATATTTTGAACCTTTAATCTAGGATACAGCTGTATGTTAGTCAGATCAATAATAATAATGATAATATTACTATTGCCTAAAAAAGAGTCTGTCATCATGAATTGAAAAGCAGCATTCAAGTTATACAATCACAACATCAGTTCAGTTAGTTTTAACTATTAGAATGATGTTTTTCATTCACTTAGCGGGGAAGAAGTGTGTTGTGTATGATGCTGTTTTTCACCCTGACACTTACAACAAGGGCCAAGAGGTATGATCAGTCAAATGCAATAATTAGGCTTTTTTCGTTCAGCTCTCTATTTGTTACACTCCTATTAATTAACCGTTAATGTCGCAGTTCCTTTTAATAATATAGAGCACAGAGATGCGAACATAGTACACAAAATAACAACACAATATTTGGCGTTAAAGGGGGGAACACCTCTCCGCGATCGGCATGACAGACGACTTCCATTGCGTGACCACACGGCTACTTATCTCCCCAGCGCCAAAACCGCGCTGGATCGGATAAGTAGACAGGTCAAAAGCTAAGACGATCTATAAGCCTAACTCATACGGCACTACGAGCTGACCTCCGGCCAGCATCGTGCTAGAGTTATGACTTTCTCAAGCCTACTTATCTCCCCAGCACTACGAGCTGACACCGCCGGCAGGTGCTGGATCGGACAAGAATAGGCAGATAAAGAACGTAAATAACGCAACTAACCGATCGAAAACAAAGCTTGGGGAAGTCACTGCAAGACTTAACCGAAAGCGAAACCCGAGTGGTGAACCCAAATTTATTGATTACAGTAAGGAATCCTCCAAAGGGAGGGAGGGTGGGAATTACAATTTTTAAAGAACCTTGGAAAACCTTACAGTTAGCAAGACAGCTAGTGAATGTGACTTTGGACCTAAACTAGGCTGTTTATACCTAGACAGACGTCGCAAACTAGACCAATAGTAAATAAGGTACCATGCATAAAGTAAACTCATGCGGTGCTCGAACGAGACATGAATGGCGATATTTATGTTTTTAACCATACAGAGCGTTTGATGTAAAACTACTAGACAGTATTGCAACATTGATCAGTGAATCCCCATTGTACGCCTTTGTACATTCATGAAGAGAAAGGGAATAATGGTACATTCATGTCACGTACATCTTACGTGAATTAATCTAGTTACAATGTAACAACATAAGCTGAGTTCATCTCGCTCCATTAACTGCGTTTTACAGATTGCTGTAAAGCTTTATTTAAATGATAATCAATGGTGTGAAATTAACAACAGTAAGGTCAGTGTCTTCAGTAGTAGTCGATTTGCCCAAAGTGCAGACTGTAGCCTTGAGTTACATGTACGCTACCATGTTTGGTAATTTGACAATAATCAATGCTTGAGTTGATTACATTACACAACTAAGAAATGCTAGCCTCAAAAATGATATCTGTTGGCATTCCCTTAGTTAAGACAGTATTCAACTTGACAATGACTGGTTAAGCCCACTGACAACTCTACACTGTAGCAGAACCACTAGTCAAGACTAAGTTTATAAAGTAAGTATGGTGTATTAACAATTGAAAAAACAAATAATATAAAGCCTTGATTTTTAATTTACTTTTTGTCTTAATAGGATAAAAGATTTAAACAGTTGATGATTGACACTGCTTTTGATGGGATACAAAGAGAGTTCAACCTAACACTGGACAGGAAAAGTAAGCAGCAAGACTACCTAAAAGTTGCTATATAATTCAAATTACCAGCATTCCACTATCATTGGCTGCCAGCATCATATTGACCAGCTTCCATTATCACACGGTTGCTAAATTAACCATTCCAGTGTCACCACCAAACATTAGGAAGTCTAGGAAGCTAAATGTGAATGTAAGAAAACATTGGATGACAGCTACATGTAATTACAGTAGTTGCTGAAAATAATTTTTATTATTTTTGTCATTTGCATTTTTTCAGACCTCAAATTTCCAAAAATGAAGTTTAAGGGAGTCAAGAAAGCCACAGTTATAAGAACGAAGACGAATGAGGTATTACTGGGGAGACCTTGTAACTGTATTCACTTGTTGTTGCCTTTTTTTCTATTCCACATGCACAATATGCCTTTTTAAGACCCTGTCATGTGACTACATGTACATGTACATGTACATGTATGTCGGTCATGGGGAAAAGGGGGCCATGGTCTCTCCCCAGCCCCCATGCACTTTTCACATTTACAGTTGTATTTGTTTTCAACTTGCACTACTTTGTTGGATCCCAAGAACTTAATTTTTAGCCAGCAACAACTGGTTAACCCCAAGTTCAAAACTGCAGGAACATAAATGCTTAAAGGGACTATGTCATAGCCTGTGCACAGCCGCCCACTCTCCTCAAGAATAAAATTGGAGAGGGGCCCTCTCCATTTTTTTGTTGAGGAAGCTGTACACAGGCTACTATGTCATCTATTTTTAGTCATCACTATCAAAAGCCAAAGATGCAACTGCACCGTTCAAAAGCTAAAAATATTGGGCAGTTTGTTAGTGTCTATTCTATTGCGTGGAAACCAATAATAAGTGTACTTGGCTTCAAATGGCAGGATGTCAATGGATTTAACTAGTCAGGCCAACGTTTTCAAGTTTTTTCCTTTGTGTCTCAGAACAAATTTGTACAAATAATTAAATTGGTTCTGGCTCATTCTTTGTTTGAAAATTCACCTAATCGTTTGCCTGCAACAGGTCTACAAACAATTCCTGTTTGAGCAAGGTGCTTGAACATGTTATACATAAATGTAGCACCTTTTTTACCCAAAAGCGGGAAAATCATGATGACATCAATTGCCACTTGGTTACTTAGAAGATCTGTCACAGAAGAATGCTTAAAAAATGTGAAGAAAAATTAACAAACAGCTGAGCCTACATTGGTGCTTTTCTTTCTTTAACCTTTTTTTGGGGGGGATTTTTTCGTCTTTCCAGGTTGCAGAAGGATCTGCTGAGTTGACAATTGGTGGGGAGAAATTTCCATATCCTTACGGTGACATACCTGCAGGTGCACACCAGCAAGAGAAACAGGAAGAAGCCAAGAGTGAGAAAACAAAGAAAAATTCATCTGATCCCAGTGTGCCAGAGTATAGAATAGTGCATCGGGGACATGTTGACCTCCAGAACTTCACATATGCAAGGTGGTTATTGCTGTCAATCCTCCCATTGCAGTCACTCCACCTATTAATTACAGAGAGTTCACAAACTGATATAAACATCATGTCTTTCACATGTTGGTTTCTCCATTTGGGAGATATGACTGTTTACATAGCCTGTGAACACAGCTGTATTTCCGGCTGGCGGAGAGAAAAGACAGCCGGAAAATACGTCTGTGTTCGCATGCTACTGTTTACCTAGTACATAACTGGCTTTTCTAATAATGATAACGATAGCAACAATGATGACAATAATAATAATAATAGTTATTATTATAATTATTATTATTATTATTATTATTAAATATTAACATCTTTGCTTACTTTGTAACTCGTAAGGGCCATTAACAGTATACAAAAGGAATTAGACCGCTTCTTTGCTAAGTCACAAAGTTTATGAAAATGTGCAGTATATGGATATGAATCGCCTGGTTTACGTAAGCCATGTCTGAGCACAACCAGCAGTTTTCAACCCATAAATAGAAATTACCCACGACTTTGTTAAGCTGTAGCTTGGCTTTAAGCCATGGCTGAATCCTGTACCTATCGTATTGTTTTTCAGTATTTCCTTGCACATTTGACTTTTTTCGTGCACTCTTTTCTTATACTGTTATTTTAAATATTTTTCTTGTGATTTTTTTTTACAGAGATTCTAATGCAAATACAAGACCCAAAGAACTTGTCGTCTACATTGATTTGCCCAAGCTGGTGAGTTTGATACATGCATTCCAAACTACCATAAGTATTCAGGTTACATGTTCAGTGTGATTTAATGTTTCTTGAGAATGATAAGTTGAGTTTGAAATTAAAATTGTAGTGGGATAAACAATACATTTCACAAAGTTTCCATTTGTTCGTTATGCGTTTTATACATGAGCCTCAGGCTCGAATATACGGGGCAACCTCATCCCATCCATTGACATTAATAAATGGATTGATTGATTGATTGATTGATTGATTGATTGATTGATTGATTGATTGATTGATTGATTGATTGATTGATTGATTGATTGATTGATTGATTGATAGATTGATTGATTGATTGATTGATTGATTGATTGATTGATTCCTTTCCTGGCTAAACATCGCGCAGAATGCCTATTGTTCTTGGGACATTTACTTGCAGTCGAGTTGTAATCATAGGTCCATAATATTGCCTGTTCTGCTTCAACTTAGCGCATCTGATTGGTTAATGATTACGCGCGCTTTCTTCCACTAGGAATACCTTCTGCTCATCAAAGTGCAGAAAGTGGAGCAAAGAGACAATACACATGCGAGGCATTGTTAAACCTTTTGTTTCACGATATCACACCTTCAATTGCTTATTTCGCATAGCGTCCTTCAGATTTTTTTCTAGCTGAGAGAAAGATTCCGTTTTCGTTCCGTGTGCATTTTCGTTAAATATGTCGCAAAAGAGAAAACTGCCAGCATTTACAAACACCAAAAACGCAACCCTACGCACAAGATTAAAAAGTCTTTTATCTTTGTGCATAAGTTTCTAAACATAAATAAACTTGCGCGTGCCAGTGAATGGAGCCTAGCCGATTGTGTCGTCATGATAAAAACAAACGAATACTTCTGTTGTTCTCGCTAATAGACTTTTACTTTCACTTTTACAACCATTCTATGTAATTTTTTGGGGTAAGTAGACTGAACTTGGGTTTTTGAAGAGCTCTGAAAAGAGCTCCCGATCACTGAGATTTCTGTTTCCTTGTTCATTGGGCGATTTGGTCGGCACTTGGAATGAATCAGCTGTCGAACTGAGATCAGTTTAAAATTCGCGGCTATTCTGGGCCATTTTCCAATTGAGTGGTTTTCTTGACTGGGTATTGTTAATTTTGACATCCATTGTTGTGCAGTCGAGGGCTTCAGACAATGGCTTGCTTGCCCAAAACGCGCCATTTTCAAACACAACTTCAACTAACAGTTTTCAACCTAAAAAGAACAGTGGTTCCTGTTGGCCGATTCTCAAAATTAAAACGGATTCTGTTCATGAAAAGTTACATCTTCCATTTGCCGCTCGTGAAAATTTGGAAGCCCGTAAAAATTTTTAGAAAATCGCTCTTGAAAATGGCCTCCATACAAAAAAAGGCCGATTTTTCATGATTTTCAAGTTTAAAAGAACAGTCCTTACACTTCTTCAATTTCCTTCGTTTTAGGCTTAAATTGTAGGTATAACGTTACTCTTCAAAAAGCCGTGCGTGAAAGTTTAACTTCTCACTTCTGTAAACGAAAAATTATATTTTTACTAGCCCTACTTGGTCGATTTGGGCCCTTTCTTCTCTTATTCTGGGCTTTTCAAAGCGCACTCGACTTCAAATTTGCCGCTTCACTGGTTGTGAATAATTAATGATGTCCAGCCATTCTGCGCGATGATGAAATCTCTAATTGGACACCCTTGGGGTCGCATCATGGGATCATTATGTGTCTGAAATAAGTCTTCTTTATATGGAAGGTTCAAAATGTAGCATTTGTGTGGACATCTCGTAATGGCATCGCAGCTGAGTGTCTGCTTAGGAGAGCTGTCCTCCTATGGGAGGAGTCTGTTAGTGGAAGTTCGCATCTACTTTAAAAAGCCATTCTAGTGTAGCGTACTCGAGCTACATTGTTCAAACCTTACAGTGATGAGACCTACAGGGTAAGCACTAGATCATCACGCCCTCTGTGTATTGTAAAATGAGAGAAATAACTGATTATGTTGGCTAACTCTTTTTTCTTGTGAAGTGAACTTCAGTTAACTTGTTTTCTTGCTTTGTAGGAATCTGCTGCCCCTGTGGACTTGGACATACTAGAGAAACAGCTAGTGTTGAACTGCAAGAAGCCACCTTACCATTTAGACATATCCTTTATTTGCTGTGGGATCGGAGTCACAACATTACAGCCAAACGAGAGCGAAAATCCCCGAGAGTTGACGGGAATTCACTCTCTTGCACCTGTTTGGCCTGAAACTGTAATGCACTTTTGGCGACATTCTTAAAAAATATATTGCTCAAATGTTCTTTAAATTTTATGAGAAGTTAAACTTGTAATTCGCTTTCATTGACTTGGTCGGTCCAAAGCCCGAACCCAATGAAAATTGAATTCTCTATGAGCTGACGAGGGTGCAAATTCCCCGTTCTTTTGCTTTAAACTCTTTAAGTACATAAAAGACCCTCGCAGTTATTTAAACAATTTAAGTAGCTGCGAAGAAACAAAGCTTGAAAAAAAATTCAGGCCTCAAGGGGATTCGACCCATGACCCTGCAATTGCCAGTGCAGTGCTCTAACGAACTGATCTGTCAAGCTGACTGGGAGGTAGCTTTAATATTTGAGTTCGAAAATGAATAGATGATAAGAAATACTATATGTCATTTAATGTATGTGATATAACATACAATATAGGTGAACTGCAGGTGAAAGAATTGATACACGGAAGACCCTCGCAGTTATGCTGAAATTTAACTCCCGCTCTCAATTGGCTACTTTCTTACACTCTACAGACTCTCATGCGCTCTAGTTCTCGTTTGGCTCGGGGTTAAGTGAAGTTCTTACTGGTCTTGGTGGTAACTAGAGTGAAAAAAAATGAGTCATAATGCATGGCGGTTATTTTCCCTTAACAGTACGCACTTATCACTACCTTATCCAGTCGATGAAGAAAATGGCTCAGCTAAGTTTGACAAAAGCAAGAGACAATTGATTGTTACGTTGCCTGTTTTACCTCCACCGATGCCAAATTTCCAGGTTCAAACGGTAGGTGGTTTCAACGCCATGATAATGTATACATTCCAATTTTTTGCCGCCTCTGAGGTATAACAGTGCAAGTAGCTAATTTGAGATGTGAACCGCGCGGTTAAGACCTAAGGGACAAAAGAGAAATTCATTTGCCTATACCCAAAACGGCTAAGGGCCAATTCACATTCAGATTACATGTAAAGTAAAAGAAAATATTTTCAAAATCTTTGGTTTCATTTGTCTTAGTCAATCCATTTTCAATTATGCTCAACGTCCCGGTGCTGACCGCCGGGCTTTTGGTTTACACATTTTACGCTGAATTTAGCTGCTACAAGCTGTTAACGGTGAGATTGGCTCAGAACCCAAAGAAACATTTCCCGCAGAATTGTAACAGACTGAGTAACAGCCATTGGAGTATGAACCCAGACTGAAACCATTTTTATATTCTTACAGGACGAGTTATCTGACAGAGAAGAACAGGTTGATGAAGCAAAAGAAACAGAAGATTTACACACTTCAGTGGAGTCCTCCTCGCCTGCAAGCAGGGAAGACTTGGCAGAAGCTGGTAGCGATGACGCTAGAAATGACAACATCCAGGCATCTGAGCAGATTACTGAGAAAAAGCTGGAGATCAACTCTGGAGACTCTTGCAATGCTACGAAAAGCAAAAGTCAAAATCAATTGGAAAATACGGGAAATGAAGTGCATGAGGTTGCAGATGATACGGATATACGATTCAAGCTTCCAAACTCTTCTTTAGGTATACCTCAACCTTCAGTTTGTAATTAGAGACCAACTCTGTCTAAAGCACTCGAGGGAAACGGAAAATTGGTTTAGAATATTGTCAAATTTTGGTGACATATCGGTGGTCGCAGAATCTGCTTTTTAGGTCTCATAAAGATAAATAAGGGGTACTCGTTAATTTAGGACACAAGAAGTCACACTTAACAAGACATTGTAAAGGCTGTAACTGGATTGGTCCCAGGAGTCATATCATAAATCGGTGAAGTATGATTGTCCGAGTAAGTGTAGTCCTGAGAGGTACTGTTTGTGATGATATTGACTGACGTTTCGACAACCTGAGAGGAGGTCATCATCAGAGTTAGATTGCTAAGCCTATTGTATATGTATCTTGACTGCAAAAATACACCTAATGAAACACGCGTTACTTTGATGGAAATTGCATTTCATAACTATTTTTCTCCACAGGTTTTTCCTCGCCTTGTTTCTTTACCTGCCCGCCTTACAGCTATCACCAGGATAATGACGTCATCACATTCATCATCGATGTACCTGATATCGCGCTCGACTCAGTCTCCCTCGGTTTTAATAAGAACAAGGTCAGTTTGTTTGCCTCGGTGTTTTTGTTGTTTATATCGTGTAAATAATACCTTAATTTGCGTGCTGTAATGGATTTAAGCTCCCCTGACAAAAGTCTAACTTAAACCCTTTCTTTTCTTTGTTAGGCGTACATCAGTTTTCCATCCGGGACTTCTCACCCTGGAGAACTGCCTTCCCCGGATTATGCCCTATACTTTCAGTTCCCGGATGATCACAACCTCGACACAGAGCTCTGTAACATTGACGTCAGTGAAGAGAACCTCGTTCTGACCCTGCACAAACTGGAAGCGTGCAAAGGTCTATGGGACAGTTTCCAGGCGGGTTCTGGAGAAGAGAGTTTGGAAGTAAGTCTCGGTGTGACCTCTGTTTCATTGCTATCTTTTTGCCTAAACAACCTCGTCTGAGGAAGCCGGGGTAGTTCGAATCCCGGACGCGGCATCATAAGTGCGCTGAGTTTGTTTTGTCTATGTTCTCTAGTTTTCCTCTAGTGTTACTTTACAAAGATCATCAGGTTCCGTTAAACCTGGGCTTGTAATTGTGACAGGACAACACAATAAAGACTCGCGTTGTTGACAAACGCCAAAACAGTCCTTTTCGCTTGCAAACGGCAACCAGCAAACATGGGAATTGGCAAGAAAAATACGATCACCGTACCTGGTGATATCTGCTGTTCTCGTTTATCGTGAACACGATGTTTTTAAAATCTCTCTAATTTCCCTGACCACTATACGGTACTGGTGAATTTAATGAATGAAATGTTTTGCAAGGTATAAGCTTTTTCGTTTTGTTTTCTTTATAGACCAAATTCTTTGTAACCGAGGACGCAGTGGACTTGATGATGAAAGAAATCGCTGAACAGGATCCGTGGGTGCGTATATAGTGCGTGAGGAACGCGTTCTGACCGCGGTTGAAACAAAAATAACGACACACTCTGGATTGGATGGCACTCCTTAGAGAGCAAAGTGAAACTGCCCAGACAGACTGATGCTTAAATTTTTTTATTGGGAGTAGATCTTGTGAATGCTGTTTTCTTTTTGTAGAAAAAAAAAATGACGGCTTGAGGTATAATTTCACATTGTGTACGAAGTATATGGATGAACCGGGAAGTAGCTGCAGAATACCCCCCCCCCCCCCCTCACATGGAATCCGTACCCTGAAAAAATCTTGAACCGCGGTTGTCCATTTTATGAAATGAGGCACTTGAAGAACGAGGCACATTTCCATTGCTTTCCCTTGATTTATACAGGTATATTTTACGGTGGATATGCGGAGACACAGTCGGGAACACACAATTTGAACCTACCTTAAGTATATTTCAAAGTCGATGTGTGGATCCACGGATCCAAGGGTGCGTTTCTCGAAAGTCCCGAAAACATTTCGGCCCCGAAAAGCCATTTATAAAAATATGAACAACATATCTGTAAGATAAGAAATATTTAACTTCTAGCAAAGTTATATGCTTAGAAACTTCTTTGTTTACAAGATACAGTGCGAGTTACGGTGCCCGAAATCGGCCCGAAAAGTTTCGGGGTTTCCGAGAAATACACGCCAGGCCACTTTAATCTGTCGCGCATTCACGTAAATAGCCTTTTCAGGAATGTAGCTTTGAAGTGGCGTGGTATTGTACAGATACTTAAGTACGGAGTAACTGTTGAGAATGGTAAATCGCAAAAAATTTTCTTGCAAACCCAGCGCCACTCAAGCGTCTGTTCAACAGACTATACTGTTTTTGTCTGTAGCATTACCTGTATTATTTAAGACCTAAAAGCAACAGGTTCTACACTTTGTACCTGTCGTAAGTTAAGACAATAAACCACTTGTATTTTCAACACGTGGGTTTATGAGGAAGGGTGTTATAGTGAAGCTGTGTATGCGAACCGTATCTTGTTAACGCTGTTTCGCTTTTTTGTTCTTATCTGGTTTAGGCGGCTCCTAAGGGCGAAGCAAGCGTGAAGGTTTCATCTATCAGTGATGATTGCCTTACTCTTGAAGTGGAAACCAATTTGATGGACTTTAGCGACGGGGACGTCTCAGGAATTCACGTTGAACCTGATACGAAGCACATGGGAGGGAATATCAGCTCTTGTGAAGAAGCAGGCGCTGACTTGGTTCACGAACCTCAAAAAACTGAACTTGATTCTTGCAGCGTGGAACTGAACGGATTTAGCAGCAAAACCTGCACGAAAGAGCACGGTCATTTTTGGAGGAAAGGTTCTGCGAGTTCCGACCCAGAGGTGGTCGATAGCGAAGGTGATTCGGCGGAAAAGGGGGATAATTTTGTGCCGATTGATGTTATAAGTAACGCTGTCAGGACAAGGCGATCTATTCTAAGACGGACTTCCAGTACCTCTACTGATGAATCCCTGGGGGATGAGAACGAATTTAACGGGATACCGGAGTCCCCGAGCAAGAAAAATGTGCGGTTTAATCTGAATCCAAACGTTCGTGTCTTCAGCAACAAAAAGGACAAAAAGAAAAGGAAATTAGAGGCGAGACTCAAAGCTGAGGCACGAAAACACTCAATAGAAAGCGAAGGTAGCGGCTCTGAACAGAGCAACGGGACGTCGCCCGTTGACGACGGGACGGGATGCAACGGGTTTGGGGAAAAATCCCTAGGGAAGGGTCTTGATGATGAGTCGATGACAACTGTGAAATGTGAAGGGGTAGATATGGCACAGTCCAATATCAATGTCAGTAATGATCAAATCACCCAAGCAACTGGTTCTCTTACGAGTGATAGCGAATCTTTTGGGTTGACGAACAATTTAATATTTGAAATGGATGACTGAAAGCTGCCATTCAATAGCTTTTATCGCATTCAAATGGTATTGTCTGTTACGCTTTTAAATTAGGAGAAAAGTGCTATTTTTAAGGCGAGAAATAACCTGTGAAAATTACCGGACATGAAATCCGTGCTGGCGAAACATCCTTCGGAGTTTTCGCGAGTGCTTGTCGGGTTGTTCGTGATTGAACAATCGGATTCGGAAATTCCTCGGGTACTTTTGCAAAGATTTGCTAAACAAAAAATGGCAAAGACATTTTTCTCTGGGACTGTAAATTTGCTTGAGAATTTTGGTAGTGTCGGGCATCCTATGGGCTTTTACTGCGATATAAGTCGTTTTTCGAGTGGTTCGATCTATTGATCTGAAATAAAATATTACGAATATCGCTCTGCATAGTTTCCTGAGTGTAATACTGCCCCTGGTGATGTTTGAAAATTTTACTTTTTAGGCGATGTAGTCCTTTCTGTCAAAGTCGTTTATGAATGAGCAACCAAGTTAGAAAAGGACTTATTTTACACAACCCCACTGAATTGGAATTTCCCTGCATGTCTAGATGTTTTGTTTAAATAAAATTACAAACTACGAGTATTGGCCCTCTTTATCCACCCCTGATGGACCCCACACATGTTGGAAAATAATCGTTGTCTTGTGGATACAGCATCAACTAATTCAAGATGGTTTCCTGGCAACAGTGTGGTTGGTATGTGAAATCAAGAATGCTAGCTGTACGTGTTAAAGTAAACTGTCCCCAAACATAAGAATATCCTCAAGTTACTCTGACCACAAGGTATGGTGATAACTGGTAAGTTTGTTAAGTGTGATATCACTTTGTGGACAGCAAAAAAATCTAACCAGTCGCTAGGAATGGAATTCTCTGCGCTTTATTTTAAGGCAAAGAAGAGCTTTTCTCCAGTTATTCTCACTCGATCCCTAGACATGATCACGGCTTAGCAAAGGACGAAAACTGGGTAGTTTTAGAGTCTGATGTCCTTTTGGGAAAAGGCATTTGTGAACAACTTACATATCAGTGACTGTAGCCGCCTACAGCTCTACAATAGGGCATTCATAGCTTGAAAGTGCTAATTTTACTATAGTAATAAGCGAAGCAATGCCTGCAGGCAAACACACTATACCGGAGGGCACGGCTCGAAAACCACACCGGATACCATGTAGCATCGCGGGCTGAAGAGGAATATAGTAATACGCACAAACGAAATTCTGCAGTGTAATAATGACCTCGGGTCCCTTGAAAGGTTTCCCGTATTTATTGAAATGGCAGCGTGTTTAATAGCTCAATTCGTTTCCGTGGAGTTTGGAGTACAGTGATACCCCGGTATAACAAAGTTTCAACAAAGTGGGAAAATGTGTATAACGGAGGTTGGTTAAAAAAGGAAACCCCTTATAACGAATTGGCGCCGGGAAAACGACTAAGATCTTCGTTGTATTGGGTGATGACATTTCAAACAAGCCTCGAAACTCGATTTTTTTTGTGTGAATTTTTTATTGAATTTGGCCATATGACAATACGGTGAAACCTGAAACACGTGCAAATTGTAGGAAATAGTAAAATTTATTTCACCATTTTAATCTATTTTTATCACCATATTGTTGCGCTGCGATGCGTGGCAGCACGCGCGTGTGCCAAACAGGCCACTTGGGACTCGCGAGTTCAAATTTGCATCGAAGACTGCATTCCTGAGATGCCTTTGAGTAGGCAACTTGTGGAGATCATAGGCAGAAACAAATCTTCCATCAGATTCGAAAGTTTGTGCTCGATTTTAAGGGTCAGTTCGCGGACTCGAATGAGTCAAAATCAGGCCAAATCAAACTACAAAGACTGTTCTTTCGGAAACTGGGATTCTTTTGTCAAAGGAACAAGGTTAAGTGTATTAATTTTGGCGAAATCCCAAGCCGGTCTTGAGGTTCTTGAAGCTGCATGCCTTGTGAGTATATATACATTTATAGAGTAGGTCTCAAGTTTCTAAAACCGCCTCCCGGAGCTTTAATTCGACAAACCAAGCACACAATAACATACATTAACACAGTGTTCATGTTTCTAAGCGTTTTTATTTGACTTTCATCCGTTCAAAAAGCCTTAATTATCGTATTCACAAAATCCTTTGTACACAACCTAAGTGGCCATTAATATTCAGCTAACACAGGTCCAAAACACAAACAGAGGATGGTAAGCCTATGGTGAAAGCTTACCGTCACCACTGAATCTGAACTGTGCTTCTATCGGAATAAATGTGAAAAAAACGGAAATTAATGTTGAAGAATGACTCAAGAAAACAACGCGTTCACATTACTGACTTAATAGATGCCGTCTTCCGTGAGTACATTTTCGGCAACAAATGTGTTTTTCTCTTGGATTTGAAACCAGTAGCTGAGTCGTCGTTGGTAGCCACGGTTTTCCTCCCACGTAACAAGCAGTTCATGCTGAAGCGATTGTGCAGCCGAGTTGTTCAGTTTTTCTCTGCAACCACCTTGATCATATTCATTATGTATGAGTATTACACAAGTGGTAGAATGCATTGGATTGTCTCCCCCCCCCCCCCCCCCCAAAGAGACAGCATGTTAAAACCCGTGCCACCCCTCGAGGCGTGTTCATCAAAGCGTTCGCCACACGCGAGGGCTGCGTGCCGTGTCCACGTGGCACGTTCAGTTTTCGTGGTTGGAGGGAGTGCACGCCCTGGTTGTATTAAGATTTCAGTGCTCGTTTCGATCGGTTTAAAGTATCTGAGGTCAGTATGTAATAGTGTGAGACGAAAAACATGTAGCCCGGGAGAGTTACCAAATCCAGCACATAGAATGAGCCTGGCTTACCAAACTCGGAGTTTAGTTAGACGCTCATGTGTTACCGATCAAAGCATCTTCAAACTGCTTTTCTGGGAGCAGTCCGCTGGACGTTATGAAAATTAGGAATGTTAGTTACAAGCGTCGAACTTAATTTTAACATTTGTAATCTTAATGTATTTCTGAAAAAATAAGAGAAACGGGAAAAAATAAGGGAATGTTGTTTCACTAAGTCAAAATGGTACATTTCTCTCATTATTTTGCTTTATTTTCACAATTTTTTGTGTATTTTTTTACTTTCACCATTTTTTAAACTGGAATCTGCTAACTGCAATGCTTTAAAGGCCCTCTTAAGGTGGCTCGCGGCTATTTATTAGCGCGGAGGCTCCATTTTATAAATCAAATTTTCGGCAAGTAAGCGTTAACCGATTTCAGTGATTTTTGGTATTCTTAGCAAAGAATGTTCGAATTTTACAAAACTTTTATTTTTAGGGCAAACAAGTTCAACGATTAAGAAAAACAAGCGCTATTCAAAGACCACCTTTTTCAGGGAAACGCGAGTATTTCCATTAAACAAAGATAGATTGTTTTCTAATTAAGCTCAATAAGTTCTAAGACTTCAAGGCTTGCTACGAGCAAGTTCCTACGAAATCGGCTGGGTAGAAATTTCTGCACGGTGGATTGTTGAATTTTGGCTTCAAAACATTTTGTTTGTGTAATTGCCTCAGCTTTTGCAAAAACACTAACGTAATGCTAAGATCGCACATATTTTTTGACAGCTTGATACCACCTAAAAATCTACTGAAAAATCCGAAGAGATCGGAAACTCCCAGTAAAATCTACAAGCAAATGAAGAACAGTGTGTTTATAGCGCGTAACTTGTGAATCTGAAGATATTCAAGTTTATTCGACTTGTGAAAAAACTACCGATTTGTTTTCCCTTATTTCTGAGTATGATAAAATCCAGCATGTATACAAATGATCTCACCTAGTTTCAGGCGTGTAGCCTCGACGAAATCCAACGAATTTGGCTCATCAAGTTGGCTACTTCGCGTCTTCTATTTTATAAAATGGATAAAACCCTCGTGTTCCTGTAAATTATTCAAACTTACAGCGTTGTGGTATTTATTTTGCCACACGGGGATTTCGGTTCAAGGAGAAATGAAATGACAATTCGGTTGAGTGTGGTTTTCGTGTGCAATTTGTGTTGCAATGATTGTTCGAACAATGATGAATGGTTAAAACCCGTGATTCCCAAATGACAAATAAATCCCGGAACGCGGAAAGTTTGGATAATTAACAAGAACCCGAGGGTTTCAGAGCATTATAACATGGAAGACGTAAAGTAGCCAACTTGACGAGCCGAATTTATTGGATTTCGTCGAGGTTACACTCTTGAAACTAGGTGAGGTCATTTGTATATATGCTGGATTTTATCATACGTAGAAATAAGGGAAAACAAATCGGTAGTTTTTTTCACAAGTCGAATAAACTTGACTATCTTCAGATTCACACGTTACGCACTATTAACATGCTCTTCTTCATTTGTTTGTAGATTTTACTAGGAGTTTCCGATCTTTTCCGATTTTTCAGCCGTGTTTTAGGTGATATCAAGCTGTCAAAAAATATTTGCTATCCCAGCATTACGTTAGTGTTCTTGCAACAGCTGAGGCAATTGCACAAACAAAATGCTTTGAAGCCAAAATTTAATAATCAACTGTGCAGAAATTTCTACCCAGCCGATTTGGTAGAAACTTGCTCACGGCATACCTTGAAGTCTTAGAAATTATCGAGCTTAATTAGAGAAAAATCTATCTTTGTTTAATGGGAATATTTGCGTTTTCCTGAAAAGCCTAGTGTTGGAATAGTGCTTGTTTCTCGTAATCGTTGTAGTTGTTTGCCCTGAAAATAAAAGTTTTGTAAAATTCGAACGTTCTTTGTTTAGAATACCAAAGATCACTGGAATCGGTTAACGCTTACTTGCCGAAAATTCGATCTACAAAATGGAACCTCTGCGCTAATAAATGGCCGCGAACCACCTTAAATTTAGGTAATAGCGTAGATTACAATTCCATATTGTCTATTGTAAACTTGCAATCACTTGAATATAGAAGGTACAATCAATCCCTCATCTTACTCTTTAAATGTATAAAGGAAAATGGACCTGATTTTATCTCTAACTTATTCGAGCATCGTAAGTCTTATTATAATTTAAGGAATAGTGGTCATAATCTTGTTCAACCCTCCTATCATAATCGTTACTACCATAATTCATTCACTTAAAAAATGTCGCATTTGTGGAATCAGCTACCTTCATATGTTAAGCGATCGACTAAGTTGAGAGACTTTTGCACGAAGCTGAGGACATTTGACTTTATAAGCTTAAAGGCCAGCTGCAGATGTAGTTACTCTCTATCTCAAGGCTTTATTTATTTATTTATTTATTTATTTATTTATTTATCTATTTATTTAGTTATTTATTTATTTATTTAGACAAAAGCTTGATTTATGTTGAACGTCAGCATAGGACGGTGTATTCCCCTTGTATTTTCATTTCTCTTTCATTTAATTTTCTATTTGAACTAGAACGAAGTCTCTACGAATTCAGGTTTGAGGAAAAAAGTCACAAAGTAGTTTAAAAGAACGTTGTGTATGCCAAAAATGCATTCTTGCTAGCATGTTTACGCGCCTCTCCGTCTCGTAATGGAACACGGATGGTTGAGCTGTGGAGAAGTCAGTCAGCTAGCGTCGACTTATTTGCATTTCTTTGAAACATAATTCAAACTCCTGGGCACAGGCGAGTAAAATAATGTCAATACCTATAGAATTTCCCTGCTTCGAAAACGTACATGTAAGGTTTGTACATGTTTAAAACACATGTAGTATATATCTTCAATTCTTTTGAACCTAGACATGCGCAATTTCTTGATACGCTCCCTTAAACACAGAAGAGCCTTCTTAAGTCATTTACTCTCCAAGCACACCACGGAATGACGTATCCACGCGAACGATGGTAAGTTCGTCATTTTTTGTTATTTTGATAAATGGTAGTTGAGAATCATTTCAGCCATTGGTGACATTTCAAAAAGGGAGTATTCATGCTCGATCATTGAGCTGATTATTAATTCAATCGCTTTTTTCTTAATATCGTGCTGGCAATCAAGGTATCATGATGTTGCGAATTAAAAATCGACGCCGGCCTCTGAATTAATCGCTTTGCTTTGTACCCATTTGGTAGGTTAATTGTTCAGATTGCCTACCGGCTTCTACCGTGTGCTGAACATGATCGAATCTTTGGTTATGGCTGCTTCATATTTCAGAGCATTCGCTTAGATTTTTGGGAAACAAAAATAGCGCAGTTAACAGAAACCAAAATCGGCACGAAATCAATATTGGCTTTGATAATACATGTGTAGGGATGCATATTGACAATTAAACAATATTCACCCGTCACCCGTCACGTTCGTTACGTTAGAAAAACATTAAAGTGAGTGTCAGTAAGTGTTTTTAGGTTTAAAAAGGTCTCTTAAGTGGAGTTTATGGCGCCTTTCATAGTCTTTGTTCCTTGAAAACCGGGCTATGAACAAAACAATATTCTTGTTCGGGGACCTTAATAGATGTTGCATTGTAATATATGGCAACCCTTACCGAGCTGCGATATTCAGAAAATAATTGGCTCTAAAATGTTGAATTAAACAGCGTCGTAACCAAGTCATATAGATTCAGGGGTCAGCAGGTATGGGTTCAAGGGATCTCAAGCTTTTGGAGCGACGGGAACGTGATCAACAAGTCTTGTGGGAACAGAGATCAAAACTTTTCACCCTTTAGGGTTCGGGGAGCAGAAAAGTGAGCACAGAAAATGGGATCCGGTTAGCCGGTATTGAAAAATATATTCTCAGGCGTCCCTGAAATCAAGACTTTGCAGCCAGTGATTCACTTCAAAAGTATTCACAAGCAAGTTGTCTTTTACGAACAGAATTTCAAGACAGTTCATTGGTTCTTGTACGTGTACAGGTATTAAAGCAAGTTTTTCTTGACAAGATAGCCGTGTGAACTTCACAATTCCTTTCTGTTCTTAAGGGTGCGCAGGCAATATTAAAATAATTAGGAAGCGAGATCTCCACGATTCTCATACATGATATTTAATATACATCAGTTCAGAACTGCAACATGCAAATTTCTTATTCTCAAAAAGGGATGAATAAAATGTTTTTTTTTTCGTTGCTAGGTGCCCTTTGTCAGATTGAAAGCAATAGCAATTAGAAAGCGAGAACTCCCCCAGTTTACATCCATGGTCTTTAATAAATTTCACTAACATGCAAAGCGCGAACTGAAATATGCAAATTTCTTATTCTTTAACTAGTCAACGGTTCTTCTGTAGTTTTGCCATTGTGGCAAATTTTTGGTCTTCGTTTCAATGATTTTAGATTTAAAAGACTTTTAATCTATCAAAAAATTTCGCGTCTCTTCACACATAAACGAGAACAGACGGCTCCCTTGAAGCTTTTCTTGTGTTGACACATAACTCACCAAAAATGTCCGAAAGGTGACTTAAGCTAACTGGCACAGCTGGTATTCCCTCAAATTAAAACAAATTTTCTTTCGGTGTTCTTATTGTCAAGATATCAAAGTATTTAACGTATACTTTTTGCAAGCGTTACGTATGCTCTTCTTTGGCATCTAGACAGCTTTCTTTGTTCAAATAAGGAAACTCGTGGAGAAAAACTCAGCAAGGAAACAATTGTTCACCTGTCAACGCGACTAAACAAACTTGCCGAAGGATGCTTCGTTTGTGTGCATTAAATTCATCTCTAAACTGGGTATGCTAGAAATTACGAGAAGTCTGCACAAAGCCGGGGGTCGAACGTTTCGATAGTCTTAAATCGTCTAAAGGTACTTTTAGGAGGTTTCTCAATTTCTCGCCTTTCTAAATTAGCTAGGTTACACTAAGATTGTTTTCATTTGATCGCATTGGAAATTTAACAAAATCAGAACTGCCATTATGATGTGACGGACTCATGGATTTCTTGTATTTTGTTGCTTCTCTTAAAACAAGAAGTTGCTTTTTCAATTTATGCGATGTTCACTGATTAGACCATGTTCACAACAGTCACTTGAACCAGACGCAGAGAGCCGGAGAAGGATTTACTTGGTTTTGCAAAAGCAAAACTTTCATAAGTAAATCTCTAATTGTGTATTCAAAACTGATAAGTTTGTTTTACAGCCTAGAAACATACAGGAATCGGACACATGTTCAAACAACAAGATTTAGTCAACAATAGTGAAAAGTCAACATTTTAGATCAGTTGACAGCAGTTTCTCATTTCTCATAAACTATACACACCGAAATTTCGCTTCTAAAGTTACACTGTATTGATTTATTGTGAACGTAGATAGAGGGTTACAGTGTTTTCGTGAGTATTTTCCCGTGCCGTTTTTCCGTGAAATATACTGTATAAGTGACTCGTTGCAAAACGTAATCTCATGATGGACAATATCCGTGAAATGAGAATTGAAGTTTACCATTCACCTCAATTAAAGCTTTATTCTTTTAGCCAGCTCCGCACACTTATGTTTGCGATCCTGATTTGTTCTGTAAGTAGGCATGGAATGATTTTTGTTGTTCTCGTTATTTTCGTTGTTGTTGTTGTTGTTGTTGCTGTTCCTGTTTCTAAACTCGACTAAACTTTCCATTCCCAAGATCACCCGAGCTCGAAACAATCAATTGAAAATTTTCCCGGAAAAGTCATCGCAAAATATGAAAGGACGAACTGTTCTACAGCTCTGTACTGCTCGGTAAAATTCTGTTTATCATCTGAATGGTCTCAATTCAGAATTTTCTCCACGCAACCACATGAACAAGGTTTGAATGTGGGAGTGAGGGAGTTAGCCACCTTCAGATAGAGCACTACACCAACGATACAACACGCTATACGGGGGGAGGAGGGAGGAGGGAGGGGGAGGGGGAGGGGGAGGGGGAGGAACAGGGGACAAGAACCTGGAAAACAACGGGGCAGGGAGTTTACGGGAGGTGGAAAGAGAGAGCGCGGGAGGCGGTGGCGATCCGAGACGCGGGAGAAATAGGAAAAAGCAGCAATATGAAGATTGCAGGGCATGACCGAAGCCACTAAGAAATGAATAAAAACTGGGAGGTAGGGATCCTTGTGGTATCTCCAGAATGGGGCAAGTTTGGCTGATACGTTAAGGTGACAGCAGCTTATTTCGTTTTGGAATGAAAGCTGTTGTAACATTTTCCTGTGGTACAAATAACAAAACCCGGAGGGGTGGGAGTTAGGCGTCTGTCGATTATGCTCGTAAAAATGGCATGATATAAAGACTTTTGTTCCTGGGCCATCGTAGCTTGATCAAAAATAAAACACAAACATCGGTAATAAACATTATAAACTTACGCATTTTTATATAAACTTTACGTTTCGTATGCTAGTCAACATACATTTTCAAAAGTGACCGTTACAATTTTGACAAACCTTTTATACAATAGTGATAAGGGGTCTGGAACCAAGATTAAGAAAACAATCTTAACATATTATGCTTCTAGCAGTGCTGAGAATTTTTGGAAATTATGCCGAAATTGTGCTCGTTTTTCTAAATTATGAGTCCTACCATCAAAATTATGCTACTTAGTTTTTAAGCAAAATAAAGGCACAACAGGGCGAATAAAGACAAAACAAGGAACAAACCCTTATCTAGTGACTGCAAGTTAGTTTTTAATAAATATCCAACAATGTGTCGTTACATGTTTTACATATCATCTGCAGTTATTCTTCAGAATCAGCAAAATGCTCATCTCTTTTTTACCTATAAACTCAATCAAGATTCGTCAAATAGTCAAACTAAGGATGAGCCTAATAATCTTATCATCGCTTTTCTCTGGGAATTGTTTGATTCGCTCATAAAGACATACGTTTTTTTGTATCTGACGTACCCCTTTCGCTATATTTTCCTTTGGTCGGTTTCAATAAACACCCCCAAGAAATTGAAGCTCTCTGTACACCATTGTCAGCTGCTCAATTATCTGAACTAGAACTGAAAGTGCTCGACGACAAGGACTTAGAGCTCAGTCAGCTCACAACCGAGCCGTACGCGCGGGGCCTGAGACCAAGAAACAGGCAGCCCGAAGCCAACAGTTAACAAAAGTTTTAGAAACAGAATCATGAGTAAAAAGAAGTATATTCGAAACGAAATTTCGTTTACTTTTTCATTTCGTGAAAGTCAAAAAACCAGATTATGCTAGCAGTGCTAAATTTAGATAAAATCTAAAAATTATGCTCGGTTTGCTAAATTATGCCAAAAATTATGCTAGCATACTTCAGCAAGGGAATTCCTAAGGGACAACTTTCGCTCTCTCTTTTCTCTGTAGATTACTAGGTCTGATGTTTTGTCTCGGACGTAGGCTGCAACGCAGACTGAGGCATTTTTGTAGAACTGTCCAGTATTCCTGTACACTCTCTTTGGTCATATTCACTGTTTATGTGTATTTCACAAGCGTTGGACCGTCATGGGACAGATCCGTGCATGGGAACAGCGACGCGTTTACTCCTTTGTCATTCCGTGCGGCGTGTTCATCAAACACGTTCGCCACACGGGAGGGCCGGTGCGTGCCGTGTCCTCGTGGCAAGTTTAGTTTTCCCGGTTGGAATGAGTGCAGGTCTTGGTTGAATTGCTCGCAAATTGCTCTTCAAGTTCACGCAACGAGGCGGTTTCACCATGGAATAACTAAACGCGTTTGGCATGCAAACTGGAATGGGTATCAAGTCGTGTTTATCAATTGCTCAGAGAAGGATGCTGTTAAACGGGAACAATGTGCCAGAGGAATGCATAACATGGAAAAGCTTCAGGGCAAGTTCGTCACTCGCCTCATTGGCAGCTGTCCTGAAAAATTACAGGTAAACCTTGATCCAGTGGATCATAAAGTCCGCCATTTCTCTTCAGTTTGTGTTATCTAAACGAATACATTGAAAGTCCTTTAATTAATTGAGCCGTTTTGAGTAAAACTTAAGAGTTAACGTAGACTTTTCTATCTCGAACTTTGTAAGTGATATGACTTTTTTGTAATTGGTACAATTCAGGGCCTTTCAAAATCGTCCAAGCGCCACGTGCTCGTCCGATTTGAAATTGCTGGCTCTATTACCGTCTGAATAGCCCTTTTCACAGTTACCTTTTCTCATTTGCATTACAATGTTTTTGAACGTGGATGTGAGGCAATTTCGGGCAGAAACTACAAAATTGCCCGAAATTGCCTCACATCCACGTTCAAAAACATTGTAATGCAAATGAGAAAAGGTAACTGTGAAAAGGGCTATTGATTACACTCCACTCGCTCTGATGACTGAGCTTAAAGTAGTTAGGCTCTCAAGGAGCGACCGCGGGCCATCACTAGAAACCGACCCCGACGACAGAAATCCCCTTTATACAGTTAGTTGAGGCCCAGTGTCCTAACCAGTATAATGAGCTTGATCATGATGATTCTGTCTGATAGTAATGATTCCAGTGACGAGTAGCCTTAAGGCAGGGTTCCACTGTGTATCTAATTTATAATGCTATTATTTTCTCTTAGCCAACCGGGGCAAATGAGTTATTTTAGAGTAGTTTTCAAGTGAGTGTCGTAAAACCAAAACCAAAGGTATTACTCAACCTCGTCCCCAGGACCTTTCCTCACTCAAAATGGCAGTCAGAGAAACGCCTGACAAGGCTGCCAAATGGCTCCAAAAATTCGTGAGGATTTTGTCACGTAAAACACGATGAAATGTCTTCGTTTTGTTTGAACAACGGTTTTAGATTACAAGAAAACAAACAGGGCTACCAGGGCTGGAAACAACCTCCGAAAAAAGGCATTTCATCATGTGTCATGGGACAAAATAGTCCACGATTCTCGGAGTATTTCAGCAGCCTTGGCCAGGGGGGTTTCCCCGACCGCCATTGTGAATGAGGAGAAGGCCCTGGGGACGAGGTTGAGCTATCACTATGACCAATCACAACAGGAACAAACAAAACAAGGAGCCAATCAATCAAAACCAATTAATCAAAACTTGAAGCAAATACACTGTAACTAGCGCAAGCGCGGAAAACGCGTGCGAGGATAACACTTCTGCTTGGTTGTGGAAAAATGGCACGATTTTTTTTCAACCAATCACAGCGTAGTAAAGCAAATGCAAATTAACAATCGACACTCAAACGAAAACTGTTCTAATAAAACCAGTCACAAGAACACATCACAGTAATCGTGTGTTGGCGTACACACGTTTTCCCGCCTTAGTGATTTCAGCACTTGGCACTTGTAACGCGTTAAGGTTTTGTAAGGCCCAGTTTGGCACAGGTCAGTTTTTCTTCGAGTACTGATTGCCTCTCTGTGCTGTATGTGAGACATAATAACTTTCGTTTTGGTTCACGTCACGTGTTAGGCAAGCGTCTCACTCTCGAATGCCTGTTGACATGATATAAATTTACTTTGCTGTATAGCTACATACCTTAATCTGCATAAAAATAAGAAAATATCTTTCAATAAACAAATTTTCATATTATCTCTTGTTCTTTTTTCGCTGCAAATGTTTTTTCTTTAGCACCGAAATCTGTTTTCTTTGTGATTTTAATAAAATCATGAAACCAAAATACTTGCAAAACACCACACAATTTCAAAAATCATCGTTAATTATTGCCATAATTAACAAGCGCGCGTTGTCTAAGCCACACCCTTCAGGCAAACCAAAATCTGATATGCACTTCTTTTATTCTTGCAGATTGTTACAATGTATTACAAGCATGGTACACTAAGATTTCTAGATAACCTTCTTCGCAGTCGACGTCATAGGCTCTACAAATATGACAATATACAAACAAGATTTCAGCTAACCGTGGAATACCTCAAAGTCTTGGATTACTTACATAGCAGTCCAATTGGCGTCCGTGTAATGTGCGATAGTCCATACCTAGACAAACTTCTTGATCAATACTTGATAACCGACGACTTTCACGTGGTTGTGAACGACGTAGACGGTTTAGAAGAAGTAACGGAGGAAGGAGGATGTCACAAGTGGCAAAACGTGTCGTTTTCGTCGCAGGGGCAGTTGACTAAGGAGCTAGCAGAGAGACTAGGATGGCCTAACGAGTCAGAACCTTTACCATTTCATCTGAGACCGGTCTTTGACGAAAAAATTGACATTTGGAAAATCCCCTGGGTCGTGGAAAAACTGCTTGGTAAAGTGAAAGGGAGCAGTTTTGCAAAGAACGAGCTCCGTAAAATAATGGAAAAGTGTCACGCAATTAGCCCACAACAGCGACCGACTGCAAACGAGGTTCTGCAGGAGTTACTGAGAGTGCAGCAACTTATCGTTGATCATCGTTATGAAACTTAACTAATAGTCAACTAAATAACCAACTATTAAAATAACTACCTACGAAACAATCTAATACAACCAACCAACAAACAAGGGGTTTAGTTTCGAAAGAAACTGTGGTGCTGCGTCGGTGGGGACTTGAAACACAAAAATTTTGGATTTATCGACTGAATTGATAAGGTAAATTGGCCACCGTAAAGAAGTTAAAAGCTGAATCGTCGAATCCTCCATTCGCTCTGACGAAGGGCTAACGCTCGAAACGTCAGCTTTCAATCTCTTTACGGTGGCCAATTTACCTTGTCAACCCGGTTGATAAATCCAAAATTTTTGTAATATAACCAACAAACTACTTCAGTAACACATAATTACCTTAGCTTGGGTTAATCCTAGTCCGCTGAATGTCGGATAAAAATTTAGTAGCGAGCTGACCACGAAATGCCTCGTAACCTCTTGCAAACGATACAGCCACCTGTGGTCACGTGTTTGTGTCAAGGAACAGGCGGCTGATGGCTGGCAGTAATTTTTAAAGCAAATGGCATTTCATAGTTCCTGCATGTTGCAGAAGGAGACCTGGGACAAGATATTAAAACTATTGATTTTGCATGATCATTTAGCTTGTAAGAGATTATATATTATATATTAAAAATCTTTTATAAATTAGATATGGGAATATGTTTTACGTAAAATTGTTCCGTAAGCGTTTCTTCCAGATCTGATATAATCCCAAACTATTTGAGAATTAAGAACATCAGTCTTTCACCAAAGGGCAACTATCAACCGCATGTGCCGGAAAGAAAAAGAGAAAAAGAAAAACATTCTGATCACAAAATCATGCTTCCTACAGCACCAATAAATCCCATTACTGACTTTTATTTATTTTGACTATTGTAAAAGAGAAAACATGTTTATAGCTTTTGTCCCATTTATCTACTTTTAGTAACAAAATCCTCAGGATTTTTTAGGGGTTGACTTTTTTGTATATTGGGCTGGGTGGCTGGGCTTCAGTTTTTTAGATGATAAAAGAAAGTACTGTCGTGATTCTTTGCGTCCTGTCTTGGCTTTTTTCTCAGGCGATTTTCTTGTTCCCGTTGCCCCCCCCCCCCTCCCTCTCCTAAAGGCCTCTGCTGTGCTACCCTCCCCCCAGGCTCGTTAAACTGACGTCGCCTGGCAGCTACCGTGTAGTCTGTTAGGTTCGTCTGGGCAAGTTATTAACTACTCAATTACAACTGAGTTCTTCGTAATTAAACAACAAGGAAAGAATAGTTTGAGTTTTGTGAGCCAACCACATTGCATGTTCTGCAACTATCACTGACTCCATGTGTCATTTTCTGTCTGCTGGTCTGAGCTTGTTGGCTGTAATAAACTTTAGGCTCCAAGTGTCATCAGTGGGCTTAGGAAAACAAAACAAAAATAATCAAAATAATCAATTCGTTGACAGTAGGCGTTGCTTCCAAAGGTGAGCTATTGCTATACCGGTTGTTCTTTTTCGACAAAGATCTTGATTTGCACATAACAACAAATAATGCTAATAAAAAAAAAATGCCCATAGAATCAAGGGCCATTATGAGATCCGGCAAGGGTAGTGAATTGCTTAGCTTACGGATTTGTGGTTATTGAAAGAAATCATAACATTTCCATAAGAGAGGTTCCTCTCTTGATTTCCAGGCTCTCAAAGCCGCGTTTCTGGAAGTTCTCTATTTCTGGACACCATCTTTGTTTACTTGTTCCACTTACGGTTGATTAGTATTACTGAGGAAAACTGGTAGTAGACTAGCTGCAAGACGACATCAGCCTTACGACGTGGTGGGGGTGGGGGGGGGGGTTAGTATACGTACTAGGAAACAGCCTAGGCTAAGGAAGGAAATATTATTTGGTGGTGTCTTTGATACCCAGACTTGACCAACTCCCAAGACTCAGTCTCCTGAATGCAACTTTTGATTCAATCGTTAACAAAATCCAGATTCAGTCCGTTCACAGCAGGTGGTTTTGAAACGTGAGAAATTGCCCGCGAGAGGGGAACTCTCCGGTCGCCACGGAGAAAAACTCCTTAACTTGTTCTTGTGCTGCTGTCTGGGGATTTTTTAAGTAGAAGGTTTTCATCTGCAAATTCCAAGTCATGGCAACAGGTTCACTCTCAAGAAAGAAGCAAAGGTATCGTCCTACAGAAATTCCGTTTGTCCAGTGGGGGTTTGAGACAGTTAAGGGCCTGGATAAATTGGCGACCATTGTTGTGAAACAAGAAAGAAAAGTTTTTCCGTTTATTTCCGAGAGGTTTCTGTGTATGCAAGCCTTTAAATCGATCGTCACGCCCACCTGAATACGCTCTCTGTAAGCCCCTGGCCACAGGTGCAGGTTTTGATACATTTTGACCACCTAGGACTTGCCTAAGTTAGCATGGGCTATTCAAATGATCAAGAAAGAAAGAAAGTATGTTTTAGTCTCTGTCATGAAATAAGAAAGATGAAATATTGAGCAAACCACAAGCATGGGACAAAGAAAAAATCTGAGTCGCCAACGGGAACCGACGACCTTCCATACATTGTTCTGATATTCTGATACTGGGTCCACTGTGACATTCTTCCTGTATGACAGAGCACCCTTTCGATGTTAGTGGTCCTAGCAGCATGCAGGACGCTTGTCATAATAAACTTAGTAAACATGACCTCACTCGCCACGAGTCTCCCAGTAGCTCAGTGGTTAGAGCGTCCGACCGGCTCTTGGAATTCTGAGTATTTCATCTTTCTTATTATCATCACACAATACGCTTTTGACATCGTTGATCCTGGCAGTATGGAAGACGAGCGTCATAATGAACCTAGTAAACATAAGCTAGCTTGTCACGAGTCTCCCAGTAGCTCAGTGGTTAGAGCGTCCGACCTGTGTACGGGAGTTCATGAGGTTCGATTCCCGTCGGGGACTCGGACTTTTTCTTTGTCCCACGCCCATGCCAGGCTAAACACTTCACCTTTCTTCAGAGAAACAAATGTTGTGTCGCGGAAAGAAAGATAAAGTGCTACTAAGTCAAACAAAAGACATGGTTGCTTACCAGACTCAAATCATGTCTTTACCCGTTTAAACTTAGGACCCTAATCCAAATCCAATTCTCTCGTAATTTTTTTTTCTTTGCTGTTTTTTCATTATAGTAGAAGAAACTTGGGGTTCCTGTGCTGTTTGGTCGTGAGAGGAAAGACGTACCTCTGGGCTGGCATTGAAAAAAAATAAATCCCTTGTGACTTTGTTCTTTGTTTTTCTTTGTGTTGACTTTCATTTTAATTTTTCAGGGGTACGAGGTAACCTTGACCCTTGACCTTGAGTGTAGGCTTTTGTCGATTGTGCTCGTAACAATGGCATATTATGCTTCTTGCAGTGCTCAGAATTTTCGGAAATTATGCCTAAACTATGCTAGTTTCTCTGAATTATGCTTCCTACCATCAAAATTATGCTACTTGGTTTTTTAAGCAAAATAAAGGCACAACAGGGCATTAAAAACAGAATTTTCACGATACCTCCGGCACCATCGAAGCGTAGCAAGCAGGCCTGGCAAATTTGTTGATCCAAAAGCACACAAATATGTAGAATACAGACAAAAGAGAAACTCCCGAAATAAACCGGCTGTCAACAAATAATGCGACAATAAAAATTTTGGAGGCGAGTGCAAAAGTCTCCTATACTTTTATTTGTATTTCGCACCCTTAAAATGATTCAATTCCCGTGACATTTACAGGGGTAGTTCAATACATGTTAGACTTGAGAACACAAGATTGAAAAGAAAATTCATCGACTAGTTTTTGAATAAAAGCGTCCGTAACAAAGACGTTGCTTCTCTGTGTAAAACGAACATGTTTGAGACATTACTTCTGATTACATCATTTGAAATCTAGGGAAGCAAACCGGATAAAACTTTCAGGAAAAGCAACTGTATGCTACAGCCATGACATATGGTGAAAACATTGTTTCAGTCTGTCAGGATAACACTGGTACCGATGAAACAATAGAGAATAACGTAATCTGTAATTTTTTTACTGGAAAAAAATTCAGCCCGATTTTTTTCGACAACGCTCTCATAGAATTTTTTCAAACTTTGCAGTCTTGAAGATCTACACCTAGACCATAAGACGCAACAGGCCGTTTTAGAAGTTTAGGTCTAGATGTCGAGAAAATTGCTGATATACAAAAATCATGACGTCATCGTTTCCTTGCTATGGTAAGACCGATGTCAATCAAACCTACTTTTTTGACAAGTTCATTCATTCTCTAGTAAATGTGTGAAGCAGCTTGCCCCACCGAGCTCAGACAGTAAAGTATTAGTCGTTCAAAGTTGGGATGGTGTGCCTCGGGAAAATCCAGATGAGCCACCTTAAATAACAACAGAAATTTGAGTGTATAATAAGTAACTAATTACAGAAACAAAAGATTACAAATAGTAGAAAAATTTGCATATGAAAGGAAAAGCATGCAAACTTAAAAAAGTAAAGTTTTTCACTGCTGACATTTTCATTTAGGGAAGGTTGTAAATCCCTAATCAACAGAGTCTCCTTTATCTTGCAATGGGTGTCCGACTCCGTTGATTAGGGATTTACAACCTTCCCTAAATGAAAATGTCAGCAGTGAAAAACTTTACCTTTTTTAGTTTGCATATTTTTCTTTCATATGCAAATTTTTCTACTATTTGTTATCTTTTGTTTCTATAATTAGTTACCTATTATACACTCAAATTTCTGTTGTTATTTAAAGTGGTACTACGATCAAAAAATCACTTTTATTTTTTCTTCGAATTTCGAAACTTTGTTTACTAAACACTACCCAAGCGAAATTTTAAGCCTTAATTTCGACAAGAAGACTGTTTATTGAAACTGCAATTTTCCGATTTAATAGTCCGCCATTATTACACCAGAAAGGACAGAATGACATCATTCACACACGAGTTTTAGAATGCAGGGTGTGTGAAAGTGCCTTATTTAGTATGCAGCACGGGAGTTTTGAGCTTTCACACTCTCAAACTCGTGTTTTGCATAATTTGTAAGCCGCGTTCACACACTACATTCTACAGCTCTTGAGTGTATGACGTCATTGTATCCTTTCTGGTGTAATAATGGCGGACCATTAAAACGGAAAAGTGCAGTTTAAATTAACGGTCTTCTTCTCAAAATAAAGGCTTATAATTTCGCTTGGGTAGTGTTTAACAAACATAGTATCGAAATCCGAAGAAAAAATTAAAGTGATTTTTTGATCATAGTACCACTTTAACGGTTTACTACTTCTGAAGATGCATGTTGGAACATACGAAACGTCAAGATAAAGCCTTTCTTCTTTCCAGAAATGCGTTTATATTTCCTTATGTTTATCACCACGGTTTGCTTTTTGTTTCTTCTTAGGCTAAGATGGCCAAAAAACAAAAGTATCTACGACCCTAAAAACGGCTGCGAAGGAGACTAGGACAACTTCTTATCATATAAACGCTCGGTAAAGTTGTCTCAGGGGGTAGGGTTATCTCGGGTACCTGAGACCGTATAAATGAGGCCTTAGATCTTAGAGCTCAGCCAGCTCACTACGGAGCGCGGGGCCTGAGACCAACATCACACCGACCACAGGCTCAACCACAGGCAGCCCGGAGCTAAGCCTGGAGCCAACAGTTAACAAAAGATTTAGAAACAGAATAAGTAAAAAGAAGTATATTCAAAACGAAATTACGTTACTTTTTCATTTCGCGAAAGTCAAAAAAGCCAGATTTTGTTAGCAGTACTAAATTTAGATAAAAGCTAAAAACTATGCTCGATTTTGATCGGTTTGCTAAGTTATGCCAAAAATTATGCTGTCATAATCGACAAAAGTAAGTCGTCCTTGACCCCTCAAAGTAGCACTGCCATGGAACTTTGGTTGGTTTTTGGTCAAAAATGAGCTAAATTCATCTGTAGGCATCTTGCTTATTCGTGAAATGCTTTGATCATCAAAGAAGGGAAGATCAGCTGGAAGACATCGAGGGGTGTTCAAAGAAAGGAATGAGCCACAAACAAACAAACAAACAAACAATATTTTACCATTCTGTAAACCTCCAAGATTGAAAACACTCGTTCATTTCTCAGTTTGCACTAGAATAGCCATTTTTAAAGAATCTGGAGAATTATCTATATTTTTGCCTTTCCGTTTTGGTAGCCTGTTCCAGGCGTTAAGTTTGTGGAGAGCAGAGAAAAAGCGGCGCGCGAAATAAACACGGGTGCAACTAAACGCCTGGGCCAGGTTGCTCGAAAGCCGATTAACGAGACAATTAACGATTAAAAGTTAACCGCGGTTTTCGTTTTGCTCGTTGAAATGTTTTAATCGTGCTTTGAACAACTGGGCCCTGGATGGCTTCAGTCATAAAGTGCGCTCAGGCCGAATTTTAACATCGCGCTCTTATTCTGTTACGTTGATCGCTCGCCAAAATTGGGCTCTATTTTTCGTTTCGCCCTTCCCCCACCCAAGGCCTCCCAACTGATATTTTGTTTTTTCACTTACTTTTTACACCCAACCCCAGGTTCTCCGCGTTCAAAAGGGCTGCGGCCAACCTTAGTCACCAGTCCCTCTCTTATGAAGTCGAGCAAGCAAACTTCATTCGCATCCAGGATAACTTGTTTACTGGTTTTCGGCCAGAAGGTGTTTTCTGGTGTTTTGTAGTTTACAAATGAGTGCTTCGTTTGGAAATTCAACGCTACATGGATGTCATATTCTGTAAAGCTTCAAGATCATTTTTCGAGCTACAGTGGTGTTTCTGTCGTCGAAAACTCTAAACAAAATTCGATCGACCAAGGCTGCTTGACAAGTCACGCGAACGTCACTTAAAAACTCAAATCCGTTCGTGTTATCCTGAACAAGTATGTCCAAACAGATCGGTGTAACTGTGCCAGATTCTGAGACGTTAAGCTCTGAAAAGTCCAAACGTTTCACGGTAGGTACAAATTTTTAAAGGTTCTCTTGAAAATTTATTTCGACCTTCCCTTTATTTGCTGTAATTGTGTCGTCCTTTATGATGTTTGTTTTATAAAGGAACTGATCTCGTTGTCAGATTAGGACGAAAAACACGATAATCCTTCTGTTTACAAGCTCTGTTCATTCATGGGTTAATTTAGTTTTCAATGTAGCAAATTGGTCTCCAGTTCACCCTTTTTCCGTACTTTCAATCTGTTATCAGCTCGTTATAAAGTCCGATGAGAAAAACATCATCTATCTGATTGTGAATCGTACTCTCAATCACATTGATAAATTTATCACACTGCAAATTATTTTCGCCATGTTGTTAATTGAATGGCACAATTCACCTCAAAGGAAGATATTTTATTTATCTGATGTAACTGCTAACTTGGTTTTGCATGACAAAATGTGAACTTTGAGAGAAAACACTTGTGCTTGCATAGTGTCTGTCATTGCCAAACATGATGTTTTCTCTCACTCAAAGTTTCGTCATGTTTGGATCAAAATCTTGGAATTTTGTTATTGGGTGAGGATCAATGCTGCCTGGAGGTTATTAACTTTATCCTATTTTAGATAAAGATTCGTACCTAATTTGCTGTCCACTGGATAAATTGCTATCCAGCAGAAAAATGATAACAAAACAAAGTTCACCATCTACTGGATAAAGGTTTATCCAGTGGATAGAGTTATCCGCTCTTTGAACAACTGGGGCCAGACCAGGAGGCCAGAAGCCACATCCTCTGTGATTGAAAGTACCCATTAAGCTTATACATTTGATCGTGCTTTTATGAGAGGCAACCTCTAGAAAGCAGCCACCTCTTGTAAGCGACTACCCCTTGTGAGCAACCACCATTTGTAAGTGACTGTTCCTTCCAAGCAACCACCACTTATAAACGACCATCTCTTATAAGCAACCATCTCTTGTAATGAATTATATCTCTTGTAAGCGACCACTGTTTGTAAGTGGTCATTTCTTGTAAGTGACCACCACTTGTAAGTGACCACCTCTCATAATTAAGTAGCCATCTCTTGTAAGTGTCCATGTATTGTAAGCGACCACCTCTTGTAAACAACGATCTGTCATAAGCGTTCTTCTAAGTGACCACCTCTTGCAAGAGATTACCTGTCATAAACAACCACTTCTTGTAAGCGACTGCCTCTTATAAATGACCATCTCCTGTAAGCAGCCACTTGTCCAAGATACTGAATTTCTTTTATTATGTCAATATACTATGTTTGAGACCCTTGAAGGTGACTACCTCTCGTAAAAAAAAAAAAAAAAACATCTTTTCTTGAATTTCGGGGTTGTCACCTGTGAGAGGTTCATCCACCAGTATAATGGAGAACCTCAGCCCCACCAAGATTCCGGCCCTGTACTCCCAATCTAGTTGAAAATATGGTGATTTTTTTCTTGTATACGTATCTACCCTATTACAAGAAATCAATGTTGCAAAGAAGAAAAGAAAAAAGTCATTTGTTTATTAGAAGATAGTTTCAACTAATTCTCCAAATTTGCAAAAGTATGGTGCTGTAAAATGTCACCAATCACTAATCACTAAATTAAGATACCAAGATGTTGGGGAAATGTCCAGTAATAAGGTACATTTATTTATTTTAAATGTTATGTTTTTTCTGAAGGTGTACAAAGTCTTAGTCAAGCTTCCAGATGGACGAAGTTACTTCATCTTCCGAAGATACAATGAATTCTATAATCTGTATGAAAAGGTGGGTTTGTTGTTCAATTAAAATGGTTCTTCTCAATGTTTTACTCGGTTTACTGAGAGAGGACTTTTACTCCCCCCATTTTTGTGGGACAAAGAAAATTAAACTTTGGTGAATACTTCAACATCACAGGAACAGAGGAGTTCCAATCCTAAGAATTCTCTTTTATTTGCCACCAAATGTAAATTACAGAATCATTTATTAAAAGAACTGCCTAATTAAAGGAAAGTGGCAAGGAAGCCAAAGAAACCATGAGGCTAATATACAGCCTAGGCTTCCCCAACTAATGTTAGATTACAAAGATTAATAGAACGTCAGTAGCAAGATAGGTAAATTAACAGTCACTGATAATATACGACAACAAGAAGTGAAGAAAAAAAAAGGAAATTAAAAAAAAATTAAAAGAAAAGACAAAATAAAAGGGGGAATTGGGGGAAAGTAGAAATCAAGTGAGAAGGTATTTCTTCAACTTGTTATTAAAAGTTGCAACACTTATTGAATTTTGAATGTCTGGGGTGAGCATCCCTTATGTCCTTTATGCTGAGCTAATCTCCTATTCGTCATCTGTGGGTATATTACAGAATGCTTCATATCCACAGAACAATTCAGCTAATGTATATGGTAACTCTGTTATCATTGTTTTCAGATCAAGAAAGTTTATCCTGACATGAACATCAAGTTACCAGGCAAACGGCGACTTGGAAATAACTTTGATCCTGGTAAGTGAATGCCATAAATTATGTTAATACAAAGATGTTTTGATTGTGAGAATGATCAAGAACTGATTTATCCTGAAACTAATCGTGGAGATAAGTGAATGGAATTCTAAATGATCTGAATCATCAAAATCAAAGGGTACAGTCCAGTAGTCTTTTTATCAGAAAAAATAATATTGTAGGAAAGAGCACAGTCAGACATTTAATTTGTTTTACCCAATTTTTATTGTCAGAATTTATCAGGATGAGAAGAGAAGGACTAAATGAGTTTACAAGCAAGATTATCAGCCATCCAAATGCAATTGAACAGTAAGGATGCATATTTATTTTGTTACGTTATTGTGTTAATATTTAATTAAGTGTCGGTTGAATATTAATTATACAGTAGCACCTGAGTGTGTTTTGAACCCCTCTTTTAGTGCGACACCTCCTGTACAGGTAAGGGGAAACCTTCTTTAGAAGACAAACACCTCCCATTAGGGGACACTGCGAAACAGGGAAACCTCTTGAAAGGAGAATCTCCCACAGGGGGACACCTGCTGTAAGGGGAACCTTCTTCAACATGCAGAAGAAGGGGACACTTTCGTCTTCAAGGGGACAACTCTTATATGGGGATGCCGCTAATTAGGGGATATCTCCCATAAGGTGAAATATCCAATAAGAGGATACCTGGCAGAAGTGGATATCTCCCATAAGGGGACACCCTTAAAAAGGAAACTTCTAATAACATATTAAGTATAGACTCCACATTTAAGAGGACGGTCTCCCACTATGGGACTACTCTGATTTCAGACATCTTCCATGAGAGAGCATCACTTGTGTGAAGCAGAATGTATTTCTTAAAGGGTGAAAACTGTGATGGGTTGATACTTCTGTAAGGTTCTCCTCCCTTAAGGTGGCCAGTGCTTTCAATAAGCACCGACGGCCGACGAAAAGCGTCGGCTATTTCGCTCAGAAAAGTTGGCTACTTTTTGCCCTAAATTAAAGTAATTAAAGGAAGATTGTTTCAAACCCCTAGTTGATACAGTCGGTTACTCTATTCAGACGAGCTGCCTACTTCAAATTTTATTGAAACCCCTGGGTGGCTTACTACAGTTTTCAGAAGAGAAAGATAACCTTTTCAATCTTTAGTTTAAAGCCAACTGGAGTTTTCGTTTTGGTCATTTCTTGCTACAACTGTTGAAAGAAATGATTTTATCCTGGAAAAAATACAAGAAGCTTAAAAAATATCAAATATAACAGACTGAACTCTAGGGGGGGCTGGAAACAAGACTTTTTCAAGGCTTTTTTCTTAAAATCTAGCCATATGACCCTTCCTCAAATTTTCAGCATTTGGAAAGTGGCTATAAATAAACACCTATGCAAAAGAAAATGAAAATCTGTAAGGCAGAATTTTTGCTCCTGAAGAAAATGTCGAATTTTGGCCTTTTTGAGAATTACTAAAAATCTCTCTTTAGTTCAAGATTTTGTTAACATTTTGTCTACAAGTGTAAGTTACTACTTAACAATAAATTGATTCTGAAATTTTTGCTGTGGGTTATACGGTCAGTTTTTGAGTAGATTGGGGGTCAAAAAGTCGATTTACAGTAACATTTCTTTGTGACCTCCTTCGTGAGCAAAACTGAACATGCATGCCTACAACTTGAGTGCACGCTGAAATGCTGCAAGACTTCATCCATTCATGATAAAGAATGTTATCAGTATGCCACAAGTGATTTCTACAAGCCAGATCTCAGCTGTAGGTGTTTTCAGCTTTTTCTCGATGATGGCGTAAAGTATTGCACCCCCCCCCCCCCCCCCCAAAAAGGCATCAGAGAGAATTTCTTAGCGTGTGCAATTGTGTCTCAGGAAAACTGTGGTAAGTCACCTTAAGTTTTCCCTTTCTTGGAATACCATCTAATACCATCATAATACCCTGCAGACCCATTCTATAGAAAAGGAATTGGTGAGTTAATGTGTGAAGGGCTGGACAGGTTAACGTGAGCCGGATGGCCTGGAAAAAAGCTGTCTGGCCCCGCATCTGCTCTTAAACACTTATTTAATAAACATTCATCAAACATTTACAAGCATGTTTTTGACATTTTTCAATAACATTAAGCATTAAAGTGGTGGTATAATAATTAAAAATACTTGTCTTATTGACTAAGTTAGGTTGGGCCAGACAGGAAAATATTTGGCTCTTGATTTCCCTGAGCATCTGCTGTGCTCATCCTGTATGCCATGATCTTGAGCCAAATATTTTCCCGTCCGGCAAAGACTTTTCTCGGGGTCTTGGGCACTTCAAATTCCACTGCATTCAATGATGTTTCTTTGTTTTGTGTGGGTTGATTTCCTTGCCAGAGTTTCAGTCATTTAACTGTTAGTGCATTATACAAAGCTTTTATATCTTGAAATAAACTCTTGTGTTGACATCTCCTTAGCCCTGATGTACGTTTGTTTCTATCACTGGATAATCCAAAGAATGCTCAAATTAACGATGACGCTGAGCAGTTTGGAGCTGACGAGGCTGATTCACTGGTAACTCTAAAACACCATTATATATGTTTGATCAGCACTGATAAATCAGAAATGTTACAGTAACTGCTCTTATTTGTTTTACTTGTGGGCTAATACATGAGAATTTTATGCTTGAGGTCACTGTATAAATTATGTTGCTAAAAAATGAAGCTGAGAAAAAATTATCTGAAAAAGAAGGTCTTGCTACTACTTGAGCACTTGAAAGGGCTTTATGACATTGCTTCAGTTCTTGGAGTTAATTATTATAAGAAAAATCAAATTTGATCTACAAAGACGTTAGCATGAGTTATTAAATAGTTGTTATTAGTTCGTCCTTAATTTTTTCTTCTTTTTTTTTCTAAGATGCGTTATGTGTTTCTTCTCTGTTGGTAGGTGAAGGATATAAACAGAATTGACCTTGGAGAATCCTACAATCAAAAGTATGTACTAGCATCATCAAGGATTGTCATTGTGAACATAATTGAAAAACCATGTTCACATAATGAATTTTAATTAAATAATTAATGATTTAAAATGATTGCTATCAGTTTTATGTTATGGTCACATTGTCATGATGATTGTTACTGCATGCCTATTGTACTGTACTTGGGGTATCATTACGAATTTGCAGTAACAAGAAATTATTGATATTAAAAAGTGATGACTAAACAGACAAACTTGTTTTCCCACATGTTGTAGTGTTTGTTATTAGTTGATGCCAGCCTTCAAGTGCCATTGATCGTGTTCGTGCTATTAAATTCTCCTGTTATAGGGCAAAGCCAAGTGATTTTCTGTTCCTCAAAGTTATTGGCAAAGGAAGCTTTGGAAAGGTAATAACTACATTCAGTACTTTGACATCTTATTACATGTATAACTGATATGCTGGAGGGACATACATGTAATGTTGACAGTGTTCATAGCATTTATTATTTATAATTATATCAACATCCTTTTCTTTGCTGTCAGGTTTTTCTTGCTAAGAACAAGCAAGAAGATGAATTCTATGCCATCAAGGTTCTTAACAAAGCGGCAATAAGGAAACGAAATGAGGTAGGTTAATGATATTTTATGGAAAGGATAGACCAAATTTTTGTTCTGTTTAACATTGAAACTTGTTTTTTACATGACTAGCTACCAATAATGATAGTTAGAGCTGGTAAGCTAAAACTTACACTTGACAAATTGTTTGATTCCAAAAATGTGATAAAATTTCCAACTTTATATCATTTTAACACATCCTTTTATTGCACTGTTAAATACCTAAATTTACCTGTAGCAGACAATATTTTTAGTAATTACATATAAAATAATAAATAGTTATTTTATAATTATTTAACACATCTAGTTTTAAAATTATGTTTGTACGTTGTCTTTTCAACTTTTAGGCAAAACACATTATGGCAGAAAGAAATGTTTTGTTAATGAATGTTAAACATCCGTTCTTAGTGGTAAGTACATTTAATCAAAATTTGTGAAATAAATTATTGTCAGGCAGCTATATTAATATTAATTTATTGTCACAAAATTTTAATTTTATTCTTAAATCACTCTCCTGAGAAAACGTTCATTTTATTAATTTAAAAAAAGTGGAACTTCATTAACCCCAGCCCCCCCCCCCCCCCCTTAAATTTTTCATGTTAATGGGGTGGTCATATTTAATGTTGTACATAGTGTTCTGTTGTGATAGCCTACAAAAATTAATACATGCAGGGAGAAGAAACAGAGGAAGGCATTGTAAATGCCACTGTAAACCAGTGTAAACCAGTGTAAAACTGGTTACCAAATGCTGCTTTTAGAAAAAGTTAGCTTTTTACGTTATCTTAGTCAATTTTTGGGCCTCAGAATTATTTAAGGTGTTAATTTTTGCATCAGCAAGGTGTTTAGACTTCAGAGATTTTGAGATACGAAAATGACTAGGCATTTGAAGGGCCCGGTGTAAAAAGGGCGTAAGTGACGATTTGAGGTTAAAATCGAAATTGCTCCTATTTAGCTGAACATTGGCACGCAGGCTGGTTTTCATGTGAGGAACGCTGTTGCGCACTTATTTCTTGACCTGAGATCTAAAATTTGAGGAATTAGCGTATTACTTTTGCGTGAAAAGTGTTGTTGAACTGAACTCATTCAAGTGATGCATGAAAGATTTCTTTTGTTCTCGGCCTGAACTAAAACAAAGGAATTCAACCTAGAATCCGCGGTCCTGTTGTTTTCTTTGTGTCAGTTTTAAGCAAAAGTAATATGCTAATTCTCCAAATTTTAGATCTCAGGTCAAGAAATAAGTGCGCAACAGCGTTCCTCACATGAAAACCAGCCTGTGTGCCAATGTTCAGCTAAATAGGAGCAATTTCGATTTTAACCTCAAATCGTCACTTACGCCCTTTTTCCACCGGGCCCTTCATTTGTTAAGGCCAAAGAAGTAGCCCTAATGCAAACAAAGTGGTGGTATTAACAGGCATTGGTTGGCATTTTAATGAATGAGTTGTTTGTAATGTTTCTGTACCACTGTACTTACTTTGTCTTATTCTGCTGCAACTTTAGGGATTGCATTACTCATTTCAAACAAGAGACAAACTTTACTTTGTTTTGGATTATGTTAATGGAGGAGAGGTGAGAGCAGTGAATTTAAAGTTGTACAATGTGCTTGTAAAGTTGGAATTTGTTAGAGTGAAATGCACTTGCCATTTTCAATTGAATCATTTATAACAATATAATTATATAAGTAACTTTTGAGGTGTTCTGTCTCCTCTCTGACTTGCTGCGATTTTTTATCCATTTTTAGTTGTTCTTTCATTTACAAAAAGAGAGATACTTCCCAGAACCAAGGCAAGTAAAATTTTAAAAACATGAAAAACGTCTCATTTTTTCTATTAAAAACACCTGAGCACGAAGTGAGAAAAACGAACTTCATCAACTAAGGCTACAGGTAGTTTTTTGCGTGTGTCCAGGTTCTATCATAGCTCAATAGTGACGCTAAATGGTCCAAATTCAAATGAAAAAACACATCTTATGGCACCCGGGTTCCCAGTATTTACCGTCCTAGCCTACATAGCAAGCCTCCAAATTTTCACGTGGCCACCCAAAACCAAAAACTGCTTCGGAAACGTTGATCAGTTTTTCCTTGTATCCCTTCTTCCTGACAATTCTGCTCAGCAATGCCTGAGCTACTTACAGCTACTGTAAGCAGCTCATATCTTGTTTTCTACTTTCACTCCCGATTCCCTGTCATATAATTTTCCAAATTATCACCCATCCCAAATAATCCCCAGGGAGCCCTCCTTTTTCAATTTTATTGAAAAAATTGTCATTGATGTCTTACATTTTCAGAGCAAGATTCTATGCTGCTGAAATAGCATCCGCAATTGGATATCTTCATTCTCTTCAAATAATCTACAGGTTTGTTAATAGCGAATAATGACATGTTCTTACAAAGACAGCATATGTTTCTTTTCTGTAACAGCTTGTCATTATCTTATATTTCTTTCCTTTTGCTGTTGTTGTTGTTACAGAGATCTAAAACCAGAAAACATTCTTCTAGATGGAAAGGTTGGTGTTGCAAGTGATACCGTGAGCTAGTTTATAGCATGACTCCCCACATCACAGCAGTTAAGGCAAAACATACCCTATTTTAGCGAAATACTTGAGGTATGATTTTCTACATTCTTCGATTGTTTCAGAGCCTTTAAAGGCGAATTAAATTTGTGTAAGCTATAACTAAACACAGGTTGATCTGTTCGGAGTTTCTAGCTGAAAATTTGGGCCGCAAAAAATTTTAGGAAACAGAATCTCTATTTGCCGAATTTCCGAGCTACTGATAGCTCTCCGAAAATGCTAGCTGTCCTTGTTTTACACTCTAAACGACATATTTGTTCCTCTGAAAACATCAGGAATTAATCAGTCCCTGTGTTGAGTCTGCATGGTGATGTTTCGCCAAAGAATTCTTTAGTTTTCACTGCAATGAAATCTGAATATCTCAGGCGATTAAGACCTTCCGGCTTCCGAACAGATTAATTGCCCGAAACGAACCGTTGGATGCCCCTGGCTTGTGCTGTACAATTCGTCAAGAAGCTCTAGGTACTCAAGACCTAATGAACCTGATGTTACACGCCGTTAAGTAAAATTGTGTTTTATACTTTTTCCCAGGGCCATGTAGTTTTAACAGACTTTGGACTCTGTAAAGAGGGAATAGAACCTTCTGGAACAACATCAACGTTTTGCGGCACACCCGAGGTATGATGAAGACTTACACTGAACAAACGGGGAAACAATATACACCGCTTTTTTGTTACAGTTGGTCTAAGTGAGATAATTAGAAACCTAACGGACACGTTTTTGACTCTATTTTGCTTTAACACATGCAGTACTTAGCCCCTGAAGTTCTTCGGAAGCAGGAATACGACAAAACCGTGGACTGGTGGTGCCTTGGTGCAGTCTTATATGAAATGATGTATGGACTGGTAAGAAAAAGTTGTATTGCAGTTTCATCTTCTTTTCACTTTTTATCTTGGTGAACCTTAGAAAAGAAACGCTGAATTCATCATGTGGGACACGGTGTGGGGAATTGGAGGGAGGGGCCGGGATGAGGGAGGCAAGAGTGTCCTTCTAACTTTCTTCTTCACCCCCTTTATTCAGTGCCACTACCGTCACAAGCTTGCCTGTGCACCAATATTGGGTTTCCTATTATGGGGCATTGGGGGGGGGGGGGGGGGGTTGCTGGGAAGATGAGGGAGATACGAATGGCCGTGCTGGTACCAATCCACCCCCTGGGAATCCAACTCCCAAAGCCCGGTGCTCCCCACTTTTCCCACAGGCCCCACCCTGCTCTTTTAGAATGTTGCTCGAGCTTGCTGATGTATTTTTATTAATCTTAGTTTTTCTTTTTCAGCCCCCATTTTATAGTCGAGATACAGCAGAAATGTATGAAAATATCCTTCACAAACCACTTCGTCTCAGAACCAACATATCGGCCAGTGCAAGAAATGTTCTTGAAGGAGTAAGTCTTGCTCTCTAGCCTTTGGTTATTTCCCTTGTAACATTCACAAAGGCCGCTTAAGGCAATTATTTTTTTTACTTCACAGCTTCTTCAGAAAGATCGCTCAAAAAGGCTTGGAGTAGGAGAGAACGATTTTGTAAGTCAGTCCGCGATCATTTTAGTTTCGCATTTTGCCTATTATGATATCACTTTTTTTTCATTCAGTGTATCGTTTTAAACTTTATTTGTTTTTTCGTGGAACGCATACGTTAAGCGTACACGAGAGTGTAACGCGAAAGAAACGCGTTTCTCGCACGCAAAGTTCCACAGCCTACTTACATGACATCGGAGGTTGCACACTTATATAACGCAAAATAATTACCTTCAATTCTTTTGTCGCAGGTTGGTCATTGCTAAGACAAATCGTTTCCTTTCTTGAGTTCGTAAATCATAGTAGAGTATTCAGTCATACAGGAGATTCCAGAATCTCCTACTGAACGATTTTGGGTGATCATCCGGCTAAAAAATAAAATAGAGTGGTTTGCTTTTGTTTACTGAAATCAATTTAGCCAGTGTTAGAAGTGCGTTTTGCCGGAAACAAAGACTTTTCAGACGTTTTTTTCCCTTGGGTCGTTATCAGAGCAAAGGTAGATCCAAAGTTGAACTACAGTTACAAATTAATTTGTAAACATTGGGCTTATGCTAAGTAAACTACGGACGGAAACCCATATTTTGAAACCAAGTTCACTTCATTATTCTTTGAAAGAGTTTACCATCGATCGAAAACTGTTAGCTTTCTTATTCACATTTGTGTTTAACGCGTTCTTTCGCTCAATCCGAACACGCTCTTCATATGGAATTTACATTTGAATGGAATCTCACCAGCTTACATGAATTATTGCTGTAAATTGAAAACAAAACCACCGCTCTACTGCTGAGGCTTGTGTTTAAACGCAAAATGTATTTTCTTTGACATATATAAGTAATCTTCCGTGCTGATTCGATTCGCTAGCGATCAATCCATTGAGTGCTATCTTGGTAAATTCTCATTCTGGACGCATAAAAGAGAATTTTTTTATTATTCTCTTTCAGTAACATAAAGTCAAGTACTTTTCTTTTTAACAGATTATTCCAATGTGAATCTAACTCTTGTATAAGTACAACAGGACAACACACGAGTTAATTCAAAATTAGTTGAATTGCAATATATATGAGGTCAAAAACAAACAAGAAATTCTGAAGAATTTACAGGCGGCGCATAGTCTCTCACTCACCCCTACCCCCTCCCCTTTTCTTAAGGAAAAAAGGCTTTAAACCTTATAACTTTAGTAGGTCGTGGTTTCCGGTGACCTGTTCTGGACAATTTGCACTTCCGGTATGTAAGGAATTAAATGTATGTATGCAACTTGAGAACTTCGTTTGTTTGTAACCAGTGACCTCTGTACGACTCTTTCTCCAGGAGAAAACCTGTGGCTTTACCTGGAGAAATAAATCGTTCTTAAACCGTGATATTGTTAAGTACGGCCCTTAGGCATTCACGACAAATGTTTCAGCCTTCAGGCAAGGGCTCCATTCGGATCCTAACGACACGAGTGCAGGCTAATTGCACTCTATTTTTAAACAACGATGCAGGTCCATTTTAATTTACTTCGTGATAACAACAAGGCCATTGCTCGCATGCCGACCAGTGATTCTAATGTATTTTGTCAATACTACCCTGAGAAATAAACATTTCAACGCTTACCTTTACTTAACTTCAATACGCTGCGAAACTCAAAACAACAAAATTACGCTCCTTTCTGCGGTTACTTTTTTCTATCTGGTTACGTCATAGCTATAGATGGAAAAAAGGTAATATCACGAGCAAATTGTGCGGTATTTGAGAGATTAGCTTTTAATCTAACGAGCCTGATTGTTTAGAGCCCGCGCGGAGACTAAGTCTACTGACTTCCGTAAATTCAGGAATGTGCGTTGCATTTTATGAGACGGCCGTAAGTGCTAGGCACGTGTGCCGCCTAATTAAGCCTTTGTCTTTTTTCAGACAGGCTCTTAAAATTAATTGCTTCCTGCAGTCAAAGGGGCTGTTTACATGGAGGGAGGAAGATCCTAGCACTAGGAAGATCCTAGAAGGCAAAACATATTTTTGTTTGGTTTACATGCAAAACAGTTTGGTTGGGGTGGTTGCTGGAAATCAAATAAAACTGTCGGTCTTTAGCAGCTGAACGCCCGGCTGCCGCCATATTTGTTTTTCTGTCCCTAGTATTAAGATCTTCCGGGCGAAGGTAGTTTACATGGTGCTAGGATCTTCCTAGCGCTAGGATCTTCCTATCTCAGCTAATAAGATCCTAGCACTAGAAAGATCCTAGCGCTATGGCCAAGTACAACATTTTGCTTGTAAACTGAATACAGAAAACATATGGCGCTAGGATGATCCGACTTCTAGGATCTTCCTAGCGCTAGGATCTTCCTCCCTCTATGTAAACAGCCCCAAGTTCAATGGCAGTTGTAATGCCTGAAGGTTTCATTCTTAAAAGGTTATTAGCGTTCCACATGAAAAAAAAAAAAAAAAACATTCACCGTGTTTCCTGTTCTCCCAGGAGAGGAAACTGGGTAATCTGCGAGTTGTAAAGTTGCGAGTTGCGTTATGAGTGGCAGATAAGCGTTTGGTATCTCAAGCCGAATACTACGTGTTGTCTAAATTGCCTTTATTGTATGCAGTCAGAGAAAATGCTTGGTTACAACCAAAAGAGAGAAAACCTACCGATGTATAGCTTAAACTATTTTCCATTCCACAGGAAGAAATCAAGAATCATCCATTTTTTCGAAGCATTGACTGGCAGATGTTATATGACAAAAAAATTGACCCACCCTACAATCCTAATGTGGTAAGTAAATGCCGTAGAATTGCAGTAATGATTATTACTTCCAAAGAGCACCTTTCTTGGAGGAATCTTTACTTTTGAGAGGGCAAGAATGGATGTTAAGACTGTTGTAACTTAATTAACAGTTGTCGCGTTTCTTGTTTGCCCGTTACTGTTGCGTTTTTGAGTGGTAGACGTGGCCCAAAACCTAATTTGTTCCGTCTTTCTATACCAACAGACAGGCCAGCTCGACTTGAGACATTTTGATCCAGAGTTTGTGCGAGAACCTGTACCAGGTATGTGTGGAGATTACTATGGATCTTGAAACTGGGCCATGTTGTAGAGTTTTAGGTAACAGGGAGTTTAAGAAACGACGACGGCAACATTCTTCTTCGCGATTATTCCAACTTGTTTAACTTGTCTAATGTGGTGGAACTGTCCGGGAACTGAATTCGTAGGGACTGCGCTCCAGTTCAGGAAGAGAAAGAAACATTGTGTTCCCGTTCCCCAGAAACCCTTAAAACTGGCCATTTCACGTTGCTGTTTTGCAGAGGACGGGAAACGAATGTACCAACATGTATAACGTTATTGTTTTGTGACGTTCTCGTTGCCATCGCCGTCGTGGCTGCTTTAACTCCCTAAACTCCCTGAAAAACGAGTGCGAGTGTTTCATCAGGGCTTCAAAACACCGAGAAACTGATGAATGCACAAGGCCGAAGGTTGAGTGCTTGTATTGTTAACGCAAATAGCGCAATCAGCCAATCCGAACTCTAAGTAAAAACATTCAGCAGGAGCCAAGTGCGGGAAAACACGCAACCGGTGTCAACGAAAACGCGCATAAGCGAAGTGACGACTCTCGACAAGTTTTGGTTTTGCCTGATTGGCTGAAAAACGAACAAGCAAACAAACAGGTGCGCGTTGCAAGTACTGCACGATTTTTTTCATACCTCAGTAAATATTCAAAAGAAGTAGACACAAAAGTTTGTTGTTGTTGTTGTTGTTGTTGTTGTTGTTGTATCATTGGAAACTACTGTTCAGTACCTTTCATTTGAACGGTTACACTTCATCCACACACTTCAAAGTTAGAATTACCCTCTACAGCGAAGTAAACAGTACGGAATTATTGCTCGGCAACTTTGTATGTTTTATAGAAATTTGTGAAAAGCATTGGTCACACTTGATTTCTTCATCCACAGACTAATTAGTGCCAATTAGTGGTAGACCCGCCACGAGGAAACTTATCGCTCATTTGTTTTTATTTTGATCATAACAGGATCAGTGGGTAAATCAGCTGACTCAGCGTTCCTAAGCGCCAGTGTTGACGACCCCGACGATGCATTTGTGGGTTTCACGTATGTCGCTCCGATGGAAGAAGTACTGCACGACTGACAGGCGTGCAGTCAGTGATCTATAAACAAAGAAAAATAATGCATGCGCTCCTTTCTGTCCTGTTTGTTGCCAAGTTTGATACAAAGACTGCTCCCCTGAGGTGTTTGTAGTTCTGTGGAGGCGTGTTGTTGGAAAAGTGTGTCACGAGAAGTCGGGTGGTCAGTGTTACGAGTGAGTTCCCCTCCAGGTTCTTAGGGGCTGATTGCATGAGGCGGGCTGGGGCCCGTTTCTCGAAACTCCCGATAACTTTTCGGGCCCGAAAACTATTTTAGGTGCACAATATTCTCCAATAGCTATACAATTTTTATTGATTTTGAAAGCTAAATTTTAGTCGTTGTAATTTCGTGTAGCATATCGCTAAGTTTGTGCCAATAATTACCATAACCTGATAAATAAATGAGCTCGAAAAAATACTTACCGGGCCCGGAAAGTTATCGGGAGTTTCGAGAAACGGGCCCCAGAGGGGCCCGTTTCTCGAAAGTCCCGGTAACTTTTCGGGCCCGGAGCTATATTTTAAAATCAAAATCTATAGTACGTTGGCGTAGTTTTTAGCCTGCACATCAGCCCGACTTGTTTAATCAACTTAGAATTTTATTGCTCAGCTTTTAAGACCAACAAAATTTGAGTCTTTAATGTAAACATCGCGCACATAAATAGCTTTCCGGGCCCGGTTAGCCGAGCCCCAGTTAGTTAGTCCCGGTTAGCCGAGCTGGCTCGGTTTGCCGAGATGACCGTTCAGCCCGGTATTACATTAGGTGAGCCAGCGCGCCTGCGACTAAATTTAGGAGCCGTCAGATGGCTGCCTCAAAGAGAATGAATCGAGTGATTTTTCTTTTGCTAGTCCATCATTTTGGTGTATCATTTTCCGTTTTATGTAGCGTTGTGGTCTGATAAGCCTTTATCTGTTATGTAGAAAGAGAAATGTTGACTTTCTGATGATCCATTTTGCTCTGAAGCGAAATTCAGTGACGAAAAAGTGTTGGCCCGGCAATCGCGATTACATGGTAAATTTTCAGCCCGTCTAGCGGGGATCCCGGCATCGCGATACCGGGATTCCACCTGGCCGGGCTGAGATTTTTCCATGTAATCGCGATGTTGATTTTTAGTGTGTTTCACAGACGTGCCGTGACCCCGGCAAACCAAGCCAGCCCGCCTCATGTAATCGCCCCCTTAGATAATCTTGTGGGTACGACAGGGCCTGACATGTCCAACGTAGACGTCCGCAGTGCTCGTCACGCGGTCCTCTCCCTCCCCCCCCCCCCCCGGAATCGATGTTTTGTAGGATAGGAGCGCGTAACGAGCCCAAAAAATGTCTTCGTTGGAGGGTACCGGGACTGGGAAAGGCGGCGAGCCTCCGTCTTCACTGTCATCT